>CM034146.1:297716383-298916383 GCA_019776745.2 Taxus chinensis
ACAGTCCAACTAAGAGAAAATCAAGTACATCAAAGGAGGAGTTTTACAACTTGTAGGTAAGTGCAGGCATTATATTCTCTCTCCTTTCCATTTATTTCTCTATATAAGGTTTTCGTTTGAGAAGACTAGATTTTGGAATCAACTAGTTTGTTTTTATTTTCTTTCTTTCATCTAATCTTTGCTTGAATTATAAGGTCAAAAGACCTCAAGGCACATAAAAATTAAATTTATTACTACCATCGATAAGGTATAAGTTGACGTTTTGATCATAATACAAGTATAATGTCCTTAGACCATCAGAAAATTTGGAAAGTTAAATGTTTAGACCATATAAACCTTGCTTGGTTGAAAGCTATGATTTGGATTTGATCATCAACTAGGGAGAAATTTAATTGGTTTAAGCAATAGTCTTTTATCATAATGATATTTTGATGTTTTGGATCCATATTGAAAAAACTTAATGTAGTTAATATGAAAGTGGTCATGGACCACGAAGGGGTTTTAATTGATAGAATGCTTCTTGGTTGTTAAGTGGTCATATGCCATGGAAATGTATAATTTTAAATAATTATTGATTTTTTTATATCTAGTCACCTTGTGACCTTGCATGAAAAGAAGATAAGTTTAAAGTTAGCAAAAAATAAATGAACATTGACATGGACAAAAACATAGATGAAAAGGGACTGCACATGGCTTCAAGAGATGGATTAATTGGGTGGGAAAGTAACAAGGATCTGATAGAAATTTAATATATTTATTGAGGGAACGGATTTTGGAAAAAGGAAGAAGCTTGGATTATGAGAAAAAACATATGCAAACCCTCCATAGTCACATTTTTCTCAGTCATGGCTATTTTTCCCTGCTCTTAGCAAATGGGGGAAAAATCTGCAGGAAATCTGAGAAATAAGGGGTGTATTTTACTCTATTTTCCTATGTTGGTTTTTTTATATTAAAAATTTTGATTTTTACCTTGTGTGGTGTGCATTTCCTATAAAAACATGGGGATATCGTTGTTGTCTGCACACACTGGTTTTTAGATCTAGTTTCTCTTGTTGTGACTGGTTTTGGGAAGAAGGAATTTGGGGGAAAAGGCATATTTACTCCAAGAATGGTTATCTAACTTTTATTTTCTTGTTTTGCTTTTAAATAAGTAAATATGGTTTGGGTTTTCTCTTATAGCTTTAAATCTGGAAAATATGAAGTCATATTAGTAAAATACGATAAGGAATCTTGCAAAAATACATCATATGAGTGAGTGGATAATTTGTAAAATAGTTATTCTTTTTTCTTGAGTAAAGTTTGTGATTTTTTTTCCATACTTACGAGTTGGTCACATTTTGTAAGTGCATATGGAAGTAATAGAGTATGGTATATAGAAGAAATATAAATGCAAATTGGGTACTATGTGAAGGCACATTTTCCCCTACTATTGTAATCTACCATGCATGATTTAAGTAAAGAATATTGTTGTTTTTCTATACTAGTTTCTTATCAGGGGAGATATGATGATTAAATATATATATTTGACTTCAAAACTCTACATAGACTTGTATATTTAAGAGGGTATTTTGTATAGGTTTATTCTTACTAAAAATAGATTTGGGTATGGGGTAGTTACCATAATCATGGACTATTTGCATTTGTTATTGCATGTAATAAATTGTGACCTCAAAGAACATGAGTTCTTTGAATAGATAAGGAATTTTATCATTTTTAGCCAACTTTTAAAAATGACAATGTTAGAATTTTATTTCATGTTTCACTTGTTTGTGGAAATGGTTATATTACCAGGACTGTTGTTTGGAAACATTGGGTTGAAACTCCTTTCCATTTATAATTCTATTAATTTTGTTGGAAATTTTAGTGATATTCAAGTTGGGTATTTAAATGGAGATAAGAAAATGTCTCCAAATCTTTGGGTGATTGTTAGATATTTCTCTCTCTTCCTTGAAAAAGATATATATTGCAACTCTTGATAAAAGATTTATTAACAAATTTGGTTGTGAACATTGAGTTGTTAGTGGTATGTGATCTGGTCTCTTGAGAGCTAGTGTAATTTGAATTTTCCATCTTTTGGTCTTAAACTACAAAGTTATTGCTTGTCCCTTATGCTAAGTAAGTGTTGGTTGTCAAACCTGCACCCATGTCTTAGATCTAGAAGAACCGAGTTGTTTGAGACAACAATGGAACCATCTCAAATTTGTGGCACCATGTGCACTTGAGATGCATATCCAGGGAAGGCCCATTTCTCTACCTATTTCTACTACTACTACTACTACTCCTAACGTTGGAATGGAAAACTAAGCTAACAATGCCAAGGGACTAGGGATAGAAAGATAACATAATGAAAACTAAACTAAGGGAGGGGATATCACCAAAAAAAGAGGGATGAACACTATCTGTTCTTAGTGAAAATGAAAGAGAAATCATGAGGGAAGTTTAGGCATGCATAGCATAGACCAACAAACATTTACACCATCTATTTCATTAAACACAACTAGAAAATGGAGATGCAAGGAATTTAAAGTGACACAGCATGAACACAATGCAAGAGGGAGTCAAGAAAGAAGAATATAAACACGCTAAGGAAAAGAATAGCCACAAAACGATGCTTCTATTACTTCCAAGGATGTGTAGTCTGTGACAATGGTGAAAAATGTTGATATCCACATACACAAGCCAAATCTAGAGGTTTGCAACTCAAAATACAAAGATATGGAGTCCTTAGCAAATGCTTGAGGAGCAAAAATGTCCAACCCCTTACAATGAGTCGGGATCTTTCATTTATAGATGAAGTGATGAGAGAAGAAGAAGCGAAGGAGGGAAAGCTGATTTGAAAAGTCAACCACTAGCCATTAATGCCTACAAATCCACCTACAATCTGTCAAGTTTGGTTCTCTATATCTGTTTGACATGTTGGAGAAGGAAGGAAGACATATCAGATCAAATCTAGGTGGTTGAAGCAATCAGATCACATATTAATGGCATGAAAGACATTTTCCAACTCCTCACCCACCAAATCCCATTGAAACTTGAATTTGAATGGCCTAGCATGTAGTCCACCTCAGCATATTTCCAAAAAGTCTTGGCGTGTAAGGATCTGAGCACTAGAACAAAATTATGACTATCAAAATTCCTACAGTACAAACTGGGCACACAAGACACATGACACACGTTGATTGTCTAGAATATCAGTCAATTATGCATCTTGTTTTGTCATTTCTTCCACGTGTCACACACTAGTTTTTTGTAAGGATTCGGCACTCTAGTGGTGTGCTTTGATAGGTTACGTGTGATACACTCAATGTCTGATAGTTGATGGTGTGACATAGAAGGGAGCAAAAGAAGGCATAAAGGCATGCACGTGGAAGAATGAGGCGTGGAAAAAAATGAAGGAAGGGTGCATGCAAAATTTATGCACATGGAAGGAAATGGGATTAATACCTATGGAAGAGGCGTAATTATTACAAAATAATGTGTGGGGTAGGTGAGATTTTCAGGGAATTATCTGATTTTGAGCAAGGCCAGGGTGTGCATGAAGGGTACATACAACACTGGGAAGAAGACGAGTGCACAAGGGGTCCGAGTGAGGGAAAATGGAACAAAGAGGAAAAGGAAACTGAAAGGATGGAGAAAAGGGCAAGCGCATAAGGGTGCGCGAGGAAAATACAACCAAGTGAATGTGCCAAAGAGAGAATTGAATTGTGTGCAATATATAATGTAGAGCCATAGAGCTAGAATGTGAATACAAATTATCCAAATAACTATGGCAGTTATTTGGATAACAATTTTGTTGAATTTTGGGCACATCTGTCTACTAGATGAAGGGGATCAGTATCCTGGAGAATCCATTTGGCATAGAGTCTAATATGTATGTGAATCTCTAATTTGGAACATTAAAGAATTTCCCCTTGAATTCACTTGCTGCAATGTTTCTTAACTTTGTCATGAATCCTACAAAGATGTTGGAAGATAACCGACACCCTGGAAGCAAAAGAAGAGCATGTGCAAGAAGCACACGAGAAGAAATAACTATGTGCAAACAAACAATGTGCACGTAGCACACTTGGAGGAATAGAAAACTACTCTAATATATACATAAATGATGGAGCAAATTCAATGGAAGGGTTTGAGATATATCCCATTGACTAGGATTTGCAGCGTGTTGTCCACTCAAAATTCACTGCTCTGATGAAGGTAAAAATTTCAAAATTTTGAGTTTAAGTGTTTTCTCTAATGTACCAAGTCGTGAAATTGGGAAAAGTCTGCAGTTTTGGGTCATTTTGTATGTATTTCGGGCCTGTCGGACATTTTTGTCCCGCCTGTCCCAAGTTCTGAAGTGCGTTCTGTTCCCCGATCGGCCGAAGCGCCCGAACCGCGTACTCCAGAACTTTTCGTCCCAAATGTCCCAAGTTCAAACGGGCCTTTTGTTCCATTTTCGGCCGAAGCACCCAATCCGCGTACTTCGCTCTTTCATGTCCCAACTGTCCCAATTTCAAAAGTGCGCTCTGTTCCCCGATCGGCTGAAATCCCTGAAGTTGTTCCATTTTCGGGCCTGTCGGACTTTTTTGTCCCGCCTGTCCCAAGTTCAAAAGTGCGCTCTGTTCCCCGATTGGCTGAAATCCCCGAACCACGTACTTCACTCTTTTATGTTCCAAGTGTCCCAAACTTTCTGTGCGAGCTGTTCCATTTTCGGCCGAACCGCCCGAACCGCGTACTCCGGAACTTTTCGTCCCAAATGTCCCAAGTCAAAAAGTGCAAGTTGTTCCATTTTTGGCCGAACCGCCCGAACCGCGTACTCCGGAACTTTTCGTCCCAAATGTCCCAAGTCAAAAAGTGCAAGTTGTTTCATTTTCGGCCGAAACACCCGAACCGCGTACTTCGCGTGTTTTCGTCCCAAATGTCCCAAAATGCATTTGTGCGTCTTCTCCTTATTTCGCCTGAATCGGCTGAGCCGCGTGTTTCGCGCATTCACGTCTCACATGTCCCAAGCGAACCAAATGCCATTCATACTTAGTTTTTCCCGCTCTACCTGAATATGCTGTTTTTTCAAACTGATAGATATGAATGTAATGCGCATTGATCCCCCTTCTCTCTCCTCAACGGATATATAATGAGCAAGCCACCTTTGCAATTCTTACATTGTTTCCATGCTACCCTTGCTCAAACACTTGCAACCTAATTCCCTGCGCATGTATCCCTTTTCTCTGTAATTCCTCCCCGAATTAGGTTGCAACTCTGTTGCTATCAATATGAAGATCAAGTTTCAGGAACAGGAACAAATATCGCCACTCGAGTCTGCCATTGAAGAAGCCAAACCAAGATTATCATACTCATGTCGAGTTTCATAAAGAGCTAGAGAAATGTCTTGGATTTTGGACGCAGTCTACGGCCAACACGTCAGTCCCTCGTGGCAGAGACATAGTTGAGGCGTTAGAGAAATTCAGGCAGCGGATTCTAAAGTCAGTGGGTCCCTCCAAGTGACTGGCCACCTGTCTTCTTCTCCTCATTCTTTTCTCTTCTTCCATTTCTTTTGCCGTTTTCTTTGTAACAGGTTGAGGTATTGCGATAGTCGGTCTTTAACTATTCTTGGTTAAAGAAACGGTTACGAAGAGTAACTGATTTGTAAGTTATATAATGGCCTTCTTCACGCCATTCACAAAGGAGGAGTAAGAACTTGGCTTATTTTCTGAAAAGTGTAAATAGATTATAAAGAAATCAATATAGAAGGACTTTCCCATTCTTTGTCTATCTGATCTCTGTTATTCCTAAGCTTTCATTTATTTTCTTTGTGAAGATCATTTGTCTCAAGTTCGTTAGTCTTACCGATTGCATACTCTTCAACTTTGCAAGCCTGGTGATCTTGTATAACCAAGAAGGAACTTTGTGTCCTTGATTAATGAATCTGTGTTATGTTAAGAAACTTTGTGTTCTAGCAGATGTTATTTACAGAACTTTGTGTCTTTGAATTCCATCTTATTTATCCAATACAAATGATCTTGTTTCAATTCACTGTGACTTTTGCATACATAAAGAATTACTCTGATATCTATAATTCTGCATGTTGCCTTTCTGCTCTTTCTCGTACTCTCATTTCCTCAGTCCTTTTGTAATTGATGATCTTCATAGAAGACACTTGCGTGATATCCAAGTTTAACCAACAAATCATGTCTTGTACATTTGTAAATAAGTTTGTTTCTGAATAAGGGAACCTCTCCCATTAAAGAGGAGGGACTTCTTGTCCCCTGACTGTTGCTCTTCGTAATGTCCTATCTGACGACCAACACAGCGCGCCTCCATCATGATGAGACAACTCAAAAGATTTATCCTCTTTGCATGAACTAATAATATATGGGCCACTCCAAAGCACGTCAAACTTTAAATGGTGTCCTGGTTTAGCTATGTCAACATCCCATTTCAAGACCAAGTCCGTAACTTTGAAATACTTACGCCTAGCCTTTCTATCAAACCACTTCTTTGTTGATTATTGATGTTGTTTTAGCTTGATCATGGCAGACTTTCTTGGTTTTTCAATTTCAACCAGCTCTAACATTCTTATTTCTCTTTGGTTTGCACCTTCAAATTCCAATTGTTTGGAAAGTGAAAACAAATTCAACTCAAGTATCAAAGGAAGTGTAGCCTCCTTTCCATAGAGAAGCTTCTAAAGTGAAGTTCATATTGCTTTCTTCAATGTGATTCTATCTGCCCAGAGCGCAAGCGAGACCTTTGTATGCCATTGTCTTTGTTTGATTTTCATTGTGCACTTCATGATCCTGTCAAGTTTTTGTTTGTTACTCTACCAGACCATTTCCCTAAGGGTAATAGTTGGAAGAATTCTTCAAATATATTCCAAGGCTAAGAGCCCAATCAGTGATTTTGGTACTAAGAAAGGCCTTTGTATTATCAGAGATAATATTTTGAGGAATGCCAAACCTTGTTATAATTCCTTTGAGGAAGTCCATAATGACTGCCTCTGTTAATTCCTTGAGCACAATAGCTTGTACCCATCTTGTAAAGTAATCTATAACTGTCATTACCCACTTGTGGCTAGCACTTGAAGGAGGATTGATCATGCCTATGAAGTCAAGACCCCATTGTGCAAAAGGTTGATCTGTTTGGATTGGTCGAAGAGGAAGCATATTCAATTTCTTATTTCCTACAAATAAATTGCATTCTTTACATTTCACAACCCACCTGTGCACATCTGCAAATAGGGTAGGCCAAAAGAGTCATGTCATTATGATCTTCATTGTTGTAGTCTTGGAAGAGAAGTTTCCACTAGATAATCCATCATGAAATTTTTCTAACACCTTTTGAGTATGCGTGTTTTCAATACATCTCAGCAGCACGTCATCGAGATTCTTCTTGAAGATTTGGCCATCAATTAGCACATATGGAATAGATTGGAGCCTCAGATGTCTCCTCTTTACTTTGTTCAAACCAGGAGGGTATACGCCCTTGGAAACAAATGTGATCATGTCCTTCTTCCAGTTTCACATGCTAGGATTTACATTCTATCTAGGTTCTGCATGTGGGAGCACTTCATCCAAAAATAATGAAGTCTCAGGTTCATTCTATTTGTCCTCAGCAAGCTATTTGCAGATCACACTACCTCTTACCAATTTTTAGGCCTTAATAGTCACATCATACTCCTTTATTTTGGTCACCCATCGCGCTCTATTTTTTTCGATATCTTCTCCCATGATGAAGTCTCTCACACTTGTGTGTGAGACCAGTACTTTGATATGGTTTGTGGATAGCATACTTTTAAACTTCTTGAGCATGTGCATGATGGCATAAACTTGTTTCTCCATGTGACTATATCTTAATTCATATTCCTTTAGTGTCTAACTGAAGAAATCCACTGGTTACTCTATTCCTTGATCATTTTCTTATGTTAAGACAACAACACTTGCATCAGTTCCATAAGCATAAAGAATGAATACCTTCGAATAATCTGGGTTGATGAGTGTTGGTGCGCAAGAAATTTCTTTCTTGATTTTGTTGAGTCTCTCTCTTCCTTTTATTGTCCACTTGAAATCTATGTCTTTCTTTAGCAAGAGGGTGGTGGGCCTTACCAGTCCTGCAAAGTTAGGGATGAATCACCTAACAAAGTTGATTTTTCCAAGAAAGGACTATAAGGATTTCTTGTGCACCAGAAAAGAAAGGGCCGAGATGACTGAAACACACTCAAGATCAATTGTGATGCCATATTTTGACACCACATGGCCTAGAAACTTTCCCTACGCCACTACAAAATTACACTTCTTGGGGTCAAGAGACACCCCAAACTTTATACATCTCTCAAATACTTTCTCTAATTGTGCCATGTGATCCGCACTTTGACTTGAGAAGACTGTGATGTCATCAACATAAACCAAGATGAACTCATTGATATATCCTGTAAATGTAATATACATGGCGCGCTGAAACATTGCGCCTGCATTCGACATGCCGAAGGGCATATTCTAATATGCATATGTTCCCCACTTGGTTGTAAACGCTATTTTGAATTGATCCTCTTCCTTGACCAAGATATGATTAAAGCAAAATACCCATCCAACGATTAGAATCTCTACACGTCAGCCATAATCTACAAAATTTTCTCCATACAAGGTAAAGGATATTGATCCTTCAATGATTCCTTGTTCAAATCTCTGAAATCAACGTAGATTATTATTTCACCATTCTTCTTACGTACTGGAACAAGATTCACAACCCAAGTAGAATACTTGATCAGGAATATTATCTTAGCCTCAATGAGTTTGGATAAATCCTTCCTCATGAGGGGCTCTATCTTGGATTGACTTGTTTCTGCTTTAGTCTGACAGGCTTGATACCAAGATCAAGGGAAATGGAGTCTTAAGAAACACTTGGATCAAATCCTTTGAGTTCTTCATACTCCTATGAGAAAATATCACTGTATTTTTGGCAGAGAGAAATGGAGGCCTTATTTTCTTCACGTGTGTAAGCTTTACTAAGCAACAACTCCTTTCAATGCACAATAGTGAATGGGGAACAGTCTTCTTATACAGTGCACATATATTTTTCTTCACCCTTAAACTCATCGTCAGGGCTGAATATTTTCTCTAAGGTGACCAGCCCTTTAGGAAACTTGTTTGTCTTCAATTGTATCACTCAGTCACCATAGATTTCATGCAAGTCAACTTGTATGCTTGATGAGAAATTAACTTCATTCTGAATGAACTAGATGATCTATGCATCACAGTCAAAAACTTGTTACCTGATGTTGTTGTCCTGAATGGATGGCCTTATCACCATCTTGATGTGTTGTGTGTTCCCTTTGAAAAAGTCCCCAGCAGAGGATAACTGCAAACCAAGTGTGGCCATTTGATCAGCTTCCTTTTTCAATTTATGCAGCACCACCTGTAGATTCAGAGCATCAAATCTCTCAAGAAGGTTCCAAACTCTATGTCTATAATCTTTGAGAAGCTTATTCTTTGTTGCACACTTTTTGGTGACTTGATGGATAACTACTTCTATGTCCCCAAAGATCTGCAACGCCTTGATTTTCTTCTTTTCAGCTATAAGCAGACCATGCACCAGTGCCTTATATTCTACCAAATTGTTGGAACATGTATATTGTAACCTGTTCATGAAGAATAATTTCTCATTCGTATGGGAAATAAGAACCACTCCCACACACGTGTCATTTCTATTTCTGGATCCATTGAAGTACAACTTCCACAAACCCATGTTTTCTTCATTTTACTTCAGCGGGCACGGTAGTACAGCTTCTTCTTCGAGAATGCAATATGTCCCAAGCCATTTTTCAAATGCTTCAAGATCCTCAGCATACAGATCAAATTTATGGTTCCTTTCTACCCATTAATCCAGCACTAAGTTGAGAATAGGAAGTGTGACAGGATTCTCTTCAGAAACTAAAAGTTGTCCTATTGGATTAGGCAGTTGGCTTAGAGGGGAGATAGGTCATATGAATCTACATGATAGGAAAATATTGGCTCATCTTGTATGGTAAATTAGGTACCACACCTTATTTTGACTAACATGTGGGACCAATCAGAACACTAGTAACCACCCACTTTAGCAGTAAATTCTTTTGATAAATAAAGGGCAAATAAATGAGGTAGTTCAATGATTGACACATCTTGAGTTATTGTGATGCTTGGACATGCATGGGAGGGTTGAGTCAAGATCCTTGATGATTCCCAAAGTGGTGATAGCTGAACCATCAAGCTACATGAGTCCTTTTTTAAGGGGATATACTTTAGACCTAGGACATCAGCAATTTTCTTAGGTATAACAGAAGTACTAGCACCAGAGTCAATCATACAGCTATGCACAAGGTTTTTTCCTATGATCAAGGACATGTAAAAGGGTGGCATTTTATCAACCTTTCTTACTTGCTTTTATTCTTTGTGGAAGATGTTGATAGAGGTGTGTGTCTTTTAAAAAACTAGGTTAGCTCGTAGTTGAGACACAGCTTCATGCAACAATTCATGTTGAGATGGAATGGTCAGTACATCCCACATTGTGACATTTATGTTTTTCTTCTTCATCTATTCTACAATACTGAAAGGGAGGCCTACTAATTTATGCATTTGGGGCATAACAACATCCTTCTTTGATTGTTCAGGCACAGAGGCAGGAGCCTTAGCCGGTGTAGAGGCTTGAACTACCAAAGGAGGGGCACACACCACTTCAGGAGGAGCTTTGTGTGGAACCTCACGTGTAAAAACTTGCCTAGCTTTAATGTTGGATTCCTTATATTCATCTTTCTACTTTTGAGGATTAGCCTGTGTTGCTATAATTGTGACTTAAACGTCAGATTTGAGCATTCTCTTCTTGTATCTTGTGTTATCAATGATCTGGGTACACGGCCTATTTATATCATCTGCAGCTTGGTTGATTGCAAAAAATCCCTCAATGCTAAAGAATATCAAGTTGGATTCAGGAGTAACTTCAAGCCTTTCTTGGTTCTTAGACTCGCTCGCATTGATGGAAGCCTCGTAGTTACAAGCATTCTGGATCATATAATCCAGTGCACATGCAACATTGGCGTAGTGATACTAACTATATAGCATATTGTAAGGAAAGAACCATTCATATTGTTGTGCCATGTTATTTTGAAATGGAACAAGTTTCTGACTTGTGTTGGGCATTGGAAGAGGTTATACTGGAGGAATTACTTGCAGGGGAAAATGTGCATTGGTTTGCCATCTATCATTTTGATGGTTCTTACCATATCTTTGATTTCCATATTGATTCCACCAAGTTTGATTGTTTTTTCTATGTGCCTGATTATAACTTCTTCTTTAGGCTTGTGTCTACTGCTTCTCCAATTATATGACCTTATTTCATAAGTTTCTAATTAGGGCCTTCAAATATTCATCTTCTTTCTATTGTACGGAAGAGTAATATGTAGACGCAACTGGTTACATGCTTTGCACTGGAACCAGAGCAATAGGAGGTTGGGGCATTGGATACATCTCTCATAAGAAGGGCACAAGAGTCCTAGGTGTTAACTAACCCGCCTGGATAAGACTTTTTTCTACCCTTATGGCAATGTTGTATGCAACAAGTAAAGTTCTACCTCCCATCGATTGAATCATGACTGAGATGCCACTATTCAAAGCCCTTAGATAATATAAGAAAGCATGTTGGGTTGTAGGCCTTACCACTTTACGAATTATATCCCAAGTCTTCTGGAATCTGATTTTGAAATCAGTCATCTACTCGTTGGGTGCCCTCTTAGTTGTAGTCAGTTACTCCACCAAATACAAGTGATCTGACTTGTCTTCAAAGTAGTTGCATAGAGTTGTTCCAAGCTCATCCAAGGTGGCAATAGATGCAGGCCTCGGACCTTAGTTCCATTTAAGTGATTTTCCTTTAAATGAGGTTGTAAGCATCCTAACGGTTACATCATCATGTGTGATTAGGTAAATAGAGCACACATTGGTCACATCTTGAATATGTTCAACATAGGTAAATTGATTTTCTCCCGTGAAGTATGGAATGTTCTTGAGCGCGGTTGTTGGCATATCATGTTTTGCATTGAGATTGAGTGGGCTTCCACCATTAAAACTAGCAAATTTCCTCAGAGGAGGAGGTTATAGCATCATGGCAGGGTGCAAAGGTCTGTTGTAAGGAGAAGTAGAATTTATTTTCCGTGTTGGAGATTGAAATGCACGTGCAGGAGCTCTGTTGCATGTACTTCTTGGCAAAATCTGGAGGTACTCAAAGGGTCCTTCAGGTGCATCACTTTGTCTTGTGTACACTCTTCTCATAAAAGGCACTCTAGCTATTGAAATAGTATATCTGAGTGTTGGGAGTCACTAGATGTGTTAAAACAACCCTCCAAAGGCTGGAAATTGCTAAGTCACACACAAAACTTAGTAATGTTGAAATATAAGCTTTCACCGCTTGTCCCACTAGGCACACCAAAAAAATTTGGCTGTCAAACATGCACCCTTGTCTCGGATCTGAAAGACCAAGTTGTTTGAGACAACAATGGAATCATCTCCAAGTTGTGGGAGCTTGTGCACTTGAGACGGATCTCTAGAGAAGGCTAGTTCTTCTACCTATTTCTAATACTATTGTTAATCCTAATGTTGGATTGGAAAACTAAGCTAACAATGCCAATGGACCAGAGATAGAAAGATAATAAAATGAAAACTAAAATAAGGGAGGAAAAAGCACCAGAAAAAGAGGGATGAACACTATTTGTTCTAAGTGAAAAAGAAAGAGAAAGCATGAGGGAAGGATAGGCACGCGTAGCACAGACCAGAAAACATTTACACCATTGATTCATGAAACACAACTAGAAAATGGTGATGTAAGGAATTTAAAGTGACACAACATGCACATAATGCAAGAGGGATTCAAGAAAGAAGAATATAAACATGCTAAGGGAGAGAATAGCCACAAATAGATGATTCTATTACTTCCAAGGATGCACAATCTGTTACAATGGTGCAAAAGGTTGATATCCATGTGCACGAGCCAAATCTAAAGGTTTGCAACTTAAAATAAAAATATATGGAGTCCTTAGCAAATGCTAGAGGAGAAAAAATGTCCTACCCCTTACAATGAGTCAAGATCTTACATTTATAGATGAAGTGATGAGAGAAGAAGAAGAGAAGGAAGGAAATATGATTTGAAAACTCAACCACTAGCCATTAATGCCTGCAAATCCACCTGTAATCTATCAAGTGCGGTTCTCTATCTATTTTGCATGTTGGAGAAGGAAGGAAAATCAGATCAAATCTGTGTGGTTGAAGCAATCAGATCTCATATTAATGGCATGAAAGACATTTTCCAACTCCTCACCCACCAAATCCCACTGAAATTTGAATTTGAATGGCCTAGCATGTATCCCGTGTCAACAGCTTTCCAAAAAGTCTAGGCATGCAAGGATCTAAGCACTAGAACAGAATTTATGACTGTCAGAGGACCTGTAGTAAAAACTAGGCATGTAAGACACGTGACGCACATTGATTGTCTAGCAGATCAGCCAACTGTGCATCTTGTATTTTCATTTTTACCACATGTCACACACTGGTTTGTTGTAAATATTTTGCGCCCTAGTGGTGCACTTTGATAGGTTGCATGTGATACACTCAATGTCTAATAGTTGATGACATGGCACAGAAGAAGGCGCAAAGGCATGCGCTTGGAAGAATGAGGTGTGGGAAAAAATGGAGGAAGGGTGTGCATAAAAGTGATGCGCATGAAAGTAAATGGGAGAAATACCTAAGGAAGGAATGTATGGAAGAGGTGTAATTATTACAAAATAATGTGTGGGGTGTGTGAGAGTGTCAGGGACTTAGCTGATTTTAAGCAAGGCTAAGGTGCACACGAAGTGTACATACAATGCTAGGAATAAGGTGAGTGCATAAGGGGTACACGTGAGGGAAAATGAAACAAAGAGGAAAAGGAAAATGAAAGATTGGAGAAAAAGGGAAGCGTGCAAGTGTGTGCAAGGAAACTACAACCAAGTGAATTTTCCAAAGAGACAATTGAAGTGCGCGCAATCTGTAATGTAGAGCCTTAGAGTTAGAATGTGAATACAAGTTATCCAAATAACTAGGGGAGTTATTTGGATAACAACAATAGAGATGGAATAAGTTCATTGGAGCTCATCTTTGAACCTATGTCATTTACTATAAAACAACTAATCCGTATATTTATTTATTTTATTAATAGAAACCATTTTGTGATATAGGTGACAAGATTGATTTTGGTAATTTACCTTGTAGTGCAATTTGAAATATATTGGAAAATGATTTGACTATCATATAGATTTCTATTTTATGATTCATTGTTTTTGTGACAATTTCTATATAATATCATCCAACTTTCAAAGAGTAGTTCAAACCATTTAGATGAGAATTTACTAGCAAAGATTGACCTCCTTATATTGTTTGGAAACTTGTAATGGAGGAGTTTGATTTATTATTTAAACGGGTTGAACTTCCTCTTTTTGCGTAATAAATGATTAGTATGGTTTGTCTTTTTTAATATTATCTTTGTGATGATTAACCCAAAATTTTGATAACATAGGGAATAAAAATACTATTGGAAGAGACAATAAGATTTACCTACTTGGATGTCATTTGTATATAACCATCATGAATAGAGATTTTTTAGAAAACCATGTGGCTGATTTGTTTGGATTGAACAATTTTATGGATTAAATTCCATGTGTTCAATTGAATTAAACATAGTAATAAACATTATTCTTGTGTAAGAGTTTATAAATCAGTTTCATTAAGATAAGGTTTGATCTTTAATACCAGAAACATAATAGTGCTTTATTAGACTTACATTTATTAAGGTTTTATGATCATGAGTCTAGCTTGTTTAAATGCATGTTTCGAAACAGATATTACATTATGATTTTATGATATTATTTATCTAATGACTTATAAAAAAGAGATAGATATCCAAACTATATTCCTTTATATCAAGTTAAAGTGACATGATTAGAGTGGATAATCATGTCAGTTTGATGAACTGGCCATCTATACAATTGTATATTTCCCACAACATGCAAGATGGAGTAAACATTATTAAGTTACTCAAAGGATTGGATGTGCATGACTTGTCATGCAGTGTTTATCGTTATTTAGTTTTCAAATAATTGTATTGTTGTAATCGCATTTTCATAAAATGCGAAAGTGATATTTCGTTGGTTGAATGAAGGCAAGATAGCGTGTTATACTTATTATATTATCTAGTGATATTCATTACAAACATATGCATTATATTTAAATTGTACTAAATAAATTGCTTGTTTTATTATTATATTATGATTGTGAGAACGAAGAAATTATATTGGTGTTTTACAGTAGAGTGTGTTTAATATGAGTGTTATTGTTGTTATTATGCAAAATAATTTATGCTCTTATGATGTCATTGATGGAATAAGTATGTTAGTAAACAACTTAGTTGACGATGGAAATAAAAAGATTACAATAGGTTATCCTACGACATTATACAACTTTGTGATGCGACAAGTGCAATGAGATATATTTATTGGGGTAGTAACTTAGTAACCTACTATGACTCTCTACCGAATAGAAATGCCATGTTGGAAACTAGGACACTGAAAGGGGGATGAATCAGTGTCTATTCATATTTTTACCTCATAAACTATTTCATTCAACTTTCATCATTTACTCTAGATTAGAAATCACAAGAAACAAATAGATAAATAACACACTGAGACAAATTTAATGTGGGAAACCTAAGATGGGAAAAAAGCCATTGAAACCATGGACTATACTTAGGACTAACTTTTCCTATTTCTATTACAATGGTTTAATGGTTGAGCTTCAACTCAACCTGGAGCTGTAACTCCTAGGTTTGCCCAAGTTGTTACTCAGTCTGGAGGCTTCAACCCCTGTGATCCAACCAACTGAAACTGATATTCAGTGAGCTTTAACTCATAGGGAAGCTACAACTCCCCAACTTCTAAGCTGGTACTTAGACTTGTTTAATCAATTTGGTCACTCTTGATTTATTGTCTTACACAGATGATAATGACCTCTATATTTGCTCACTTTGCTTCTTCTTCTTTGTTTCTCAATTTTTCTCCTGATACACTTTCTTCTGATTAGCCGATCAACAATTTTTTTCAATTATGCAAGACTACTTTCATCCTTATGACATTGTTTTTCATACATCCAAGCCCTAATTGTTTAGTATTTCATTCATTTCAACAACTTTCTACATTGTTTCTGTCACTATCAAGCAAGGTCTCTTTATACATAACATTAGTTTATTCATTTCAGGAATTTTGTACTTACACTCCTTCATATATTGCTCCTCTTCAACAAATCTCATCTTGTAATCATTTAAGCCTTGAATATTTGATGTATATGTCAAGTACCTGTCAAATATCCAAGATCACATTCATCTCAACTTTTTCTTGATCATACTTTGTATTATGCTTTCTTTCAATTATTCCACAGTTTCACAGTCTTGTGATATGTATACCATTTAGTAATTTTTCAATCATCGACTTTTCTAGTTTTCATTTGGTGCACTTGTATTTATAAGGATGATCATATACTCTCAACTTGTGTCTCAATCTCCCTAAAACCTTCCACCTTCAGCTGTTAGAACCATTATCTCTCAGCTTTCTTAAGTCTATTGTTTCATGCTTCTAACCAAATTTCCCAACATAGGACTCAGCTTACATCACTATTTTTGGCATACTCAGAGTTATCTTTCACTATGTAATCCTTAAATATTTATTCAACATTATTTCATACACATACCTACACCCTATCACTCTACATTATTTCAAAATGACCTTTTTACTTGGATTTATAACTCTTCCAATTCAAACATTGTTTGCATATTCCCTATGACTCCACAACTTCCATTTTTAAGTCTTCAAAATTTCTTGACTCAAAATACAACCCTTCACATTCTAATTCGAGCTTGGAAGAAGACAACTTTGATTATAACTTTTTGGAGACTTTCTAACTTCTCCTAGACTCACCTTCTTCAAACAAGGATATTAGGATTCATCAAAAACCTAACAGTTGAGAAGTTCAACCAACATGTTTCAGATCTCCATACAAGTCAGGTTGATCATTCATAAGAATTTGAATGCTAATACAATCTGTCAAGTTTCTACCGATACAAGGAATGGGATTCCTTCACTGTTTAGAACGTCATTTGAAGAAGATAGCACTTGACCAGATACCTCAATTGAGAACCAATAATCTTATTACCACTTTCATACAAATTATAAGCTTTTTAAAATAACTCATGAACATCTCTTGACAGATAAAGCCATGAATAGACCATTGGAGGTGCTACAAGCATTTCTAGTTTGATTAAACAACTAAATTTTCCTTAAAGATAAAAAAAATGACCTAGCATACAGTTTAACAGAGACATTAGGAGACTGTCAAGGAGAACTTTCTTGAATTGAGGTGAAACACCTAAATTATTTTTACAATGTGTTTTTTCTCTCCATACAGTGATTTTCTCAAAAATCATGAATTTTCATTGGATGGTTTTAGAATTTTGAATCTTTCAACTCCACAAACCCTAGTTTTAGGGTTTTTAACACAAAATATACCTGAGACTTATAAAAAAATTGATTCTCTTTTTCATTTCTCAGTAAAACTTGAAACTTCCACGTCTTATGGACATGTGGGAGTGACTTACAACTTCTCCAAACATTCCATTAGTTTGAAATTCTTCAATTTTCTCTCAGACTTCAAGAATAAAATGTACATAGGTCTATAAGGTGACTGAGCAAAACTAGTTGACATACATGCATACACCTAAGAGCTATTCAAGCATCTACATTGATGTTGAAAGGTCGTTGTCACATGTTGGACCTCCTTTGAACATTTGAACACAACCTTGAACACCATTCATTTAACTTCACATGAAACTTCCATCTTACACAACAAAGTTCATTCCACATGATGATTGTCATGAAGCATACATAACTTCTTCTCATATTTTGTCTTTTGCATTGTATTTCATGATAATTTTTTGTGAGCAAGAAATCAACATTACTCTAGTCATGCCCTTTGTTAGCTTGACCATGGAGCTTGTAGGGAACTTTCAAACTCAGTTCAAAGTATAGTTGAATTGACTTGTTTGAATAAGACAGTCAAGAACAATGTAAATCACTTCTTCACATTACCCAGTAATAATAGTATTGAGTTTTATTGAAGTGAATTTGACCTCTCACAACTTCTTTGCAGCAAGATATTCAATCTAGTTCTTTACAACTTACAATATGTAGTCAAAATTATTCAACCAAACACTTATACATTGTTTACTTAGCAAAGCAACACATGACAAGGTGGAAACGGGACATGTGTGTTTTGACACTCATTAAAATACTCAACCTAGTCCTCCATCAGCTCAATGATGACCATTAGAAGAGAGTGAGACCAAATTTCCATTACAAACAAAAATTTTGAGCATTGTACCCTGATTTACCTTTAAATCACATGATTTAAAGAGACTGTCCTTACAAGAACCAAGAAGGATCCTCTAGAATGATCCTGCTTGAAGTTCATGCTTGTAACCACTATGGCATGGAGCATACCTTAATGAGCTCTGAACATATCCACCACTTAACAACTCCGACAAGGGAACCAAAAATGACTCATTTCAAACCAATACTTCTAGAGAGACAGACATGAGAAGAGAAATATCTTGACAAAAGAATGCTCATATATTTCTTGAATCTTGTCCAATTCACCTGAAACATTTTGCAATATCTCAATATTGGAACCCTCTACAAAAATTCCTTCGATGATTTATCTGAAGGAGGAACTATATTTTTTCTTGGGTGATAAGAATCCAGACTTCTTATTTTGCACTTCTCAGAGAACCAGTTTTATAAAAACTTTAATAACTTTAAATCCCCACTTTGAAATCTAATGAAATTTGACATGAAGCACTATGAGACACTCCTCTACACATTTCATGTGTTAGTTAGCCATAATTTTTCTTATACATCTAATACCAATCTCATTTATCTTAGCAAACATTGTCAATCTTCAAAGGTAACTTTGGTGAAATTTTGAATTTTTCCTCCATGAGCTAAACTAAGCCTTCTTATAACTCAAAAATTCTCTAGAAAACATTCCTAGGCTTCTCTCATACTTATATGATATTTCTATGACCTGCATTTAGCTCTTACGCCTCATAGAACTAGGCCTAAATGAGCTAGTTACAACAGTGAATCCATACCTTTGATGTGTTACTCGCTCCAGAAGATATTTCTCATGATAGACACATCATGTATGACCTGTAGAAAACTTGTAACAATTTTACCAACCATATGCATTCCTCCAGTGAACTCCTACCTCACAGACCATGCTTGTAGCATTCTAAAAACAACCTAAAATATGTAGACACAAAATTATGCACATTAGAAATTATTTAGCATGGTCTCATACTATTATTTAGAAGGTTCTCAAGTGGATAAAGTACCAATTAATCCCAATTTTTGGTGATCTTTATTTAATATTTTGTTTCTTAATTTTCGCATATTTTATTATACTTATCCACCCATTTCACAACTTGCCCATCATTCTAGCCCTAAATTAGGGTGCCCCGGCTTGTACTAGGGTGCCCCAGGGTGCCATGGTCCCCACCTTGGGTGCCCCACTCTATGCACCATCCTTTTCCACTTCTTTTTGGGGTATTTCTATCCATTTTTTGTCTTTATCTTTTTTCTCAGTCATCCTTGTTGGGATTAATTACAAAATTGAGCTTGAGAGCCCTATAGATATAAAGTTATAAGACCATAACTAAGGGTCATAGGTCATATCATCACATACTACTATCACTCCATATAGAGTTTCATCCATTGCATAACTTGCATCAACATAGTGTCATGCATCAAGGCTAGGATATTTGCATCACACACACTGCAAAGGGGGAGGGATTCTATTCTATTTCATGCACACGTGATATTTACATTTTCTATAGTTATTATTACTCGCTACTTCACAAAGTGTGATTGACATGAGAGTGCCTAGGGCACGACATGCACACATGATATTTACATTTTCTATAGTTATTATTACTCACTACTTCACAAAGTGTGATTGACATGAGAGTGCCTAGGGCACGACATGCACACACGCACTAGAACTACATCCAGGTCTAAAATGTAGTGCAATGCTCAGTGATAAGTATAGTAGTTTGGCGGGTGAGGTTAGTCTGACCCATTCATTTGCATCTTTTATTTTTTCTAGGGTTTGATACTTCCTTTTACATTACAGGTCATTTTCCATCTCACCCATCAAATCTAGTGTGACAGATAGAAATCACTCGACGATACCTTATAATCATATCATGATTCACTTTCTAAGTTTTTACCACAAATCAAAGCATCCAAACTGCAGACCATGAGCACCCCTAGGCACCCCAGTATACTCCCCAGGTACCCCAATCATTTCAAATATGCCCTTCGTAGGGTCCTTTGAGTGTTCATCTACACTTCTTGATTTCATTTCTAGATCTATGACAACCTACGATAGTCACTTCTAATCCACTAAGCTATTTCCTTCCTTTCTCTTGCATATTTGGGTTTTATTTCACTTAGAATAATTTACTTGCATTTATTTCATATTATTTTTGGTTTATTTACAATAGTGTTTTAGTATTCCTAAATAGATTAACATTAATACCCTAGTGTCACCTTTTAGGCAACAAGATCAAAAAAATTTATTAATCATTTTGGTGAACCCAACTTCCATTTTTCGTTTATGCCCATTCCTCATAGCGGTCCATTTGGACCTCTCCATTACTCTAATCTTCATTTTCCTCTTTTTCATACCTCTAGATCCATGGTTAACATACCTACCTCTATAGTTTAAAACCCCTTAGATACCTCTACCCAAGTTCCCCTTCATGAAAATCTAAAACCACGGTTAGTGAAAAATCCTATGACGAGGATACTAATATTGACCGGGAACAACTTGATGTTATCGCATATTTTCTTCAAGATTTACGTGAGAATCCCACTCATCTTCCTCATATTTTGCATGCCCTACTCGTTATTAAGTGAGCTTCAGAAGTATCCCTACCTATTCCCTCTACCCCTATGGTATCTACACCACCATTTTATGTTTCCACTTCTCCTATAACAACTATTATCCCTCTAACCCTCACGGCAAGGTGCCTCTAATGATCCACTTGGTTCCTCCTCTAATACTCCCGATTTTCACATCATTATACTAAGATCTCCAAAACCAAATCCACCTATTACAGGTCACTACTTCTAAAGGTTCTCTATCTCTTGATTCTGCCTCATTGTTGCATTCTACTTTTGAGTAATCCATCTCTACTCAAATGTTCCCACCTAACTTCAGTTCTCCCAAACTACCCATTTTTAAAGGCAATAGTGATCCACAAGAACATCTTTGTGATTTCCATGTCATTTGTCTCGACTATGTTGGTGATCATACTATCCTCACCAAAAAATTTCCACATAGTCTACAAGAATATGTGATGCATTGGTTCTATGACTTACCACTACATTCGGTGGTGTCATTTACATACCTGGCTGATGCTTTTCTCATACATTTTTCTATCAATATCGTTTCCACACTCTCTTATGCCCAACTTGCTCAACTTAAACAAAAATCCATCGAACACTTCCATGATTACGTCCTACAATATAATAATAGTGTAGCCAAGATGTAGTGCCCACACCTTTTATAGCTTAGTTACTAGTTGTGTCTTTGCTCATAGACATGTTTTGACAGAGATTTGTTATATCTTGGACATTATATTAGAGATTGGATCTTATTAGACATGTGTGGACATTCAGGCGTATAGCGCCAATTTAGCTTAATTTCTATGTTGTCGCATTTTCTTATGATGTCATGGATACTAATGGAGATGATGTTGTTTTTGGAACATAATTTTATTGATGAATACTTAGTTGTTGCATGTTGGGATTTGATGTTTATATGCCACTCTATCATCTTGTCTAACTTTTGGAATATTGAGTATAATTGTACACGTTGTCGCATTTTGATTTCAATAGGAAGTTATGCTAGTTTAGAACTCATTGATATCTTCCTGAGTCGTTGTTTTCTATTTTTATCGAGACAAGGTACGGTTAATGTGTGCAATGAGTGTACAGGTGACAGGTTTACAAGAGAACCTGGGATTCAGGCCAGCTACACAATCTTGCACAAAGTAGCCCACGGGTTGAGTCCTAGACATGTTCATTGTGTGAAGCCTTAGTGTAGGAGATTATTATATTTGGGGCACCATGAGTGACCCCAATTTTTGTAATGTATTGTGCCATGAATTATTAATTTTGTTTAGAGTAATTAGTTATGTTGTAAACTTGTTTTGGGAGTTAATAATCGCACTTTCATTAAAATTTTGATTTTGTTTAATGATTCACTTAATCACAAGGGTTGAGGGTCACATGTGAAACCCTTGGGTGGTCCCCACACCCCTCTACCCTTGTGCCAAAAATGCAAAACCCGAAATTGGGTTATTTTGGGCATTTTTGGGGACCCTTTTTTAGCTTGGGAGTTCCCCTAACATAAAAATGAGCCCTTGGACCCTACCTAATGGGTAGGGGGGGCTTATTTCCAAGGCTAGAGGGAGTTTTCCCTCCCTTTTTGCCTCTTGTTTGGTCACATCCATGTAAGGGGTGTGGATTGGAGTGCTTGTTAAAAGTCTCACTAATTTTGTCTTGTTAACTTTTAAGGGAATTTGGGAGATGAGGGCAAAAAGACATTTTTACCCTTTCTCTTTTTTATTTTGGCATCTTTGACCTTGAAGGTGGAGAGGGGTGACACATGTCACCCCCTCATTTGTGAGGATTCTTGCTTGCTCCTCTTCAAATTTCCCTTCATGGGAAAAGAGAGGGACTTTTTTTTGAACTTCTTGCTTGGGATGCTTGTGGGATTTGGAGCTTGAGATTTGCTTGAGTCAAGGAGTGGAGAAATTTGAGGTTGGAAAAATTTTTGGAGAGCTTTCTTTGAGGTGGGATCTTTAGCTATTAGTTTGGCAGGCTCTTATGTCTTTTTGCATGTGTTGCATTCATCTTAGCTATTAGTTTGGCTTCTTGAATTTGTTATTGTTGCATGTGGATTTGATTTGTTGCTTGCTTGTTTTACTCCCTCCATCATATGGCATGATGGAGTTTTGAAGTTTGTGGGGGAAGAGAGGGATTTTTCCTCTCAATCCTCAAGGCTTGATGGACTAGCCTTGTAGGGTCTTATTTTTTTTCCCCTCAAATGGTTGAGGTGGGGAAATTGATTCATTTGGCTTGAATCTCCTTCCCCATTCTTGGTAAGGAAACCCCTTTGGGGTTTGAAAATCCTTCCAAGAAGGACTTGGGGAAATGGTGGAGGAATAAGGAGGGGTTGAATGTTATAGGAGTAATAAGGAGGGTATGGAGGTCTAGCTATTGTGCTTCTAATCTTGGTAACAACTTTTGGAGAACTCGTCTCCTCTCTTCCCCATTATTTTTAGAGGTTGACCTTGGGTCTTCCTCTTTGCCACCTTGGAAAATTTTGAGTCTTGTCTTGGATTTTGACCTAGTTTTGTGTGGTTGTATCTTTGTTGTTCACCCTTATTCTTGTGCAAGTTGTGGTTGTTGTCTTCTTTCCCATGGGCTTGGGGGAGGCTAGCATGCATCCCAACCTTAGGAGAGGCATGTAATGATGCCTGTGGTTGGGAGGAAAACAAGCTCTTTCTCCTTGTTGGATTTCTTGAAGGCATGAAGAATGTATCTCAAACTTGGAATCTCTTGTCATCTTGGTGCTCATTGTCTCCTTCACTTTGTTGGCATTCCTCTCTTTGTGACTCTAAATTATGGCTATTTGAAGGGTGTTCTATTTTGTAAAGTATCCTCCTTGTGATTTGGAATCACTTGTAAGATTGGTAGTCTTTTGTATTGGAATTATTTCCTTCAACCATGGAAAGGAAGTTGTTGGATGGTTATCTTGTGTATTTAGCATGTATGTAATATGAAGTAGTGAGTTATTGAGAGTTGTAAGGAAAATTTGTAAAATATTGACTTCCCCTAAAAAAACATCTCGTAGAAGCATTTTTCTTTTACATTCCCTTCACATGTTTTGTTGTTGTAATGTTTATTGACAAAAATAAGTCTATTTGAAAGGAAATCTACCTTGTTATAAGAAACTTGTTGCTTAACTTTGGAAGAAACTATTACTATTTGTGAAATGTACATCTCCTTGTATGTTAATATTGTTTAGAAATCTTTTTTTTTGTGTTTAAAGAAAATTGGAATGATCATTTAGCACTACTTGAAAAGAAAAGAAAATATCTCTTTTATTGTTCTTTTTGTAATAGTATTGAATAAAGAGTGAATAGATGAATCTTCTTTTTAGTTCCCTTTTTGCATCAAAATAGCAAGGTTAAACTCTGTTATTTTTATAAGTTGAAATCATTGTTATTCATCATTATGTATCAAATGATCTCATTCAATTTTTTTTAAAATATATATATATACAAACTTAGTTTTACAATAAACTATTTTATCAAATGGTTATGAGTTGTAGATTTATTTTTTATATATATATTGAAATATGTTTATTGTAAAACTTGGTGTTTATATATATGTGTGTGTGTGTTATATATTGAAATACGTTTTAAATAATGATAAAAACAAAAACTATATTGATTTTAAAACAAACGATTTGTATTGTTATAGAAACAAAAAAAATAAAAATAAATAAATAAACAAAAAAATGTTTTATTAAATACGAAATTAATTTATTTTTTTTTAAAGTGTTTTGATGGGGGGGTTTGGCCCCCCCCCACCCCTGTACTGCCTCCCCGGGCTGCTGCCCTCCCCTCGCACCCGCGGCCTCCCTGCCACCCTCCCTGCCCTATCCCTCCTACCGACCGCCCTCCATTCGTTGTGGCCTGCCCCCTGACCTCCCCTCTCTGTCGTTGTCCCCTTCAATCCTCACCGCCCCTCCTCACCTGCATGCCATGAGTCCTTCTCCGCGCCAGCATCTCCTCACGTTGTTCTCACACAGTCTCCTTCCACAGGTCCGCCCCCCCCCCCCCCCCCCTCATCTCAAAAACAAAATCTAGTAAATATATATGTATATTATATATATACACATATTTCATACAAAAGAAAATAAACAAGAATTCCTTATGGTTTCCCCTTTAGATCCATCCTTACAGCCTGCAAGTAAGAAACCAAAACAAAATGAGAAAGAGAATAAAGAGAAAGAGAAGAAAATGGCCATTAGAGGATTAGGGAAAACTTTAGGGTTACTCCAAAATCTAGGGACCAGATCTATTTGATCCTAGGGTTCAAATAAAACCCTACATACTTTTGAAAATGAGTAATATTGCGGGATTAAACTTTTGAATGGGGGATGAAATTTTAATTAAGAATGGGTAGTTATTTTCTCATGTAGGTTGATTTAGTCAAGGATATATGTAATTTTTTAAAAATGAGTGAAAATTATTAGAAGCTAAATAAATAAAATTAATTAAAAACAAATGTTTTAGCAATTTGGTTAAAATTATATCGTTAAGAATTTAATTACTTAATAAGAACAATTAGGCGAAACATTAGTTCGCACTTCAAAAAAAATATATTTTACCAGCTTTTTAGGTTGTTTTATGGTGTCCCGAGGATGGGCATGACACAAGATGACCAATGTCCTCACAGACTCATAACTACAAGATTTATTTGTCCATAGTCTCTTTCCACCTCTCCAAGATAGTGTGCTCTTTTAAAATTTTCCATCGTTCGATCAAATTTTTCACGCTCTCAAACTACGCTAGACTAAACTAGTCTCTATAGGCAAGTTCAAGTATCAGTAGGCACCTTCTTCCTCCACTGGCATGCCTAGTAAGACACTATTCAAGGTTCACACACATAAATATGTTGATTCACAAATAGTTGTTAATGTGTTCTCCACTCCTCGAGAATTGTGCCCTCAACCATACCGGTGTCTTTTTACTAAAATTAATACCCCGCTAAGCGTCTTATTACCACAACGCATTGATAGTAATCTCATTACTCTGCCACCACCTTCACATCTCAACCCATCCTGACCCAAATGGTGTAACTTTGACGACTAATCTTATTGTGATTATCATCAATACATTGGGCATTCCACTAATCATTGTTTTAATCTCTGACATCTCATCCAAGACATGCTCGATAGTGGCCATCTTGAGCTCCTGAAATATCCCACTTCTATCTCTACCAATGATAACCACAAACTCCAAATCTTGAACAACTCACTACCCAAACATGATTCTAAACAACTCAATTCATCTTCTAACTATGTTTGTTATACATTTCATTCTCCTCTTGGACCTCTCGACTTCCTTGTTGATCACATTGCTACTTCAGCACTGATTATCTCCTTCTTCAATGTTGACTACCACGCTATGTTCATATCCGAACATTTACATATATAGGCCTCTATCAACTCAACCTCTATTAAAAACACTAAGGTTGATCCCTCTTCCCCCATTAGCTCATGTTCCTTGTCCTTCTTACGATCTATCAGTTACCCTCCATCACAAATCTACTACCCATTCAACTGACCCTATGGTGTTGTTAAGTTACATATCACAGTTGGTCCTCTCACTCTTCTTCTCCCTTGCCTTGTAATTCAAATTGTTAACGACTGTAACTTACTTCTCAGCCTCAATTATATTCGTAAAACCCAAGCTATTATTTTATGACTTGTCTATGCCTCAAATTTTTTTACGACAATCAAGTTATTTCTATTTACAACGTTCCTCCTTCACCTCCATTATCGGTGCCTTCTCATCCTGATATTCATGTATCTTCCCCTCTTACTCATACAACTCATCTAGCATTTCCCACAACACATCTGATTCCTAATTCACCGCTTTGATTGGCCTATATGCAAGCACGCCACTCCATTAGTCCTACATGTCAGCATAGTCCTAAGACCATTACCACATCCCGCCATCGATCACCACCTTGCTTTATACCACATGGATCATCCTCTCCTCCACACAAGTCGGTGCCTCAATTTCCATCACCTACACATTTTAATACGCCACAACATTCATCTTATGTACACCCATGACACGCATATTAGCTTAATTCCCCTACGCAGCATTTTTCTATCATACCACCATTGATTGAGCATCGCCCTCCTCTTTCATCATCTCGAGCACCGATCAATCAACCTTTGTCCTACAACCTTATCGGGTGATTTCTCCTACATGACCGCTTAGGGGGGATACCCACTACACATCCACCCCTTCCCCATATTAGCATAGCTACATTTCCACTCTTTCCCTTTTCTTGACTTCTTCCTTCATATATAGGTATATTTCTTACATGTCACAGCACACCCTTGTTACCCAATGACGTACTCTTGTGCTTTGGTTCAAACTGAACTATTGAGGGATTACCATTAAAGTGAACCCCAAAAAATGCATGCTAGGTTATACACATCTCCATACATACCCTACATCCTACATTATCTTACACATACCTCATCTATTAGTCATTTATACACCATATATCTCATACACACTACACTAGTTGTCATCTCATCTATGTCTATTATTGCAGCTCTTCCTTACATTTTATAGTTACGCTAGGTCACATTATACATGGGCCTAGCTTTACATATCATCACTATATATTCTGTCTACAATTTTCATCTTACATAGCCTACACATCATACTCCTACATTGCATAGTTCCCATCACGCATTTATCTATCATCTACATGCTACATGTTATACTAGATTCCCTTACATATGGGTCTAGTTTTATCTTCATTGCATATTCCATTTCCATATACATTGCATATCCTATATACATTACACATCCTAAACACCACACATTTACATCCTTTATTCCTCACTTGGTCATTTACCCTATGTTATCTTCTACGTGTTGCACTCACTACCATATGATACACTTTAGTTCCTAGGTCCATACTCAATTGTTAAGGGTTTACCAATCAAATAGACCTTACCTTCACCAATGTGACATTTTCCTCATCTACCATTTTTTACGTTCGTGACATACGCCTTAGGTTAAATTATCACCCCTTTTATCATCTTATAGTTCTATACATTTTAGGCTAAATCACCACCCTCCTTTTATCATTTTGTAGTGGCATAAACCTTAGGGTACATCAACACTCCTTTCTTATTCATCCCATAGTGACATACTCTTTAGCCTAAATCGTCACCCATTTTCACCTTTTCATTTAATAGTGATATACGCTTAGGGATAAATCATCACTTACACATTCAACAAGTCGTGGTATACGCTTAGGCTATAGGGTCCACGCATATCTTTCCATTTGTCTCCTCACCATCCACTCATTCTATAGTGATATACGCTTAGGGATAAATCATCACTTCTCAATTCAACAAGTTTTGATATATTCTTCAGCTATATGGTTCATGCATATCTTCTCCACATGTTGCATTTCATCACCATTACATGTACACACTCATCACAACGCGCTAGATACAACTAACCCTACTTGACCATTTCCTGATGACACACTCTCGTTTATGGTTCATTCTTGACTACTGAGGGGGAAAACAAAATTAACCTTACTGCATACACTTCAATCCACTCGGGGAGCACATTGCTCCCATCATTCCATCTTGCATTCCATTCCATCCATCCACATCATATTGCATTATCTTGGAGGCATTTACTTTTGCTTGCTTATGGTTTACATGCTCACTTTACTACACATGTTAGCTTGTTTTCTTATATGGCATTATCATGCATGCATGTTTGTTCATGTATTTGTTTAGTGTGATCACGGGTACAGGTCTCTATATGTGGCATGGATGCTCACCTTCTACCCTTCCTATACCGGTCCCTGGGGGCATCCACAATCATCTTATCCAGGTGGTATTGTTTCATTCTGTACTTATCATATTATACTACTTTCTCATACATGCTTTGACATATTGGTTATCATTCTAACATGCTCATGGGTGTTTCATGTGCAGCACTTATTTTGTGGGATAACATGTTTCCATCACTACTTGTTTGTTTCTACTTGTCTACTTTATTTTCCATTATATGTGGTATTTTCCCTTTTCATGTGTGCAAACTTGTCTATTTTTTGCGGCCATGAAGGCATTAAGTGTCTTGCAACATCATGAGTGATGTCTCGTGTTTGAAACCTAATTTGTGCGGTCTGCTTGTTTTCTTACATGTTTACACTACTTTGTTTGGTAGTTTCTACATTGTCTACATATTTTACACTTATTGCATGCATATGTTTTCGGACTAACACTTGTATTGACTAGCCATCCCCTTTTGTGTGTGCCTTGGTATCTACCAAGTTTTTCCCTTTCCCCCTGTAGGGAAGAGTTCTACAAGTCAGCGTGCAATTGGTCCTCTTTTGGGGACGCATTCTCCTTTCAAGTTCATCGCATGTGCCCCTAAAGAGGGGAGGCATTATTTAGGGTTTTCTTCTAACATAGTGTATTTACACTAGTTCAGACACAGTGATCGATTTCAGACCATTCTACGAATTCCATACACATCATCCTTAATAAGACATGATGTCCTTCAACAATTCTACGGAGTAGTTACAAGCTTAGGGTTACAGTCGGTGTGCCTCTCTACATTTATCCATCCAGTGGCATCAAATCACCCAAAAAACCAAGATGGTACAGAGATCTCTTCACACATTTTAGTAGAAGCGGTTAAATTTGGAGGACATAGCGCATTTCCTCCCTATACTTCTTCATCCAAGGTGGCGTGAGATTGCCCAAAAAAACTCGCGACAATACATTATATCCTTCTACACCATTTTTTCTCGACATGGATCAGGTGCCCATGTTCCATTTACACTTTTTCTAGCATATTTTACATTTTCATACTTTACACATGTGAATTTTACATAGCATTTTTACATACATACATATTTAACTAGTTGATTGTTTTCTCCTTGTAGGTCAGTTGTATGAGAAACAAGTAGTCAAATTGGGGACAATAGTGACAATGACAACACACCGCTATAGGAACTTTCCTTTAGTAACCATGTAGGTACACTACACACAACAACTACATACATGTTTTTCCCTAGGTTCACTCTCATCACTTTTTTATGTGCATTTTTCATCTTTAGAATCCATGCTCCTCCACATTTTTCTTTTTTTACATTCCACACTTGAGTCTAGTCCATCAGTACGTCTTCTTCTACACTCTATATGGATATCAGGTATGCATCTCTATCTACTTTATGTTAGTGAGCTTTTCACTCACCAACATAAAGTGGGGGTGAATGTGGACACAAAATTATGCACATTAGACATTATTTAGCTCGGTCTTATACTACTATTTAGAAGGTTCTCAAGTGGATAAACTACCAATTAATCCCACTTTTTGGTCATCTTTATTTTATTTTATTTTTTCGTTCCTGCATATTTTTATTGCACTTATCTGCCCATTTCGCAACTACCTCATCATTCTAGCCCAAAATCACGGCACCCCAGCCTGTATTGGTGTGTCCCGAGATGTCGTGGTCCTACCTTGGGTGCCCCAGTCTATGCACATCCTTTCCTGATTCTTTTTGGGGTCTTTCTAGCCATTTTTTGTCTTTATCTTCTTCCCAATTGGCCTTTTCGAGATTAATTACTAAATTAAGCTTGAGATCCCTAGAAATATAAAGTTATAAGACTATAATAAGGGTCATAGGTCATAACATCACATACTACTATCACTCCATCTAGTGTTCTATCTATTGCATCACTTGCATCCACATAGTTCCATGCATCAAGGCTAGGAGATCTGCATCACACACACTGCAAAGGAGAGGGATTCTATTCTATTTCATGCACACATGATATTTACATTTTCTATAGTTACTATTGCTCATTACTTCACAAAGTGCGACTGGCACGAGAGCACCTAGGGCACGACATGCACACATGCACTAGAAATACATCCAGGTCTGAAATGTAGTGCAATGCTCAATGATAAGTCCACTATTTTAGCGGCTGACATTAGTCTGACCCATTCATTTGCATATTTTATTTTTCTAGGTTTTGATACTTCCTTTTACATTACAGGTCATTTTCCAGCTCACCTGACAGATCCAGCTTGATAGATAGAAATCACTCGAAGATACCTTATGACCATATCAGATCCAGTTTCTAATTTTTAACACAAATTAGAGCACCCAAACTACAGACCAAGGCACCTTGGGGAACCCTAGTACACTCACATGTGACCCAGTCATTTCAAATATTCTATATTTTCCCTTTGCAGGGTCCCTAAGTGTTCGTTTGTACTTCCCAATATCATTTCTAGGTCTGTGACAACCTACGACAACAACTTCCAATCAGCTAAGCCATTTCCTTCCATTCTCTTGCATATTAGGTTTGTATTTCACTTAGAATAATTTACTTGCATTTATTCCATATTGTTTTTAGTTTATTTACTACAGCATTTTAGTCCTCCTAATTAGATTAACATTAATACCCTAGTGTCCCCTTTTAGGAAACTAGATCAACATTTTTGTTAATAAAAATATTCCTGAAAGCTCACTATTGACTCATTTTCCATCAATGTCACTTGACATAAATGACATCACTAATGACTAGGGTTCAACATGTCACAACTTGATACTAATTAACCTATCGTTATGATAAACTTATATACTTAGCTAAAATAGATAATTGAAACTTAATTTTTTAATCAACGGAAAAGAATCATGATAACTATATTGAGGCGCTTATGCAGTGAATGAAATATATGTTTCGTAGGATTGTGTGTAGTCTCAAAAGTGGCTTGATAGATCAATGACGGATAACTATGGTCAAAGTAAGGAAAAAAACTAAATACACCATTTGATCACCATTTATTCTTCTCAACGATGTCTGGAGTTAGATTAAAGTACGTGACTTACATCCTATAATAACGGTGGTACAACTAAGAATTTCCTAACAAGATTAAGGTCGCTGAAAGATCAAATTTTTTGATTAATCGTAAACCCTGGGTCAACAATTAATTATAATAAAAAATCATATGTCATGTAATCTTCTACGTCATTGTTCAAATTTTCTAAAATCACTTCCCTGTGAGAATAATGATGACCTAGTCTTTTACTAAGAATGAACCAAGGGCACATATGAGTGATGGTGGTCTCATTTGGATATGAAATAAAATTAAATGGTAGTCACACATTCACTCTCTTATGTTTCCACCTATATTGTGAGCTATTTAGGTGGTCAGTAGAGTTATTGGAATACATTCATATTGAATCAATATTTCGTGTTGGTTTCTCACTTACAACATCTCTTATTGCAATTGCTTGACTCTTTCTCAAACTATGCATTTATTGATCTAGTGATCATCCCAATCTTGGACCTCACTCTAATAAATACTATGTTTGGTAGCCTCTAAAGATATGACACCATTGCGCAAAGAGAAAATGGAGGGGTAATAAGAGAAAACTAATCATGGAAATGATAATTTAACAAGCTCGAGGGTTAATACTACTATAGTGGAGGAATTTTGTTCAAAGTAGTATAAGCAAGTACGACATGCCAATATCCTTTACAACTATTAACACCCAACCTTACTGAAATACATAGTATATTGAAAAGACTAAAGTCAAGGAAAAAAATTCCAAATATAAACCTACTCAAGAAACTAGAGTCTTCAAGACAATTGAGATATGGTAAACCAATAGGGGGACATACCCTAGAGCTAATGAACCACCCAAAAAAAGGGAAACCCGTATTGAAATGAATAAAAGAAGGTGTCTCCATCATACTCCAATTCCTCCAACCCATTCTAACAATCAATACCAACTTAAGTTAACTTGACCAAGGGACACCTAGCCCTCACTTACACAAATCAGCTAACAATCACAACAAATCCATTCTTGAATCTTCCACTTGACATTATAAAACATGAATTCATAATGGGATATTCCTTGAATTGTCTCTTATTACAATCGACCATAGGTTCTCTTCAATCCCACCGCATATAATGAATCTAGAAAAAATAAAATCCATGCCTCTCCTTAAAGGGATCCACAAAAAGATAACCATGCTAGACCTCAGATTTGACAGATTGATTGAGATAAGCTAGGCACCAAGAAATGGGTAAATAGATAGATCAAGAGAGTGAAAACAATCCTTACTATCTTTTTCCCCATCACTTCAATCCACTTTCTAGTCACAACAAGAAAATAGGTCACGTTTTGGCAAATTTGGAAAAAAAAAACACTCAAAAGGCACATTGTACTAAGGAATTGCACTCAAAAACTTATTCAAAAGGACTAGGAAAGTTTTTTTGTCCATGCTGATCCTAACAACTACTTCTTCCCCCTCAAAAAACTTAGCAACATCCCATAATGGGATTAAAGCACAACAATAATCCTTATAAGTTCTGTAAAATCTAATTTTGACACATCAAAAACTCCTACAAATGGCAAGAACCAATCTAGGAGTCCTCAAAACCTATAAAATGACTATATGTTTTCCCAAAAATGAAACTGATTGTATAATTTACAGACTTAAACCTTTAGGTTTAATCCTAAAATCCTAAATAACGAATAAGCATTGATCAGATGATATTTTGAAAAAGTATCTTCTATATTGTAACTCTTTGAGCTATGAGATAAGTTCTATTAGTTACAGATTAATCCTAATTTCTTATGTTTACTAAAATACATTTAAATTATAATATTTCTTAAATCTTATACTCAACAATTATTTAGTAAATGTGGCCCTCTTGATTTGTCCTACCACTTCAGAAACCTGCCAAGAAGACTTAATATCAATACATATTTAAAAACATTAATGTAATATAATTATTTTATATATCAAATAATTATATTACATTTTTAATTTATAGAACAAATTTTGTGTCATTTTTGCGCCACATGACATTAATTTATTGAATGAAATTAACTAGGGATAAAAATGGTGCAACTGGTGATGCAAAATTAACATAAATGTGGTGTAAAAGCTACACAAAAGTGACATAAATATGAGGAAATTAAAAAGTGTATAGTCACATGAAGTTTGTGTCACACCCACGACACGAATTCTACAAAGAAACACATTGAAAACCATCCAAAAAGGTCAATTTTTGATGTAAAAATGACCCAAATTGTGACGCTATGTGGACAATATGTAGTAGTGGATTAATGGGACATTACTTTCATAAGCCTATGATAGAAGAAAAATGATTCCTTACCCTCTGCATGTCTCAAGTTCAGGCTCATCGCATCATCCACATATTTTGATACCTCTTCAAAAGGACTCATTTCCAAGGATTCACCACATATTTTCTTATTAGGCATTCACCCCTCTTGTTAAGAATTTTTTTCAATACATGGTACATGAAATGCCTCATAGGGCACGTCCACTGAAACACCCATCATCAAAAGAGACTAAATATAATTTTTAAAATCAATTAACAAGTGCAAATAAAATAGATCCCGTAACTCATTACTAGTGTCATTCATGCCATGATATATCTCTCCATTAGAATCAAAATGAAAACAATAATTACATATAATTATAGATACATTTTTATTTCTATACAACATATGTTAATTAAAATGACACCCATCAAGTTCATAGAAAATTTCAAAAAAATTATTGAATGGATTGGCCTATTTGCAACGACCATGAATACAACATAGTTGTATGTCTAGTGTAATCCAGTGTTTTTTTGATCTTATGAGTGGTGTATTTGAACTTATTCTCTTCACTTTCAATGGCACTTTCACATTTTATAAAGGCCTCAACTCGAACAACTAGTATTGCAGCACAAAAGTCCTTTGCATATCCTTTACCCATTCCATTTGTTTGCTACTGAAAGGCATTTGTCTATCACCAATTTCTTGGACACAGAGTGTACACATGGTCTCCCATTTAATTTTTTATCCCATCCTAGAAAATACAACATGATATGAGCATCGTGCATGATGTAAAACATTAACGATCACAGATGGAATACACAAGCATTCAAATAAGTGTGTCGGTTGAAAAACATAGTTTTATTTTTAACACGTACATGTTTAAACAATGGAACAAGCTCCATCAGATCTAAAACACTACAACTGAGATTACTCATAAGGTGACATTGATGAAGAAAGTTTTTACATAAATAATGTATTGAATGCAATTTTGTTTCCTATTAGGGCTTTCTCTAGTAAATGTTTTGTTTTAGACCTGGTGTGTTTTTTAATCTTCTCTTTGGTTCCTTAGAATATGTTCATCTTCATAAACACCTTATAATTTCTAACAAATGTTTTTTTTAATCTCCTACATTGATGAAGAAAGCTACTATGTATGTAATTGGAGGGAACACGACTCTATTTTATATCTAGGCTTTCCCCAGTAAACATTTAGTTTTAGATTTCGTGTGTTTTTCAATATCCTCAGCTCCCTAGAATTTGTTTAGCTTCAAAAACACACAATAATTTCAAAAAATTAGTGTGTATAATCTCATGTATTGATGAATAAAGTTTCTACGTGCGTAATTGAAGTGAATGTAACTTTATTATCTATCCAGGATTTCTCTAGTGATCATTTTGTTTCAGAATTGGTGTGTTTTTCAATCTCCTTTTCAAATCTCTAACATTTGTCCAACTTTGGAAACACAATGTAATTTCTAACAATTGTTGTGCTTAATTCCTTACATTGATGAATAAATATTCTATGTATATAATTAGAGGGAATAAGAATTTAGTTTATATCCAGGATTTATCGAATGAAGGTTCATTTTCAAACTTAGTATGTTTTCCAATCTCCTCCTCAATTCCCTAGCATTTTCTCAGCTTCATAAACACACTATAATTTCCAACAAGAAATGTGTTTAATCTATTACATTAATGAAGAAATATGTTACATGTACATAATTGGAGTTCAAATGCGACTCTATTTTCTATCTAGGATTTCTCTAGTGAACATTTTGTTTCAAACTTGGTGTGTTTTGTAATCTTATCTTTGGTTCCCTAGCATCTGTTTAGCTTCGTAAACATAATGTAATTTCTAACAATCATTGTACTTAATCTCCTCATTGTTGAAGAAATTGTTTATGTATGTAACTAGAGGGAACACTATGTTTTCTATCCAAGATTTATCCAATGAATGTTTAGTTTAAAACTTGATATGTTTTTCAATCTCCTCCTAAGTTACCTAGCATATGTTCAACTTCATAAACACACTTTAATTTCCATTAAGCAATGTGTTTAATATCCTACATTGGTGAAGAAAGATACTACATACATAATTTGATTTTAAATTCAACTTTATTGTCCATCCAGGCTGATGAGCCCGAGAAATAGCCCATTTTATACAATATTTGACATTCTTTTTCCCTGCATATATATAGTGCATCTAAGTGTAATTTCTGAACTTATGGTTTATTTGCAAAGAAATAGAGAGTATATATCACGGATATTTCTTTATAATTCATTGTTATCTTTATGTTATTTATTTATTATTATTATTGGGAAAAAGATGTCAATTTGTGCATATGCAGTTCATACTTTATTATAATTGTGGGATAATAAAATTTGAGAACTAAGCACCAGATACAACTAGCCTTAGAAGATCTTGAAAATCTCTCATATCATCTCTAGAGATCGTTATTTCGTCATTACATTAGCTTTATAGGTTCTTGCACTAGCTCTGGAGTGTTTTGTCTCATCTCGCTTTGGAGTATCTTAGCTCACTTTGGAGTGTCTCAACTAGCTTCAAAGTATCGCAGCTTGCTTCAGAGTATCTCAGCTCTCTTTAGAGTTTATTTGGGATGCTTAGGAGTCTCTTTGGGATCACTTCGGAGTTGATTATCATAGCTTCGTAGTTGGATATTCGAGTTATGAGGATTAATACTAAAATTGCAAAGATGAGCATAATTCCAAAGGTGGGATTGTGATCTATTTTTGAAAGACATTCTAAAAATGAATATTTCTATAAGTTTTTTATTATTTGTAAAATACATGAGAATCAACATTCATTTTGATTCTCAACAATAAAATATGACAGTCAGATTGTTGGTTAGAGTTGGATAAGCTCTCTCCATATTTTATGGAGATTTATGCTTTTTGGATAGATTGTAATCCTAGTTGATAAAGATGTATTCCTTAAAATAAGGAGGTGGTTAGAAGCATGAAATTATAAATGCAACCTCCCACACCTTTGAATGTAATCTCTATTTTGTAATTAATTCATTCTAAGATTTCATTCCATTCATCTATAAATAATGCAGATTAAAATCCTCCTCTAAGGAATGAGTTGGCCACTCATTCCAATGAAGATGGACCGAGCTATATTTTTTTTTATTTTCCATTTTGTAATTATTTTTGTTGTCTTTTTCTTCGTACAATGTAATTATTTTTTTGATGTATAATTTGTTGTAAACCTGCAGGTGTATTCTATGTTTATTCTTTCTTTCTAATTTAGCAAGTTTTCTTTCTTTCCAACTTTTATTTTCTTTCCTGCAATGTGTGCTTTTATTTTCATGCAAGTTTTCTTTAATTTCCCACAAATAGTTATTTTTTATTTTTCTAAAATTTGTGTGTGTTTTAGTTTCATGCAAGAGTGTTTCCGTTTCATGCAAGTGTGTTTCAGATTCCTGCAAGTGTGTTTCTAATTACTGCAAGTGTGTTTTTAATTTCTGCAAATGTGTATTTTGGGTAAAAGGGACCATTTACCAAGATATCTCTCTCCTTTTGCATACAACCTTCGGACACCACCCCTGGATTGACATTCTTTAATGTTAAGGATTGATGACCCTCATCATAGGCTTTCTCTAGTAAACATTTTGTTTCAAACTTGGTGTGTTTTTAATCTCATCTTCAGTTCCCTAGCATATTTTTAGCTTAATAAACACATTGTAATTTCTAATGATCATTTTGTTTAATCTCCTACATTGATGAAGAAAGTTGTTATGTATGTTATTGGAGGGAAAATAACTTCATTTTTTTGTCTAGGATTTCTCTAGTGAATATTTAGTTTCAGACTTAGTGTGTTTTTAAATTTTCTTCTCAATTCCCTAACATTTGTTTAGCTTCATAACACAGTGCAATTTCCAACAATCATCATTTGAATCTCTTGAATTAATCAATAAATTTTCTATGTATGTAATTGGAGGGAATACAACTTTGTTTTGTATTCAGAATTTCTACAATAAGTGTTCTATTTTAAAAAATTATTTTTCAATCTACTCTTTTGTTGTCTACCATTTGTTCAGCTTCATAAACAAATTGTATTTTCCAAAAATCATTGTGTTCAATCTCTTGCATTAATGAAAAAATATGTTACGCATGTAATCGGTTCAACAATCGTATTTTTCGACACTTTCTACTCAAATTACAAAACACATTATTTTAGAAATAACATTATTTTTTAATCTCTTGGATTGATTTTATCTTTTATGTTTTTGTTTTCAATCCATGCCTTCTTCAAACAAAGTTTTTTCTACATTTTTTTACTTTGTTCAATTTATTTTTCACCCATGAAACCATATTTACTAAATTAATTTATCTTTCTTTGGATGTTGTAGGTTCAGTTCAAGATGTTGGCGTATTAAATGTCACATAGCAAACATGCATCATCGGCATTCGGGGAGTAGAGTGGCATGGAGAGCTGGTGAATGAAACAAAAATGTAGGGCTAAAGTCAACAATCCAAGTTGTCCCTACCACTATCAGACTTTTGTTAGAACATCGACCATGCATATGTTTCCTATATAATTGGCCGATAGGCTTCATTAGAGCCAACTTTCTTTGTAACTGAATTTTTTTGGTAGTCGTCCTCCTTTTAAAAAATAAAATAAAAAACTATGTTGTCATAATCAAACCTTCTTGATAATTGCATCTTTTATATTCATGGTGGTCCTATGCCTTTTGACCTTTCATTTATCGATTTGTATTATAAATTTTGTGATATTTATACGCATGTTCCCTCCATTCTTGTCTATAGAATTCATTAAATTAAAAATTGGGCTAAGAATGGATAATCAGACGGTTCCGGGGAGAGGAAGAGTGGAAGATACAAATCTTGTAGAGAAGTAATATACAATATTATTTGAATAAAATATATGTGTGGAATTCTTTGGAGAAGCATCGAAATAAGCCCCATATTTTATCCAGTAGAATTTTTAAGTCTTCTCTAGATTTTTTGCTGAGAACAAAAACAAGGACAAAAGCCACAAAAGTCAGCAAAGCGAAGAAAACATTTATGACGATACATTGTGTGAGATCCATGGTGGCTTTATAATCCAACATACCCCTTCAATATTTGTGTGCAATATTTCTATTCTTGTTGGTAAAAACTGGTGGAGCAATGGAAGCATGCTGCAGAAACCTGTCACCCACATATGGAAACATAACAACCATTCTCAGTATTGACGGGGGAGGTGTCCGTGGGATAATTCCCGCAACTGTTCTTCAATTTCTGGAGGAAAAACTTCAAGTATATTACTTCATTACATAACACATCTGGATTATTTTTTTGTCTTTTATTTAGACACTAATCAGAGTCTGTAAAGGGCTAAGTTGGCGCGGTTAAGGAGATCTATTCCCGGATAATGCATTAATTTGAATTTGGTGTTATAATTTGCAGGAATTGGACTGTTAATAATAAAGTTGAGTGTGTGTGGGCGGCGTGAGTGTGTGCACACCTATGTGGCCTTATCCTATCTGAAATGGATATATGTCATGTATAATTATGATTTTGAAAATATATTAAAATTTAATTTTATTATTTACTGTATTTAGGTATAATTAAATGTTGGACAATTGATTCTAAAGTTAAAATTTTCAAACCATAAATAGGCTTCATTAGAGCCAACTTTCTTTGTAACTGAATTTTTTTGGTAGTCGTCTTTTTTTTAAAATAAATATAAAAAACCATGTTGTCATAATCAAACCTTCTTGATAGCTGCATCTTTTATATTCATTTACCGATTTGTATTATAAATTTTGTGATATTTATATGCATGTTCCCTCCATTCTTGTGTGAGATCTATCTTCAAACAAAAACAAAGTCAATCAAACTCTTTGCACATTTTTCTTTTTTGGGGGTGATTTAGGTAACCCTTTGTTGTCATGTTAATATACAATATTATGGCAGGAAAACATTTTTCTTTTTGCAACCAACTATCCATCTCAATTCCTTGATGCAATGAAACATGGTCAATCCACAATATTATTTATGTTTTACTTATCTCAAATTCGTTAATATCTTTGATGAAGAGATTTTTTAAGAAGCAAAACACTTTTAATATGTCTATTGTCCTCTCACAAGCACCTATAGATGCTTTTGCTAGTTTAGATAGGGGTATGTGCATTTCGTATAGAGTATACTCATCGCCCATTTTGAATATTGCCCTCTTTAAATTGGGTGCCAACAAACTTCCCCTACAAAACTATACTTTATTTAGTGAAATGACAATACTCGCACCTGATTATTATGGGTCCACGTTCCAACCTCATCAATATCGGAAATGAAATTGAATGCACCGCCTCCACTCAATTCTTTCCAATTATTTTAGGAGTGATATAAATTTCAATTCAGAGAAGGGTCGTTTTAAAACTCTTTTTTATGTGAAGTTGTATTGTTTTAGGATAACCTATGTTTTTTGAGATAACACGTTTCCATATATCTAAAGTGGTTTTGTACAACAACGCATTAAACTACCGAGTCACTCACATCCACTTTTATTCTTTATTAGTATAATTTATATCGTTAATTGCGGAATAGCAAGAAAAGAGCATACGCGGATACAATTGGAATAGTTTCTGATTTTCTTATTTTCAATTTTTTTTTAAATGTTAATAATTATTGCAATTTAATCATGATTGTGAAATAGCGATAATGATTATTTTCACAAAAAATAAAAACGATGAAAGAAGAGGGTGAAAACGTTATCTAGAAGTGTTGTCGTGGAAAATTTAAATGTAAGGCAAAAAATTGAAAAATAAAAATTATTTTCTAAAGCTTGAGTGGCCTCACGTTTATGATTTCCAAGATCACTTTTGAAGTGCGAGGAAAGAACATACGTGTGAGGATGTTTCGTGAAATAAAAAATAAAAAATAAAAATAAATAAAACTATAATTTTGTTGTTTTTTGTTAAAAAGACAGGTGTTAGAAGAAATGAAACTAAATTTTTTTTGTAAGTCTAAATCTAAAAATTATTTTTTCATTGCATAGATCTTTTCAATACCTTTCCGTTAAAAAAAATGAAGTCATTCTGAATTCAGGAGCAAAAGTTATGGCTTCTGGAAGATGAGCTACGAGAACGCTCTGAATGGAAATTTTGAACGTGAGAAAAACGTCCCAGGAGCTGGTTTTTTTTATTTTTTGACTTCTGTACTTCACCTAAGAAGCTAAAATTTTGACAGCAAGGTTAAAAAATAACAATAATAAGAAAGAAAGAGTTAGATCATAAAATGATTGACTAAAATAAAAGAAAGAAAAAAAAATACATAACTACTTAACTTCCTACAAAGCAGTTATTTTAGCAAAAGGAAATAAATAAATATATTTTCCGGATTGGTTGTCCCATGACACTAAGATGATAAACTAATGATTATTGCTTGTGTTTCTATAGATTACGAGTGAATAGCAAAATCAGAACTACTAAACACTAAGCACCAAGGAGATTAAAGACAGGATGAGCTGCATAGTTTCATTGTTGTTATAACCTATAGATACACCACAAGACACCACACAACAAAAACACTACCCAAAGCGTGAAGGTTAACCAAAGAAAACCAAAAGGAACAGAAAAGGAAATAATAATAAATAATAATAAACAAAGAACAAATAAAACCACTAATTGAGAAAGTAATGGTAACAGATCGAAAGTAACTGGGCGTGCCAGAATGTAAGCTAGGAAAAATACACTACTAACAAGGAAATAAAATACCAATAATTGTACCTCCTCCTTCGTGTTCCGTAGCAAACCTCAGAATGGGCTAGGAAACTTGGATTGAGCCCTGATTTTGTGATATGTAGGTGCTTTTCTTCAAGACGGAGCAAGACCTTCCTGCAACAATGATCCTCTTACTTTGCACTGGATGGGAAAAAGGATTATGAGGCTATTTTGGCATTAGGACGAGGCAGAATGATGTTCTTTGCTCAAAGGATGCAAGAACTTAGATATGACATGAAAGCTTATTCTCCGTGTGTTTAGAGGGGAGGGGAAGGTTGTATTTATAGCCTGAGGGAGTGATTAGCTTAAATTAATTTAAGTAATCATGGTTTGAAAATGTGGGCAAGATTAAGTGGGTGGTTTGAAAATGTGGGCAAGATTTGGTGGATGGTTTGAAAATGTGGGCAATATTAGGTGAGTGGGGGCCACGAAGAATGGGTGAGGATTTGAATTATATTTTTAATTCATAAATGGAGGATTTTAGGTGAGTGGGGACCACGAATGGTGGGTGAGGATTTGAATTTGAATTTTTAATTCAATAGTGGAAAAACATAGAGAATAATGACATGTGGTGAGGATTAGATTATTTTTAGATTTTGAAATAGATAATTAATCAAATTATATTTGATTAATTCGAAGTGTATTTTTGTGGGAAATGAGGAAGGGAAATTAATTGATAATCTTGCCCACATTTTCAAACCACTCACCTAATCTTGCCCACATTTTCAAACCATGATTACTTAAATTAATCTAAGTTAATCACTCCCCCAGGCTATAAATACAACCTTACCCCTCCCCTCTGACAAAAAAATAGTGTAAAAATCTCAAAATCCACAATCAATTAATTTTAATGGGGTGGAATGATATTGGGAATAGACGTAATCAATAAAGATTATTATCAATATTCACGCCTTAATGAACTCAAGCTTCTTGATGAAAAATGACTTAATGCCCTAGATCATCTTCAAGTGTATCAAAATCAGCTACGACATAGCTACCATAAAAAATTCAAACCTAGAAAATTTAAGGTCAATCATTTCATTCTCAAGGAAAATCGAAAAAACACACCCAAAGAACGAGACAAACAAGAAAAATTTGAGCCCAACGAAATCATAGATAGTTTTGGGTTTGGAGCTTATAAATTGGCCATTGACACAGGTCAAGATCTTGAAAAACCCATGAATGCATTCCATTCAAAGAAATTCTATTCTTGAAAGCACTCTCTATTCCGAGAAACAACAATGTGTACATTGTTCCTTTTGTCGTGCTTATCTCCAAATAAATTTATTCATTTCCATTGGCAGATATTTTCTTTATCAAAATCGCATCTTCATATTTATCATCATGAGACAAGTGCTAATATAATTCCTATTAATTTTGTGAGCGTCATACTTCTTCTATTTTCAGTCGCTTTCCTCTATGGTCATACCTAGAAGCTTACTAATGGTAATATATTCCTTTCAAATACATTCTCTCTTTCATAACAAAGCTCTAAACTTCGTTTGGTCGTCCATCTCAGTCTTCGGTGTTGAACCTTCGCGTCTTACTAGTCATGTGGGGCTGAGATTGGGGGCAGACGTTTCTTCCCAAATACAAAGCACTATTGTAAAAAAGAATCCATCAATTCAATAACTTATGAATAATTCATTGTCACATCTTTCGTCCTTCATAGTCTTTGGTGTTGAGCCCACACTTCTTACTGGTAGTGTGAGACTGGGAATGGAGAAAGGTGCTCTTACTCGTCTGCATCTTGTCTTCGGTGATAAACCCTTACCTCTTACAAGTGGCATGGGGCAAAGCGTAGTTGGAAAACAAAGCTAGAGGTAGACACCCCAATTTCACATCTATCCTAAATCAATTAATTTCCCTTCCTCATTTCCCACAAAAATACACTTTGAATTAATCAAATATAATTTGATTAATTATCCATTTCAAAATCTAAAAATAATCTAATCCTCACCACATGTCATTATTCTCCATGTTTTTCCACTATTGAATTAAAAATTCAAATTCAAATCCTCACCCACCATTCGTGGTCCCCACTCACCTAAAATCCTCCACTTATGAATTAAAAATATAATTCAAATCCTCACCCATTCTTCGTGGCCCCCACTCACCTAATATTGCCCACATTTTCAAACCACCCACCTAATCTTGCCCACATTTTCAAACCACCCACTTAATCTTGCCCACATTTTCAAACCATGATTACTTAAATTAATCTAAGCTAATCACTCCCTCAGGCTATAAATACAACCTTACCCCTCCCCTCTAAACACACGGAGAATAAGCTTTCATGCCATATCTAAGTTCTTGCATCCTTTGAGCAAAGAACATCATTTTGCCTCGTCCTAATGCCAAAATAGCCTCATAATCCTTTTTCCCATCTAGTGCAAAGTAAGAGGATCGTTGTTGCAGGAAGGTCTTGCTCCGTCTTGAAGAAAAGCACCTACATATCACAAAATCAGGGCTCAATCCAAGTTTCCTAGCCCATTCTGAGGTTTGCTACGGAACGCGAAGGAGGAGGTATGATTATTGGTATTTTACTTCCTTGTTAGTAGTGTATTTTTCCTAGCTTACATTCTGGCACGCCCAGTTACTTTCGATCTGTTACCATTAATTTTCCAATTAGTGGTTTTATCTGTTCTTTGTTTATTATTGTTTATTATTATTTTCTTTTCTGTTCCTTATGGCCTTCTTTGGTTAACCTTCACGCTTTGGGTAGTGTTTTTGTTGTGTGGTGTCTTGTGGTGTATCTACAGGTTATAACAACAATGAAACTATGAAGCTCATCCTGTCTTTGATCTCCTCGGTGCTTGGTGTTTAGTTCCTAGTTCTGATTTTTCTATTCACTCGTAATCTATAGAAACACATGAAATAATCATTAGTTTATCATCTTACTGTCATGGGACAACCAATCCGGAAAATGCATTTATTTATTTGCTTTTCCTAAAATAACTGCTTTGTAGGAAGTTAATCATTTTTTATTTTTTTCTTTTATTTTAGTCAATCATTTTGTGATCTAACTCTTTCTTTCTGTTTATTGTTCTTTTTTAACCTTGCTGTCAAAATTTTAGCTTCTCAGGTGAAGTACAGAAGTCAGAAAATTAAAAAAAACCAGCTCCCGGGACGTTTTTCTCACGTTCAAAATTTTCATTCAGAGCGTTCTCGTAGCCCATCTTCCGGAAGCCATAACTTTTGCTCCCGAACTCGGAATGACTTCATTTTTTTTTTAACGGAAAGGTATTGAAAATATCTATGTAATGAAAAAATAATTTTTAGATTTAGACTTATAGAAAAAATTTGGTTTCATTTCTTCTAACACCTGTCTTTTTAACAAAAAAACAACAAAATTATAGTTTTATTTATTTATTTATTTATTTATTTTTTAATTTTTATTTCACGAAACATCCTCACACGTATGCTCTTTCCTCGCACTTCAAAAGTGATCTTGGAAATCAGAAACGTGAGGCCACTCGAGCTCTAGAAAACAATTTTTATTTTTTATTTTTTGCCTTACATTTAAATTTTCCACGACAACACTTCTAGATAACGTTTTCACCCTCTTCTTTCATCGTTTTTCTTTTTTGTGAAAATAATCATTATCGCTATTTCGCAATCATGATTAAATTGCAATAATTATTAACATTTAAAAAAAAAATCGAAAATCAGAAAATCAGAAACTATTCCAATTGTATCCGCGTATGCTCTTTTCTTGTGCCTTCGAGCGATCTGGAAAATCAGAAACGGTCACATTTTTTTTAGTTTCTTGTTCTAACATTGCAGGATCCTCTAGATTTGTTTTCCAACTATCATTTTAATAATTATTTTCCTTTGTCATATTCTTAATATTTGTTTGGTCGTTGGTTGTGTATGCTCTTTTCCTGCGCCTTTGAGCGATCTGGCAAATCAAAAACAACCACGATCACTTTTCTAACATTTCATTTGCAGGATAACTACTAATTTGTTTTCTGTAGAACCACGTTGCTGGAATATTGTCAAAAACAAAAACAAAAACAAAAACAACAAAAATCCCGCAAAAATACCACCATTTAAAGATAATTGCTGAACAAAAAAAAAAAAAAAAGTACGCTCAGGTACGCAATTATTTTCTGCTAGTGATTTATTTCAAGTTGGAAAGAACCCTGTGTTTAATCACTTTATCATATTGTTTTTACACGTAGACAAGGTGGATTTCATCACCACCAAAGCTACACCGGTGACGTGGACTTGACTACCACGCACCAACAACATTTGCATCTGCATTGCACTTTGAGACCTAGTCTCATCACAACATTCGGTATTTACCTCGCCGCTGCTCTTCACTTACAGGTAATGCTGTCGTGCAGCGCATGCGAGTCACGCCTAAATAGCTGTAACAACGAAGCCTGGGCATCGTCCCTGTAAATCTTCGGGGAGTTATAAGGACACCATACACATTCATCCCTCCATCACCTTCCACCTTTTCACAAAACCTGTTCTGGATGTGGTGATTCACTCCGAAACAGGCAAGTAAGAATTGGTGAGTCTCCTCCAGTGCTCTAAGGGTTCCCCATACCAATTCTGTCCCCGTACAGAATTAGGTATATCAAGACTAGGGTATATCGGAGGACGCATCTTCTTGGAGTAATAAGAGCCTGCATCCACCATTTCACAGCATACTTGTATGATTGCATGAAACAATGATCATTCCTGAAGAAGTTACCTCATAAGCCAAAACAATTGAATCCACATGATTGCTTGCTGTTTGAAAACAAAATAGTTTAGCATTTTTTTATCATAAAACTTGGCTGATATCAATGTGTTCATTGTAAAAGTTCAGACCCTAGTTGTGTTCCACAAAAAAATCAGTTCTCGACCAATTCAATACCAAGCGAAAACATCCAAACAATCCAACAACACAGATCAAACCATCACACCAATTTCATTAGCTTACCTCATCCAACAATACATTTGTCATAACTTGGCATCGGCTATATCCAACTGATATTGAGTGACTAGCATTCACTCCCCATATTGTCAATTGTCAAAACATCATCCATAGCTTGTTTCCAGCTATATCAAACTAATATTGGGTAACTTGTTTGAGTTCACTCATTATTCTCCACCATCACATTTATCCAAATCATAGCCAACACAAATCCTTTCACAACCATATCGTGATTAACCTATTCAGGTTACTCTCCCCGTCAATAGTCCAGAGCTTATTTAAGTCAAATCTACACAACGTGCAACAAATCGTCTAATAACTCGTCTCGAGTTACATCATCATCATATTGAGATAACTTGTTTGAGTTACTCTCCTTATCAGTCATCACAAGCTTATTCAGATAAATCCAAAGTAATCAAAGTCATAATGGTATTCACTCGCAGTCACAATCGTGAAAATGACGACGAAGAAGTCGCACAACCAGAACTCACCACTGAAGAACAAGAACAAGTCAATAGGGTGATAGAACAAAACAAAAATGAATATCTGTTACGCATCCTAGCCATGGGGGCAAAACTACCCCCTGACTTCGGGACCGAAAATTTAAACAAACTCATCGACAATGGTGAATCTAGTTATCACAATGAAATACCAAACAATCCAAATGGTTCTTCGGCCAAAGAATTATTCACTAAAATCCAAATTTAACAAAGAAACTTGAGGAAACAACGATTAGAGCTGAAAGATTAAAAGACCTCAATCTAGATTCTAATACTCGCGACATGTTTAATCGTCCCCCGCTTCTCCATTTGCACAAGAATGGAAACTTATGAAAGACACCATTCAGGGACTGCAAAAACAATCGAAACAATTCAACTTTGAAGAATTGTGTCCTTATCCATTTGATACAGAAATATCACGATTACCATTTCCGCCATCCTTTGAAATCCCTAAGTTTGATAAATACAAAAGCAAAGGTGACCCCCGTGAACATGTCAAGGAATTTTACATGCAATGTTAGGAAGTTGCCTATCGAGACACGTACCTTTTACGATTATTCCCCCAAAGTTTAGGAGGACAAGCTTTAGACTGGTTTTTCCATCTACCCAAAGGGTCGGTCACGACATTTGCAGACTTATCAGAGAAATTTGTCAAACATTTTTCTTATAACCTAGACTCAGAGATAACCATGCTTGATCTCTGCAACACTAGGCAAAGGCCAAATGAAAATTTTGCTTCCTTTTTACAACGATGGCGCGGAATTGCAAGCCGATTTCCCTGCTCAGTACCTGAGAAACAACTAGTTAGCATTTTTGTCCCTAATCTCAATGCCGAATTATCATTCCACATGTAAATGCATTGTCTGAATAGTTTTGAAGAAGTCATCGAAAAGGGGACACAAATCGAAAAAGCCCTCATTTCTAAGGGCTTACTTAAAGCACCCTTTAGAGACCAACCTTATCGAGACACTCCTCAGAACCAGGACAAATCTAAATTCTTTAATCGGAATCGAAATATCGTCAACGATGGAATTACTGATTCCCGCCATGTCCGAAATGTCCAAAACCATCCCACCAACACATTAAAATCTAAACAACCCATCATTATCCCTAGAAAGGAAGTTCCTTCTAGGGATCGACGAAGAGAGTTCACTCCTCTCGGAGAAAGTCTATCTAGTGTCTTTCGTCATTTGACAAATGCTAATATGATTACATATCCCATTGTCAGACCCTTCGAAGAAGGACAACCCAAACCAAATTGGTATAAAGACAATGAATATTGTGATTACCATCGCATAAAAGGGCACTCCACAGATAGATGCATGCAACTCCGCCATTACGTCCAAGACCTGATTGAACGTGGAGACATAGAAGTTGAAAATACTTCTGAGACAAAAACACCTAATGAAAAACTTCACATGTTCAAAAATCCATTCCCTAACCATGATAACAATTCAAAAGATAAGGGTCAATCATCAAGCAATGTCGAGTATGACTCAGTCATCTCGACCATAGATTATGACCAAGACTTAGTGGCAACTATAAAGATCAGAACTGACTGTGCAATCACCACTAGACAGAAAAAAATTTGGGTCCCTACAACAAAAAAATCTGCCACTTCGTCCCCGGCATCACCTCCTAATCCACCATCTAATTCCGCCGCCAATTCCTCTCCACAACCTACGCCGTCATTTAATATTGTCAAACAATTAGAGAAGACTCCCGCACAAATTTCAATCATGGAACTACTTAATTCTTCTCCCGCACTACAACGCATCCTTATGCAAACATTGAATAATGCTCGTGTCCCTGAGGACATCAATTCACAACAATTCCAGGCTTTAATTGCACATCTTACAGTCCCCAATCCTATTTTATCTTTTGGTCCCGATGACATGCTTAATCCCAATATTGCTAATAATCATTCTTTATACGTCGAGGGTTATGTAACTCATCGTAAAATCAAGCGCGTCTTAATCGACAACGGATCAGCATTAAATATTTGTTCCATGAAACTTTTACGTTGTCTAGGTTACACTGAAAATGATTTACAAAACAATATCATAACCATTCGTGGGTATGATAATAGCGAAAGAAAGTCTGAAGGCACAATCACGTTGCCTCTCTAAGTTGGACCCATCACCTTAGACACGATTTGTCATGTGGTAGATGTAGAAGTTACCTATAACATTCTTGTCGGCCGACCATGGATTCATGCCATGAAAGCCGTCCCATCAACATTCCACCAATGCATTAAGTTTCCTCATTTGGACAAGGAATTTACATTACGTGCAGATCCCCAACCTTTTGAGTATTGTAGATTCCTCGAAGGATGGTATCGACATGATCACTATTGTCCATCCACAGATAAATACGCTCCACCTCGTATAATCCCTAATGAAACACGCATTGATCCTGATACACTCCCTAACAATAATCTGAAACCATCATCTCATAACCAAAACACATTTTCCAATCCATTATCATCCGCTAGTCAACCACCTTCCACCAGTCCTCCTCCCACTAATCAATCATCTTCTTCCACTAATCAAGCTTCTTCTTCCAGCAACAATTATTCTTCCACCACACCACCTTCTTCTTCACCTAGCCAATCTTCTTCATCCAACCACACCTCCTCTATTAAGATACCTCCTCCTGTGAATAACCAACCTTCATCCTTTAATCCACCCCCTTCTTCTTATAACCCATTTTCTTCATCTTTTAAGACTACAAAACTAACTTCCCCACCACATGAGGTACCTATTGGTCCCCCATCTCACACATTTAAAATCATTGACACGGGATGCGGTGAATATCAATTTCAAAAGATGGAAGACTCTTTTTATATCACCAAATCCCCACATAGCTATGGCAAACCTAACGCTCCACATCTGAAAATCCATCCCAATTACCAAATGGGTCAGTCAGTTTGGAAAAATTTTGGTCATCTTGACAACGAACATATTCCAAGTTCTTCAGGATCTTGGTTATATAATGACGACTTTGCTCCATGTTATGAGTCCCCTCAATTTACCAAAGCTCACCGAATAATGAAAAACATGCGATGGCAGGGTAAAGGACTCGGTCCAAATGAACAAGGTCGTTTAGACCCTATAAATTACACACAACATCATGGTAAACATGGTCTAGGTTTCAAGATGTTTGATGTCGCTCCCATAATAATTTCAAGTGACAATGATGACACCAGTTCTGATAATGAAATTAGATCTCCATGTAGTCTTTTTGAAGACCTCGCTGAAACACATCTTGCCTTTGAACATTTTTCTATTAATGTCATCAATTTTGAGCCTACACATCCGAGTCTCATAGACCATGGCCAACCACATCATGTAGCCATGGACATGTTCCAAAATGATGAAGCCATCGAAGAATTCCTTGGAACTCGTGACCAAATACCTACTTCAGACCATAGAAAAGGATTTGAAATCAATCTAAATGCATCGGCCTATTTTGGCGAAGAGATAAAATATTCAGATCCTTCACCGTCAGAAAATTTGGATCAAAAGCGCAAACAGAGGATTTCCCATAGTCAAAACCTCACCACCACCTTATCCAATAAACATGTCAAAAAATTCCAACAAACACCTGACACTGATGACCTACATCAACCATTAGCATCGTTCTCCGAAAAGGATACATCTAAAATGCTTGTAGAAGAAACAAAAGACATAAACATTGGCACCACTGAACAACCAAAAATTTTACAACTTGGCATTAGTCTGTCTGACCAAGAATGCATGGAATTTACAACACTCCTTATTGAATTCCAAGATATATTTGCATGGACGTATAAGGACATGCCAGGCCTGGACCCATCTCTTGTAGTACACCATCTTGTGGTACATCCAGATGCAAAACCTGTAAAGCAAAAACTACGTAAAATGCATCCCCAAGTTGCATTACTTGTTAAAGCCGAACTCGAGAAACTCTTGGAAGCTGACTTCATTAAACCTATTGATTATTCAGCATGGATATCTAACATAGTTCCTGTCGCCAAGAAAACTCCTGGCATCAGAATATGCACAGACTTCCGTGACATCAACAAGGCTTGTCCCAAAGATGACTTTCCCTTGCCAAATATAGACATGATTGTTGATTCTACGGCAGGCCATGAAATGCTCTCCTTAATGGATGGATTCTCTGGTTACAATCAAATACGTATTGCTGAAGGAGATCAACATAAAACGGCATTTACTACACCATGGGGCACCTTCTGTTATAAGGTCATGCCTTTCGGATTGAAAAATGCTGGTGCTACCTATCAACGAGCAATGACTGTTATCTTCCATGACATGTTACATGATATCATGGAAGATTATGTTGATGATATATTAGCAAAATCTAAAACACGAATAGGGCATCCAAGTGTGTTGAGACGCATTTTCGATAGATTACGTGAGTATAAGGTTCATCTTAACCCAAAGAAATGTGTGTTTGGAGTAACCTCTGGTAAATTATTAGGGTTTATTATCTCACGAAGAGGCATAGAAGTGGATCTTGCCAAACTCAAAGCCATTATGGAAATGCCTCCTCCTCAAAACCTAAAAGAATTACGCAGTCTTCAAGGAAAGATACAATCTATTCGGCGTTTCATATCATAGTTGGCTGACAAGTGCCATCACTTTAATCAGTTACTCAAGAAAGATGCACACTTTCACTGGAACCACGATTGCCAAGATTCTTTTGCTAAGTTAAAAGAATACCTCTCTAGTCCACCTGTTCTTATGTCACCAGTTGCCAATAAACCTATGTTGCTTTATACATCTGCCACTGAACATGCCATAGGAGCTCTACTAGCACAACATAACAATCAAGGAAAAGAACAGGCTGTATATTACCTTAGTCGAACACTTATTGAGCATGAAATACATTATTCCCAAATCAAAAAAGTATGCTTATTGGTTTCCTTTACATTCCATAAGTTACGTCATTACTTGCTCAATCACACAACTAAGTTGATTGCCAAAATTGATCCTCTCAAGTATTTGTTGTCCAGACCCATTCTCACGGGAAGAATGTCTAGTTGGGTTGTATTACTTAGTGAATTCGATGTCGAGTTTGTTCCGCAAAAAGCAATTAAAGGACAAGCCCTTGCCGACCAACTTGCCGAGGCACCCCTTCCTGGCACAGAACCACTTCAGTTTTCTTTTCCTGATGAAGATATTCTACACATAGACATCGCACCAGCTTGGACTCTATTTTTTGATGGATCTTGTAATCTCCATGGCTCAGGGGCTAGTATTTTGATTATCACACCTAGCGGACATGTTATCCCCAAATCATTTCGCTTAGCATTCCCATGTACCAACAATATCGCAGAATATGAAGCTCTCGTCGCAGGGTTAAAACTGGCTATATCTTGGAATCTTACAGAATTAGCTGTATTTGGTGATTCTTTACTTATCATCAAGCAAGTTACTGATGAATACCAGGTCAAGGATGAAAAACTTATCCCATATAAACGCATGGTGGATAGTCTTCGAAGCTATTTTCGATTAATTAGCTTTGATCAAACTCCCAGAATTCGTAATAAATCTGCCAATGCTTTGGCACCATTGGGTCCCTATTAGAAATCACATCTAGTCAACCCCAGGCACATTTTCTAGTTGAACATCTCTTAATGCCTGCCTATGATCTTCCTGAAAACACTATGGTATGTGAGATCGTGGGTCCGAATAACCTTGGTACCACGATCTTTATACCTTCATTCGTGATAAAATGTTTCCTGCCGACATGAAACCAATGCATTAACGTGCTTTAGCACAACATGCTTCTCGTAAGTCGTAAGTAAGAGTGCCATGCGGCTGGGATGGTTAAGTAAGATCGCCAAGCTGAGGAAGAAGGATGATGTTAGAGTTGGTGGGAATAGGGTATGACAAAATGGACTGAAGGGGAACCCTCAAGTGAATTTTCCATACTACGAGAGCGTGTAAGTAGGATGACCTAGGCATAAGGTGGATTGGGGAAGGATGAGAAAAGAGTCAGTGAGGTATGCCTAAGTGGTATATGATATGAGATGAGGTGATAATAAGAAAGAAAGGACACAAAGGAGTATAACATGAATGGATGAAGGAATATATACAGTGGAGGGTGGAGAGTGTGAGGGGAATCCTTAATTGGGATGCCCACGTGGTGAGAGTAATGATGCGGGAATGGGAAGTAGAAGAGGTGGAGTTGGAAGATGTGTTTGGTGGTGATGGTTATTTGATGAGAGGGGCATGTGGTGAAGAAGCTTCTACAGCGGGAAGATCTTAGGGATAGGGTAAACCGCCACTGAGGATTCATATAGAAGGGGTTATTAAGTAAGATTGTCAGTGGGAAGAAAACGGGTGAAAGGAAAGAATACCAATGGGTGAGAGGGGACAAGAATGGTGAGAAGAGTAATATGGGTATAAGCGGCGGAGGAGTAAAAATGAGAAGTGAGAATGAATGGATCAAATACATGGTGATCATGGTGGGGGAGAAGGAGCTTGCTGGATAGTGAATGCTACTTGAGAAAGATCGTCAAGTAGGATTCGCAAACTGCAACGGGTGATCAAGTAGGATTCGCAAACTGGAGAATGCATTAGTATGGGTGAATGGATGGGGTGCAAAGTAAGATGTTGATCATGCAGGAAGATACTCACGTGACGAAAAGCATCTTAATTTTAATATAGCACATAACAGGATGCATCGTGATATAAAAGATCAGGATGACTAGACTGTAATATGTGTGATAGCATAGACAGGGGCCATCAAAAAGGTTTGATGCCCCAGTACGATATGCAAATGGAAAGAGAGCATAGACAGAGGCCATCAAGAAAGGATGATGCCCCAGTACGACATGCAATCAGATAACATAAGAATATTACAGAGAACATCAGGGATAATAAAATCAAGATGCCCCTGTAAGATATCAGATACAGAAAGCAATTAATAATTTGCCACTAATAATGCAACACAAGAACTAGTAAACATGTCCCTAACGTGTTCCACAATGATGATTGATTAGATGTGCCCCCAAGCAAAGGTACAAAGGATTGGGTCAGTCTCCTCAAACAAGGAAACAATGAGAGCCGGATTTTCCCCAAGCGAGGATTCACGCGAGGAGAAGTGGTTTGAATTGGTAGTCATAAGGTGGTTGGACCATTCGTTTGGATAATAGTTCAAAGGATGACTGTGTTACTTATTGAGTTTTACAATTTGGTGATTCTTTAGCTTATCATCAAACGCAAGTTACTGTGAAATAAGCCAATGGTCAAGGATGAAAAACTTTAATCCCATATAAACGCATGGTTGGATAGTCCTTCGAAGCTATGTTTTCGATAATTAGTTTGATCAAACTCCAGAATTCGTAATAGAAATCTGCCAATGCTTGGGCAACCATTGGTCCCTATTAGAAATCACGATCTAGTCAACCCCAGGCACATTTTCTAGTTGAATCATCTCTTAATTGCCTGCTATGATCGAAAAACATATGGTATGTGAGATGTGGTCGAACAACCCTGGTACACGATCTTTATACCTTCATCTCGTGATAAATTTTCCGCCTCGAATGAAAACCAAATGCATTAAACGTGCCTTATAGCAAACATGCTGTATCGTAAGTCTTAAGTAAGATTGCCATGCGGCTGGGATGGTTAAGTAAGATCGCCAAGCTGAGGAAGAAGGATGATGTTAAGAGTCTGGTGGGAAATAGGGGTATGACAAAATCGGGGGACTGAAAGGGGAACCCTCAAGTGAATTTTCCATACTACGAGAGCGTGTAGTGGATGACGTACTATGGCTAAGGTGGAGTTTGGGGAAGGATGATGAAAAGAGTCAGTGAGGTATGCCTAAGGTGGGTATCGTGATATGAGATGAGGGTGATAATAAGAAAGAAAGGACACAAAGGAGTATAACATGAATGGATGAAGGAATATATACAGTGGAGGGTGGAGAGTGTGAGGGGAATCCTTAATTGGGATGCCCACGTGGTGAGAGTAATGATGCGGGAATGGAAGTAGAAGAGGTGGAGTTGGAAGATGTGTTTGGTGGTGATGGTTATTTGATGAGAGGGCATGTGGTGAAGAAGCTTCTACAGCGGGAAGATCTTAGGGATAGGGTAAACCTCCACTGAGGATTCCATATAGAAGGGGTTATTAAGTAAGATTGTCAAGTGGGAAGAAAACGGGTGAAAGGAAAGAATACCAATGGGTGAGAGGGGACAAGAATGGTGAGAAGAGTAATATGGGTATAAGCGGCGGAGGAGTAAAAATGAGAAGTGAGAATGAATGGATCAAATACATGGTGATCATGGTGGGGGAGAAGGAGCTGCTGGATAGTGAATGCTACTTGAGAAAGATCGTCAAGTAGGATTCGCAAACTGCAACGGTGATCAAGTAGGATTCGCAAACTGGAGAATGCATTAGTATGGGTGAATGGATGGGGTGCAAAGTAAGATGTTGATCATGCAGGAAGATACTCACGTGACGAAAAGCATCTTAATTTTAATATAGCACATAACAGGATGCATCGTGATATAAAAGATCAGGATGACTAGACTGTAATATGTGTGATAGCATAGACAGGGGCCATCAAAAAGGTTTGATGCCCCAGTACGATATGCAAATGGAAGAGAGCATAGACAGAGGCCATCAAGAAAGTATGATGCCCCAGTACGACATGCAATCAGATAACATAAGAATATTACAGAGAACATCAGGATATATAAAATCAAGATGCCCCCTGTAATATATCAAGATACAAGAAAGCAATTAATAATTTGCCACTAATAATGCAACACAAGAACTAGTAAACATGTCCCTAACGTGTTCCACAATGATGATTGATTAGATGTGCCCCCAAGCAAAGGTACAAAGGATTGGGTCAGTCTCCTCAAACAAGGAAACAATGAGAGCCGGATTTTCCCCAAGCGAGGATTCACGCGAGGAGAAGTGGTTTGAAATTGGTAGTCATAAGGTGGTTGGACCATTCGTTTGGGATAATAGTTCAAAGGATGAACTGTGTTACTTATTGAGTTTTTACAATTTTGTGGATGTTTTTGGTCTTTTGAAAATTTTACAAATGTTTTTGTATTTTGGATATTTTCTAATGTTTTTGTTTTTGGATTTTTTGATTTTCTAATGTTTGTTTTTGAATTTTATATTTTTTTTTATTTTCTAATGTTTTTGAATTTTTATGATGTTTACACTGTGTTTGGATTTTTGACGATTTTCAAATGTTTTTGGATTTTTGGATTTTTACACTGTTTTTGGATTTTTGATGATTTTCAAATGTTTTTTGGATTTTGAGATTTTTACACTGTTTTTTAGATTTTTGATGATTTTCAAATGTTTTTGGATTTTTGACGATTATCAAATGTTTTTGGATTTTTGGATTTTTACATTGTTTTTAGATTTTTTACGGTTTTCAAATGTTTTTTGATTTTTACATTGTGATTGACAATTTATGGACCAAAGTGCAGACTTATTTTTGAGAGACGATGTACCGTGTTCCGCATTGTAACTTATGCTCAAAATAACATAAATTCACTTTCCATTGGCATGATATGGTGGTGATGATATGATGAAAAGAATTCCAACTCCATTCTTGACTCCACACAACTAGTAAGATGTGTGGGCTCATCACCAAGAATCAAGAAGGACGTAGGAGGTAGATAATGAATATAGAGACAAATGCTAACAACAATCCCTTTGGGAAATTGTGACTCCATTCTTCATAATGGTACTGAACCGGTTTCAAAAATGGCTTTCACTTTATGAGTCACATGCTAGACTTAGACAGTTATGTGGCCTACTGATTGATAAGATATGAGGTTAAGGGATAGTTCTCTCTTCACTTAGGCATTTAAATTACGTGTTTGGGGATTCTATAATTTGTAAGCACTATAAGATTTTGTATTTTTGAAATGACTCCCTATGCCTTGCCCCATGCTACTAGTGAGAAGCAAGGGCTCATCACCAAAGGCAAAATATAGGCGAGTGAATTTCTTTTTAGTCCTTTTTTTTTTTTTTTTGGATTTGTTTTATTTTATTATTATTTTTGAATATTTTGCAATGTTTTTATGCTTGTATGAGAATGACCCTCTACGCTTTGCCCCATGCCACTTGTAAGAGGCAAGGGTTTATCACCGAAGACAAGACGTAGACGAGTAAGGGCACCTTCCTCGATTCCTAGTCTCACACTACTTGGAAGAAGTGTGGGCTCAACACCAAAGACTATGAAGGACGAAAGATGTGACAATGAATTATTCATAAGTTATTGAATTGATGGATTTTTTTACAATAGTGCTTTGTATTTGGGAAGAAACATCTGCCCCCAATCTCAGCCCCACACGACTAGTAGGACGCGAGGGTTCAACACTGAAGACTGAGATGGACGACCAAATGAACTAGGTAACGAAGTTTAGAGCTTTGTTATGAAAGAGAGAATGTATTAGAAGGGGATATATTACCATCAGTAAGCTTCTAGGTATGACCATAGAGGAAAGCGACTGAAAGTGGAAGAAGTATGATGCTCACAAACTTAATAGGATTTATATTAGCACTTGTCTCATGATGATAAATATGAAGATGTGATTTTGATAATGAAAATGTCTGCCAATGGAAATGAATAAATTTGAATTATTTGGAGATAAGTAAGACAAAAGGAACAATGTACATGTTGTATCCTGGAATAGTGAACATCTCAAGGATAAAATTTCTTTAAATGAACTGCATTCATTGGTTCATCAAGATCTTGACCATCTACAGTGGCCAATTTATAGGCTCCAGAGCCAAATTTAGCTGTGATTACATAGGGTCCTAACCAATTAGGCTCAAATTTTACTTGTTTCTCTCGTTCTTTAGTGGTATTCTTTTGATTTTCTTTTAAAACAAGGTCACCAATTTCGAATTCTCTGGGTCTTACCTTTTTATGATAACTGCGTTGCAGTCGGTTTTGATAGACTTGAAGATGATTGAGAGCATTAAGTCGTTTTTCATCGAGAAGCTCAAGCTCCTGAAGCCGTGACTGTCGGTATTCATCCTCATTAATTACATCTTTAAGGGAGATCCTCAAGGATGGGAGTTCTATCTCAATAGGTAAAATGGCTTCACAACCATAAACAAGGGAAAATGGGGTGGCTCCGGTAGGCGTGCGGTAAGATGTACGGTAAGCCCAAAGAGCGGGGTAAATTTGAGTATGCCAATTTCGTCCATGGGTGTTGACGATCTTTTCCATGATGGATTTTAAGGTCTTATTGGTTGCTTCCGCTTGACCGTTTCCCTGAGGGTAATATGGAGTAGACCATTTAAGTTTGATGTGAAAACGTTTGGCTAGGTCTTTTACATCCTGGTTTTTAAATGATTTGCCATTATCTGCAACCAGAGCGGATGGAATACCAAATCGACATATGAGATTATTGAAAATAAATTTCGATATTTGGCTACCGGTAACATAAGTGAGAGGCATAGCCTCTACCCATTTAGTGAAGTAATCGGTAGCGGTAATGATGAACTTATGTCCATCGGAAGATGTTGGTCTGATTTTACCAATGAGATCAAGTCCCCATTGAGAGAAGGGCCATGGTGTGGTTATCGATTGTAATGCCTGGGAAGGTGCGTGGATAAGATTTCCATGCTTTTGACATGCTTGACAATGTTTGACAAAATGACATGCGTCACTTTCCATGGTGGGCCAATAGTATCCAACTTGCAGGATTTTCTTGGCTAAGGCAATACCATTCATGTGTGCTTCACAGATACCAGAATGGACTTCAGCTAAGACACTCGAGGATTCTTCCTGATCAAGACATCGGAGCAGGGTGCCATCATATCCTCGTTTATAAAGAGTTTCTGCTAAAATGGTGTAACGAGAAGCACGTTGTGCTAAAGCACGTTCATGCATTGGTTTCATGTCGGTAGGAAACATTTTATCACGAATGAAGGTATAAAGATCGTGGTACCAAGGGTTATTCGGACCCACGATCTCACATACCATAGTGTTTTCAGGAAGATCATAGGCAGGCATTAAGAGATGTTCAACGAGAAAATGTGCCTGGGGTTGACTAGATGCGATTTCTAATAGGGACCCAATGGTTGCCATAGCATCGGCAGATTTATTACGAATTCTGGGAATTTGATCAAAGCTAATTAATCAAAAATAGCTTCGAAGACTATCCACCATGCGTTTATATGGGATAAGTTTTTCATCCTTGACCTGGTATTCATCAGTAACTTGCTTGATGATAAGTAAAGAATCACCAAATACAGCTAATTCTGTAAGATTCCAAGATATAGCCAGTTTTAACCCTGCGACGAGAGCTTCATATTCTGCGATATTGTTGGTACATGGGAATGCTAAGCGAAATGATTTGGTGATAACATGTCCGCTATGTGTGATAAGCAAAATACCAGCCCCTGAGCCATGGAGATTACAAGATCCATCAAAAAATAGAGTCCAAGCTGACGCGATGTCTATGTGTAGAATATCTTCATCAGGAAAAGAAAACTGAAGTGGTTCTGTGCCAGGAAGGGGTGCCTCGGCAAGTTGGTCGGCAAGAGCTTGTCCTTTAATTGCTTTTTGCGGAACAAACTCGACATCGAATTCACTAAGTAATACAACCCAACTAGACATTCTTCCCGTGAGAATGGGTCTGGACAACAAATACTTGAGGGGATCAATTTTGGCAATTAACTTAGTTGTGTGATTGAGCAAGTAATGACGTAACTTATGGAATGCAAAGGCAACCGCTAAGCATACTTTTTCGATTTAGGAATAACGTATTTCGTGCTCAATAAGTGTTCGACTAAGGTAATATACAGCCTGTTCTTTTCCTTGATTGTTATGTTGTGCTAGTAGAGCTCCTATGGCATGTTCAGTGGCAGATGTATAAAGCAACATAGGTTTATTGGTAACTGGTGACATAAGAACAGGTGGACTAGAGAGGTATTCTTTTAACTTAGCAAAAGAATCTTGGCAATCGTGGTTCCAGTGAAAGTGTGCATCTTTCTTGAGTAACTGATTAAAGTGATGGCACTTGTCAGCCAACTGTGATATGAAACGTCGAATAGATTGTATCTTTCCCTGAAGACTGCGTAATTCTTTTAGGTTTTGAGGAGGAGGCATTTCCATAATGGCTTTGACTTTGGCAGGATCCACTTCTATGCCTCTTCGTGAGACAATAAACCCTAATAATTTACCAGAGGTTACTCCAAACACACATTTCTTTGGGTTAAGACGAACCTTATACTCACGTAATCTATCGAAAATGTGTCTCAACACACTGGGATGCCCTATTCGTGTTTTAGATTTTGCTAATATATCATCAACATAATCTTCCATGATATCATGTAACATATCATGGAAGATAACAGTCATTGCTCGTTGATAGGTAGCACCAGCATTTTTCAATCCGAAAGGCATGACCTTATAACAAAAGGTGCCCCATGGTGTAGTAAATGCCATTTTATGTTGATCTCCTTCAGCAATACATATTTGATTGTAACCAGAGAATCCATCCATTAAGGAGAGCATTTCATGGCCTGCCGTAGAATCAACAATCATGTCTATATTTGGCAAGGGAAAGTCATCTTTGGGACAAGCCTTGTTCATGTCACGGAAGTCTGTGCATATTCTGATGCCAGGGGTTTTCTTGGTGACAGGAACTATGTTAGATATCCATGTTGAATAATCAATAGGTTTAATGAAGTCAGCTTCCAAGATTTTCTCGAGTTCGGCTTTAACAAGTAATGCAACTTGGGGATGCATTTTACGTAGTTTTTGCTTTACATGTTTTGCATCTGGATGTACCAAAAGATGGTGTACTACAAGAGATGGGTCCAGGTCTGGCATGTCCTTATACGTCCATGCAAATATATCTTGGAATTCAATAAGGAGTGTTGTAAATTCCATGCATTCTTGGTCAGACAGACTAATGCCAAGTTGTAAATTTTTTTGTTGTTCAATTAATATTAATCAAATATAATTTGATTAATTATCCATTTCAAAATCTAAAAATAATCTAATCCTCACCACATGTCATTATCCTCCATGTTTTTCCACTATTGAATTAAAAATTTAAATTCAAATCCTCACCCACCATTTGTGGTCCCCACTCACCTAAAATCCTCCACTTATGAATTAAAAATATAATTCAAATCCTCACCCATTCTTCATGGCCCCCACTCACCTAATATTGCCCACATTTTCAAACCACCCACCTAATCTTGCCCACATTTTCAAACCACCCACTTAATCTTGCCCACATTTTCACACCATGATAACTTAAATTAATCTAAGCTGATCACTCCCTCAGGCTATAAATACAACCTTACCCCTCCCCTATTTCACATCTATCCTAAATCAATTAATTTCCCTTCCTCATTTCCCACAAAAATACACTTCGAATTAATCAAATATAATTTGATTAATTATCCATTTCCAAATCTAAAAATAATCTAATCCTCACAACATGTCATTATTCTCCATGTTTTTCCACTATTGAATTAAAAATTCAAATTCAAATCCTCACCCACCATTCGTGGTCCCCACTCACCTAAAATCCTCCACTTATGAATTAAAAATATAATTCAAATCCTCACCCATTCTTCGTGGCCCCCACTCACCTAATATTGCCCACATTTTCAAACCACCCACCTAATCTTGCCCACATTTTCAAACCACCCACTTAATCTTGCCCACATTTTCAAACCATGATTACTTAAATTAATCTAAGCTAATCACTCCCTCAGGCTATAAATACAACCTTACCCCTCCCCTCTAAACACATGGAGAATAAGCTTTCATGTCATATCTAAGTTCTTGCATCCTTTGAGCAAAGAACATCATTCTGCCTCGTCCTAATGCCAAAATAGCCTCATAATCCTTTTTCCCATCCAGTGTAAAGTAAGAGGATCATTGTTGCAGGAAGGTCTTCCTCCTTCTTGAAGAAAAGCACCTACATATCACAAAATCAGGGCTCAATCTAAGTTTCCTAGCCCATTCTGAGGTTTGCTACGGAACGCGAAGGAGGAGGTACAATTATTGGTATTTTATTTCCTTGTTAGTAGTGTATTTTTCATAGCTTACATTCTGGCACGCCCGGTTACTTTCGATCTGTTACCATTACTTTCTCAATTAATGGTTTTATCTGTTCTTTGTTTATTATTGTTTATTATTATTTCCTTTTCTATTCCTTTTGGTCTTCTTTGGTTAACCTTCACGCTTTGGGTAGTGTTTTTGTTGTGTGGTGTCTTGTGGTGTATCTACAGGTTATAGCAACAATGAAACTATGCAGCTCATCATGTCTTTGATCTCCTCGGTGCTTGGTGTTTAGTAGTTCTGATTTTGTTATTCACTCGTAATCTATAGAAACACAAGCAATAATCATTAGTTTATCATCTTAGTGTCATGGGACAACCAATCTAGAAAATATATTTATTTATTTCCTTTTGCTAAAATAACTGCTTTGTAGGAAGTTAATCAGTTATTTATTTATTTTCTTTCTTTTATTTTAGTCAATCATTTTGTGATCTAACTCTTTCTTTCTGTTTATTTTTCTTTTTAACCTTGCTGTCAAAATTTTAGCTTCTCAGGTGAAGTATAGAAGTCAGAAAATAAAAAAAACCAGCTCCCGGGACGTTTTTCTCACGTTTAAAATTTTCATTCAGAGCGTTCTCGTAGCCCATCTTCCGGAAGCCATAACTTTTGTTCCCGAACTCGAAATGACTTCATTTTGTTTTAACGGAAAGGTATTGAAAAGATCTATGCAATGAAAAAATAATTTTTAGATTTAGACTTATAGAAAAAAATTGGTTTCATTTCTTCTAACACCTATCTTTTTAACAAAAAAACAACAAAATTATAGTTTTATTTATTTATTTATTTATTTATTTATTTATTTATTTTTTTAATTTTTATTTCACGAAACATCCTCACACGTATGCTCTTTCCTCGCACTTCAAAAGTGATCTTGGAAATCAGAAACGTGAGGCCACTCGAGCTCTAGAAAACAATTTTTATTTTTAATTTTTTGCCTTACATTTAAATTTTCCACGACAACACTTCTAGATAACGTTTTCACCCTCTTCTTTCATCGTTTTTCTTTTTTGTGAAAATAATCATTATCGCTATTTCACAATCATGATTAAATTGCAATAATTATTAACATTTTTAAAAAAAAAGTCGAAAATCAGAAAATCAGAAACTATTCCAATTGTATCCGCGTATGCTCTTTTCTTGCGCCTTCGAGCGATCTGGAAAATCAGAAACGGTCACATTTTTTTTAATTTCTTGTTCTAATATTGCAGGATCCTCTAGATTTGTTTTTCAACTATCATTTTAATAATTATTTTCCTTTGTCATATTCTTAATATTTTTTTAGTCGTTGGTTGTGTATGCTCTTTTCCTGCGCCTTTGAGCGATCTGGCAAATCAAAAACAACCACAATCACTTTTCTAACATTTCATTTGCAGGATAACTACTAATTTGTTTTCTGTAGAACCGCGTTGCTGGAATATTGTCAAAAACAAAAACAAAAACAAAAACAACAAAAATCCCGCAAAAATACCACCATTTAAAGACAATTGCTGAAACAAAAATAAAATAAAAAGTACGCTCAGGTACGCAATTATTTTTTGCTAGTGATTTATTTCAAGTTGGAAAGAACCCTGCGTTTAATCACTTTATCATATTGTTTTTGCACGTAGACAAGGTGGATTTCATCACCACCAAAGCTACATCGGTGACGTGGACTTGACTACCACGCACCAACAGCATTTGCATCTGCATTGCACTTTGAGACCTAGTCTCATCATAGCGTTCGGTATTTACCTCGCCGCTGCTCTTCACTTACAGGTAATGTTGTCATGCAGCGCATGCGAGTCACGCCTAAATAGCTGTAACAACGAAGCCTGGGCATCGTCCCTGTAAATCTTCGGGGAGTTATAAGGACACCATACACATTCATCCCTCCATCACCTTCCACCTTTTCACAAAACCTGTTATGGACGTGGTGATTCACTCCGAAACAGGCAAGTAAGAATTGGTGAGTCTCCTCCAGTGCTCTAAGGGTTCCCCGTACCAATTCTGTCCCCGTACAGAATTAGGTATATCAGGACTAGGGTATATCGGAGGACGCATCTTCTTGGAGTAATAAGAGCCTGCATCCACCATTTCACAGCATACTTGTATGATTGCATGAAACAATGATCATTCCTGAAGAAGTTACCTCATAAGCCAAAACAATTGAATCCACATAACTGCTTGCTGTTTGAAAACACAATAGTTTAGCATTTTTTTTTTTAATCATAAAACTTGGCTGATATCAATGTGTTCATTGTAAAAGTTCAGACCCTAGTTGTGTTCCACAAAAAAATCAGTTCTCGACCAATTCAATACCAAGCGAAAACATCCAAACAATCCAACAACACAGATCAAACCATCACACCAATTTCATTAGCTTACCTCATCCAACAATACATTTGTCATAACTTGGCATCGGCTATATCCAACTGATATTGAGTGACTAGCATTCACTCCCCATATTGTCAATTATCAAAACATCATCCATAGCTTATTTCCAGCTATATCAAACTAATATTGGGTAACTTGTTTGAGTTCACTCATTATTCTGTCCACCATCACATTTATCCAAATCATAGCCAACACAAATCCTTTCACAACCATATCGTGATTAACCTATTCAGGTTACTCTCCCCATCAATAGTCCAGAGCTTATTTAAGTCAAATCTACACAACGTGCAACAAATCATCTAATAACTCGTCTCGAGTTACATCATCATCATATTGAGATAACTTGTTTGAGTTACTCTCCTTATCAGTCATCACAAGCTTATTCAGGATAAATCCAAAGTAATCAAAGTCATAATGGTATTCACTCGCAGTCACAATCGTGAAAATGACGATGAAGAAGTCGCACAACCAGAACTCACCACTGAAGAACAAGAACAAGTCAATAGGGTGATAGAACAAAACAAAAATGAATATTTGTTACGCATCCTAGCCATGGGGGCAAAACTACCCCCTGACTTCGGGACCGAAAATTTAAACAAACTCATCGATAATGGTGAATCTAGTTATCACAATGAAATACCAAACCATCCAAATGGTTCTTCGGCCGAAGAATTATTCACTAAAATCCAAGATTTAACAAAGAAACTTGAGGAAACAACGATTAGAGTTGAAAGATTAAAAGACCTCAATCTAGATTCTAATACTCGCGACATGTTTGATAAACCGTCCCCCGCTTCTCCATTTGCACAAGAATGGAAACTTATGAAAGACACCATTCAGGGACTGCAAAAACAATCGAAACAATTCAACTTTGAAGAATTGTGTCCTTATCCATTTGATACAGAAATATCACGATTACCATTTCCGCCATCCTTTGAAATCCCTAAGTTTGATAAATACAAAAGCAAAGGTGACCCCCGTGAACATGTCAAGGAATTTTACATGCAATGTCAGGAAGTTGCCTATCGAGACACGTACCTTTTACGATTATTCCCCCAAAGTTTAGGAATAATTTCCCTACTATAGATTTCTATATGTAGGTAGTGTTTTTCTTGTGTGGTATCTTGTGGTGTATCTGCAGGTTATAGCAACAATGAAACTATGCAGCTCATCCTGTCTTTGATCTCCTCGGTGCTTGGTGTTTAGTAGTTCTGATTTAGCTATTCACTCGTAATCTATAGAAACACAAGCACTAATCATTAGTTTATCATCTTAGTGTCATGGGACAACCAATCTGGAAAATATATTTATTTATTTCCTTTTGCTAAAATAACTGCTTTGTAGGAAGTTAATCATTTATTTAATTTTTTCTTTCTTTTATTTTAGTCAATCATTTTATGATCTAACTCTTTCTTTCTTATTATTGTTATTTTTTAACCTTGCTGTCAAAATTTTAGCTTCTCAGGTGAAGTACAAAAGTCACAAAAAAAAAAAACCAGCTCCTGGGACGTTTTTCTCACGTTCAAAATTTCCATTCAGAGCGTTCTCGTAGCCCCTCTTCCGGAAGCCATAACTTTTGCTCCCGAACTCGGAATGACTTCATTTTTTTTTTAACGGAAAGGTATTGAAAAGATCTATGCAATGAAAAAATAATTTTTATATTTAGACTTACAAAAAAAATTTGGTTTCATTTCTTCTAACACCTTTCTTTTTAACACAAAACAACAAAATTATAGTTTTATTTATTTATTTATTTATTTCACGAAACATCCTCACATGTATGCTCTTTCCTCGCACTTCACAAGTGATCTTGGAAATTAGACACGTGAGGCCACTTTAGCTCCAGAACACAATTTTTATTTTTTATTTTTTTTGCCTTACATTTAAATTTTCCACGACAACACTTCTAGATAACGTTTTCACCCTCTTCTTTCATCGTTTTTCTTTTTTGTGCAAATAATCATTATCGCTATTTCGCAATCATGATTAAATTGCAATAATTATTAACATTTAAAAAAAAAATCGAAAATCAGAAAATCAGAAACTATTCCAATTGTATCCGCGTATGCTCTTTTCTTGCGCCTTCGAGCGATCTGGAAAATCAGAAACGGTCACATTTTTTTAGTTTCTTGTTCTAACATTGCAAGATCCTCTAGCTTTGTTTTCCAACTGTCATTTTAATAATTATTTTCCTTTGTCATATTCTTAATATTTGTTTGGTCGTTGGTTGTGTATGCTCTTTTCCTGCGCCTTTGAGCGATCTGGCAAATCAAAAACAACCACAATCACTTTTCTAACATTTCATTTGCAGGATAACTACTAATTTGTTTTCTGTAGAACCGCATTACTGGAATATTGTCAAAAACAAAAACAAAAACAAAAACAACAAAAATCCCGCAAAAATACCACCATTCAAAGACAATTGCTGAAACAAAAAAAAACAAAAAGTATGCTCAGGTACGTAATTATTTTCTGCTAGTGATTTATTTCAAGTTGGAAAGAACCCTACATTTAATCACTTTATCATATTGTTTTTGCACGTAGACAAGGTGGATTTCATCACCACCAAAACTACACCAGTGACGTGGACTTGACTACCACGCACCAACAACATTTGCATCTGCATTGCACTTTGAGACCTAGTCTCATCACAGCGTTTGGTATTTACCTCGCCGCTGCTCTTCACTTATAGGTAATGCTGTCGTGCAGCGCATGCGAGTCACGCCTAAATAGCTGTAACAATAAAGCCTGAGCATCGTCCCTGTAAATCTTCGGGGAGTTATAAGGACACCATACACATTCATCCCTCCATCACCTTCTACCTTTTCACAAAACCTGTTATGGACGTGGTGATTAACTCCGCAACAGGCAAGTAAGAATTGGTGAGTCTCCTCCAGTGCTCTAAGGGTTCCCCGTACCAATTTTGTCCCCGTACAAAATTAGGTATATCAGGACTAGGGTATATCGGAGGACGTATTTTCTTGGAGTAATAAGAACCTGCATCCACCATTTCACAGCATACTTGTATGATTGCATGAAACAATGATCATTCCTGAAGAAGTTACCTCATAAGCCAAAACAATTGAATCCACATGACTGCTTGCTATTTGAAAACACAATAGTTTAGCATTATTTTATCATAAAACTTGGCTGATATCAATGTGTTCATTGTAAAAGTTCAGACCCTAATTGTGTTCCACAAAAAAAATCAGTTCTCGACCAATTCAATACCAAGCAAAAACATCCAAACAATCCAACAACATAGACCAAAACATCACACCAATTTCATTAGCTCACTTTAGCCAATAATACATCTATCATAGCTTGTCTTCAGCTATATCCAATAGATATTGAGTGACTTGCGTTCACTCCTTATCTCATCAATTGTCAGAACATTCTTTCTAGCTTGTTTCAAGCTATATCAAAATGACATTGAGTGACTTGTTTGAGTTCACTCATTATTTCATCAGCTGTCGAGTTTCACAAAATCCCATCCGACACAAATCCCTTCAAAACTATCCTGAATATAATTTGATTAATTATCCATTTCAAAATCTAAAAATAATCTAATCCTCACCACATATCATTATTCTCCATGTTTTTCCACTATTGAATTAAAAATTCAAATTCAAATCCTCACCCACCATTCGTAACAAGACACCCCAATTTCACATCTATCCTAAATCAATTAATTTCCCTACTATGGAAGGGAAATTTCTTGACAATGAGTGGTGGGGAAGGGTGAAAGAAAAAATGAAGAAAAAGAGAAAGCGAACGAGGACTGGAAAGGGTAACGCCAACAAAGGGACGTTAGGGAAAACCCGTTGCCAATGAGTGGTGGGCTTAGAGGAGGGAAGAAATGAAGGGAAAATCTAGAAGGTCCAAGGGAGTGAATGAGGTCGTGCGGAATGAGGATTGATAATTTTTACGGAAAACCCGTTGACAATTATGAGCGCGGGAAGAAAAGATGATGATGAAAGAATGATATAGGAGTGTTAACAGTAATGGCGAATATGTGTGTGGGTAGAAATGTAGGGGGAATGTGAGAAGATGAAGGGGAAAGAGTGAAGAAGATGGGAGGGAAGAGTTGGGACTAAGTGAAAGAAAGGAGAGGATGGGGGTGATGAGGATGAATGAGGTGAGGAGGAAGAACCAAGACATGAAAAGAATGGGAAGAAACAGTATGAAGGATGATGGATCAAGGAGGGGAAAATGGGGGAAAAGAATGTGATTGTAGGTGGAAGAGATGAGTTGTATGTTGTAAGAGGATATGTGGAGAAAGGATAATAGTAGGAGGAAAAAGTGGGTAATAGGAGATACAAGGTGGAAGAAGCGATCAACAAAGTGAACTAAGAATGAGGCGGGGGAGAAGTTCATGATGACAAGTTAAGTGTAGGGAGGACCCTGACATAAGATTGTCATGTGATGGAAGTGGTTAAGTAAGATTGCCATGTGAGCAAAACTAGAGATGAAAAGTGGTCAAGCGAGAAGTGGTGTTTGCGAGAAGCAAAAAGGAGGTGAAAGGATGTGATAATGGGGAATGAAGAGGAAATATGGATGGTGAAGGGTGTGTAGTGATGGGGAAAGGCAAGGAGACAGATCATCCTTAAGAGGGACTCTTAAGTGAGATCGCCATGCCGGGTGAGTGGTTAAGTAAGATCGCCAAGCTGAGAAAGAAGGATGATGTTAGAGTTGGTGGGAATAGGGTATGACAAAATGGACTGAAGGGGAACCCTTAAGTGAATTTGCCATACTACGAGAGCGTGTAAGTAGGATGACCAGGCATAAGGTGGATTTGGGGAAGGATGAGAAAAGAGTGAGTGAGGTATGCCTAAGTGGTATATGATATGAGATGAGGTGATACTAAGAAAGAAAGGACACAAAGGAGTGTAACATGAATGGATGAAGGAATATATGCAGTGGAGGGCGGAGAGTGTGAGGGGAATCCTTAATTGGGATGCCCACGTGGTCAGATTAATGATGCAGGAATGGGAAGTAGAAGAGGTGGAGTTGGAAGATGTGTTTGGTGGTGATGGTTGTTTGATGAGAGGGCAGGTGGTGAAGAAGCTTCTACAACGGGAAGATCTTAGGGATAGGGTAAACCTCCACTAAGGATTCCATATAGAAGGGGTTATTAAGTAAAATTGTCAAGCGGGAAGAAAACGGGTGAAAGGAAAGAATACCAATGGGTGAGAGGGGACAGGAATGGTGAGAAGGGTAATATGGGTATAAGCGGCGGAGGAGTAAAAATAAGAAGTGAGAATGAATGGATCAAATACATGGTGATCATGGTGGGGGAGAAGGAGCTGCTGGATAGTGAATGCTACTTGAGAAAGATCATCAAGTAGGATTCGCAAACTGCAACGGTGATCAAGTAGGATTCGCAAACTGGAGAATGCATTAGTATGGGTGAATGGATGGGGTGCAAAGTAAGATGTTGATCATGCAGGAAGATACTCATGTGACGAAAAGCATCTTAATTTTAATATAGCACATAACAGGATGCATCGTGATATAAAAGATCAGGATGACTAGACTGTAATATGCGTGATAACATAGACAGGGGCCGTCAAAAAGGTTTGATGCCCCAGTACGATATGCAAATGGAAGAGAGCATAGACAGAGGCCATCAAGAAAGTATGATGCCCCAGTACGACATGCAATCAGATAACATAAGAATATTACAGAGAACACCAGGATACATAAAATCAAGATGCCCCCTGTAATATATCAAGATACAAGAAAGCAATTAATAATTTCCCACTAATAATGCAACACAAGAACCAGTAAACATGTCCCTAACGTGTTCCACAGTGATGATTGATTAGATGTGCCCCCAAGCAGGGGTACAAGGGATTGGGTTAGTCTCCTCAAACAAGGAAACAATGAGAGCCAGATTTTCCCCAAGCGAGGATTCACGCGAAGAGAAGTGGTTTGAAATTGGTAGTCATAAGGTGGTTGGACCATTCGTTTGGGATAATAGTTCAAAGGATGAACTCTGTTGCTTATTGAGTTTTTTTACGATTTTGTGGATGTTTTTGGTCTTTTGAAAATTTTGCAAATGTTTTTGTATTTTGGATATTTTCTAATGTTTTTGTTTTTGGATTTTTGGATTTTTTTAGATTTTCTAATGTTTTTGAATTTTTGGGATGTTTACACGGTGTTTGGATTTTTGACGATTTTCAAATGTTTTTAGATTTTTGGATTTTTACACTGTTTTTGGATTTTTGATGATTTTCAAATGTTTTTTGGATTTTGAGATTTTTACACTATTTTTTGGATTTTTGACGATTTTCAAATGTTTTTGGATTTTTGGATTTTTACACTGTTTTTGGATTTTTGATGATTTTCAAATGTTTTTTGGATTTTTGGATTTTTACATTGTTTTTGGATTTTTGGATTTTGACACTGTTTTTGGATTTTTGGATTTTTACACTGTTTTTGGATTTTTGATGATTTTCAAATGTTTTTTGATTTTTAGATTTTTACATTGTTTTTAGATTTTTTGATTTTGACACTGTTTTTAGATTTTTACACTATTTTTGGATTTTTGATGATTTTCACATGTTTTTTGGATTTTTAGATTTTTACATTGTTTTTGGATTTTGACACTGTTTTTGGATTTTTACACTATTATTGGATTTTTGATGATTTTCAAATGTTTTTTGGATTTTTAGATTTTTACATTGTTTTTAGATTTTTAGATTTTGACACTGTTTTTGGATTTTTGGATTTTTACACTGTTTTTAGATTTTTGATGATTTTCAAATGTTTTTAGATTTTTGGATTTTTACATTGTTTTTGGATTTTTTTTACGATTTTCAAATGTTTTTTGATTTTTGGATTTTTACATTGTTTTTGGATTTTTTTACGATTTTCAAATGTTTTTTGATTTTTACATTGTGATTGATAATTTATGGACCAGAGTGCAGACTTATTTTTGAGAGACGATGTACCGTGTTCCGCATTGTAACTTATGCTCAAAATAACATATGTTCACTTTCCATTGGCATGATATGGTGGTGATGATATGATGAAAAGAATTCCAACTCCATTCTTGACTCCACACAACTAGTAAGATGTGTGGGCTCATCACCAAGAATCAAGAAGGACGTAGGAGGTAGATAATGAATATAGAGACAAATGCTAACAACAATCCCTTTGGGAAATTGTGACTCCATTCTTCATAATGGTACTGAACCTGTTTCAAAAATGGCTTTCACTTTATGAGTCACATGCTAGACTTAGACAGTTATGTGGCCTACTGATTGATAAGATATGAGGTTAAGGGATAGTTCTCTCTTCACTTAGGCATTTAAATTACGTGTTTGGGGATTCTATAATTTGTAAGCACTGTAAGATTTTGTTATTTTTGAAATGACTCCCTATGCCTTGCCCCATGCTACTAGTGAGAAGCAAGGGCTCATCACCAAAGGCAAAATATAGGCGAGTGAATTTCCTTTTTGTTTGTTTTGTTTTTGTGTTTTGTTTTTTTGTTTTTTTTTTTTGGAATATTTTGCAATGTTTTTATACTTTTATGAGAATGACCCTCTATGCTTTGCCCCATGCCACTTGTAAGAGGCAAGGGTTTATCACCGAAGACAAGACGCAGACGAGTAAGAGCACCTTTCTCCATTCCCAGTCTCACACTACCAGTAAGAAGTGTGGGCTCAACACCAAAGACTATGAAGGACGAAAGATGTGACAATGAATTATTCATAAGTTATTGAATTGATGGATTCTTTTTTACAATAGTGCTTTGTATTTGGGAAGAAACGTCTGCCCCCAATCTCAGCCCCACACGACTAGTAAGATGCGAAGGTTCAACACCGAAGACTGAGATGGACGACCAAACGAAGTTTAGAGCTTTGTTATGAAAGAGAGAATGTATTTGAAGGGAATATATTACCATCAGTAAGCTTCTAGGTATGACCATAGAGGAAAGCGACTGAAAATAGAAGAAGTATGATGCTCACAAAATTAATAGGAACTTTATTAGCACTTGTCTCATGATGATAAATATGAAGATGTGATTTTGATAAATAAAATATCTGCCAATGGAAATGAATAAATTTATTTGGAGATAAGCACGACAAAAGGAACAATGTACACATTGTTGTTTCTCAGAATAGAGAGTGCTTTCAAGAATAGAATTTCTTTGAATGGAATGCATTCATGGGTTTTTCAAGATCTTGACCTATGTCAATGGCCAATTTATAAGCTCCAAACCCAAAACTATCTATGATTTCGTTGGGCTCAAATTTTTCTTGTTTGTCTCGTTCTTTGGGTGTGTTTTTTCGATTTTCCTTGAGAATGAAATGATTGACCTTAAATTTTCTAGGTTTGAATTTTTTATGGTAGCTATGTCGTAGCTGATTTTGATACACTTGAAGATGATCTAGGGCATTAAGTCGTTTTTCATCAAGAAGCTTGAGTTCATTAAGGCGTGAATGTTGATAATAATCTTTATTGATTACGTCTTTGAGGGATATTCTAAAGGATGGGAATTCAACCTTGACATGTAAAATATCTTCCCCACCATAAACAAGGGAGAGGGGAGTGGCCTCAGTTTGCATTGTTTGATTTTTTGCTTCTGTTTGTCCATGAATTAATTGATTTGACGATAGATTCAAAATTAAAGATGGAAAAGGTGGCATAAAGATATTCCTAGGTATACATACCTCGTAGAATATATGCACATAGAAGTCTTGATAGGTGAGAATCATTAGTGATGAGATGCCTACAAGATCGATCGTTGAAAGTATGATGGTCATGACAGGTTGCATTGTTGCAAGTGTCCAAACTTGATGTGGTTGTGTTTCGACAAAAAGGCTAGAGATGTTAGGCATAAGAGCCAATATTGGAAGAATAGAATCAAACTTAATGGTACCTGTTGATGGAACCTCGTCTGTAGTGTCTACAGTAATATCAAGGTTTGAAAGGGAGTCTTGAAATGAGATCAAGGTCTCATTACATGTTGGAAGAATGTTGTCACCCAAAACAGGTTCAATATATGTTTGGGCTGAAAGAGAGTCTTGAAATAAGTTCAAGTGCTCAGTAGATGTTGGAATAATGTTGTTGTCCAAAACAGGTTCAATGTATGTTTGAACTAATGGAAGGAAATTTGAAGAAGATATCGATTGGTTTGGAATTAGAGAGTCTTGACTGTTGTCGTCATGATCTCGTAGAATTTCAGTATATATAGGAGTTTCGACAGTAGTCAGCTCTTCATGGAAAGTTGTGGTATTGGATGTGTCGTTGGTTGCAAGAGCATTGTCATCAAGTTCTACAGAGATGACGTCGTCGTCAATTAAGTCTTGGACGCAATTCTTAAATCATACACATTTATCTATGTGATGACCATCAATGCGATGAAAGTCACAGTATGTGTTAGGTTTGTACCAGCATGGCTTAGCTTCCCCTTTGACAAAGGGTTTTGTAATTGGATATTTTATCAGTTTAGCCTCTTTTAATTGATGAAAAACACTAGAAAGACTTTCTCCAAGGGGGGTAAACTGACGTTGGACTTTACGTGAACTGATTTCTTCGTGAGGTTGTATGATCGGATTTTTGGGTGATCGCTCACTGATTTGGGTAGCCATATGAGAGAGTTGTGTTATCATCTTATTAATTTGTTCTAATAGCTCATTGTGTGATGTTTTTCATGAATTATTCATGTTTGAAAGAGAGGGAGAACGAAGAAATGTGCGATGAAAAAATCAACCTATTGATTATGATCTTTATTTTGGCTCAATCGAGTTTTAACAAGTAAGTTTATAAGGAGAAGGCTTAAAAAAAGCTACTCGGGATACAAGTGGGATATAACTCAAACAAGCTATGATGAATATCTTGATTGTTTTGGATTAAACAAGCTTAGCAGACGAAAATGTAAGGAGTACACTCAAACAAGGTACTCAATACAAGTGGGATGTAGCTCAAACAAGTTATGATGAATATGTTGATTGGTTTGGCTTTAACAAGCTCTGGATTTTTGATAGGAAGAGTAACTCAAACAAGTGACTCAACACAGTTGTGAACTCAAAATGACAATGAGTGGTGGGGAAGGGTGAAAGAAAAAATGAAGAAAAAGAGAAAGCGAACGAGGACTGGAAAGGGTAACGCCAACAAAGGGACGTTAGGGAAAACCCGTTGCCAATGAGTTTCACATCCCACAAATAACTATGAATGCTACTTGAGAAAGATCGTCAAGTAGGATTCGCAAACTGCAACGGTGATCAAGTAGGATTCGCAAACTGGAGAATGCATTAGTATGGGTGAATGGATGGGGTGCAAAAGTTATGGCTTCTGGAAGATGGGCTACGAGAACGCTCTGAATGGAAATTTTGAACGTGAGAAAAACGTCCTAGGAGCTGGTTTTTTTTATTTTTTGACTTTTGTACTTCACCTAAGAAGCTAAAATTTTGACAGCAAGGTTAAAAAAGAAAAATAAACAGAAAGAAAGAGTTAGATCACAAAATGATTGACTAAAATAAAAGAAAATAATAATGATTAACTTCCTAAAAAGCAGTTATTTTAGCATAAATAAATAAATAAATACATTTTCCGGATTGGTTGTCCCATGAAACTAAGATGATAAACTAATGATTAGTGCTTGTGTTTCTATAGATTACGAGTGAATAGCAAAATCAGAACTACTAAACACCAAGCACCGAGGAGATCAAAGACAGGATGAGCTACATAGTTTCATTGTTGCTATAACCTGTAGATACACCACAAGACACCCCAATTTCACATCTTGCCCACATAATCAACCCACAACCCTAATAACATAGTGAATTTATGTTATTTTGAGCATAAGTTACAATGCGGAACATGGTACATCGTCTCTCAATAACAAGTCTGCACTCTGGTCTTTAAATTGTCAATAACAATGTAAAAATCCAAAAACATTTGAAAATCATCAAAAATCCAAAAACAGTGTAAAAATCCAAAAATCCAAAAACATTTGAAAATCGTCAAAAATCCAAAAAATAGTGTAAAAATCTCAAAATCCAAAAAACATTTGAAGAACATCAAAAATCCAAAAACAGTGTAAAAATCTAAAAATCCAAAAACATTTGAAAATCGTCAAAAATCCAAACACCGTGTAAACATCCCACAAATTCAAAAACATTAGAAACTCTAAAAAAATCCAAAAATCCAAAAACAAAAACATTAGAAAATATCCAAAATACAAAAACATTTGCAAAATTTTCAAAAGACCAAAAACATCCACAAAATCGTACAAACTATAGATGTGATTTTCAGATGTGAAATTGGGGTGTCTACAATCATAATACAATAGATTTCCATGTGGAGAAATCAAATATCCATGCAAACTTGCAATATTTCGATGTTTGATGCTTCCAACTTAATTTCCAATCAAGTGCTTGGCGATAGCCTGCAGGTAATGGACCGTCAAACACTCTAGCGTGCGATCAACAATCTTGATGTAAAATACTTTAATGGCCATATGGGGCGCCCAAATTTGCAGAAAAATTTGAATCGCTTTTAATGGCGTGAAAGATTCCTTCAGTTGACACATCACAATTTGGAGCTAAATGTGACTATGTTCGAAGAACTCTCTGAAATGTACACAAAAAACAAAATTTAAATGCATTAAAGAAAGAAAAGAAAAACCTTACTAAGTATACTCGTATTAAAGTTTTGAAAAAGAGGAGATGTGCCAGGTGTTATTATGAAGTCAGGGACATTAAAGAACAAATGGTAAAGAAAGAAAAAACTGTCAATCACTAGTCAATGGTCACACTATTTCTAAAAATGAAAATTGTATGTTAATATGATGTAATGCTAACTTGAATCTCTACAACTCATTCACCGGTTGTTGTGATATTGTTAAAAACATGAATTTTAGAAAATAAATATATTGCTAGTTTTGCATTGGTGAGAAGTGTTTTTTGGAGTTTCATGAAATTACATTACTGTGTTTAAATAATGGGTCTATTACCAGTGGTTTAAAGTTAATATAACTTATGCGGTCCCTTTTCCATTCTTCTTGTTTCATTGTGTGTTTCCCATTGCAAGATTTTGGTAAACAAACTTGAACTTATGTTGTCTAAATATTATGAGAATTGAACAGGGTATTTGAGCTTGCCCTTGCCTAGGAAGCTCCAACACATTAAAACCTTAATGAGAGCAAATGACATCCACATGATTTTTATTTTGAGCTCTTTAAAAATATAATGCAAGGATGTCCTCTATGAAAATATAATGTTGTATTAACCAATCTCATATTTATAATGTTACTTCCCACATCATCAAGTTTCTCAACTAAGTGGCTCAGTCACAAACTGTATTAACAAGGTTCTAAATATTTTATCTGAGTTTCCATCAGTGTCACATCACCTACTCTATCATCTCTCAAATCTCCTCTGTACATTGATCTAACGTTGCCTACCCCTAACAACTTTTTGTCATTAAATCCATCAATTTCATTAAAAAGATATCCATAGGAAATTTTGAGGTGCTTAAATTTTTGTAAAATGGCTAGTGGTATATCTACTACTTCTGAAGTCCATATCCATATGCAAACCAAAAGTAAAAAACATATCACAAAATCACTAACACTAACAGCTACCACTATCTCTGTTTTGAAATGTGAAGCACTTTTTTGACTTGGACATTCAGGTAACAATAATTTCCTTGGTCCACAAAGGCCATCATTTCCATTAAGTAAAACGATAGTAGTGACATTAGTGAACTTGAAGTTTTAGAATTTCTCTAGTGACTCTGTTGGAAGATAGATTCAGATAGCAAAGAACTTGAAGTTTCTTAAGGGGTTTCGGTAGTGGACCAGTTAAGAAATTTGACGAAATCTCTAGGTCAATGATATATTTCAAATTTTCCATTGCCTCTAGAATAAGACCCTATAAGGCATTTCTTGATAGATTCAAATGTTTCAATCCTACACAACTTCCAACTACAGTTGGAATGGCACCATGAAACTTATTGCCCGAAATGTCTATATATGTAACCATTGTAATTTTTCCAATCTCTTTCGGCAAAAACCCTCCTAATGCATTCCATGAGAGATCTCAATACAATTGAATATTTTGAAGATCTGAAATGTCAATCCCAACAAACCCAAATAACATAAATATCAGAGACCTAAGGTTCAATATTTCCCCAACTGGTAGAGATTACATGTGGGGCTTATGATCCTTTACATTCTTGGCACTGCCATATATAGTATTCAAAAAACCAAATCCAGGGTAGGCAATGGTTAATGCAGGAAACAGAAAAAGAGGTAACATAATCATGCAAAGCATTGGCCTAGTTGTTTTGTAGCTATCAGTGTTTTTTATTAATGTTGTAATCGATCAGTGAATTGGATTTGTTCTCCATTGGATCATCAGATCTTGCACACTCTTGAGGTTTCTCTGCATCTTCCAAGGTGATTTTTCTTCTTTGCTCCTCCAAATTATGGATTTCTTGTACTAATTGGGGATAGTGAGACTCATCCATATTTGCTTTAATGGCTTCAGATTTAGTACTTCATTGAAAGGTTTTACTATCATGAGTTCCGAGTAGAACCACATCTCACCTAGGCATTTCATCAAACAATTGACATGCCCTGTTTTAAATTTCCCATTCTGGTGGAAGCTAGGAGGATGCTGGAAAAGGTTTTGGAGTCCACTTGTACACTTGGAAATTGCATTTTTTATGAAGGTGCCAAGGCCTTTTATGGATATCTTGCAATCGATAAAGTCCATGTGGTCACCTATGTTCTAGGGATTTAGTCAAACAATTCGAATGCCAGTTACATGCTTCAACATTTATGGAACCTCCCGCACCGACCGAGGCAGATCCGTGGTTGCATTTTCACGTAGACCTTTCCAACATATTTTTGATGGGGGAAAGTGTGGGAGGGAATATTACACATCACTTGGGCATGTGGGTGACCACTCAAGAGGGGGAAATACAGGCACATGGGAATGATTTTGGTCTATGCTTGTTTCGAGGGAGAAGATCATACACAGTAAGAAGAAGGAGATCATGCTCTATTAAATGTGGACACCATGAATATGTACTCGCATTGTTCACCTAATTTGGAGATTCTAGTTCCTATTGATAGATGCTCATACATACGCTTTTCTTTGTTCTCTGTCATCACCCTCCTATTTTATTTATTATACAGTGTACATGCAACCCATGATGCCAAAAGAGGCCAAGGCCAAGACCATCTCCAAAATTGAAACCCTACTAACCCTAACCCTTATCCTAACATCAAGAGGAACTCTCCTGCACATTCAATAATACAAATGGCCCTGACCCCTCCTACTCATTTGCCAACCCTTCACCATTTTTACTGGATAGAGTGGCTACAACTTGAAATTTACAATCTTCAATCTACACAACCTAATCATCAATCTTCTTCTTCTTCTATGTACAACAAACAACACATCACATGCAGTAGTTTCCTCTCAGAGACCATTGAACCCACTCCAGGTACAGATACAAAGCCAGATCAATCAATTTGTATATAGTAAAATGAGGAGCTATTGATGATATCTCTATTTAGCACAGTTCCCGTTCTCTAGACCCCTTTTCACTTTATGCACCCCTTCTTCGACCCTTTAGTAGGGAAAGCGTCATCTTATTCTGTTCTGAATTGTAACGTTCTCTGGACCCCTTTTCCCTTTATGCACCCCTTCTTTGACCCTTTTGTAAGGAAAGCACCATCTTATTATATTCTTAACTGTAACTGCTCTGGCCCAAATCTCATGGCCACCTCCCCATAATAATCTAAAATCTAAAATTTGTTGTACCCAAACCAAGCTGTCATTAAATTTCCTGAAATTTGGACTATTGTTTCAAACCATTTTTCTTGCTAAATGGAAACCTGAAAGTTAACTTCAAGCTTTTGGGTTGCAGGGTATTTGTTGTGACATGGAATGTATGAAGCAAATCACCTTACAATTGGCCTCAAGTTGGATGAATGGTTGCATGCATCACCTCTAGAAGATATCTATGTTTTGGGGTTGACAAAATCCCCTTGTTTCATACATTCAAAAATATGAATATAGTTGCACAGTTATTATTTAGTATATTATACAACCCAGCCAAATGCTCTTCCTTGATCATCGAGACTTCAATAGCCCTGGTACGCAAATTAGTCGGCTCAATCTAGAGTATGTTATCCACAAACAAAGAGGCAACCTCAAAATTGACTTTGATACGCACGACATGGGCCACATAATCTCTTCCCAACAAGTCTTTTATTTCCTTCAGCATATTCTCTGTATAAATAATGAAAATAATCTTCAGTTAATTATCTAAAATTGGAGAATCAAATGGCATTTCTCAGTGATGACCCTTAAAGGTGAAGGCCTTTCCCATAGGGGGAACACCTTCGGCATAAAAACGTCTTAACGCCTTGCGAAATCCACTCGTATATTTCTAGGAAGAAAATTACACCCATAGAAGATGGCATAAAAGTAAAAACAATGCAAATCTCATTATTCTATCAAAGTGACATCTGAGACATTATATAAATGGTGGCATATGATAACATGCATACATTATTCAAATACTTTGATTTTAAATAGCAGACGTGTGTGAGCATATGTGGATAAATGTGGCGATAGCTCATAACTATCAACGTTTTTATTATAAAAAATACGATTACAGAAATCTACAATGACCTAATCAATGATTTCGTTATGTTCTCTAGTCATAGTTGTATATGTTCTGACATATGATATCCAACCTTCCAGAGCTCCTTTTTTCTGATAGTAGACAAACTTTTTCCAAGAGGAGCAGTATGAAAAACGGATCTCCGTCAGTTGTTGTGGACGCCGAAATGAAGGAAGAAGCTCCAATGGCATTGGGTTTCCCACAGTTGGATCTCAGTCTTCCACCTCCTGTCGATGACATAGATATTGACAGAGAAATATCTTCCCTCCTATCCACGAAACCCACGCATTTCAGTTTGCATGAGCACTGGTATGCTTCCCTCATCAATGGGATGTTCATGTCTTCCGGAAGAATTTCCCATTCTTTAATTTTGTATACATACAATATAGTAGTGCATGGCTTTGCGGCCAAGCTAAACAGTGCAGAGGTGGAAGCAAAACGGACCGTGGACCAATTTTTGCGCGCTGCTGGCGATTGGCATGTAGACGCATCCTCCTCCAATGTAATGCATGTTTCAGTTTTAGGCGACGCTGAGCAGGAAAAGAAATTTTTACAGAGAAAGTGGACCAAAATAGACTGTGGACCAGTTTTTGCGCGCTGATGGCGATTGGCTCATTGTAGATAAACCAAGTCATAGCTGCAAAAAATGAGAAAATACCCATAAAAACTGTTAAAAACGTGAAAACGTCCAGACGGCCGTCAAACCGTCAAATTTAATTCAATTGCAGAAACGTCCGCAAAGGCCTTTCCCATAGGGGGAACGCCTTCGGCGTAATAAATTGGATGTTTAAATGAAAGTTATTGTTATGATTATTACATTGATGAAATACGGTTGCAATGTATAATATAAAGTAATACAATTATTCATAAAAAAGCTAGCAGCGTGGTAACATACCATGGAGGTCAAACTAGTTTGGAGGCATGGGAACTCAAAGAAAAATTACATCATTCCAAAGACTACAAATAAATTACAAAATCAATAATCAATTAATAACACATGAAACTTAGGCAATCGCCACAAAGAGAGCACAAGTGGGATCTCTATCATTGTGTTTACCCCACCTGCCATACAAAATGTCATGCTATACAAGAATGGGTTCCCATCTAATGACAATAATTTCAGTGCTTTCAATTTTTCTTCATTATCTTTATCCTAACCCTAAGGTGGAAAAATTTCCAGAGCCAATTGAGGGAGCTTGTTTGTCATGGTAGGTAGAACCTAATTTTGATGACGAGACATTTGTGAGCCCCATCCCCTTATTAAGGTTGCGGTGGAAAGTGGCGACAAGGTGGCGAGCCCCATCTAAAATAACTATTGGAGAAGTCACGACACTTGTTGCAAAAACACCCCTACCTCTTGGTGAGTGGCTCTAAGGGGAAAAGGGTGGCAAAACTTGAGTGATAGTTCAAGGGGCATTACCTCAGTGGTATAGTAGGGTCTAGAGGTGAGCGGCATCCAACGTCACTTTCACACTTGCACTTGAACCTATGAAAAAACGTTAGACATAATAATAGCTTTATTAAATGTCAAAAGATTACAATCTACAACAACATGAGTAAAACTTATTTTCTTTCTTTCTAATTGAAAAAAATAATTCCCACTCTAAAAGAATTCCAAAGTTGGGTGAAGGCCATAAAGATGCTCTGAAAATCACCTAACAAGATATTTTACTAGTGGAAAGGGTCAAGATGGAAGGCTTGGAAGAATTCATGAATCGAACTTTGAATGGTTTGGGATTTTCAGCAAACTCAACAGAGGTGCATAAGGGTTTCAATGTCACTGCAAAATGGGCAGCAAGATTCGAGAATGCCTAAACGAATGAGATGGTAGCCAAGTGGTAAACCCTAGTAAATGAGACACCAAGAAAATTGAGTAAGCTTGGGCTACACAATCCTAGACAATATAGTGGAAAATTTGTATTGCCAATATTGTACAAAAGAGCATAGAGACCAACGGAAATTGAGATTCTCAACCATGGGAAACTTGGGTGTTAGTTCCTCATAGCCCTTTTTGGGCGAGTGTTTTTAAAAGGGTGTATTTGGAAACCTTTTCCAATATTTCCACTATGGCTATGAAACATTTCCTCTAGAATAAAATTCACAATTTCCTAGGAAGTTTCTCGATCACCAGTGGCCAAAGAGAATTTGAGCTTAGGTTCTAGCCATGAAATTAATAAACTAGATTGTCTACATTATAAAACATGCACTGTTTGAATCCCCCGTTTTAAAATCTTGAGGGCATGCACTCACGGGACCTTTAATAATGACACATTATTACAGTTAATAATTGGGGACAACCACACCATTGATGGAAATCCCATTTATGAACTCATCTCCATTCCACATAAGCCAAGGTTTGATTTGTTCCCATGCCTTCTAAATGCTTGGTATAACAAAGAAGCCCACCACTTTCATAAAATATTTGATGATAGGAGGTTTTGAAATCTTGTCCTTATTCAAGTCTTGCGACCTTATGGAGAGCCTTCCGAGAAATAATTACGCAAGAGGATTTTCCAAGCTTCTTACCCTTCAATGACATGAATGATCCATTTAGTGCATAGAGAAGTGACTCAATTCTTTGAATAAAATTTTCATAGACAATTGTTACAAATAGGTGGTGGAATATATTGGTAAATAGTGAAACAAAATAGACCTATAAAAGTAAGTCGAATAGAGAAGATAAACCAAAAATGAAACACACTTTTAGTGGTGCAACCTGAAAGACAGTGATAAGGTTTTAGAAACTTTCAAATAATGCAAAAATTATTTGACAATTATATTTATTATATTCCTTGGCTCAAAAAATCTCTTTCATATTTCTAGAATTTGATGTAATTCAATGTAGAACTCTCCTTCTAGAACATGATATTCCTACAACACCTTGAAAAATAGTAAAAAAGGGGGGAGTTATAAATGAATCCTCTATTATACCTCCATCATTATCAAGGCCTTAGGATTTTTCTAAAAAGTTTATATTTTTGCAAGATTGTGGAATTTTTAACATGATTTATAAAAATTATTGCTTGGACTTTATGTATCCTAACATGACTGTATAGTTCAAGTATGGAGTGTATAGTTTCGTACAAGGTGAAATATTTTCCCCTTCTTATTAGGAACAACAACCTCTTTCTCTTTACCGATCAACCACCTTCACTTTCTCCTAATTTTATTCTAATTTGAATTAAATATAATTTCAGAGTAACTTATTGTAATAAATGATATTCAGGTAAATTAATATAGTAACGTGCAAGCGCTAAGCATTAAATAATGTAAAAACCTAAGAAAATGAGAGAGGAAGATGCCTTAGTTGATCTCGTGCAACCTGGAAGTGATCAAGATTATGTGTTTGTTGGAACATGTTGGAGACAGTGTCGTAAGGGCTCGATGAACATTCAAGAACCTAGGAATCTACATGATAGGAGCGCCCACAAGAGGATAGGAGTACCCCAAGTGCTAGTGATCAATTTGGGCGCATATGTCTACTTAGATGCTCGGAATCTATTCATTTCTAGGTCGGAATATTTTTTTGTCACTCATTCTTTGTCCCTTTAATTTCGATGTTAGGGTTTTGGTCGCACTTATAACTTGCATTAACAAATGTCTACCTGCACATGTCCACAAACCACATTAAATATAATAACAAATATGCACAATATGGAGTCAGACTAACCTCGGCGGTCACACAAAGAGTGAACTTACAACCAAGTTTTGCACTACATATCAAACTCCATGTAGTTATTTATGTGTGCATGTGTGTATGTGCCCTAGGTAGCCCTTGTGAAAGTTGTGTGATGATAACATGTTAGATGTAGATTGTATCAAGTATGCAGAATGTGTGTGATGGAATAGAATGAAATCCCCTCCTATGTTGTGTATGCATAATAATGCATCCCTTGTCCCTTGTATGGTTGTGCTAGATGTATGCCTTGTAGTGCTTTTGTGCCTATTTCAATATTAGGTTGTGATAGATAATGTTTATTATGTTTGGCCCTTCATTTAGAAGTAGCAGCTAAGTATATATGTGATTCCCTTATGTTAAATTTCGTAATTGAAAACTAAAAGGCTGACCTAAAGAGCTAAAAGGTGATCAATAAGTGAAAAATACCCAAAAGCGTAAGAGGAAGAAAGAGAGGAACATGAGCACTTAAAAGGGATAGGAGCACCTAGGTGCTTGTGTCCTAACTAGGCACTAGTGTATGAGGCCATCATTAGATAAATCAGTCAAGTGGTGACAGTGTTGTGACATGTGTAAAGCCAGTACAGTAGAAGAGATAAAGCAACAAAAAGGCAAAAGGATTTTTCAACCACTAGTTTTCTTGTTTAGGAATCATGTATATATTTGTATTCTTTATGACCTATAAATTTACCCAAGTGCATAGATTTTGTGTCTACATTTTCTCCCACTTTATGATGTTAAGTGAACACTCGATAGCATAAAGTAGATAGAAAATGTGTACCTTGTAAACTAAAGAGAAGTGTAGCTGATAGCATTCCGAGTGAACAAGTAACCATGTGAAGTGTGAAGTGATCGTGATGTGAAGCGTGGAAACTATGAAAGAGAAGTATACCCCACAGGTGAAGTGTATGTGTAGTAGCATTCCGTTGGATCTTGTGATTGTAGAAGTGAGTTTCTTCTTGTTGTTTGTAAGGATGGGCCTGTAAAATAAAAGCAAGAGAGTAATCAAAGTCTCGTATGTGAAAAATCACAGTAATGTATGTTATAAGTATGTACTAGTAGTAGTTAAGGAAAGAGTGCACCTGATGTATGAGAAATTATAGGATAGAAAGTTGTCTTGTTTGTCTTAAAGATGTTTTTGGATAGGGTTGGGAGTGATCAATTCCCAACCAAGAAAATTTTAAGCCATAGTTTTGAGTGTCCTACTGCCAAGGGTGAGTTGTTTGGTCGATCTCATGCAAAGAGTGATTTTTTTGGGCGATCTCATGCCAAGAGAAGAGTGTTATGGAGAGAGGTGTAGTTTTCTCTCCTTCCATGATGTTTTTCAAATGATAAGTGCCATTGCATACTGAAACGTTCTGATTTATAACTGAATTGTAGTTGATTGAATGAATTATGTAACTGAAGGTAAGTGCCTGATATTGTAGATCTTTATTGTAACCTGCTGGAAAAAAATTTGAACTAAGAAACTGTCTAATTTTTCCCCCATAACATAAGCACCTAGGTGGGACAAAAGCACCCACCATTCATGTTTGGTATAGGGTGCTAGTGTCTAATCTGTGTTTATGACCCAAGTCTGATTATGTACCACTTTGTAATTGTTCTTTTGTCAATTCTATATATTGTTATGTTGTGTTTTTGGGTATTGTGCTACTTGGAAGGGTGATTTTTTCACCCAATAGTTTCCCCCATCATTTGGGGTGCATGTGACGAATGTAGGAAGAGGCGGCCAAAATGAGAAGACCTGAAACTAATGTCATAGCTTGGATACCTACAGGGGGTAGGGTATGTGCAAGGCAGAAATCAAGAAACATGCAAACAAGATAGGCTAGAAACAAGTGTTAGTGGTAAAGAGTTAGCATGCAAGAGAATATAATGTAACAAGAAACGTTTAATATAAGATGGACTGTGAAAAGTGGGTTGCATCTATGGGACATCGCTCATAATTTTATAAGACAATCAAGGCCGCAATAGTCATAAGAAAAAAATGAGCAAGCATAACATAGGGTATAACCCACAAACAATAACAAATAATAACAATCAAGAGGTAACAGATAACCATGGTTGTATAGAATCTTGTAAGGAAAATGCTACACATGAAGCACCCATTAACATATTCGAATGATAAATAGTATGTCAAAGCATGTATAAATCAACGAAAAGGAATAGTGATAGCCTCCCAACCCCTTCTTTTTGTCCATGTTCTATTTTAGTTTTGGTTTCCTCTATTTTATGCAGTACTACTTTCAACATATCAAGACAACCACAACCTACTCTGCCTCCAACAACTTTATCTTATATTGTTGAAAAATTGCTCAACAATTTATTTCTTTTATTTATCAATCTCTCAACATTCTCATTCAACCTAATACCATGTGAGACAAAAAAAAAATACAAATAAATATGAATTGAATTAATAACGGAGACTTAAAGTTAATTAATATTATAAAAAAATAATAAAAGATTAAAATACAACGAGATAATTCTAGATTATCTATACATCTAGATAATTTGTAGTGTAAACTAATATTTCCATATAAGGGTTGTGAATAGTTAGTTTTTATTTTTATTTTTTTTGGTTGAAAAACACACTGTAGTGTAACATTGTTGAAAAGTACATTGCATCGTATCGTAAGATTCAATCCCGCAACCTCTTGATTGTCACCGCCTAGCTTTACCCACTGAGTTGTTGCTAGACCAATATACCAATCACTTGTCAAAAGTATATATTTAAAAATAAATCTTATGAAATGATCCTTGGTCATAGGACCCGCCCATATATGGACATGCATATACTTTATGAGGACGTGTATAGACAATAGTACATTCTAATGAAAGAATAACCATCACCCATTGCAACTTTTCCATTTTTCTAATAATAAATTTATTCCAACAATATATAACCATAATATCAAATATGAGATTTGAACAATATATTTAATTGAAAATATGTTTGTATAATCCTATACATTTCCCTACATACATACATACAGCTCCAACAAACAATGTATTTTAATAATATTCAATTTAGAGAACAGATATTTCACACATACAGACGGACCCTTGAAAATCTTTTGACGTCACAAAAAAATTGTGTGACGGAGGGAGTCGACCGTCAAATCTAATCCCTGCCTGGTTATCTCTGATTTGCAAAATCACGCATCTGTCCCCACTTAACCCCAAACATGTATTTATGCCACACCGCTAGAAGTTAAATTTGACGGCCATTTAGACGTTTTTTACAATTTTAGCCGTAAAATACTTGCAACTTTTTGAAAAACCCGTGACATACAACTGTAAATTGTAAGTATAACTGTCATTTTTTATTTTTTATATAAATTTATTAGTAAATTATACAAATATATATTAAAAAACAGTGAAATACATATAATATAATCTTTAATAAATCTTATTAATAGTAGAAAATAACACTATTTTACATTTTCGAAGGGCAAATTTTGAAAATTGCCGTCAACTAAAAATTGTTTGACAGGCATAAATGGCCGTCAAATTTAATCCAAGACTCCGCACTCGCAATTGCTGTGTAGATCTGCAAATCCTTTCTTCGGCTCTCCAATTTTATGCAACTTTACTTGATTACGTCGTGTAGGGAAGTAATTTGTTAACTCTGCACATGAAAATGCATCGGATTTACAAAATAAATCTTGAATTCGTATCTCCATTAGAAATCAAGAAAGAAGATGAGAAGGTAGCAGCAGTACCTGTCCTTCCGCTTTTGGAGAAAACGTTGAAGAGATAACTTCTTCGATATTGGAAGTCCTGCACCACAAATTTATTTCGCTATTATTTCAATTACACGAACTTATACAATGCAGTGGATTTAAGAGAAATGGAGTGGAATGAAACACTTACGGTAACGTGGTGCCTCGACACACTGCGTGGCTGTGAATTTTGCCCCTTCCGCTGCACAGGGGAAGAGACGCCCATTTCAGAAGGCCGATAAATCTGTTGCAGACCATTTCCATTTCCATTTTTACCCGCCTGTTCATCACCAATCAATCACATTATCAGCTCTCTGTTCCAACTAATCATTAACACCACAATGTCTGTAAAGCTTGAGAATTCCGCTTACTTTTTCAGAAGAAACGTTCGGTGCGTCATTGTAGAAAGGGGCAGCTAATTCAGAAAATTTAATCCGAGCTGTGATGGAAGGCGATTGGCGGTCCACTATGTCGCCCTCTTTACAGTTGGAAGTGTGTAGCGGAAACAATTCCAAGGTCTCGATTATAGGCTCAGAAATCTCAACCTCAGGATTGGGAAAAAGAACTTGCTGCAGCATATGGGGTTTTATCTTTCTCAGGCACCACTGCATTGCTGTGTACAATAAATCCCGGGCGACATCAATATTCATAAATACATAATTACTAGTGCATGATTTTCTCAGAGATTGAAAAAAAGACTTACATCGCCTGGTTGTAAGTTGTTGGTGGCAACAACTGGTACTGCTACTGTTACTAGTTTCGAGCTTGTCAGATCCGATTCCCATGAAATCAATTGTCAACAGCCGAGGCTGATGGTCTGCCTCTGCTTCTGCGTGATACATTTTTTACCAACAAAAAATATAATGACACAAATACAACGTTCAATGGATCGGTGCGAGTAATGGTGTCACTGGTATTTAAGCAATAAGGAAGGAATATAATATAGCACGAGTGGAATACTTAGCAGATATTTTTGGGAAAGAGAAACGTTAAACACATTCGCTCGCAAGTGGCAATTTTGGCATGTTAAAAAGCACGTGATAAGTATTAAGATGGGACTCTGGGAGATTCCTTTGTGAATATAAACTCTGCTACGCCGTACATGAGATGGAAAATTGTAAAAAGTTAAAGTGCGTTTTGAATGTTGCCGTCACCCGTGTTTTTGACGCGTGCCAAGTGCCGACTGACCTGATTAGTACGACTCCACGTGGCCACCTTATCGATGGTTAATTGAAATCAAATGGGCCGGTTACACTAAGTGTAAAAGTGACAGATGTCAGCTCACAGAAGGGCCGTGTTATTACTCTTTTTAAAGAGCAGTTGTCTTGTGAAGGCCCCACTCCCCGACCAGGGCTGGAATTTCAAATTATGACGGTGTAACTGTTTGAAGGGGATGTAAATTCTTTTCTTTTTTTTTTTTTTTGGGTCGACTTGAGCACTAAATTGAATTGAAAGATTTTAATGACGTATACGATTTTAAGTAGCATAAAAATTATGTAAGTTGTATATTCTAACAAAAAAAATTAATATATTTATAGACGGATTATTTATAAGATTTATAGAATTTTTTAAACTTTTAGTTTGTCATTGTCTACTGTTACAAAAAACTTTTACTTGTAATATATATTAAAATCACAAAAAATGGCCCACGGCCTGTCAATTTCTAGGTGTCCCCAACTCTCCGCACACGAGTATGAAGAGGGTTCAAGTGATGGACTACTTCCCAGTGGATTCCATTGTTGCCTAGGCCGCCTTAAACTCCCTATACAAACCTATTTGCTTTATTACATCCATAACAATAAACCAATAAATTAATGACATGTGGCAGACTTCAAATTCAATTAAACTAGCCACATCCGTGTCTATTCTTTGTATCTTAGTTGCAGAATATATAGTAGTTTTTTAAACCAACAATCGTATATGAAATGTACGATGAAAACGACGAAAGGAAGGCATTGAAGAAGTTTAAATGGAGGGAACCAAATAATAGGGGAGAAAGGGAAAGATGAACAAAGGGATTGAAGGAGAAGAAGACCAATTGCGGGAAAAGTGCTAGAGCGAAATGTGAAAATGTAATCTCCTACAACCACTAAAATAAAAATAGATATGAGAAAAATAGATACAGTGACATACCTTTATAAATTTATAGATAAAAGCAATTAACATCTTTTTGTGAATGTATTTTTTAATTGAATTATGATAACTGCAACACAAGGTAGAAAATAAAATATTATTGTTAATATAAACATTTTGCAAACCCTGAACTAATCGAAACTGTAACAGTAAACAATTCCCCTGTTACTTCTTATTGTAAGCAACAGGTTTGTTAAATATAGAATATGTTAGGCTATATCTTTGAATTTATTGCATTTAATACATTTGCTTTTAATGTGTGTCATTACATATTGCATAATGGCGTTAATATTCTTGCTTAGACTGAAAAGTTATAAGTCAATAATCTAATGTTACAACTTGCAAATACCTCATGGTATGCAAAATATTGATACTGATAATGACATATTTACTATCCATTTTATGTTTTCCATTTATATAATTAATGTTTTTTCTTACAACAATGATCAATACTCGTAGTCAACATAACTACATGTGAGAAAAATATTTCCACGCGATATAATGAAAGAAATCAATATGATTCTTGCAGAAACAAATACTAATAATCGATTTCGTGTGCAATAGTAGAACAATCTTGCTTCACAAACATACAAGATAATAAGTAAATGATTCCATTTATAAGTTATATGGAACTGAAATCTATATAATGAAGAATGAGGACAGTGTTTCCACCCTATCTTCTGACTAACATATAAGGTTGGCTTGTTTTGACTAATCATGGAAGTTACAAGATAGTTTTATTGTGTTTATAAATATAGGCATGAGGAGAGTCTCTTCGCCCCATCTTTTCACTCTAACATCTTTCTAGATACAACAGCTTATAATGATTCTATGGAGGTTGGCTTCAATATTGACATTAATTTCGCCAAACCAAAGGCTTACAACATGGCTTGCAGCCAAAAACCCATTATATTTTTCATAATTTTACCCATGTTTCCCCATCTCAATCATATAGTACAATTTCTCAAAAAAACATTAGCTATTTGCCTATTTGAAGCCTCTAAGTGATTGTCATCCCTCTATTTCCCACCTCAAAAGTTGCAAGGTTTTGCACTTTGATGGACCCAAACTATGATTTTTTTTGCAAATTCATCAATTCAAATAATAGCATATTCTTTGAGGAGACACAACAATTGGTAAATCTTATGCTCATGCAAACCCAGCCGGTGATTCAATGCAACCTAATGTATGCAACATTTCTTAATTTTCATGGAATGTTTTGTAGGATTTTTTTATTAGAAAATTCTTATGAACCCCTAATGAATACAAATAGACTCAAATAAACTTTGGAACCAATGAATATAAATAAAACTAACAATATGAAGATGATATTTTATACACATTCGACAAAGATGGATTATTTTAAACAAAATAAGTCTTAAACAATTTAAACTCCAAACATGTCAAATTGATATTTTTGACAACATTATTAAAGACGGTCAAGTTGTTTCTAGTTTCCCTATCTATATGTGCTTTGCTAGGTAGTGGGCAAGTTTTTCTTTCTTCCAACGAATTTCAATCCCACAATGATATTTTTTTGTTGCAACTTTGAGTTTTCAATTATTTTCAGAATGTAAAGCCTATTAAAGAAGAATTTTAAGTTACCCTCCCATAGCAAAAATCATAGAAGTCTAGTGTTGAAAATAGCCTTAAACATGCTCGCTTGTACAAATAAACTTATTATTAGATGATCAAAAATATACATTCATATGAAGGCTGTAGTTCATATGAGACAATAGTGTAGGTGAAAAATCTCGAAGGGGGGAATGAATGGAGAAGGGTAGCATCTCTCTACTCAAACCTCTGGAAAAGCATGTTTGCACACTCGACACAAATGCGTGCCTCTACTAAACAACCCACAAAACGCTTAACCAGATTTTCCTTCATCTTTGCAAACATATTTGGATCCTTTACCCAATTTTTAAATTCATCTTCAGACATGTTTGGCACCCCTTCGCACACTTCTACTCTCTAAATATCAAAACCACCACACTCTTCAAATGCTACTCTCACTTCAATTGCATTTGGAAAATACCATGGAATATTGAATGAGTCTCTTAAATCCAAACTAATAATGCCTAGAATATCAAGAAAATCATATCAAACACCATTAGAATTTCAATATTTCAACAAACTAACAGGTATATCTAGGAAAAGGGTGGGGAAGAAAAATGCACGCATCTATGACAAGATCATCCCATGCATTTTCAAAGTCTTGACCACAAAATTCACCTCCCACTAAAATTTTTTGTGGAGGGGGTGATGAGTCTAACCTTCCCATCAAACACAAAAATAGTACACCTCCTTCGCCCATCTTATCTGCTCTGCACTTCACAAAATTAGCGAGATCCTTCTGGGTAAGTGCACCAAGTTAGGGGCCAAAAATGGACAAAAACTCGAAAAACAACTGAAACGCGTACGAGTTTTTCCATAACGCGGTCGCGTTTTATTTTTCTTGGGTTTGTAATTACCAAGCCTATAACGCGTACACATTTTAGTTAAGGCAAAACATGTACGCATTATAACATGTACATGTTTTGTATAGTATGGACTATATATGTGTATTTGTGGGCTTATACTTACAAAAATAAATGTTCAAGTATAAGATTTCTTTTATTATTTTTTTATAATTTTATTATTTCTTATACTTAAAATTTATTTTAGTAAATATAAGAAATTAGGATCACTTTGCACCTAATGGAAGTGGTCCCGTAGCTCCAACAGTTATAATCTAGAAGATAGTTTTTCAAAATCTAATCTAGTCAATGCTTAACTTATTTTCAAGATTTCATCAAAGGACCTAAAACTTTCAAGGCATATATATTGTAGTCGGTCTTTGTTTTGAGAAAGCATATACTCGTTTTGTAGGTATTTTTACCTTCTAAATTGGATGTTGGCCCTACCACTGCTTGAATTCGTACCAATTTTTTAATTTGGTCCATAATTCACTTTAGTGACCATGAATCAACTCTATGATGTTTGTCTACTTCTTACTAAAATGAGATCGTCACTTTGTAGTGCTCCCTGAATGGGATTCTTGTCCTATGGAAAAAATGAGGTGATTGTAATGTGCCTCCTCCTTAATGTTTGATCACATTACTAGGAGTTGAATGAATTTTTATGAATAGTACTAAGTGAATTGCATCAAGTAAACTCAAATGATTTCTCATTCTTAGAAACGTGGTGCTCCATATAAAGATGATCATCCCCTCACCTTTCCTAGCTCTAAAATTATCCTTTCATGGAATCAAATTCACAATTCTCATACATGTTTTTGCTCATATATGTCTCTCATGGAGACAAACGATGCCTTAATAATTCACACATGATGGTCCTTGATACCTCGATGACATTACTAACTCATTTTACCTTGTTCTGAAGGGTATTAAATTATCTAAAAAATGACCAAAATGGACTTTTTAGGCCTTCAGAGGAAGTAATCTGTCATCAAATCTAAATGAATTGATCAATCATCTTAGACACTATTCCCTACATAGTGAAACACACTAAATGATCTTATTAGGAATTTCCATTGGGTCAAGGTTTATGATTTAGGGTTTAGGGCTCAAGGTTCAAGGTTTCGGACTCAGGGTTTAGGGTTTAGGGTTTAGTGTTTAGGGCTCATGGTTCACATTATAGGGTTTAGGGTTTAGAGCTCAAGGTTTGGGGTTCACACTTTAGGGTTTAAGGTTTAGAGTTTGGGGTTTATGGCTCAGAGTTAAGGGTTGGGGGTTTAGGATTTAGGTTTTAGGGTTTAGGGCTCAAGGTTTAGGGTTTAGGGTTTAGGGTTGAGGGTTTAGGGCTCAGGGTTTAGGGTTTATTGTTCAGGGTTGAGGGTTGAGGGTTCATGTTTTAGGGTTTGAGCTTAGGATTAGGGATTAGGGATCAAGGTTCAAGGTTTAGGGTTTAGGGTTTAGGGCTCAAGGTTTAGGGTTTAGGGTTTGAGGCTCAGGTTTTAGGTTTTAGGGTTTAGGGTTTAGGATTTAGGGCTTAAGGTTTAGGGTTTGGGGATCATGGTTTAGGGCTTAAGGTTTAGGGTTTAGGGTTTAGGGTTTAGGGATCAAGGTTTAAGGTTTAAAGGTCAAGGTTCATGGTTTAAGGGATAGGGTTTAGGGTTTAAGGCTTAGGGTTTGGGGTTTAGGGGTTAGGGTTTAGTGCCCAAGGTTTAAGGCCTAAATTTTAGGCTCACCCATTCACTCACTATAATTTTTTATGTCTTACCCATTCTTATAAGTATTGACAGAGAGTATTCAACTAAAAATGGTTCATCTAATTTGTAGGTAGAACATTCAAAGGGATTCATCACAATTTGATGCCTTTCATCTACTGATATTTTGAAGGAGGGAAATGTCATATATCCAAGAAAATTTTGGTATAAATAAATGTTACCCAATACATCTATCTTCTTTTTACCATCGCATGGGAACTATTTCACTCACTATAATGTTTTGTGTCTTACCGATTCTTATTAGTATGAACACAAAGTATTCAAATGAAAAGGTTTCATCTGCTTCTTAGGAAGAAATTTAACGAAAGTAATCACAATTTGGTGTCTTTCACCTGTTGATATTTTGAAGGAGGGAAATTTCAGATATCCAGGAACAATTTGGTACAAAGAAATGTTTTTGATGTTCTTTTGAATAATTATTTTAGTTACAAGTTGTCGTGAACGAACATTTCATTTGAATAATAAAGCTTGATATGTCCACTGCTTGTGTAAGCTGGAAATTTGAGAAGATTTTTGAGCTTCAAGTTTATTACTCCAATGTTTGAAAATGTTCCTTCAGATGTAATGACATTATGATTCAGACACTCAATGATTCTTGAATTTCCAATCCTGCCACAGACCCCAGTAGTCCTAGATCCTTGGGTATAAAGAGACACCGTTACTTGGATTCCATTTATAACGATAGAGATATTTGTAAATTCATGTTATGACCTCTAAATCTATATGAATTTCAAGTTTTTTTGAAATCACATCACACCCTTCACTAGGATTAATGATTACCCTTATCTTGTCGAAGGTGGTTTTGAAAGCATCCATGTGTTTATCATAGTAGGAATTATAAATTAATAAAGTTCACTAAGTCATAGGCCAGTTGACTCCCATTCAGAACTAAAAAAGAAATATTTACTAGGGGATTGATAACTCCTTTGTGTTTTTAGCCATTCCCCAGTTATTATGCTTATTTTGAACACTTCAGGAAGTTCAGTCAAATTTACTATCCATTCGAGTAATAGAATAACTTTCTCTTTCTCCAGAGGAGAGGATACTGCAGGTAATTTGGTTCTGATCCTACACCTCCACGTTGGTATACTATATGTGTTTCTTCCATTTCCTTTGAGATTAATTTTTTTTGCGATAATTATTTTCTCCAGCTTCCAATGGGTCATCCTGGCTTGCATAATACCATACATGAAAATATGATAAATGTGAAATTTGTTTCAGGGTGTAAAGAAATTGACATTCAAGAATAGAAATATATGTGGGGAGAAACAGGTTTGGCAAAGATGTGTAATATGCATTACAAAGCACAAGGTAGATGTCATATCCAATTAGTTTCTTGTCCCACCTCTCATAAACAAGGTAGTTGTACAAGAAGACTTAATGATGGTTCTAGGCACAAGACTGGGAAATAAGGTCCTAATATTGATATTCAAAAAGACGAACTCACTCATAAGACCTACTGGAAATATACGAAGTTTATAGGTTAGATATTAGAGCTCTGGATTTAGTGTTTAGGGTTTAGGGTTCAGGGCTCATGGTTCAAGGTTTAGGGTTTATAGTTTAGGGTTTAAGTCCAATGGTTAAGGTTTGAGGGTTAAGGGTTTAGGTCGTAGAGTTCAGAGTTTAGGGTTTAGTGTTTAGGGATCAGGATTTAGGGTTTAGGGTTTAGGGCTTAGGGTCTAGGGTCTAGGGTTTAGGGTTTAGGGTTTAGGTTTTAGGGTTTAGGGTTTAGGGCTCAGGGTCTATGGTTTAGGGTTTAAGGTTTATGTTTTAGTTTTTTAGGGTTTATGGTTTAACATTTAAAGCTCATAGTTCAGGGTTTATGGTTTATGGTTTAGGATTTAGCATTTAGGGATTAATGTTTAGGGTTTATAGTTTAGGGATCGTGGTTTAGGGTTTACGGTTAAGGGCTTATGGTACATGGTTTAAGGTTTAGGGCTTAGGGATCAAGTTGTAGGGTTCAAGGCTTAGGGTTTAGGATTGATGGTTTAGATCTTAGGGTTTAGGGTGCATGGTTCAGGGTTTATGGCTCAGGGTTCAGGGTTTATAGTTAGGGGTTTAAGGTTTACGGGAGAGAGCTCAAGGCTCTAGATTTAGGGTTTATGGCGCAGGGTTTAAGGCTCAAGGATCATGGTGTAGAGTTCAAGGCTTAGGGTTTAGGGTTTATGGATCATGGTTTAGGGTTTATTGCTCAAGGTTCAGGGTTCAAAGTTACCAGTTCAAGGTTTCGAGGTTAGATCTCATGGCTCTATATTTAGTTTTTAGGGTTTAGGGTTTAGGTTTTACGGTTTAGGGTTTAGGATTTAGTGTTCAAGATTGAGGGTTTCTTATTTTGATTTTAGGGTTTAGGGTTTAGGTCTTAGGGTTAAGGGTTTAGGTCGTAGAATTCAAGGTTTAGGGTTTAGGGTTTAAGGCTTAGGCTTTAAGGTTTAGGATTAATTGTTTAGGGTTTAGGGTTTAGGGGTTGGGTTTTAGGGTTTAGGATTTAGTTTTTAGGGTTTAAGGTTTAGCATTTAGGGCTCATGATTCATGGTTTAGGGTTCAGGGTTTATTGCTTAAGGCTCGGGATTTAGGGTTTAGGGATCACAGGGAAAGGTTGAATGTTTAATGTTTAGGGTTTAGGGATTAGGGTTTAGGGTTTAGGGATGATGGTTTAGGGTTTAGGGTTTAGGTTTAGAGCCTCAGGTTTATGGTTTCGATTGTAGAATTTAAACACTAAAAACTTTAGGCTGAATGTTGAAATCCTAAAAATTACCTATGTACTAACCAAATTATACTATAAAATACTATCTCCTAAATCATGACTAATGGAGTTGTGATACTAGTTCCATAAGGTGTAGAGTGACCCTAATTTCTTATATTTACTAAAATAAATTTAAAATATAAGAAATAATAAAATATAAATAATACTAAATGAAAAACTTTTACTTAAACATTTATTTTTGTGAAGAAAAGCATGTTGGAAGCAAATATAATGTTCATACTATACAGAACGCATACGCGTTATAACGTGTACACATTCTAACAAGTATGTGTTTTGTGTTTTCATTTTTTTCCAAGCCATGCCTCAAGGCTTGGATCCAATTTGGATCCCCAAGCCTAAGGCATGGACTTGTACGAACACATCAAACAACGTGTTTTTGCACGAAAATGCAAAAATTCCACTTCCACCATGATAAATCAACATAAAACGATCGATTCATTTAAAAAACAAATTACCACGACGTAGAGGAAATTTTCTTCTTTCTAAAAATATAAATTTTCAAATTTTCTGACTAATATAAGGTTTCCATATTATCTATTTTCTATGCCTTTTTATATCTATTTTTTGAAGTTTAAATATGCCTATCTTTCATCATGTATCTTTTTTTGTCTCATCAAAATTGAAAAAAAAAATACTAGCACAAACTTGGCCTAATTCTATACATATTAAAATATATATAGTTTTTGATATTTTTTTAGGTAGTTAGGGAGGGCACAGTCGGAGCTCCGTTATTTTTCAAAACTTTAAATTTTTGTACTAGAAAAATCATAAATAAATAAATACTCGCTAAAAAAATCTTTAAAACTCTAGCACAAACTAGATGCTCCTAGCTATCTTTCGATAAAAGGGTTTTCAATAATACTAAATTGTGCTCAAAAAATAGTCAGGGGCACAAAAGTCACTCTATTATGTTTTTCAACAAAAACATGAGCACCTGTAGGTATTTTAGTTATTTGACCCACTTAAACTCATCTATTTTCAATCAAATTTAGTATCTTAGAAACTAGACTCAAAATACTACAATTCATGTTGATACAACATCTTCCAATTTTGAGTGTAACTATTTCAAAAAAACTTGTACAAGTTGAAGTTTTTTATTTTTCAGAAAAATGCATCCACTTAAGACCCCCTTTTAGCCCCCCAACTTGGTGCACTTACCCTTCTAAGACTACTTCGAGTATAAATCTACAATATCTAACTTGCTCTATTGATCCTCACTTTCCCTTTGTTGTATAAGGGAGAATCTTTATGCATAAAAATGTCAAGAACCTACAATATCAATTATAATAACCACCATACCTAAAGAGAACATTCCATCCTACAAACACCAACAAATCTATATTTGAAATGATAGGCACCCACATGTAAATAATAATTTAAAATGAGTTACCTTTGAAATATAATGGAGGGCCATTATAGAGAAGTAAAAATGAATGCTTGAGTTGGGAAAAAGGGAATTGAAGAAGGTTCCAAGAATCCCAACAACAAAACATGGACGATCAAGTTGGTCCAAAAAATTAAACAGTCCATTAAAGTCATTAGATGATAAATAAGAGAGGAAATTCTGAAACTGTGGGGGTAATCCATTGCACAAATTTATCAATGTCTTGACAATAAAATACACATTTGATATGGTACTAAGACTGAAAGCACAACTAAGATCTGTAATCGTAAGAGGACCATCCTTGGGGATTTTGATATTTTCAATGGATGCCTGAAACAGAGGTTATAGTACAAGGAAATCATTATATTATGATATTCATATTTTAAAGCTTCCACCTACGTTTAAAAAAATTGACTCGAGCACTGTGAAGTAGTTATTTTTCACTTGAAGAAAGAGGGGCGTTGTTTTTGTTTTCTTGTGGGATGATGGTGTGGTGGCATCACACATTAAAAAACACTATACAGACCTTCCTCATCCACATCCATCATACATAACAACATTTCTCTCTTCCTTTAAGTCAACATAACAAATATTTGCAATTTGTTGCCTCACGCCACCTAACCATGTCAAACTTCTTCCACGTGGAAATGTTATTTTTGGGGTTTTCCCTCCCACCACTTCTATCTTATCTCTTCCAGAATCAAGGGATGGAAATACTCCCTCACATCGACAGTTTTTTTTTATCCTCCTGAATCACAATCCTTATGTTTTTTGCTCATTAGATGCCGAAGAATCTTTGCATTAAAATCCAAAATTTTCCTTTGCTTCATCATCCACCATCAGTTGTCAACGCATTTGCTACAAAATTATCCACCATCAGAGGTGTCATATATGGTAAACCCAAATCCAACTAGACAATTCCTTTCAGTGTAATCACTTATTTGTCACTTGCTTTCTTGATTTAAATATAACTTTAATATGATTTTTATGTATGAATAGTATTATACATTCACTATATATTAATAGAGAAATACTTTTCAATTAAAAGAATTGAAAAAGTAACCTTAAACTTAATATCTCTCGACATTTCAACTTTTCATAACTTTGAAATTGATATCTCTTAACATTTCAACTTTTAGGTAAATACACCAATCTAGGGGGCCAAAAGGGGGTCTTCAGACAACACTTTTTTCTTTAAAAAATTATCTTCAACTTGTACGAGTTATTTGAAATAGTTACACTCAAAATTGGAAGATGTAACAACATGAATCGTAGCACTAACATTTTGAGTCTAGATTCTAGGCTACTATTTTTTTTTCAAAATGGTTAATTTTAAGTGGGTCAAATAACTAAGATACCAACAAGTGATCTTGTTTTTGTTAAAAACATAGTAGACAGTCTTTCCTGCCCCCCACCATTTTTTGAGAACTATTTAGTATTTTTGTGAGATTATTAAGAAGACATTGAAGAAAATATGATCAATGCAACAAAACCTAACTCTCACGAGTTGTCACTCTACATAATGGAGATATTTTCTAAGAAAGTTTCAGGCCACTAAAGACAATGAAAACCCTATTGTTTCTGCAATGTTTTGATGGTAAACATTATGCATTTGTATACATACATGACAAACATGGATAATATGGGTATGATTAATTGTTTTTAAGTGAATTTTTGGTGGGAGGTGAAGTGGGATAAATTTGATTATACCAGATCTTTGGAGGGATGTTACAATAATAAGCAACTTCACAATAGAAAGCTTCAGAACAGTCAAGACGTTCCTTCAACCAGAAGGTGTGCTTCAATGGATCCCCAAATCAGCACATTTTCACATAATGTTTAAGACTCCAATACAAAGGCTCGAATTCGAAAACTCAATTAAACACTATAGTTTTTTATTAACCACACCTAAGGTACACCTAAAGACTTATAGACAATCTTTATCAACAAATGACAGTGAATTGATTTTAAATCTATTTAGCTCATCCAAGATGAAGGCTCTTCTTGAAATGAAATTACAAATACCATTAAACTGTCACAGGGACGAGATCTTGTGTGATTTCACAAAAATTTCAGTATAAGATTGCAATATGAACAAATAGAACTATTTGCAGACATTTTGAAACAAAGCAAACACTAAATGCTCAGAGACAAAACATAATAACTCAAATTTGATTAAACGTATCAGCAGTGGAAAGTTTCTAGAACAATATTAGAGCTTGTCAATGGTTTTACACTCGCAACCACCTTGACACAATCAAGTTTAACATAAAAGAGACATACATGTTTCTCAAATAGTCCCTCAAAAGACCGGCTCTATCAAGCCTTTTAGAAAATCAGTTCTGACCGGTAACACTCCAACATTCCAACCTCCAACACCTAACCAAGAGCCGAGCTCTTGTATTTATATCAGAAGTGACCAAAACAGAGGGAAAAAAAAGGAAAATCTGATGACAACTCGACCACCAGTCGTTAATGCTCCTGCAAATCTGTCCACAATCTGGAAAAAAACAAATTTAAATCCTCCATGCTTGCTTTGGCGTATTAGAGGAGGAAGAATGGCAAATAATATCAAAAAACAAGTAGTGGAAGCAACCAAATCCACTTTAATGGCGTGAAATCCGTTTTTTAGTTTTTTTCCAATCAAGGCATGTTGAAAGTAATATTTTATGCTTCTATGGTGTAGTGGAGGTCCAGAGCTTTTCCAACGATGTCAGATTTGCAATATTTTGAGCCCTGAGTCGAAAGATATGCCCCTTTGAAGTTTGTTTCGAATCCGTACAAATGGACGGGAAAACAATTTGAAAAAATGGGTCCTCTTTTCTTTTTACAACTTTTGAAAAAATGTAGAAATTTCACATTTTGCTCCGCACCTCCTCCGTTGAGAAATGAGCTTAACACGTGTCCTAAGGTGGGGCCCAAAAGAACCGCAGCCAAATTCTGTCATTTCACATCCTTTTTGGAAAAGTGGAAATTTTCCAAATTTTCCCCGCAACTCTGCCCTTCCACTTCTAGTCTCTGACGTGGGTCCCAGCGGAATCACGCTTACCTTTTTACTTTTAACTCCCTTCTCCACAAAAGGAAAATTTTCCAAATTTCCCCCAGAAGTCCGCACCTCCATCGTTAACCGAGGCAAAATTTTGACTGTTTTCCATCGGGTCTAAGGCCATTTTGATGTTTTAATCCTTTTGGTAACAAGAGGCAAAAAATCCAAGTTGCCTCCGATGGTCCGCTTCCCCGCCTTTTGAATTTTCAAACTATCACACATCACAATGGTGCATCTTAAGATGGTCCCCAAAAGTTGAGTTCTTGAATGAGTGCAGGCTCACAACGTGTCCCTGTTCAGCCAAACTGTATCAACTGCATAATAATTTGTCTAAGTCCAGGCAAAGCAGCGGAAACCTCCACGTGTCTTCCCAGCGCAACTCCAAGGACAAACCAAAAAGCAAATATTAAAATGAGTGTCGTTCCTCCACGTGGACCAATTTTGGGTCCAGGCGATCCATAGAATTTTTAGAGTGCCCCGTTGAGCTGCGTCCAACCAAAAGAGAACATGTTTCCTATTGATGCAAAGATGTAAATTTGATCGGGAAAAATGCCCGTCAAACCATAAAATGCGAAAAAATGACCATTTGAGCCCGGAGATGAAATTTTCTCCAAGGATAGAGAATTTAGAAATGTTACAAGGCCCAAATACATTCCTTCGAGCTACATCCATTCATTTCCCTTCAAGTATTTAGGGAAAAAATGACAAGGACAACAAATCCCGACTATGGAAAACGGAAAGAACGAGAGAGCCCGAGTTTTTAGATGAACAGAGAACGGGGGACCCTGATTAAAGACCCTTTCCAGATAAATAGAGAAACAAGGAAACAACTATGGATCCATACATGATCCTCGGCCCAAGAAAGACTGGTTATGGCAAAAAAAGGAAGGCAGAGACTTCTCAGGCACAACATGAGGGGATGAAATATGGCAGAGGTCGTAAATTGATAGATTTTAATGGCAAAATGGGCCGAGACTATTTTGAGCACCAACAAAAGGTGTGCATAGTAAAGTAGTTGTATCCCATCCAAGTTATGATTTTGCATTAATACCTTGATAGGTTTTGGAAGTGCCCTTTTTGGATGAATTTTGTTTCGCCTAACTCATCCATGTATTCTCTTGGTTATAGTGATAAAGAAACGATAAATTTAAGTAAACTCCTCATATGTATTGTTGAATTGAAAATTTGTTATTTGTTGTTTCATTAAGGAATTATGGTTTGTTTGGGGAGTAGAGAGTTTGAAAATTTTTCTCTCATGGTGAAAACTTAAATAAACTTTTAAACAATACCAAATTAAACTATCCTTTATGGGTTATCTAAAGAAAACTTTGAATCAGAATTGAGATGTCCTAGAAAATGGTACATGCTTTAAAACCTTGGAAACCAAACTAGAAAACCAATCCTAACTCGGTCACTGGCTATAGATTTCACCCACAAATTACTGGTATTATCACTATGTGAACATAAAAATGCTTGCCAAATCAAGTCATCACCCCTTAATCATGCTTGGTATTATGTGAATCTTCATCGTTGGCCCATTAATAAATAATGCAGAGGTTACGACCAAATTGGAGAGGCTTGCGAACCATTTTCTAAATTTTAAAGTTAATTTTTGGCTAGAAGGTGAAACCACACATAAACATGGAAAATTTTGCTCTCGTCTTGTGTGGTATTGGTGGCACCTTAGATGGTTTGCATGAGTGGTCTCGTACACGTCAAGTATGCATAGCATGTTAAACCTGTTTGAAACGACCATTATGTTCCCTTGGCTCATCCATAAATAGTTTCCTTTAAATGTGGACCTTATGTTGTACATCCTCTTATGTGGATCCTTGTCAGGAAGTTAGACGATTATGCAAATGAATCCTTTGGAAGCTACAATTTCCCTTGATTAATATTCTCCTAATTGAAATACAATTGAATTTGAACCATGTTATATTTGGTGAGGCATGTTTCTTGAAACAAAAAAATATATAGTTCCCTTAAAGAGACTGTAATGTTGGACATCCACTTGTGTGTGACCATGTAGGGGTGTTAGACAATGATGTTAATAACAATTTCCTTGGAAGTTATAACTTCTTAAATTAAATTACTCTAAATGAGAGAAACACTTAGTATCAGAAAAAGTTTGAATTGGTGGAATATGCTTGTTGTGACTAACAACCAAAAAGAAATTGAGTTATTATTCTGTCGAAGGCAGTATATATAGGCTTCAACATAGCAATTAATTTTTTTTATTTGTTCAATCATAATTTGCGAAGTGTTATTTACTTTGTTTATATGCAGTTTTACATAAATAAATATTTATTTCATTTTTACAAAAAAGTTTAATCTGATTTTCTGATTGGTTGAGATATTTTTATAGGCATATCAAGATTTTATGATTAGTTTAAAAAGTTAATTTTCTTACTAACCATTCAGAAAGTGACATATAAAAAATATTTGGTTTTTCTATAGTTCAAACATATACAAAAAAATTAACAAGTCATAAATGATCTCCCCATTGAATGCAAATTCAAATGATCTCCCCTGAATGCAAATTCTGACAAGTAATGTAGATGACGATTGCATGTAGGACGATAAATTTATTATGCCTTACAAATCTGTCAGTTGTATAATAACTACAAAGCAATATAATGTTGAGCACGCCACCGCCCAATTTAATGGCTTAGATTTAGCAGTGAATGGATAGTAGCAGAGAGAGCAGAATCAATCAGATCTCTTCGCTAACAAACTGTCCAAAACCAGTGATATTAATATTATGGGCTAAGTCGACCCAGCACACACAAATAAATCTGCATACAAATCATTTTATCTCTGAATATGAAGCTGGTTCGCTTGTCTCAGAGAGGAAACTATTGCCTGTCGTTATTCCCTTTCTTTTTTTTATTTGAATGCACAAAAGTAGAAGTAGATAGAGGATTGGGGAGGTGATTCGATCGGAAGGAGGCAAAGCTGTATTGATTTTGCTTCTTGTGCTTCAATGCACTTGTGCTATGTACACTACAACTTTTGTAACACCACGTTTTTTTTCTGGCAGCAATAAATCCTTCTCAAGCTCGTAGGTGGAGGAGCAAGAAATGGAGAAGGTGAGAAATTTCTGGGTTCCTCTGTTTTGGTTATGTTTGGAGCCGACTCCTATAAACTTACTCAAGTCCCATTGTGCGGTTAATCCTATAAACCCTTTACTCTTCCCTTTTTTGGCCTTTTATTGTGGAAGTCATGGGAAATTGTTGCAGATGTTGTCTGGGGACCTCTTCAAACGGTGACAATGGTCTGGTTCCTTCTTCTCCACTACCTCCTGCTCAAAATGTCTCGTCTTCGCTTATAGTTGTGCACGGGTCATCTGCGGAGGGGTTATGGATTTTTTTTGTTTAGGGATCAGTCAAGCATACGTCTAAACCAGACAGTGCATATCCCAGCTGGAGTCTTCCTTGGCCTTGATATTTCATGCAGTACCTCTATTAAACATATATTTTTTGGTTTCTTGTCTCCATTATTTATTGACTCATTTTTTTCAATCTCTTCGCTCATTGTTCTTCAATAGTTAGGTGTCGCCCCTGGTGATGGCAGAATATAATTTTGCGATGTATATGTCACCATTGGTTTATATCCTTCTGTCAAAATGCATTTTCAATTGGCAATTTTTTCCATTACATTAGACAATATTTGATATGTCAATAGTGGATGGTCTGATTACTATTATCCAATTCCTTTATTTCACATGGTATGCGTGGCCTATCAATCTACAGGCTTCAAAAATTACACTGTGTACGTTTCGGGTTTGGTCTGTTTTTCTGGATTTTAGCTTTTATATGCCATGTTTTAATTGAAAATCTAAGCCTGTTTACAACTGTCTCTATACTACGACAACAGAGACAAGAAATTTTTGTTACTCTAATGAATTCTTAATAGATTATTTCAAAACTATTTGCAGCTTAAAAATTGCAACATCCTAAAAATTGCAAATGAAAAACAAAACGCTTCTACTCTCCCCTTACGAATTTAGTTTCAGAGATTGAAACACAACGCAGGCACAAACATAGCGATACTTTCATTCAATGTTATTCAAATACATTAAAGAAAAAACAACTTATCTTAACTTAACAAAAACATATTCTCCATCACACGCTGGGTACATCATTTACACATCCACCATAATCTTCGTGTTTTGCATTTGAGGACAGTCACAGTGGGCCAGTTGTGTCTGGATAATGTGTTCAACTTTCTCTTCCAAAAAAAATGGAATTTCAATACACAGCAATGCATGCCACATGTAACTTTACACAATTGCCAACCTCCACACACCACGCCACGTTGCCATGCATTTCTAAAATGTATTTGTATTACACTTTCACTAGCCTTTTCATTAGCCTCGTATTCATATGCACCACACCGCAATCAAAATAATTTTATTGGCATTCTCATCATTTTTTATGTTGTCTCTTTCCATTTTTACAATCTAATACTTCAACCGCGCTATGCAAAGTATACAAATTAATACAATTTTGTCTGCACATTCGCGACATGTTTCGTGAAAGATATTTTCAATTACTGCCAAACGATAACTCTTATGCCTTTCCATCATACAAAGTTGAACAAGATGTTGATACTCTCCTCTTCCTGCAAAGTGCATTCACATAACGCCACAAACAATTACAATGGCACATCAAGTTTCGAGTCTATATCTCCACACACGAAATATACATAAAAATTGCTACCTACCCCTTGCCTCGAAATTTCAACATATTTCCTTCAATTGTTACAAAAACACACCCATAGCAAGCTCCAGTTAAACAAAATTTCGCTGCATATTTGCATCCCGTTTGTCTACTTCCTGAAACATCACAAGAAGGAAACAAGTCCTACGCTAAATAGACATTCACAAATAGACTACCAATTCTACGATTGTAATATTTGCTTCAAGCTTCTCGAATATATGCTTTTTATCACCATACAGATTTATTACATTTCAAAAGCAATGCCCAAACAAAGTTTCCCTTTCCAACATACAATTCCCGCGCAAAAACTACAGACCAAATACATCCATCGCAACAACAAAAAAACCATTACCTTTGGTAGGATTTTCCATATCATGGCCTTGTTTCTTTAGTCATTTGTAACAATATATGAATGTGCTTCTTGTTAAAAGAAAATAGGAATATTACATCTATATGGAGGATTCTATCCTTGGTATTGCTTAGTGTTATAAGTTGTTAATCTATGTAAGGATATCTTATTTACCATAATATCTATTTGTGGTCTCTTGGCTATGACAAGCACAATATTTGGGTAGATTTTTGGGTTTGGAAATGAAATATATGATATGAATCGCATAGCTTCAAAGGTATTATACAGCCTGCTTGTTTCTCTACGTGTTTAACAGCGGAATAAAAGTTCATTAAATAAAATAAAATCCAGACCCACGTCAAATAAACCCTAAGCAGAACATGTAGAGCAAGACATCCTAAACGGTGATTTAGACCTGTCATTTTACTTGATTAATACTCAACAAAATAAATAAATAAATAAGTGGTTTGGGGTTGGGACGACCTAGGCAACCCAAACCCCCCAACCCTGCCTAAGTGCATCCTTCCCCCTCTCCCTACTTTTTCATGTTGAGCTCTTTCCAACCAGGTTTGTGACCCTAACTCATTTCTTTGCCAACGCGCGGCTCTATACACAAACCCCCACTTTGGCTTTGGTGCCCCACTCCTGCGCCCTGCTCTCTGATTGCCATAGATATTAAAATCTGAAATAAATTTGAATATGAATAAATATATTCATAGGTTAAAAATAATGCAGATAAATATACCCTAATAAAACTACATACATGGGTCTCCTCTTTATAAACCCTAACAAGAATATGAAAACAAGATTTGTGGACCCACAAATAAATAAAACAACTTCTACTCCCATGGATGCCTCACTCTGTTTATACCTTCAAAAAAAACACTTGACAAGTATAAACCAGATATCAGCAAAAAAACACTTGACAAGGATAAACCATATATCAGCAAAAAAAACACTTGACAAGGATAAACTAGATATCAAAAGAAGAATAAATTATTGCCTCTCTTCCCCATGGCGGGTGCCCTGCAATAAGGCAAAAATAAATTTTAAAATAGTAATAAACCAAACTTTACTCCATGGCCGCCCCCTTATATATATAACTCAATAAATAAATGAGAAATATATTTATCTTATGCTTCCCTTGAGGCCTCCTCCACAGCATACATGTAATAGATATTAGGGTTTTCTTTTTAGTCTTTTGTGTTTTACACCAAAAAAAAAATCTATGGATGATAAAAAAAAAATTATCTAATGGCTCTTATCAATCCTGGAGTAGCCATTTGCTTAAATTAAGTGAATCCCCTTTACTTAATTTTTTGTTTTTTAAAGTTCGTGTGGAATTTTTAATCCCTTTTCCCTCTCCATTTTCAATGAAGATGTATTCGAATAAGAAAAGTATATAAAGGTTTGGAATACACAAGTCTTTAAATTAGAATAAGTATAATGCCTTTTTTCCGTTCTTCTGTTTGTACGGTGGGAATAAATAAATTTCAAAAGGGATAGATTCACATAGAGTTTTATTTAGATTTTTATTAAATTTGCAAATATGAATTTTAAATGAATAAAATTAAATAAGATAAATTATATGGGTAAAACAAGGAGAAAGAGGAATTTTTGTTAAGGTGACCTTGAATTATTTTGTATATTGTTAGTATATCTTTTAACAGATAATATTAAAAGAAAAGTTACTCTCACCCTTAGTCATGGGATTTCATATAAATAAATAAATAATTTGTTTAATATTTATATAGTAATAATAATATCCTTCGATAATTTTTGATGACAAAGATAAGATTATGGTGGTTGTACTCATTCTTATACGCTCCTAAGGGGTATGCGAAGATTGAAGTTAATAGAAACAATAAAATGGAAAATCTTAGGTTGTATGACTCAACTGTCCATGAATTGGTGTACCATTTAGTATGTTGGTTGGTTAGTTTTGAACTTAGCCAAGTCACGTTTAAGTTTTATTCAAACGTTATAATAATTTTTTTTTTTAAAAACCAAAATTATTAGCATATTGGTTAGATTTCGGGTCGTTATTTGTATGGGGCATTACATTTGGTATCAGAGCTCGGGTTCCAGCATCAGGTGCACTCGGTATGATCGTGGTATAGATTAATAAGTTTGGTAGCTTTGATTTCTCATTCGACGAAAATGTTTCTGCTAAACTTATTCACTTCCTTCCTATGTTGTTCCGAACATCGTAACGAGGTGTTGGATGTCGCGCATCTAAAACAATCCCTTTGGAGCGTTGTTCCTATTCTTAGGATGTGATTTGTTATCAAATATCATCTTAGGTGGGAAATTTTGAGAAATGGAACAATCGGGGGTGATTGGAATGCAACTTTTGTTCAAATTCTCTATTCTAAATCACTTTGTTAAAGTTAGAAAAATTCAATCAAAAATAGAGTGCAAAATGGCTCTGCGGCTCCCATAGCGGAGATCGTTTTGGATGATTATGTTCTCTAATGACATGGGATGTCACAACAACATTTAAACCCGATTTTTAAGATCATTTGATCGTTTAGTTGAAGGTATTTTGAGCCTAGTTGATCGCATTACTGCATGGGACAACAGTGGAAATCCAATAATTTCGTTTCGATTTGCACCCATGATTTAGGGAGCTTTAGTAGAAAATTGGATTCCACCCATTCTAACCTTTAGTATTTCTCCATGTCTATTGGTTGCAATAATTGGTTTTGAGAAAACGGATTTGGGAGCTAGTTTTTCAAGTGTGTTTTGGAGGCCTCTAGTCATTCTGTCACAAAAACAAACTAGTCAATCACATAAATCAACTCCGAAAATGAGGTCATAACTAGAGTTTTGGGTATCAGAATTATATTTTGTAAGTTGCATTGGATTCTATATATATAGAAGAATAGATGAGAGTTGATAGAACAAGTTTTCAAGTTGAGAATGCTTGTTTTTGAAACCCATTTCGTAGCCAATTTCACTAAAAATATGATGAAATGCAATAGCAAGACTTTAATAGTTTCCCCCGAGAAGGTGCTTACAGTTTTAGATTCATTCACCATTTTTGGGTTATGTATGTCTTTTTTGACTCCCTATATAACAGATAATGTGTTGGATGTGTTTGTTTTACCATTTGATTATTTGGTAGTTTTATGGTAGGCCCTTTTATAGCCATTTTGGGTAGATCGTGTAATGGGGGAACTGGGTCTTGATGAACCATTTGACATCTTAGGACACCCTTGGAGGGTGCAAGATTTTATAATATGATTATTGTGATGTGTTACATGTGTTCTAGGTTAAATTTTATGACCTTGACAAATTTGATGCTACGAGGCATTTTGGGTGCTAACTGCTTTGGTATAGTTTGGTCATTTTGGACACCATACGCAGTCATGGTTGTTTCACAAATAATTAGTGTTCGGATATGAGAGTGTAGAATTATTCCCTTGATCTAAGGGTATGTTTTGGGTGTTTGGTTAGTTGGTTTTCCTCTTTGATTGATTAGTTATTTCTTGGGAAACTCACTCACAATGTTAAGGGCACCACATTTAAACCTAACAAACCCCTTTTGGTATGGGCATGAAATAAACAATTGTACCTTGTTGTAGAGTAACCTAATAAGGGAAAAAAATTATTCCATGTCTTAAATTTCCATTATTATAAATTAGAATAATTTACACTCCTCGTGTATACACTGCCAATCTCAATTTTATAACTCTCTTTATAAGAAAATTTACCAAGTAACCTTATAACCTTGCTTTTCCTTTCAAAAGTGTATGTCTAAATTAAGCATACTTGGATGAAAATTTTTGTTAACGTAAAATCATCTAGCTTATATCTAATCAATATATGATAAAGGGAAAGGCTTCTTAGTGTCTCTTTACATACAATGGTTTTACATGAAGCGATATTTCATAGTTATTTTATCCTCTTCTAGTAAACTAAGAATACTTGGAGCTATTAGAAAATGGCTTTGGTATTCACAACTTAAAATTTTCATCAAATCCCTCAGTATAATTATTTAGAATTAGCTTCGGTAATGTTAAAGTTATTATAACCCTTCTTGAGCTTGACAAGCCCATTTTCATACTATGATCATTTACTAAGTTTTGGTGCAATGTAACTTGGTTAAATCATTTCACCTTAGATCGTACACTTGTGATAATAACCCTTCTTGAATTGGTTAGAAATGTTATTAAATAATCACGTTTATGACACTAAGACTTATGTGTAGAAATCATGGAATCACCCTCTCCCTCTTACCTTATCTCGTAGATAGAAGAACAATGATTATGTGAAAATAAAAACATTCTCTCATCCTTTCTCTCTCTCTTGGAAAAAGATAAATAACTTATTCATGTGTGTGTGTGTGTGTGTGTGTGTGTGTGTGTGTGTGTGTGTCAATTTCTCTCTTGGTTGGGTGAGATGGTATACCAAGGCTAGTGTTGGCCCATGGAATTACAAGTAATATGGCGCAGTAATGGTGAATACAATAATTCATAACCCACAATGTGTGTGTGTGTGTGTGTGTGTGTGTTATATCTATAAGTACATGTATGAATGATTACCTTATACCTTATAAACAACAATAAACATCATGAAATTATATGTAAATGTGGTGTGTGTGTGTGTGAATGTATGTATTTGAACAACCTTGTGTGATAAACAATGTTATCACATATGTGATTTATGGAAATGTTTTAAATTATCCCTAAAATTAGAGGTGATAATAAGTTATTTTTCAAATGAAATAAGTGATGTTTATTATTCTTTGTTGTGCGATACTCATCTAATTACACACTAAATTGATGGTCTTGTGTGATTGACTTAGGCATTGTGCTATCATTATAGGTTCTAGATGAGAAAGTAATGTGAATAATATTAAAGGCTGCAATTTGTTTCCCAAGATTGGATATGCCTTTTGGTTACTAGACTCTTAGGAGAAACTTGTGTAAGATTTATTTCACATTAGAAAACTCTCAGTAACTTATTATAAGATAAATGTTGTAACCCCTTATTGTGAGGACTAAGAATAATGATTATCTATTCATTCCACCTACCTTGGGTGAATGATGTCCTTTGTTATCAGTATAAACCCTAGTTAAGCAATGTGAATTTGGAGTTGGATCGAAGACATATGTTGTTTTTGGGGTACTCTTGAAATGCATGGCCCCATTATTTCACCATTCAATAGGGTGGATTAAATTAAAGTTCTTTGTGTGAAATGGATTCACCCTCTAGTTAAGAAGTATATTTATATACATCTCTTTCAACCTAAAGGGACATTTAGTGACCAAAATAATTGTTGAGTGAAAGTTAACATAAATTCCACAGATTTTGAGAAGCGTTAGGCTATACCTTTCCTGAAAGGGAAAAATGTGTATTGACCTCTTGAAATCTTGAGGAAGGTATGAAATGGAAAATTTTTTTGTATCCCATTCACATTATAATTTTGTAATTTACATAGTATCTTGATAGGTTTTAGAAACTTCCTTTTTGAATGAATTTTGTTTTTCCTAACTCATTCATGTATTCTCTTAGTTATAGTGATAAATAAACGACAAATTTAAGAAAACTTCTCATATGTCTTGTTGAATTGAAAATTAGTTGTTTTTTGTTTCATTAAGTAAATTGTGGCTTTTTTGGGGTGTAGAAAGTTCGAAAATTGTTTTTTCATGGTGGAAACTTAGGTAAAATTTTAAACAATAACAAATTAAACTATCCTTTATGGGTTTTCTAAAGAAAATTTTGAACCGGAATTGAGATGTCCTAGAAAATGGTACATGTTATGGAACCCTAAAACCCAACTAGAAAATCAATCCTAACTTGATGGTTGGCTAGATATTTCACCCACAATTTATTGGTACTATCACTATGTGAACGTAAAAATATTCTATCCAAATTAAGTCAACACCCCTTAATTATGCTTGGTATTATGTGAATCTTCATCCTTGACACCTTAATGAATAATGCAGATGTTATGACCAATTTGAAGAGTCTTGTGAACCATTTTCCATATTTTAAAGTTAATTGTGAGCTAGAAGGTGAAACCACATGTAAACTTTAAAATTTTAACTCTCTTCTTGTCTGGTATTTGTGGAACCTTGTATGGTTTTCATGAGTGGGTTCATACACATAAAGTATGCATAACTTGTTAATCATGTTTGAAATGACCATTATGTTCCCTTACCTCACCCATCAACAGTTTCCTTTAAATTTAGACCTTATTTTGTGCATCCACTTATTTGAAACCTTTTTGAGAAGTTAGATGATGATGTTAAAATGGATTTTATTTGGAAGCTACAATTTCCCCTTGATTAATGTTCTCCTATTTGAGAGATACACTTGACTTTGAACCATGTTATAGTTGGTGAGGCATGTTTGTTGAGATGAAACAAAATTTAGTCCCCTTAAAGTGACATTAATTTTGGACATCCACTTACATGTGACCATGTAGAGGTTTTAGACAAGGATGTTAATCACAATTTCCTTGAAAGCTACAACTTTCTTTAATTACATTACTTTAAATGAGATAGATGCTTAGTATAGGACTAAGTTTGAATTGGTGGTAACAAAAATGTTGTGACTGAACAAACACATTATATGACATGATACCTAGCGAGGTCATATCCCTATCTCTTCCAGTTGCTTCCATGAGGAAGTCATAATCTTAGGAGAGGGTGATGTAGTGCCCACTATCTTCCAGCATTATTTTATTGTTGGTTCATCTTATTGACTAGATTATTGACATTGATATAATACTATTTAATCATTATATAGTTTTGTCATAAATTACTCTTGTGACATAGGTGGTGTTTGAGGAAACATTGTGTCCAATAGAATATTGTGATACATATTACTAGTTTCATGTAGCCATGCTATTATGGATACTAAAAGAATGCAACTTCAATATAATTTACTTGATATAAGATGAGATGAATGATGAATCCATTTGAGATTGTTATCATGAAGTCTATGATGATACTACTTTGGATTTTTTCATTGAATAGCTTATGATTAATTATATGTTTTGATTTTCTATAGAAACATATATGATATTTTGGATAGTTTTCTATATTTGGATACTATGTTGATCTCTTAATTTGGATTGATCAGTAATAAGTGAAACAATTATTGATTTGTCGTACTTGGAATGAATATCCATGATTGATTCGATTTTCCTTATATGGGATTATTTCTTTGATTTAATATTTATCAAGCAGGTATATTTGATATATGAATTGAGAATTGAAGGTTATTGGTCAGACAAGTATAACATGGGTTTCAAGAGTTACACCTCAAGTTTGCACAAGCGTAGCTTGACTGGGCTGAAAATCCTTAAACCATGTGTGACCCTTGTTTGACCTAATGTCTTTGTGGCATATTTATGTTTGGAGGGACACCTTTAGTGGTTTTCCTAATTGATCATATATTATTATGTAATTTGCTGAAGCATTGTACTTAGCTAGTTTTAGAACCTAATGCTCCTCTCATACATTAGTGATGTTATTATGTTATGTAAGCCTTGTTATTCTTTTGTGTGAGATCATCTAATTATCATTTGGGTGGGCCCCATGACCTCCTATCTTTGAACCAATTTACCCTTATCTATAATTTTGGCTAAATGTGGCATTTGTAAGGGTCTATTTTCACATTGGAGGGTATCCCTTACACTAAAATGGACCCCTTGGACCTTACCTATTAGTAGGAGGAATATTTTAAAGGTCAAATGATATTTTTCCTCCCATTTCCCCCCTATCTTGTCACCATAATGTAAGTATGTTTGATTTGTGACGATTTCTCAAAAGCTTGAAGTATGGTGACTTATTGTATTTTAACAAAATTTAGGAGTTTTCCTTCTAAAAGTGTTATGTTTAATCTTTTATTGGGATTTTGTAATAGTTTGGTTGAAGAATGGGATAGGTCACCCATTTAACCCTCTCTTTTTTTAGTATAGGAATGATTGATTCTTATTTTTATACCTCGCTCGTTGAGAGGGAGTATGGACTTTTTCTCCTCTTTTTTACTATGAGAGTAGGAGAGAGCATGGATCTTGAATGTGCATGGAATGTTCATGGAGAGCTGGATAGCTTGATTTTGTTGAGGTAGGCCTTCATGTCTCTCATTTTTTCTTGTTTCTAAGTTATAATGTGCATAATAAAAATGACTGCTTTGTATTTATTGAATGTTTGCATGTTATTATGGGTTTCTATTGAAAATCTTATTTGCTTCTTATTTTCTGTATCCATCCTAGGTTGAGGTGCACTTTTTAAATTATAGGAGAAGAGGGAGGAAGGACTACTCATATTACACCACATGGCTTGATGGGAAAGCCGTGATTGCCTATTCTATTATTATTCCTACCCTCATATGGTTTGATGTGAAAGATGACTATTCATTTGGGTTGAACATTATCTTCCATCCTTATGAAGGAAACTATTTCATGGTATGAAAATAGTTTTAAAATCCTTACAATGAAGATGCTTGGAGATTGGGATGGAGTGATAAAGAGAGATGTATGATGATTATGGAGATTTTTTTATGTGTTCATATGGTCCGTTCACAATATGGCTTATTATGGGCTTCTTGTCACTCTTCCCCGTTAAGGAAAACATGGAGTTCTCCTCTTGTGAATTTGGTGTTCTTTTGGTTGTTTTGCATTGAAATGTTGTGCGTGTTGTCACTTTTTTGTCTCCCCTTACTTGTGCAATCTTGACGCATGCATTCTCTCTCTCCCATGGGCTTGGAGAGAGGCTAGCATGTCTTCCATTTGGTGGAATTGTGCTTTGAAAACTTTCATATGGATTTGAAAGCTTGGAAATTATGCTTGGAGCATAGAGGGAAAAGGTCAAGTTTTGGGCTTCTTGTTCCCATGTCATGAAAGGCTTTTAAATTGCATCATTATGTTTATTGTGTGTTGTAATCTTCTCAATGAAAGAAGAGTTATTTAGTCGGTTGATCCCTCGTTTTGAATGGAATATGTTTGTTTGAATAAGAGCTCGTGATCCACTCATATTCTTAGTGTTAAAAGGAAGGAATCTTAAAGATGTAATAGGAAAGAGGAATGCATAGTTGTGTTGTAGTGGAGTGACAATCTTATTAGTACTCTTGTATTTTAAGTTGTATTATCTCATTGTTAAGCATGAGGAAAAATAAAAGTAACTTGAGTTTTTCTTGAATTCTCTCCATGGAAAAAAAAGAATCATTATGTGATACTAGTATGGTATTGAGGACTCTACACTGAATATATATATATATATATATATATATATATATATATATATATATATATATATATATATATATATATATATATATATATATATATATATATAATGTCATATGCTCTGATATTATGATTTTTCCCAATGGAGTAAAACCAAAAATAAATTGAGTTATTTCTTTAGTCATTTGTAACAATATATGAATGTGTTTCTTGTTAAAAGAAAATGGGAATATTACATCTTTATGGAGAATTCTATCCTTGTTATTGCTTAGTATTATAAGTTGTTAATCTATATAAGGATATCTTATTTACCCTAATATCTATTTGTGGTCTCTTGGCTCCTACAAGCACAATATTTGGGTAGATTTTTGGGTTTGGAAATGAAAGATATGATGTGAATCACATAGCTTCAAAGGTATTATACAACCTGCTTGTTTCTCTACGTGTTTAACAACAGAACAATAGTTGATTAATAAAATAAAACCCAGACCCACGTCAAATAAACCATACAAATAATTGTCTTCAAATACACAATAATGGTAGTGCATTTGGAGGAGGAAATAAAGATAATTCGTTATTCGCATGAACCTATTTAATAATTACAAGCATTCTAAGGAATATCAAACATTCATTATAGCATTTATTCATGTTAACACCTCTTTGCATGGGTGATGAATTATTGTAATTATTGGATTATTTATATTGTAAATCGTTGAATGGCCAAACAAATATCAATGTAATTATCATATCCTATAATTTATAGGAGTCCCCAAAAGATATTTATTTTGTTAACAATTTATTTGATATTGTTGGCCGGTTATGGCAAGATAGATATTTTTGTTTCCGAGATGATCATAGTGAAAGTGTAGAACTATGAGATAGGTTTTTGGAAATTAAAACTAGGTGAAAGTTGTTATAAAAATATTTTGACATGTTGGCGAATTTTTCAAAAACATCGAGACAGTTTTGACACTACCAAAAAAGTACAAAATTATCTAAACAAAGTTGTTATGTTTCATGTCAAATCTAAAATTATTAGCACATCTAAAACATGTGTACTTTATGTGTTCCTTATTATTGACACATTTAGTATTATTTAATTAATTATAATTCAATATTGTGTATTAGTATAGATTCAATTAGAAAATATATGTACTCTTATTCAAATTTAATTAACATCCATTTATCAATAATAAAAATTGCTAAAGAAAAAAATCCATCTTAACATATGTGCCACTCATAAAACTTCATGATACAAAGATTTCTCTTAAATATTTATACTAGAATTAGCACCTAAACATATTGGTGAATTGCCAATATGCATCAATATATAGTTTTAATGGCCTAACCCTACATATTTGTTTTAAGGAATTATATAAAAGGTTGGGCCAATAGGATTATAAATAGAGTGATCATTGGTTAGTTGTTGACACCTTGGAGGTAGTGCTACATCATATTTTATTAATATTAGAGGGTAGATGCATGATATTGATGGATAAAAGGGGGAATTAGTGCTCCCACGTTTTTATGAGAAAGAAAAGGAGTAATAATTATATTTAAACAGGGTAAATGGTGGGAAACCTGAAACACTCGAAAGAGAAGCGAGATGCGGTCCACAACATAGATCCAAGAGGAGGCACAAAGTACACTACTCTTTGTCTTGGCCAAGGCTAGTTTATGACACAAGTTCGTATTGTACCCTCGTTGTCGAGTGTGGTCATGGCACTTGAATTTTTTTCCATTGAAGAAGCCTATTTTTAGATAGGTGTTTAAAACCTTGAATCATTAATAAAGATTGCAGTTTGATACTATGTTATTTTGTGGTAGGAAATCTTACATTATATATGTTTGTAAGTTTACTATTAACATATACATGATATGTCAATAATAATATATATGTACATATAGATTTTGTTTGAATGTCTAAAATTTCTATTGTGAATTGGTGATATGAAAACTTACCTTGGTTGCAAGTGTCTATTCTAACGTCTATTATGAATCTCCTGCATATTGTCTCATCTTACCCTCATCGAATAAGAGAGAATAAATAATTCATCAAAAATTATACTCCTCAAGAGTGATCACAATATGCAACCATCTTTGTGTCAAAGATCTCAAATTTTTCCTTTCTATTAAATTTTCTTCTATGATTTCTCCATAAACTTCCATACTATGAATTAAATCATGCATCTATATGCAATAATGCATTGTTTGCAATTCTCAAATTTCAAAATTCATTTTTAGAGTTTGAATTTTTTCTTTTATTACCTTGGAAGAGCCTTGATATGAAGTCTCCAAGGTATTCCTTTCCTCATGGGAGCTTTTATTTCTAGTAATTCATGGATAAATGCTACGATATATGGCACTCCAGAGATAGAGGAAAGTTTGTGCATATAGATTTTCCTCTTCCTTTTTAAATATCTTATGATGTTGAGAAAAAAATATTCCAATTTGTAGATGGAGTGTATCCATTGATAACAATTTCCCAAACTCCCTTCCAAACAATAATTATCTTCAACTGATCTCTTCAATATTAAAAGTTGTCTTCTTTAAATATGGCCATATTTATATAAACAAAATTCATTAAAACCTTGATTCTCCTAATAATGACTAAAAACCTTTATGAACCTTTTTTGAACAATAATATGATACCAAATGAAGGTTTTTAATGTGTGGCTAGAGTGTAAATCATAACTGAAATACCCTCTTAAGTGAAGATAGTGATCATTTAATCTTTCTCATAATGACTAGCTATTAAGGTAGTGTAATTGTACATGAGATTGATGATAACATATGCATTGTATAACTTTAAACAATGAATCCAAAGATTTCCAGTCTTCTTTGTAAATACCTATGAATAAAATTAAAGATAAAATCAATGTAAAAAGTGTATCCACTTGGAAAATTTTACCCCACTATTGATTATTAATTTATGTAACATACAAGGCTAATATAGCCATTACAACAAGATTTGTCTATACTTGCATGATAAGTTAAAGACTAATAATAACTAAAACTCCTAAGTGAACTAAATTTAACTAAATATGGAAAAAAAAAAATAGATTCAAGATGACAAGTTTCATCTACTAATAATATATGGTCAACATCCAAGAAACCATTATTAGTTTAGGTGACACAAACATAGTCTGTTTTATACAAGTGCTAGGTAAAATAGGTGTTCCAACCTCTACTAGAAATAGTAATAGACTAAAATAAAACTAAATTATGGTGCCTCAGCTCTTGGAGATGAATGTATAATTATTTGACCTTGGTTAAGTATATATCCAATGAATTGCACTCTAACTTGCACTTTTAGTCTAAAAATAGAAGATTCCTAAAAATATAATTTTACACTTAAAACCAAAACATATCCTAAAAAGAAAAAACATAAATAGAACTAATTCTATCAGTAATCAACCAAGTACTCAAATTGACATCATACTCAACACCAAATAACAAAGTTACAGTAAATGAGGTCAATGAAGGATTATATTTAGTAGTTCCATAACTTGTCCTTGTACATGGATACAATTATGGATGATAATCGCAATGACATGTGGTCTCAAGGATCACATCCAACATGAGGTACAAATGTTCAATACACATAAGGTTTCTAATTCCATTATCATGACACAAAAGGGTAGAGGAAAAAATCCTAGCCATGAAGAGGAATACCTTCCCTCACATTAGAGATTGTAGTACCTTGGTACCATAATTCCCTTAGCCAACTTGATTGAATCCTCAAAAATTTAGTTTCAGGGCTAAGTTTCAGTTGCAGTAACAAATGTAGTAAAGGACAAATATTCTGCGAAGAATTTTCTCTACATTGAGGGGTTGAATGAGTACAAAGAAGAGGATGAAGAATTTGGTGAAGAAGAGGAGCAGTTTGAGGTTAAAGTTGAAAAATCTCATCCAACTTTCTCTTTCCATGCATTTTCAGGCATTAGCACCCCACAAACCCTTAAGTTCCTGAGGTTCATGAAGAAACAAAGGGTGACAATGTTAATTAACTCTAGAAATAATCGTAAATTTTTCAACCATAAGTTGTCTTGCACTTAAATTGTTTTGTTTATCCAGACCCGGAGTTTTAGGTCATGGTTGCATATGGGGGTACAATTCATTGTTAATGAAAGGTGCCATAATATAAAACTATACATGAGATATTACTTGAAAAGTAGCTCCATATATGTCATTTGCATAGGGGGCACAAATATTGTGTTGGGGGTCTAATGGTTTACTACATTGGGAAGTGTTGATATGAACTTCCAAGATTTATTCATATGTAATCATTCTAAGGGGAAAACTTCTGAGTTGTGTAGGAGGAGGGAAAAAATCCATTTTTGGTGAGCTCTCATCAAATGCAAAAGATGCTTAAGAAGGGTGCAGATGAGTTTATGTCATATTTATTTTTAATGGAAGTCTTACAATCAAAAGTGCATATACCATCATAGCCGCAAGTAATTATTAATGAGCACTCAATTATTATTTGGGATATATGCCAAAGGGTTTTCCTTCCAAAAGAGATCAAGATCATGACATTCAGTTAGTAGCAAGAAACTAGCTGCCCAGCATATGAAAACGAACTTATGAAAAGGAAATTATGGTTAATTTTCATGCACTCAAACAATGGATATCATATCTCATGGGTTGTACTTTAAAGTGAAGATTGATCATGATAGTGATAAGTCAAATAGGAAAGACCCCAAGAACTGAGACAAGAGTGTTCTCGTGCTTATGTGTAATATCCCTAGTGGGATACCACTTAAAAATGCACAAAATATTGAAAAATTGCAGCAAAGTAAAATATTGATTTTTACTGAAAATGACCAGCTAGGACAGTGACTGGTATGTAATTAACATCTCACAAAATACTTGCCCAAAGTGCATGAACTTTTGTGGGAAGCTTGTAATAATAATAATAAACACTAGAACAACATTTTTGGAATTTTATATTGCTGCTAGAGAATTACAGAGTGCCCTGGGCGGCTGGTAAACTTCTAAACTCCAAAAATCGCCAAATACACGAGCATAAATTAAGGGTCTTTGGAAATACATTAACAGATACAAGAAATAATATTTCCACTTTCAGATCTGACAACGACCAACTGGAAAACCCCCAAATAAAGGCTGCAAGTCGTCACGCTTGGAAGAGGGGTCGGAAAATGATGGAGGCACCTTCAACGAGCTGTCACGCATTGCCCAAATGGCTGTTGTGAATCTGATCCGAAAACCCACTGATTTTCTTCCTCAAAATCCCCGAAAAGCCTCAAAATCCGTCCTCTGAAACCTCAAATAAGATCGCTATAACACAGCCTAGAAAATGGCTCCAAAATGACAGACTAGGGTAGATCTCTCACTACCGAAGAATGCCCTGCTAGCTAGGGACGAGTCTCTCACCACCGAAGCTAGGGTCCCTCTGGGATTTGACTCCACAAGTTGTAGAAGCGCAACAGCAGCAACTGCACGTGAAAGAGGCTAAAATGTATATGACAAAAAGTGCCTTTCCATTCTCACCCAGCTCCTTATATACTTCTCCTTGGCAAACGGGCCCCCAACAACCCTAGGCGCATTTCATTCCATGGAGGGGCCAATAAAATAAAAGTAACCATATTTATTTTTTCCTTTTTAGAGTCTTCATGGTCCAAAAGTGACCCCCAAACGCAAAACTTGGATATTAGAACCACAGCCCCCTTCCCAAAAGTTCCCACCGTCCATAGGCCCTTGGGTATGACCACGGTTTGGATTCGACTTGACCCTTGGGCCTTTTGGCATAGTAAAAGGGACATTACAGAAAGGGAACATTACAGTCCTCCTTTCCCAAATTTTGCTTGTCCTCAAGAAAATGCAAATTAGGATGCTACAAAATCTGCTCTCCTTCCCAAGTTGCATCCTCAAGTGGCAGTCCCTTCCATCGCACCAAATACTCGGTTATTACTCAGCTCCTGAGCCCCCTCTGTCTCTCTTTAATAATGGATTCTGGTTCCAGCACCAATTTTCCTTCCTCATCTAGTGGTGGTAACTTTGTAGATGGTACAATATGTGGTTCGAGTGCCTCCTTAAGGCATGAAACATGGAAGATATTATGTATCTTACTATGCTCTGGTGGCTCTAGCTCATATGCAACTGCCCCAATTCGATGAACTACTCGGTACAGACCATAAAAACGTGGTTTCAATTTCTCTGCACCCTTCTACTTAAGTGAGGACTGCCTATATGGCTATAAACGTATGAATACTAGATCCCCAACCTCAAAAGACCTCTTTGTCCTGTGCCGATCTACATATACCTTATGTTGATTTTGTGCCTTCTGAAGATTCTCTCTAAGAGCCTTCAGAATATCCTGGTTCTCTTATAACTAATCTCGAGCTTTGGGAGCTCGACTATCTGGTAATACCAAATCTACAAATGTCCTGGCATCGTACCCATACAAGGCTCAAAAAGGGGTCATACCTATGCTCATCTGGTAAGTGGTATTGTAGCAATACTCACCCATGTGTAACCATTTAATCCATGCCCGTTGGTGTCTTGTCACATAACTCCGCAAGTAGCCTTATATCCACTTATTGACTATCTCCATCTTCCCATCTGTCTGTGGGTGGTAGCTAGTGCTAGGAGTCAACTTCGTCCCTGCTAGTCTGAAGATCTCTTGCCAAAAGGCGCTCGTGAAGATCTTGTCCCTGTCACTGACGATATTTTTAGGCAACCCATGTAGCCGAAAAAATACTAGTATAGAAGATTTGGGCCACATCCACTACCTCGTGCCCATTGGGTAGGGAAAAGAAATTAGCATACTTAGTTAACCGATCAACTACAACATAAATGCAGCTATGTCCATGCACCAAGGGAAGCCCTGTGATAAAGTCCATAGATATGCTTTCCCATTTCTATTCGGGAATGGGGAGAGGCTGAAGTAATCCTATTGGGAAAGAATGCTCAGATTTGGTTTGCTGGCAAACCATACACTCCCTGACATGATTAAGGACATCATCCTTCATCCCCTTCCATGCAAATCTCTCCCTGATGAACCTGTATGTTTTGAAATACCCAACATGTCCAGCTAGTGGTGTATCATGTACTGCTGGAAGGATCTTCCCCTTCATTTTGGATCCTAGTATAAGGAAAATCCTATCCTTGTAGAAAATGAGATCATCCACTACTCTGTATCGGTCGTCCTGTATAATACCATCCATGATCTCACAAGAAAACTAATTTTTGGAATACTCAACAAGTATATGAGTCTTCCAATCCGCTGAAATCTCAGACATAGAACTAAGCAGAGTAGTGAGGTAAGGCCTCCTAGATAAAGAGTCAACAACAATATTATTCTTACCTCGAGTGTACTCTATGTCAAAGTAATATGTTTGCACCTTGTTCACCCATCTCTGTTGGTGATCGTTGAGCTCTTTCTATCCCAAGAAGAACCTCAAACTATTGTGATCCGTACGAACAACGAATTTGCTTCCCACAAGGTACTGTCTGAATTTGGCCAAGGCATGCATAATGGCCAACATCTCCTTGTCGTAGATTGAATACCCTCTCTCCACGGGTTTCAATTTCCGAATCTCATAGGCAATAGGATGCCTATCCTGCAAGAGAATTTCCCCAACACCCTCTCCTAATGCATCACACTCTAGAATGAATGGGAGGGAGAAGTCTGGTAATGCGAGGACGAGACACGAACTCATTACCTTCTTGAGGTGGTCAAAAACCTGTTGTGCAGCATCTAACCAAGCAAAAGCCCCCTTCTTGGTCAAATCGGTCAATGGAGCTGTCAACCGAGAGAAATTCTTCACGAACCTCTAGTAGTATGTGCACAACCCCACAAATCCTCTCAATTTTTTCAATGTCCTAGGTGGCGGCCAATCCAGGATTGCCCGTATCTTTTCTCTATCCACCTTTATTGTACCCCTGCCAATTACATATCCCAAGTATAGAAGTTCAGTCATGCCGAACTCGCACTTAGAGGCTTTCACATATAACGAATTAGCTTCTAATATCCCCAATATCTCACCCAGGTGCTTGATATGGTCCTCCCAAGTCCTGCTGTAAACTAAAATATCATCAAAGAAAACCAATACAAACTTCTGCAAGTGGCGGTTGAACACATGATTCATGCAAGACTAGAATGTAGCTGGAGCATTAGACAATCCGAAAGGCATCACCAAGAACTCAAAGTCACCGTAATGGCATTTGAAAGTTGTCTTATGCACATCCTACTCCCTGACTTTGATCTGATGATATCCCAAACGCAAATCTATTTTCGAAAAATATATTGCACCATGTAGCTCGTCCAGCAACTCATCAATGCGGGGTAAGAGATACTTGTTCTTTATTGTCTTCTTATTCAAGGCCCGGTAGTCCATACACATCAGCAAGGTCCCATCCTTCTTCTTCACCAAAACCACCAAAGAAGCAAAAGGGCTGGAACTCGGTCTAATATGCTCCATATCCATGAGCTCCTGTATAGTCTTCTCGATCTCATCCTTAAACCGTTTGGGGTGACGGTAAGGAGAAGTGACCACCGGTCTAGCATCCTCGAGCTCAATCACATGCTCAAATCCTCTATCTAGAGGTATGTCACCAAACACGACACTGTGTCTGTCTAATAGGCCATGTATATCCACGTGCTACTATTGTTGTCCATCCTCTAATTTTTTGGTTGAAACCAAACAGTGTACTGCCCAATCCACCCCGTCTTGCCTATAGATCATCTCGATCCTCTTGGTCGTAACAACTCGAGCTGCCCCTCAAGATCACATTCCTCCCTTCAGACTTAAATTTCAGCTCCATCGTTTGGAAGTTAGTTTGAAACTTACCAAGGGAATGGAGCCACTGTACCCCAAGCACTATGTTGGTCTCTACAATACCAACAATATAGAAATCATTGGTAACTGTATAGTTACCCATCGTGATGCTCAATTGGGGAACCCGTCGTGTGCATCTCATAGAATCTCCATTGGCTACAACCACGTTGAAGCCCTCAAATTCCTCTATCTATAACCCTCGCCTCTCAACCAATGAGGCATCAATAAAGTTGTGGGTTGCCCCACTATTAATGAGTACCACCACTCGTTGTCCCTGCAAAACTCCCCTAACTCTGAATGCCTTGTACCTCGGGGTACTAGATAAGGTGGCAATAGTCTCCTCGGGGAAAGTCTCGCTATCTTGCTCAACACCCGCACTATCTAATGCCTCATCATCATCATCCTCTAATGGTTGTGTGTCCAAGTCCTCACCACCATCACTCTCCTCGAAGACCTCTATGTATTGGGCCCTCCCTCTACCCTTGCAGTCGTGTCCTGGAACCCAAGGGGCACGGCAATCGAAACATAGATTATTTCACCTCAATTCCTCCCTGTCCTCTCTAGCTCCAAATGGTCTCTAGGCTATATCTTTCCTAGGTGAAGGTACCTTCGGCTGCGAACCCTCGGTTCTATAAGGGAAACCCTTAGGCTGCACTCGAGTTGGAAACCTCGACTTGGGAGTGGATAACTCCAAGTCACGAGCTCTCCTAATAGCCTCATGCAACGAAGAAGGCTCGAATGCCCTCACAAATCCAGCGAGAGCGTCTGTCAAACCTGTTGTGAATAGGGAAATCAACCTCATATTTGTAACATCAGGTACCATGACCGATAGTCTCTGAAAATCTATGATATATTGATCCACAGAACCGGTCTGCCTCAATTCAGTCAACTCTCTAAAATACCTGTAGGGGTCCCTCTTATCAAATCTGCTCACTAGCCTCTTTGTGAACTCTGCATAAGTCGTGATGTATATGTGTCCCTATGTAATCAACCCACGATGCCACCAATCATAAGCATCTCCTTCTAGATGTAAGATTGCAAACTTGATTGCATCTTCCTCTTGCATAGGATTCAAGTCGAAGTATGTCTTCAACTTTTGCACCCAAGACTGTGTCGTACACTTCTTAAAGTCTTCGAAATGTGGAACAAAAATCTATCCCAACCTCCTTTGTATCTCTGGTACCTATACCTGGCAATCTCTCCTAGGATTGTTGTCAATCTTCAGTTTGCAATATTCCTGGAACGACATGTTTTCACGAAAGCCATCACTTAAAGTCTGGTACCTTTCCCAATAAGACTCCTCATCTACAATATCCCCTGGCTGTCGTACCTGTGAAACTTCTGGATCCTTCAAGAAAGAAGGTTCGTGAAACCCCATAGGCTTGGTAGAAGAATGTGCGGACTGTTGTCCTGAATGTGCACCCTCACCTCTTTGACCATGTTGTCCCCTATTGCTATTTTCACCTCTTTCCGCATGGGTATCAAACATGTCCTATGTTAATCTCTCAGTGAGCTAGCTCAAATAGATATTGGTAGTCTCTTGCTGCTTTACCATGTTGGTGAACAATTGTTTCATTAGATCTACCCCTATGTCCTCACTGTCTCTATCCCCCATCTTTCAATCCCAACAGGCTGGAGAAATAGCTATTATGATACCAAGAGCGGTTGTCGTTGCACCAAAAGACCGGCCTGATAGTGCCCGATACAACCGTGGCACTTAAGGGTGGACCTTTCGTCCACCGGAGGACCGCTAGAGTCGGGGCAGCATGACCAAGGGAATTACGGGGCACATCTCCCTACCTTGCGCTATCCACGGGACATAACAGCCCACCACGTTCCATGAGTCTCAACCTCGAGACCTCTGCTCTTATACCACTTAAAAATGCACAAAATATTGAAAAAATGCAACAAAGTAAAATACTGATTTTTATTGAAAATGACCAACTAGGATAGCGACTGGTATTTAATTAATATCTCACAAAATACTTGCCCACAGTGCATGAAATTTTGTGGGAAGTTTGTAATAATAATAAACACTAGAACAACATTTTTGGAATTTTATATTGCTGCTAGAGAATTACAGAGTGCCCTGGGTGGCTGGTAAACTTCTAAAATCCAAAAATCACCAAATACATGAGCATAAATTAAGGGTCTTTGGAAATACATTAACAAATACAAGAAATAGTATTTCCACCTTCAGATCTGACAACGGTCGACTAGAAAACCCCCAAATAAAGGTTGCAAGTCGAAGAGCAGTTGCCGTTGCACCAAAAGATCGGCCTAATAATGCCCAATTCAACCATGGCACTTAAGGGTGGAACTTCCGTCCACCGGAGGACCTCTTGAGTCGGGGCAGTGTGACCAAGGGAATTACAGGACACATCTCCCTACCTTGCGCTGGGACTGGCGGATGTCCACGGGACATCACAGCCCACCACGCTCCGCGAGTCTCGACCTCGAGACCTCTACTCTAAAACCAAGAGCGGTTGTCGTTGCACCAAAAGATCGGTCTAATAGTGCCCGATACAACCGTGGCACTTAAGGGTGAACCTTCCGTCCACTGGAGGACCGCTCGAGTCGGGCAACGTGACCAAGGGAATTACAGGGCACATCTCCCTACCTTACGCTGGGACTGGCGGATGTCCACGAGACATCACATTATGTTGTAGATTTAGAGACATGATTGCAAAGGAAAAGGGACACGTTAAGTCTTTAGTCTACAGGCTAAAGAGTATACTTGCACATTGGTAAACTACCCATGAACCTCACTTGTCAAATGATATATGGGTAGTTTAATGCATTGTTGTGTAAAACTACTTTTCATATCTAAACGTAAGCTAAAACAAAACAACTTGCCCCAAAAAAGAGTTTTAACACAATAATTAGAAGGAATGAGTGGTGTCGGTACAATCGATTTTGATTAGGTAGCCACGTGGACCCTATGATAAGGAGGTACGAGCACGGTTGTTTCTCTAAATAATGTATGGTTTTGTAGGTGGCAGTTGGCACTCACTAGGGGAGATGACCCAATAGTTGTGCATGTACCAAAACATGTACATTGGATTTCACCATAACTTGATGGAAAAAGTACCAATAGTTTGTCACTTTTTCATTAATGGTACTTTTTAAGAGCCAACCAAAATATGACACATATGGCGCTCAGTTATTGGTACAATTTTCAAATGCTTTATAAAAAATATTTGTGTAGTAATTCAATTCAAAATCCACTTTTCCATCCAAATAAATACATGAAACGAAAATAGAGATGTGACACGAACATATGCTACACAATGATTTTTTTTGCGCTAACGAGGCCACTATATAAATCTACGCACCCCTAGAGTTAAGGTGAGCAGTTATGGGGTCATCTCCCTTATAAAGAGCGTAACATTCAAAATGCATTATGAAGTTTTTTTTTGTTTCTTCCAAAAACTTAGCAATAACTAACTCCATTTGTAGGATTCGCAGACACGCGGGGAGTGGCTTGAGGCACTACGGAAGTTATCAATTGAACATTTTCTCCACAAGCGGAAACACAACAACAAGAACTGCTGCTAACTTCTCATCTTCTTTCTTGATTTCTAATGGAGGCAAACGAACCAAAACTTATTTTGTAAATAGGATGAATTTTCGTAGCAGACTTAACAAATTACTTCCCTACACGACTTCACCAAAGAAGGTCGCATAATTTGTTTATCTGTAAAATTGGACGACGCACAGTGCACAGCCCGACGTTTTACGATGCACAATGGGGACTCAAGAGACAATCAACGGTGGATTTTGGAAATTGGGAAAAAGAAGAAGAAGATATTTTAACCTCCGCAATGCTACCAAAGACAACCTATGGGAGTAAACTGCTTCCGATTAATACTTACGTAACTGCTTAGTTATGTCATTTCATGTGGGAACCTTCTTTCCAACTTTATTAGCTTTCGCAAACGCTAATGTGACAACCATTTATATGTTTTTCATATTTTCAATTGTAAAACACAAAATTTTGATATGAGCATTTTTTTCAATTTGTTGAAGTATGACCCTTAATTTTTAGTTGATAACGTGTCTTTAAACTAGGTGAAGGGCTGCCACTTCTAACCCCACGTGTGAAATCGAGACCATGCATTGATTAGTGTTAAATCTCTTGCATCCACTTATTTGATTGTCAGTATTTAGTTTAGAGGAAAAGAGTCAATGACTACATGGACCAATGATCGTGAGTGTATATGTGAAATAAAGTATTATTAGTGGTTTCAATTAAAGTGAGTGTATGCAACTTTCAAACTTAAGTAAAAGCTAGACAATAAAACAAGTTACAATAATAATTTAATGAATGAAATGGCAGCAGGTTGTTCTTTGTTTTCAAAAATACTTAAGTTAAATATCTTTAAAATATATTTTCCGCATAATTAAAAAAATCACAATCTATTAAAAAGTGTATATTTTTTAAATTTTATGATAGTTAAGTGGCTCTAACAACCCCTTCAGTTAAGGTTCACAATAATTGACTTCTTTCCCCTACATGACTTGTTCCGTTTTCTGAGATTTGTTTGTCTATCATGATTTGCAAATAAATTTACAATATTTGATGGATGTCGTAATAGGAGTTCCTCTAACATACACATAAAATAATCACGTGTCAAAGTCCACTTGAGTGCAGGGAATAAGGACAGGGAATTTTGTGACCTCTGTTTTGTTTTCTATTGTTAATTATTGTCAAATGGTTCCCTGTGAGTCATTTCACCATGAAATAAAACATGATTTCAACCAAAACATGGAGCACCCAAATTCAAGCCATATCTGCAGGAGTCACAACTTGAAGGCAGGATTCATAATTTGATGGGACATATCCACTGTTGATACACCAAACTTAATAAGACTAGAAATTGTATACCTACACCACCTAGAAAACAACTGTGAGGAATAAGGTGGTAGACACGTATACACTTTTGTAGAGTTGTCAAGATATGAGTATCTTGTCACCTATGAGTCATTCCATTTTTTGTATTACATAGATTCATTTATATTTTCAAGTTATTCATTATTGTATTCACATCTCCACACTTTCCACAAATATCTACTCCAATGTTCATGCATACCCATCACAGCGATTATGTTTTTATGTAATGCCGTGTTCCATCCCGAAACTTACCTTCAACTTTTCCCTCCTCTTCTTCCTTGCTCCCTCCTCCACTCTTCATTCCTACGCCCAAATCCCTTTGGGCATTCACATTGCACTGTTCACGTGCCACTGCTAGTTTCTACAACCAACTTATAAATTTGTTACAAGGATTTGTCAAACTTATAGCTTGTGTAATTATTTTTTGAATCTTTATTATTTAATTTAAATAAATTTTAAAATTATTATAATATGTTATATATTTAATAATTTTGACTTTTTCATATTTATTTTATTTAAATTAATCAGATATATATTGAAAGAAAAATAACATTTTTATTTTTTCTATTGAAAACTAATGTGTTGTTTAATATGTCATTTACGAAGGGTAAAGCTTAACCTATCCCGTCAAATTAAAATATGGGGAGCCCTTCAAATTTGATCACTACTTTGCACCGTTTCAATGTCCACATCAATGCATACAAGACCGATTTCATCTTTGACAAGTGTGAGCTCTTTTACAACAGGTTGTGTTTTGTTATATAATTGTGCAATCTTATTTGAAATGGTTATGTATTTTTTACCATTTATTTTCTGGAAGACGGTACCGCACAAAGATGTGAACAATAACACAAGTGGTTTGTGTGTTTGCATGTGTCCTGCTTATGTTGCAATTGTGTGGAAGGATGGGTTTCACATGTTTCATCCATGTCGTTGACCTTGCAAGGAAGAGGCACCCATTGAATGTGATTTGAGGTTTTTGGCAAGGTTTGAAAAGAGATTTGAGGCTTGACAAGGGATTTGAGGTCAAATTGCTTCTGTTTTGCCACCTTATTGCTCACATTTTGCGTTGTGGTGGCTGAAATTTTTGTCGGTTGTGGTCATTACGAAGCGTGTTTGTTGTTGGTATCCAATTTATTGTCTACCATATGTAATTTGGTATGTTTGTATTTATCTAGTTAAATATGCTACGAGAATTCGAAATCGAATCAGCGACATGTTTTTCTTTGTGTTTTTTGGTTGATACTAGGAAATGTTTTATATGCATATTTCTATAAATGTTTGTCTTGAAGAATAAAAAAGCTAGGACTTTTTCACCCTTCTTTTCAATTAAAATGGAGTGATGGGTAGTTATTTGAATTCCTGTAATGGGTGTTGAAAGTATTTACAATGTTTGTATGCAGTTGAAGTCTTACATAGTTAAGGTTGAGATTTTTCCCTCTTAAAGTAATTTGATAGCTATATTTTTTTAATGAAAGTAGTGATTCAAATAGAAGTTATATTTTTTATGAAATGTGCCTTAGGTATTCCTCGCTCCCTCTGCAAATTAAATATCATTCTTAATGAATTTGTTTTGGTGCCAAAACTCAAGTTTGGCACCAAATAATCGTGGGCAATCCAATGTGCTTGATGAATTCATGCTTTATATTATCTATATATTTGGCCTCAACATTTTCCCCCAACGACATGCAGTTTCTCTCGAACTACACCATCTCCAACTATGTATGGAACATGCTCCCATTTTAAAGTAATTGCATACCCTTGGACTTATGTAATGTAGTTTTTCCCCTTTTGGTACTCCCCTCTCTTGTATTGGCTAAGAATTTGTGCATCTACTATTTTTGCACGTATACAACCATCATAATAATTTAATATATGGATTGGATCTTTGATTTTTTAGATTCAGAACCACTACGAAATAAAAATTTAAAACAAAATAATAGCTCTAGCTGAATTTTGTGGTTTTTTTAATCGTTTTTCTTCCTTATTCGAATCCGAAAGCTTTCTAAGCTTATCCTCACTTCCCAAATGCCTCACGCGCCTTCAATACTTCTTGAATGAGCCTTACACTCCTCTGCAAGCCGGGTTTTATCTATGATTCATGCAATGTTCCCTTGCTACAGTCCTTGTATCACAAGTTATCATGGATGCTATATAATTAGTACACAAAAGAGATGGTAGCAATCACAAGAATGTAAAGACTTGTTTATATTCCTTTGAAATTGCACAACACAGTTCCAGTTTTATTAAGTAAACACACACACACACACACACACACACACACACACACACACACACACACACTTCTTCTCTTTTGCACACAACCATACATTCGCATATGATAACCACACCATCATAATACTCCAGAAAACTTCCAAAATACATACTCTTCCCTTAATTTGAATCATCCCAAGCCTGTAACAGTTATAAGATCATTATTCGCTCTCTTCACATGTTGCTCATTGCTCAAGGTAGTTACAAACACTTGGTTTCTTGCAATTTCAATTTCTTGTAAGCTCATTATTAAGAAACTAACTTTGAACATATTGCCAGGTTACTTACATGCTTTGGTGAGTTGTAATGGAGGTTAGAGATTCCATATTGATGCCATCACAACCATGATAAACTACCAAGTCCCTAAGAGGACTACAATTGCACAATTTCATGGAATGGCTTCCAAGACCTTAGTGGCTCAAAATACAACCATATGACATACAATTTTTGAATTCTTCATTTGGATGGAAGGTTCTTATTCAAATTGGGAACAGTCATAACACTAATTAGACACCAATTGAGACACAAGACCTAAGACACTCACTCAACACTCCTAACTAGCAACAAGCTAAGTTGAACACACACTAACTAGTTTACTTAGGGTGAAGTAGAGGCTCCTGCATCACAATCAAATCCTATTCTTTTAGCTTCTCATCAATTATAACCAATTGAGTGTTATCCATAAAATGATTCGTCCTACAACACCTAGGAGAGTTGGTCATACTCACACCAAATGTGACAGGATACACATAGTGTATCCATTACCTCACACAAAGGTACCTAAGTTATGGAAATGGTCTTGCAAGGCTTGTCCTAGGTACAAAACAAGAAAACAACGTCTAATAAGTTCAAGTTTTTTCCTAACACGATAGGGGTTTTCGAACTTGACAAGACTCGACTAAGAGTGAAGGTAAAACAAAGGGGTTAAATACTCGTTTCATTTAGATAGCTAAGGAAAGATAAGTTTCAACCAAACATTATGAGTGTTGAGAATGAAATACAACAATTAACATGGTAAATGATTGTTTTAATACCTCTAAATCACAAGTACAACATTCAAATACAACTACATATCCATGTCAATGCATACATGATATAACCAACACTTATTTTTTTATTTTCTCCTTTCAAAAGAGTAATTAAACACAATTATTCAAAAATACGATACATCTCATCATTGTGGAAATCATACCCATATTACAAAATAAGTAAAATTTTAGAGTCAAAATCCCCACATTATTTCTATTTGTTGCGCTACCTGCAACCTATCAAAATTTTGTAAGCATGGTCAACGAAAAACGTTGGCATGGAAATCTCCTACAATCTATAGCACAATTCAAGATTTTTAATATTCCATTTACAATGAGTCAATACACTTTGCACATGCAAAAGAGGTAATAAAATGCATTTTTAATTTCATTTCATTTTCAAAACTAAATAGAGAGAGAGAGATAACACCATTTTTCCCACAATCAATTTTCTCGAAACAAACAACCAAATGGAATTTCATACAATCATATGTTAGTGTCTACAAGTTTTCCTCACAATTATTTGACTTGATAAGGGTTCCCCAACAATTTTTTCTCATTTTGTTACAGGGTTGCAAAAACATTCAAAATTAACCTAAGGGGGCTATGAAACTGCATTCCAAAAACCGATTTAGGATGGTCAAAATCACCATGCAACAAGTCCTATACACTTATGTGTGTATGTGTGTATATATATATGTATATGTATATGTATATATAAACCCTTGGAGTTTATGGAAATCAAATTTGGCAAATGGGGTTTGAATGACAACAACATGTCTAGAGCCATCAATCATAATTGTGCCAGATTGACCTTGTCGCCCAACGACCAGAGGCCTACAAATAAAACCCCCTTGCAAAACTAGCTTTCAAAGTAATTTTCTCATAACTAAGGATTGAAAATTATTGTCGCGGATAAAAAATAGAGGTATGCGGAGGCCAAATTCCATTTCTCCACCAAGGCCTAAACAACAAGCCAAAACCAAACTAAATTTTCAACTTCCAACAGTTGTCCCAAGCTGCGAAATGGTGAAGTGTGCTCCTAAACATGCAACGTTAAAGGATCAAACGATCATAAACAAGCATCGTAAAAGTTATTGTGACATCTCACGTCAACAAGGAATAAGGTCAAACCTTGACTTTTCGTTTCGAGGTTCAGAGGGGGTGTTTTACGCATCATTAAAAATTGTGTTTAATAACTTTTGCAAAGTAAACAATCAATATGTTAAAATGAAAACTCAAACTCAACTTGCCAATTCAAGTGGACACAGTTATCCAATCTTGTTATCTAAGTTTGTCAAACATCTTAGGACATGGTTTGAGAGTACGGTTGATAATCAAAATTATCATTCAAGTTGCATAGGAAGAGGTAAACTTTTTAGTTGTTTTGTGCTAGGATTTATTTTAATTAAACCAAACACTTAATCTTCTTTTAACCTCCCCGGATATATAGAGGAGGCAGGCCCCTCCCCTCTATATAGATCAAATCTGGCAGATAGAGTGGGGCCCTCTCTCTATATGGGATCTATAGGACTCTCCCGACGACCTACTTTATATAGCTAGGAGAGCTATATACCTTTCAATCTAGATATCATTGTGAAGGGGAAAATAGCAATACAATAAGTCATGCAAGATAGAGATGAGAAAAACCATACCTGTATTGGTCTTGCAAACGAGAAAAGAGGAGTTAAAGTTACACACATCTGTTGATTGCTTCCATGTTAAGCATATATGTCTTTCAGGGCATTTGCATTTATAACCTCTGACAAGAATCCTTTATCCTTTATACAATGATGGATGACCATACTATGTTTCAAAGCTCCCATTTTGACATAGTTTGGGAGGATGTTGGTAAGATAATTGATCAGGTTGGAGGTTTGTTTGTTCCAAACAATGAAGCAATGCAACTACCTTCCGAAGATACCCATGTCTCTTGTATGTTGCAATAATCATTTCCATGATAAGTTGTCTTGTTCCTCCATGATCTACACGCTGACTAAACAAGGCATGAGCATCTACACAACTAAAAAGAATCCCTCCACATGTCTCAACAAAAGGAGGTGCTTTAATATTATTACTTTATTTTCTTTACTAAATTTGTCCTCCCACCCCATCCCCAACAAACCACCAAAAAATTCAGCATAAAAAGTGGAGGCACATTTCACTAGTAAGGACAAAAATAATAAGGGAAATGGGAGAATCTTGAGCATTTAATTACAAAATCTTTCAATAGAATACTCCATGCAACATCTAACACAGGTAAAAACCCATGCATTTTCAAAAATGTCACATGGAGGCGAGGACAGGATGTCTCCCACTCACCAAATACAATAATGCACCCACATGACCCCTGGATTTTTATTTATTTAAAAAAATTTATATCAACCACCACAAGAAATCCATTATTTTGTTTTTGTCTCTTATTATCATTGTTAGAAATTCATTCCTTTATTGTTTATTTATTTATTCTATCAAAAGGCAGGGCATTACAGACAGGGTCAAAACATTTTGTCGAGCTCATCTAAGGACACAAATTAGAGTTCACGTTGACGAGCTCTAAGATTGCATAACTTACCATATGTGACCACGAGGCCCACAACCTCACCGGCTAGTTGCAAGGTGTGAGGCATCACTGATGAAAAGAAGCAATTATTTCTCAAAATGATAGTGTGGAAGTTATATGTGCCAATTGTGTAGATATCGATGGCTAGGAGAATGGACTCTCGCAGGTTAATCATGACTTGTCAAGCTTGTGCAACCATGTCCATCTTTGGGTTTTCCATTAGCGCAAGGATTTGAAGGCCAATAATGACAAGGATGACCCTTAGCTTGTCTCAGAAGAGGAAGACTAATCTTGCTTCCCCTCCTTATGCCAATGTGTGATGGCCCACTATTACATGCCTTATGCCAATAAGAAGTGGCCTGCATGTCCCACCCCCTGACTGTAATGTTTTTCTCCTTATGGGACTCTCATAGATCTTTTCATGTTTGTAGCCTAATTTACTAATAACACAAGATTGGCTTCATCTCTTGTAATATAATATGTGTGTGTTATAGCATAAAAATAAATATAAGGTTGAAATTAATTGTAGACATGTGATGAATATAATGCCAAATATTGTTGTTAGCATTGTTAGGTGATTAAACCACCATTATTATATGGGGTGCTATAGATATGCAATGTGAAAATGATACCAGTAAGTGATTATGGTATTATGGACCTTGCACTAGCCGTATGTGTAATCATTTATAATACCACCTAAAAAGATATCATATTCTCTCCAATTTACTCTTCGTTAACATATGAGCATCCTAAATAGCCAAAAATAATATAAGAGCATGGCATGAATCCAAAAGGCATTCAAATTGAGAAAAGTTTTTTTTACCGGTAAATACAAGGCAAGAAAGAAGACTTAAAGAACCTTGAGGTCAAAGGCAAGTTATTATTACAAAGATATACAAGAGTTATGACATTGAAAAGCATTTCAAAAAAATTAATTGAACATTATAGATCTGTAATTTTAAATCAAGTTTATAAACTAATTAGTAAAAGTTATTTTGAAAAAAGGAAGGGGGATCCAAAGCACTTTAAAAAGTAATTAATTTTATTTTTTTGAAATGATGTAGAGCTTCAAAATCTAGCATACAAGATTTCAGCTCACACTGCTATGCCTTATTGACATTTTGTAAAGATAATGAAATGAAGCGGAAAAGAACCAGGTCATGGAGTCCATGACTATGCAATGGCACAAATAAGAGACTATGGCAGAAAGAAGCAGTTGGCCATAAAAGAATAAAACGGTTGCAGCATCGGTAGGGGAGCAACAAAATAATGAAGCAATGGTGAACATCATGATGATCAGATAGTGGAATTGGCAACAACTAACAGTGATGTAGTTTACAAAAAGGCAAGCAGAATATGAGCATTCTCCAACTGCTGTAGATATTTTTAGCCTGCACCAGACGTCATTGCATAGTCAGCACCAGACCTGCTCAGCACCATCTCCATCATTGGAGCACTCTTGCACCAACAACTAAGAGGGGCACCAAGAATTTGTAACCATAAAATATGGATCATTTCATCTTCCCCAATGGCTTTTCATGTTCTTCCACGCATAGAGTGTATAAGAATGTAATATACAAGCCTTGACGGGTTTTGTACACTTTTCTAGAAGCAGAATTGTCCATTCATTTCTATTTCTCACGTCTTTTCTCTTAGATTATCACACAGAACACTTAGATGATGCAATTCTGATTTTAAATTGTTGACCTCTTATTTGTTGCTATGGATCAACAATTTTATTTCAGCATATACATGTTTCATGATTGTGTTCCCTTGTCTATGCACTTATATGTGTTGCTGCTGATAAGTAGCAATATAATCTTCTTCCATCCTATATCAGATTGAATCCTGTCATATAGTGCGCTGTGCCCTGAATTTCTTCTAAGATCCAGATAAAAGAACAATCAGAGGGTGGCTGCCCTGGATGCATGGGGTTGTAAAGGAGGCATCACTCCATTTGAGGATTATTTACACTATATAGATTGGAAAGAGATATACAGATAAAAATGAGTGAAACCAACAATTCAGGGGGGGTATTCCAACAGAAACAGCACAATGGCAAGGTATATTTGGTCCAATCCAGCATGATGGAAAGCCAAAAGCACCTTATCTTAAGACCCAGATTTCTGAAGTTTAGGCTCTTACACCGTGCAATCAAAGGAAAATGTATTAATAATGGCTACAAGTTGATGTCTGAGTTTAAGACACGTCAGTGCAAAGGATTTACATGTCAAGCTTTCACTATAAAAATTTTATGAGGTGATTAAGGAAACGAATACTGATACAAGAAGATTTTGAAATCCCCAGGATATGTTCACATTAACATATGTACAGGCATCTAGAAGAAGACACAAATGACAATGGAAAAAAAACATTCCTAATCCCCGAGATCCTGTTTCATGGCCTAAAAATGAAAGAAAACGAGGAAAATCACACCTGATAGTTGGCCCATGACTGGGTTCACCCACAGATATTTTGTAAGGCACCAGAAGCGTTTGAAAATCTTCACACATAAGAACCGAAGCATAGGCCCTGCTTCATCATTTCAATATTCATAAGAAAAATTATTAAAAACAACCCACACATGCCTTCAATCCCTTATCCTGAAAATAATGTAAACAAAGTTGCGAACAGAAAATGTGAACTTATATAATTCCATAAGCATCTGTTTCAAACACATAATAACTGAAAATTGTAACAACTATGGTCGGCCAAAAAAATTGAATGAACTAGATAATTAAATAAGATCAATTGTAGTGTTTATGACCCCAACACTCATTAGAATAACTACGCTCCATCAAAAGTGAGGGGGCTTATAGATAGTATACAGGAAGCACTTTTGAACTGGCCTTTGGGGACTTCTAGATATTACTGATATATTGTTAATGGCTATTTTCTCCACGAGACCAGAAAATGATGCAAACTTTCAAGGAGGCCCTTGGATCATAATCAGTCTTGTTCATGAAGCAATGAGATCAAGCCTTCAATACCACAAACAACTAATTTGCACATTTCTAGGCTGGGTCCAATTACACATATTTCCCAAGGAACCATGGAGAGAAACAATAAGGAATGAAAATGGAAACAAGATAGTATATGACTACTTTAGAAAATACGCTCCAGCAAAGGGAGCTAAACTATACACGACTTCATGTCAATTTCATCCCATTAATTTTAACTGGGATGACATGGAACAACCATTGGAGGATGTAAATATATCATTCAAGAGAATATGCTAGAAACATAGAACAAGAGTGTGTCATCAAGAAATGGTGTGATAGTGTATGCTAGATAGATAGATCGATGAAGCATGTAGCGCAAAGGTGGAGCGGGGTTCTTATTGTAACATATCCCTCAACAGTCATGTAAGAACAATAAGAACACGAGTGCGTCATCGGGTAGTGAGGTGAAAAAATCACTTACCAAAGATGCAGAGGGCAGCACGGAGCGGTGGAAGCATGTGAAGTGGTGGCAGCGTGAGTGTATGAGCCAAATTGAATGTCAGATGAGATGGTGCCAATGATGGGAGATGCAGTGGTAGGAAGCACAGATGCCGACGGCTTAGGAAGCCAATGTGAAGCAAAAGCACTGTGCGGTGGATGAGATGATGCAGTGGTAAATGAGCGAGGTGGAGGTCGTGCATGAATAATGATTTGAGGTGGTGGACAAATGACAGCCCTGGAAGTGGGAGAAGGAGACAAGTGAACCAAAGCAGCAGCACGCTTGTGCGGAATTGGAGAAACAGACCACTTACGAGAGCTAGGGCCAAAAGAAATGACACCCTTATCTTCTAATGGGTGCAATTTGTCATGAAGGGCACAACAGTCATTGTCACGATGGCCATTGATGCAGTGCTAATTGCAATAAGGTGGATCACGTTGGCGCTGCAAACAATGAGGAGGATGTTGATTAGAAGGCAAGCGAATTAAGCGCTTATCAAGTAAAGCACGCAGCACATCACAAGGCTTAGCAATATGTGAGAAATGCAATGGCTCCCGAGTAGGAGATGGCAAAGACTTAGGTGGAGAGCGATACGATGGAGGAGATGGAAGACGTTTATGCAATGGAGGAGATGGAACATGTTTGCCAGGTGGAGGAGATGGAGACCTTGGAGGACGTTGAACAGATGGAAGAGGTGAAGAAGTAGAAGATGCAACAGTAGGAGAAGTTCAAGGAGGATCTATAACATGTGTGGCGATTAAATCCTGTTCTAGATCAATGACCTTATAGCATAAGAGTGTAAATGATTCGCATGTATCATATTGTAATTGTTCTTCTAAAGCGGGAATCAAGCCACAACAAAAGATAAATTGCTTCTCTAGATCAATAGGCTTAAATACTAGTTGATGCATGCAAGAATTGAAGATTAAAATGTAGTCTTGAGTCTTTCCTTGATGCAAGCTAGGTAGACAATCATGTGTGACTCTAGGACCATTGTTTAGCATAAAGTGTCTAAGAAAAGCATCTTCCATTTCACAATATGTACTAATAGAGCCAAAAGGCAAATGAGTGTACCATTGAATAGCTTCATCAACTAGACTATGACAGAAGGCTTTTAGCAATAATCGATCATTCGAATAAGAAGTCATAGCTAGATGGTAATGCTTAAGATGGTAATACGGTTTACTACTGCCGTCAAAGCATGAAAATGTAGGCATGATGAAATCCTTAGGAAATGTTGAATTGTGAATTTTCTTTGGAATAGGATTGCCATGAAGAGAATTATTATCGATAGAAGCATAATAGGCTTTTCTTTCAAGAGTGAGAGATTGAACTTGAGATTGCAACTGACCAACAACATGCATGAGTGATAAAATGTCATGTGGAGGAACCATAGAAGATGTAAGAAGCATATTGAGAGGTTGAAGCTTGCCATTATGAGTGATCAAAGGAATGTGAGAAGCAAAAGCGGAAGATGAAGATGCTATGAGCACACTAGATGTAGATGTAGAGGAAATGGGAGGCGGTGTACTAGGAGAAGAAGCAACATGAACATCATCGAGAGATGAAGAAAAGGAAAGAGGCAGAGCAGAACATGGAATGTTAGTAGAAATACTAGTAGTAGAATCAAAAGAAACCATAACAGGTGAACCAATAGGAATGGATGAATCATCATGAATGCCATCAGAAGCAACCTCAGAAGTAGATGAAAGCAGGGTGGAAAATTCACATTCAGCCGTCTTAAGAGAAGTAGAATCAGCACTAACATGTTCATGCTCAGAAATACACTCAGTATCAAACAAAGTTTCACATGCAAGTAATTCATCAAGCGATTCATCAACATAGAGTGAAGTAGGAGAAGAACTATCATGAGATATATCTTTACAATCATTAGAAGCATGTTCAGAAGTAAGAGAAGCATGAGATAGAACTTTACAATCATCCTGACTAGTATGAGAAATAGCATCATGCGCATGTACATTTTCATCATGATTTTTATCTATAATATCACAATCAAGACCAAGCATATAATCGATAATAGCATCAAGAGTTTCAACAGAAATAGAAGCAGGTGGAGTAGTCCTGGTGCCTATGGAATAACAAGGATTGCATCCAAAAAAGCTTTGAGCATTAGGAACAAGGCTAAGAGTAGAGTGTTCAAAACTAGTAGGAATTTTGTGTTTATTAACATCAAGCAATCTTTGAACATTAACATCAAATTGAGCATAGCGATAAAGATCAAGCAATTCAACCTCAACAGCATCATCAAGGATAGGATTAACACTCTCATGATGCATAGTTTTTCTAGGAGAGGAAGATCTACTTTTAGCCATTAGGGTTTTAGTGGATCCTAGGGCAAGGAGTTCTAAAATACAGGTTCACCAAATGAGTCAATAAAATCTTATATTTTATTAAAATCTAATTTCAGAAATTGCTACAATGATATACAATAAGATACAAATGATTTTGACACTTTTATAGATGTAAATATGTAAGCAAATGAGAGAGGTAAGGCACTTATCTAATTTTCGCTTTTCCTGAAGTGTATCCAAACTGGAAGAACTGATGAAAAGGTGGAGCAGTATGCTAGAAGTGCTCGATATAAATTTTGAAACCTGCAGACTACTCAGGACACGAACGCCTGGGCACGGGCTAGGGTGTCAGGGGCCTCTCTGGGGCACTGTAGTTTGCAAATAACCTCGGAAACTGATTCCTTCAGTGTCGCTAGGGTTTCGCACTTGCTCACTAATGATCGCCTGAATGTCACATTTGGATCACCAAGGTACCTATAAATCTGCAACACAAATAATCTCCTGCAAAACCCCCAAACTACATCAAATCCTAAAAAAAAAGATGCAAATGGGGAATCGGACTGCCCTCGGCTATCACCCAACGGAGTGAACTTACGACCGAGCGCTGCACTACATCTCAAACTCCAAGTAGTTCTATGTGCTTATGTGTGCAATAGTACTCCTAGGTTTCCCTCAAGTCGATGATGCCAAGATAGCGAGCTGGTAGCTAGATAGAATGCAAATGTGTGGGATGGAATTCAAAAACTTCCCCTTCCTATGCAGTGTATGCAGAGTAATAAGCCCAAAATGCAGTCCCTTTGATAGTATGTAGATAGATAGCCCTTGATAAAATTGTTTGCCATTATAATGGTATGTATGTTGTGATTATATAGGGATCTCTTGCTTGAATTTTGACACTAGTGACACGACATGCCGACTAGGACCTCAGAATAGGAGTAAGAAAACCAAAAAGGCCGACCACAAATGTCAAAAATGTGAACAAAAACAAAGAGGACATGAGCTCCCAGGATGGACATAAGCACCTGGGCGCTAGTGTATTGAGACAACTGACGACAAATGTGAGAATACTGACGGGCATGGATCCCTGTGACCTGACCAGAACTGGGTGCAGAAGTGACAGATGTGAGAGATAAAAACAATAAAAATCGTCAAAGAAAGCGGACGGACTAGGAAGTGTGTCACCAGTGAAAACTTTTCTTACTCAAGATCCATACATAAGACAACATAATTGGCGGTATAGTAGAATAGTAGTATGTGCGTGATTTTGTGTCTACAGTAAATACCCTCAACCATCAAGCTAGCTAACTTATATACGCGGGTTGAATTAGTCACCACTTGTACAACATTAGAGGGTCCAATCTCCTCCATGACATCCTTCAAATTTTGAAATTGGAAGGTTGCATCCTTCCTCTTCCCTGTACAATCAATAGCTCTAAGAAAATAAGAGTCAGCAAGACATGTGACAATAATATTGATGAGTGGTCAATGTCTAATATCGGTCCACCCATCCATGATGATAGAGCAGCCCACCCATATCCAAGTTTGTCTGATCTCCTCCATCACCTCACTCACCTTAGAATATTCTTTATCAAGGAGGTTGGTCCGTAGTTTATGTTCTCCATGAGGGACATACAAAGAACTAACAACAATTACATTTTTGAACATTTGTTTGAAGTAAGGGGAACGTGACACATGAAATGGTATTGCATTGGCAAAGAAGAATTTGGCAATAGAAGAGTTGGCTACTTCTCGTGATTGCACATTGAACATCCTCGTAATAGTAGTAGCCTTTCTTTTTCCCTTAGTGGAATCCTCTCCCCTTTGACTTTCAACATCCACAGATTGGGTAGGCAATTGTCTATCATGCATAGTCTCCAATGGCATCCCTTTTTTTCTTCCCTCACCCTCCATGTGCAACCTAGTCACTTTGGCCTTCTCAGCTAATGTTATTTGTTCACAACCTTTTACCCCCTGTCCAGTTATGCCCAAAAATGACAATAAACCCTTGTGTAGCTGCCCCTAAAATCTGTTGCAAATATGACACAACCACACTCTACTCCCCCCAGAGTTTTTTTTCTTTGTTAATGGTTGTTGTAAATTGTGAAAGAGGCTTTTTAGGATTGAATGGGCCCTTTGCATAAATTTTAAGGAGTTAAGAAGGGCATTCAAATGGATTATTTGAACCCATAGTTGCTACAACACTCTCGCTCCTTGAAGAAACCCTATTTCTACCTCTATGTTGCATTTGAATCTCTTCACCCTCACTGTTGCTCATTGTTTTTTATTGAAAATGCAACACCCAACTGCAACTGCAAACAAAAAAAAAACCTCCCTAAGTCTTTGAAGTTTGAAACCCTTGAAAAAAACAAAAAAAATGAAAATCAATTTGTGTAAATTGGCAAAGTGAACAAAGGATGTGAAACATACCTCAAATGGTGTAGAATATTGCTCTCTTGCCTTCTTCTCACCATTGTTCTCTTTTCTTCTCTCTATTGTTTTCTTTCTTTGTCTTCTCCTTCACAAGATAGGAAATGACAAAAATGAGCTTCTTTTTTTGTTTTAGTTGTAACAAAGGTTGTTTTAGGTTTAGGTTAGTTAGGAATGAATGTGGGGGTCCTTGTGGGCACCCACATTCCTTTTTTTAATTATCTTTGATTTTTTTTAAAACAAAGCTTGCCTTTGCTGGGACATAGGGGACACCCAGACATCCTTGGTATGGTCGGGGGACTTGTCGAAGTCCCCTGTCCATACCGGGGATGTCTGGGCATCTTCTGTCGTCCCCCCTATTTTTGGCATCCCGGGGACGTCCCCTATTTTTTGTGTGAATTGGGGACTGGTAGGGAACGTTTCCTACCCGTCCCCTATTGGGGACGGGCCTAAATATGCCGGGGCTGCATCCCCATGGAACATAGAATATAACAATAATTGCATTGGGTGGCCTGGACTTGGGAGATTTCAAAATAATGTCTAAATTTATCGAAAAAATTGCCCTTCTTTCCCAAAACACAACTATTTGTATTACCTGCTTATATTTTTATACAATTTTGTCAAGATTCTATCTTGTAGACATAGATTGCACTTATCCATAAGTGCATTCTTGTTTTGAAAAAAGGTCGATATTACATTATATGAAAGGTATTAATTTATACGTCAGCCTCAGCTCCTGCTCAATCATGCACAAGGAAGAGGGAAGACACTAAACAAGAACAATTGTGCTGTGACTGCAGAGTTCACAACATGTTCAACCCTACCAGCCCTCAGAGCTTTCTTGGCTACCAAGAAACAAACATCTCATTACATCTCTACTGTGGCATTTACAAGGCAAATAGACAACTGTTTCTTCCTCTACCCTTAAGTTTGTTCCACTAACAACAGTTGCATTACAAAGTCAACCATCATAAGGTAGACTAGGTAGATCTAGCCATTGTTGGCCTGCTTTCTTATATTTCAAAGTGTCATTATCCAAGACGAACAACAGTTGCATTATTAGGCCAATCATCATAAGATAGGTTAGGTAGATCTGGCCATTATTGGCCTGCTTTCCTATACTTCCAAGGGTCATTATCCAAGACAGTCAATATCCCTACAGGTATACTTCTGCAGCAGTTGTGAATGTCATCAAAAAATAGGAGGTGTGTTCACTTCTGAAAATTCACTGTACAACTTGTGGAAATCATGTTGATTCATTCAAATTCTGTGGACAAAGGTTTGTTGGGGCATTATTTCTAGAAAATAGACTTGAGAATGATTTGCTGCTCATTTGACTGTGAGCATTACAATAACTGTTTGCTTTGCTGTTTGAACTGCACTAGTTTCAACATGCTTTTTTGCCTTTTGCATTTGGTTAAGATTGCAGGCATGTCATGCAAGCCAACAGTTACCACAAGAACAGAAACATTTAGCACAAGAAAGGATATGAATGGGATAAGCCTCAATGAGATCATGATTTCTATACAATGTTGTTTACTGGGGAAAGCTGCTACAGCATCTGCAATGCATTGACTAAATAATTTTAGTGCTTAAATTTACTATTATTTAAACATAAATTAAACTTGGAAAATGTTTAAAGATAGAGATAAAAATATCTAGCTGCAGATTCGTCATAGTACATACTTATTCACATTTTTTGAGTCACTCTAAATCTGAATGTACACAGTACACTGTGTTCAAAGTTCAAAAGATAAAAACATACCGATCGGCAATAGACTGTTTATTTCACTTACCTTGTCTATGAGTTTCCTTGAGTTTTACTTTCTCCTATTATGCCTTCCAGCGTGCATTTTCTATCATTACAATCCGATATTCCATTTGTGAAAGCTTCTCCTTTGATGTCACCATGTGCTTTTCTTGTATAGTATTATGAAGGTCTCCCACAAATTTATTCTTTTAGCACAATTCTTCATTGTTGATCTGTGCTACAGTCTTCAGATCACCTTTAGAGCAAACAGGTTTTCCAACAATGCCTCCAGAATTGTAGTAATCAGACCGTGCAAACCAATCCATATATTCTTTTTGCACAAATCTTCAGTGATGATCTGTGCCACTGTGTTCAGATCCCCTTTAGAGCGAAGATGTTTTCCAACAGGGCCTCCAGAATTATAGTTCTCAGATTGTGCAACCCATCCATATAAGTTGTTCCTGGGAACTTGTTCTCGCTCATAATACTCCTCTATGCTACGATGGTTTTTTATAAAGGATCTTTCAAATGACAGGGAATCACTGTACCCTTGCCAGTCTTTATTAAACTCGAGAACAGCCTTACCTTGGTGACCTTCATAGGTCCACATTGCACATACCTGTGTTAGATTGAATCCAGAAAATCTATCCTTCAGCTCCCAATTCGCAAGCCCAATGTACTTTCCATCTTTAAAATCCCTCTGGATATTAACAATGATGCCAATCCAGGGCCAAACAATTACTTCCTTGTCATTTGGTCTGTGTGGAGCTTCCTGCTCCAAATTCATTGTCCTTTGCTTTTGTGTCTCAGGAGAAGTTGCAAGCTGAGTTTTAGAAACTTCTAAAGTGCTCTGTGGCACCAAACAGTTTCTGCTTCCCTCTTTCCTGCACCCACTCCACTTGCATGTTGAAGCAGGTCTTTGTATCTGTAATCCTGTTTATTTCCTCTGCAGAAGGGCATCTCAAAGTTCCGTTCACATTCTTTAAAACATGGATTCCATTGATTAGATGAAGATCGTCATACAATTTATCGTCATATTCTTGTACCTCAGATTCACTAATATCACCATCACTGTCACCGGACAAGACCATTGCAACACTACTGCCAACCAGAACTAAATCACGGAAATGCCAATTTCTCAGCCCTAATTAGGTGCTCCAGAAGTCCTGCAAAATTTGATATTGGTGATATAAAAAGTCATCTCATATATTACTTTTGATGATAATTATCTAATCAAAAACCATTAGAGTAGAAAAAAACTACACTAAATGAGAAGCGTTCACAATTAATAGAGTCCTCCATGGACAGAAACCTTTTTGCAAAAAATTGCAATATTTAACAATGTGACTGTCTTTAGGACCTTAGGTTAAATGCAGCTTTAAGCGTGGCTGTTTTAGTTTCTTAGGTCTTATCTGTTCCTGTTTTAAACTTTCAACCAGGTTGTTACTACACGAAGTGCTTTATTACAGAATTGTTCTGTGGCTTGAGACTTACCTGCTTTACTTTCTCCAAACTGGTTCTGCTCTGTTTTGACGCTCTATAACTTCTTTACAGTGGTTGAGCTTTGATGCATTTCCTATCTTTTACATAATCCTTTGAATTGCTTTTCAAACCAAAAACATAAAACTAGACTAAATGAGAAGCATTAACAATTATTATTAACTGAGTCCTCCATGGACAATAATCTTTTTTCAAAAAATTTGTAATATTTAATATCACTATCTTTAGGTGAAATACAGCTTCCAGTGTAGCTGTTTTAGTTTCTTAGGTCTTTGTTGTTCATGCTTTAAACTTTGACCCAGATAGCTGGATGAAGCGCTTTAATACAGTATAGTTCTGCAAATTGGGACTTATCTGCTTCACTTTCTCCTGACTGGTTCTGCTCTGTTTTGATACTCTGTCATCTCTTTATGGTGGTTGAGATTTGATCCATCTCCCAATAGGATAGGCAGGGCTTCTGCAGAGATAATCATGGACCTGACCTGACTGTTTTCCCAACAAAAAAAACAAAAAACTAGACTAAATGAGAAGCATTAACAATCAAAAGAGGCCTCCATGGACAAAAATCTTTTCAATTTTTTTTTTATATATCTATGTGACTACCTTTAGGTTAATGCATCTTCAAGTGTGGCTGTTTTATTTTCTTGGGTATTTTTTGTTTGTGCCTTAAACTTTGATCCAATAGCTGGATTATCTGCTTTACAGTAGTATCGGTCTGTGGATTGAGACTTATCTGAATTACTTTCTCCTATCTGATTCTGCTCTGTTTTGACAACAATCTATCATCTCTTCATGATGACTGGGCTTCCATGCATTTCTTTCTCTCAATTAATGCATTTGAACTGTTTTTCAAATAAAAATATGAAGTCCTCATGGTCCTGATTAGATATTAACTACACCAAATTCAAGTAAACAGGAACAAATATCATGTGGAATATATGAATTGCTTCAAGAACTATATAGAACTTTTCAAGCACAAACACTTTGTAAAAGAATTGACATGAAATGTCTGTCTATCAGTAACATCAAGCACAAAGTGGACACCAGAGTTTGAAATTCCTATGGGCAGTATAAGTAAAATGAAATTGATTGCAAAAGGATGAAATTCACAAAAATAATACAAAATTACCAGCATGTTTAATGCCAACCATTTGATGCAAGAATTTAAGGAATGTATTTTCCTCCAAATTATAGAGAATGTATTATTGATGAAACTCTGGACCACACATTGGCAAGAAAGTCATGAGCTGAAAAACTCAAAACATCAATATTGAAATGATTGAGATATAGCAACCATAACTCACCTACAATATCTTCAGATCTTAGAGATGTGTTCTACTAGCCTCTAAGGACTTTATAACAATTGTATTAGAAGTAAGACAGCATATAATTGAATCAATAAAATGACTGTAACTCATCTACAAAATCTTTAGAACTTATAGACGTATTCCACCAGTCTCTCAGGACTTTAAAACAATTATATTAGAAGAACCCACCTATAATTGAATCAATAGAAGGCACCAAGCCATGGAGGCAAATACCAGAAAGGATGATCCCAATATTCAAGGAACAGACATACAATATGAAGCTCTGAACAATGTGACGGAGGTAATAATATGTATCTCAAGTCAAAAACAATGAATTTGGCTCTTCCTCCAAGCATCATACAGAAGAAAAATCTAGAAAATTTGTGTTCAACTGGATTATGAAGTTTGGCAAATAAGATAATATGCAGAAATATTTCCATGTTCTACTTACAAGAGGCATATCCTGTTCTAATCCAAATAATGGATACATTCAAGTCCGTATTGGTTCTGAAGGCCAACTCAAGGATGTGAGTTGGTCCTGATTGAAAGCTACTGGTTAAAAATACTTAGTTTTAAAAATGACCTAATGAAATCTCAAACATCTATGTCAATAGGAGAAATGCCTGAGGTAATTTCTGATGATTTGGTGCATGCTCTAAAAAGAGATTCAAAAGCAAAATGCAGTATATACATCACTAAATGCAGTTCAAAACTGGCCAAAAATATAAAATGCACTCATCTGAGAATTGTCAAAAACCTCAACAAAACTGATAGCTCCTTCCCAGGCAAATTTGGCAGATTGGATACCCCTCGGTCGTTGGCACCATGGCAAAGAAGGTCAATTATTTGTGCACCCAATACCTACGGGCTGCAAGGTTCCAGATCTGGGTGTTTATCCATCAACCAAAAAAAACCTCAATTCATCCTTATAATGTAAATTCCAATAAAAATTTCTACCAAAACCATGAAGATGATCTTTAAAAGGGCTTTAATAACAAAATAAAACAGATCGCCATAGATCAAAACCAACTGAAATATTACTGTAAACATTTAATAAAAATTCTTCTAAATGTTTTGGGATGTTTTCCAAAGAAAACTCCAAATGAAGTCAAAAACTCATCAGTATTCATTCGCAAACTATAAATGCAGCTAGAATTTGTACATAAAGATTACGAATATGTTTTATAAAAGGCTTCAACAGAAAAAGGAAACAGATTCGTCATGCAACACAGTTCCAACCCTGCTAAAAATATAATAGTCATTATATTGAAAATCTTCAAAAACCTGAACAAATTCGTCATCCACTACACAGTCTGAAAAAGATACCAGCTAATGAAGTTTTAATATTCCTAAAATTCATCCTTACACTGTATATGCATCTAGAATTTATAAAAAGTACCACGAATAATGTTCTAAAATATGCTTCATGAGGAAAATGTATAGATCAAAACCAACCGAAAAAAATAAAATGCAGACATTAACTCCAATTTCTCAAAAACCTCGAAAAATACCTTCTCCTACACAATATAAAACAATGAATAGATGAAAATACCTCAAAATTCATCCTTGTACGATAAATGGAGATAGAATTAAAGAAAAAAGATTGTGAACTTGTTGTAGAGAATACTTTCAGAGCAAAACAAAGAAGATACTTTAAGCAAACACACCAAAAATATACTGATGATTTAATAAAGTTAACATCTTATATACTATCTAAAAACATTGTAGCTAGGCAAGTCTAAAACCCTCAAAGCTCATCTTACACTGTAAATGTGGATAGACTTTAAAAAGAAAGAACAATCATATGTTCAAAAAGTCGCTTCAAGAGCAAAATGCAGCAGATACATCAAAAAAATACAGTTCAAAACCAGCCAAAAAAATAAAATACAGGCACTCAACTGAGACTCTAAAAACCTCAACAAAATCAAGATCTCCTTTATTGTGCAAAAAAACATTGCAGCTAATAAAGTTAAAATCCCTCAAAATTTATCCTTGTAGTGCACAAATATGTTCTCAACAAGGCCTTAAGAGCAAAACAAAACAGACATGTCAGGCAAACAAGCTCAAAACCAGCCAAAACTAGAACACAGATATTTAACAGCAGTTCTTCTAAATGATTTAGCACTTTACCAAATAAAAATCCAAATAAAGTAAAAAAACCTCAGAGTTCATTCACAAACTAGATATAAAGCCAAAATTTAAGAAAAAATATCACAAATGTGTTTTCAACATTGCTTAAGAGCCCAATGCAGCAGATACACCAGGCAAGCACAAATCACAACTGGACGAGAATAAAATGCAGGCATACACTGAAATATTTGAAAAGATCTGAACAAGTTTACCATCAATATTGTCTGAAAACTATTTTGTGAATCAAGTCAAAAGTCAAAACCCTCAAAACTAATGCACATGCTATAAATGCAGTTAAGATTTCAAGTAAAGATCAAGACTGTGTTCTTAAAAATGCTTCAAGACCAAAACAGTGTAGATACATCAAGGAAACACAGCTCAAATACATCGACAAATTTACCATCTCGTATGCAAACTTTGACAAATTTACCATCTCATAGCTGTTTTCAAACACATTCAGCATGTGAAGTTAAAAAACCTCAAAATTTGTATGCATACTATAAATGTGACTACAATTTAAGAAAAGGAACACGAATATATTGTTTAAAGAGGATTTAAAATCCTTGCCTTGGAATCATCAAACTAAATTTTGATGAGACCAAACACATACAAGGTGTCTTCAGATACTCGGTTGTTCAGCTTCTCCTTGTGTATAACATGTACCCAAGATGTCGGCATGGGCTCAAACAATCAAGTGGAGGAAATACCTTTTAAACGGCCTTCAAACTGCCAATGATAAAGGTTGGAGGAAGCTAATAATTGAGGGGGGATTGTATGACAAATCATAAATTCCCTTATCAAAGGAGCGAATAGAGCATGGAGGATAGATGTAGTAGTCCAAGAAGCTAGAATGACCACTGATCGAATAGATTTGATAGAGGAAAGGGTAATAATATTGTTGGTTGGGCAGCCAATACAGGACTAACACTTTTTGATGAAGGAAAGTGTATGAGCAAAAACCTTTTTAAACCCATTGCCAAATGACTTTCTTGGACTCCTATATAAGGGAGTGTAGGGACTCTTTGGGTTTCTACATCTGTTCTGTTTTGAGGGGGTGGAAGGGGGAGAAAAATAACAGGGGAGCTATGAAAATAGTGAGGAAAATATCATATGAAAATGATGGGTGTGAGGTTTGTGGCGGAAGAGAAAGCACGAATGTGGGCTTGCTATTATGTTTTACAAAGCAGTAGTTGTAGCAGGAAAGGAGAAAGCATAAGTGTGGAGTTGCCATTATGTTGAACAAAAGCAGCAGCTCTTTGTAGTTGAGTACTTTTGGTTTTAAAGTTTTGTCAAGATTTAAATAGTGAGTGTGCATGTGGAACAGAGTGGAATACTAGTTTTGGGTTTGTAAGTATGTGAGCACAAAAATCTCCTTTTTTTTTGGCAAAATTCTTCCAGCTACATAATTTCAATTGAATAAGTAATTTTTTGCTCATTTGATGGCTCTTGTATTACCCTCCCATTAAATATAACCAGAATGCAAATTCTCACAATGGGTGGGTAAGCATAAAAGACAAAGGATAAAGCAATTTTTTGTGGTTTGTTGGTCCCTGTTTCTTCTATCAGTATCTCTGTATTCTTTAAAAAACAAGTTATAAAATCAGAGGGAGAAATACATCAGAAATTTAGAACACCTTTGGTAAACAGTATAATATATTTAGATAGCACACACAAATTGACTGTGTGACAACCTGTGTGTCTCTATTTTTCTGAGTGGCTGTGCTCTTGGATATTATAACGATGGGTTGAAACTCTAGCTCCTAATGAAGGGATTATAACTTCAACATTTTTGAAGGTGTGATGGACCTAGGCATAAGCTCTCTTAACACTGAAATAATCTTTCTATCAATAGTTCACCCCAGTAGCTGTATTATGTGCGTTGGAAGAATGAAGTATACCAATGCTCCTTTAAATGACAAGCTTTTGGGAATGACTAGACATTTTTGGGGATATTATTTGATTGATATACTTTCAAGTTTCACCAGAAGCCTGAGATTAAGATGGTCAATTGGAAGTCCTTCATTGTTAGAAAGCAGAAGTAGTTTTGTCAATGGAAGAAAGGAAATGCCCAAATCTTATCAATATGTTTAGAAATATTGGTGGCATATGTGTAGAATGTTCTACACATATGGATTGACTTAATTTACTAAATCTTTAATTTCTTATCCCGACCTGATGAGTAAATATCACCTGGAAAGTTGGCGTCTAGACAACTTTTCTTTTTGGATGTACTGTCCATTAACCCCTGTATCTTGAGAAGAAAAAGTACTTTAAAAAAATACAACAGAAAAAACAGAAAAACAGGCAAACACATTTCAAAACTGGTCAAAAGCTAGACAGCCTGGATACGGGTACGGGTACGGGTACGGTACGCCGATACGGTAAATTTTTAAAAATCTTGGGTACGGTATGCTTTTGGGTACGGTATGCTTTTGGGTACGTTTTATATATATATAATGTATATAAATTATAAATTTAAAGAAGCATTTGCATACTTATTGAAATTTAATTCTCATACATTGCATACTTTTTGAAATTTATTATTTCGCTATCACAGTTATTTGTCTTAGTGACTGTGATAAGATTCAAGGAGTTTTGATTGTTCATGGTGACCTTCCTTGATCCACTCAGCACGATAGTATTGTCTGACATATTTCCTGAAACATCATAACTAAGCAGGAAAAATATGGATCCAAGTTGGCAGGTGGGACAATCAGTCCAAGCACGGGAGAATACTCGCCGAGTTTTGGAAAGCTATCCAATATTTTTAATTACTAATCTGTCTACAGGTGATCAAAGCTCGTGATTCTTTCAAAAGATTGCAAGAAGTTGCTTGGTCCAAAAAGGTACAAAAATGGATTTTATGAAAATAAGAAAAATATTGCCATCAATGCGTAGAGCTCGAGAAAATATACACTTTTGGAGAAAACAACACTTGAAACAGAGTCACAGAATGAAAGTTATGGCACATGCAAGTTTTTGCTGCTACATCTTCCCGGACCCTTTCCAAAAATGGCAAATTTTTTCTATGCTTGTGATTTTTCCACCAAAAATCCAAAAAAGGAAAGAATTGCCAAAAAAGGAAAGAAACGCTGTCTTTGGCAAGTTTTTTTGGACGGGTACGGCTGGAAACGTACCCACAGGGACAGGGTCCGGGTACGGTTGCCGTACCTGGACCGTACCCTGTCCATGTGGGTACATTTCCAGCCGTACCTACAGCGTACCATACCCTGTACCAGTACCTGGTACATTTCCAGGCTGGTACGGGACCCTCTAGGGCGTTTCCAGGCTGTCTAGGCCAAAAGTATAAATTTCTGGCATTCTACTTAAGTTTTTCGAAAACCTGAAGAAATTTGGCATAAATATCATGCAGCTTGAATTTTAAGAAATACATCATAAATATCTTATTAGAATGTAAGGCTTATTTATAAGGTGTCATTAGTTATCTAACTACAAGATGGTTGTAACCGGTTGTAACAATATCAAATGTTTTCTAACTACATCATTCATAATATAATGACAGACACACTATCTCCATAGTGTGCAATAGGCCTTCTTCTTTATTCTTCCTTGTTCACGTATTCCAACATTGGTATCAGAGCGAGACAAGCGAGGAAAGAAAGAAGGGAAGAAGATCAGTCCCATTAGGGCACGAAGTCTGAATCAAAAGTTTTTTAAAAGATTTTCAAGGGCACAGTCGTAACAAAAAAGGGTCAAAGTGAATTCAGGGCACCATTATACAGTTGCAGTCACGAAAATACAGTTGTGCGATTTAATATACAGTCCTCGAGCCATTAATATGCAGTCAGGTTTCACATATCTTTAGTATTATTAAGGCATATACAGGCACATCACAACACAGTCATTTCCGCCCTTTTCCGTCGAAGTTTCACAGGCATTTCCGCCATTAAAACAGAGCCAAAGTTGTGGGAAGACGAAGAAACGAAACCAAGCAAAATACAGTCGCGATTTTTGAGCATGAAATAGCCACGAAATAGACACAAAACCAGTCTAGGGCAGAATATACACATAAACAGGACTCATGAATTTGAAAAGGCAAAAATACAATCACACATTCATGAATCAAATCGAGGGCACAACAAAGTTTCAGATTGTTTGATCTATCTGCTAGGGCACGGAACTGTGCACATCACAGTTGCAGCAAAGAACTGGTATTTTATTCTTTGTTTACTCGTCTCGGTAAATATGCAGCAGTAATTATTTTACTTTTAAAATGGTAATTCCAGTAGAAAAATATTCTGGTCTAAATTTTCATACATGGAAAGTGAAAATACAAATGAAAACTTATGAATAAAAATTTGTGAAGCCTAGTAAACGGGAAAGAGAAAGCACCCACCAATGGATCTAAATTGTTAGATGGGCAGAGCAGAGATAATAGAGTGAAAGCTATTATTGGCCTTGCTCTCTCCAACTCTGAACTTCGTCATGTAGACCTAGACAAATCATCCAAGGACATTTGGAATGCTCTAAATAAATTATTCGGAGCGAAAACAGTTAATGCCAAATTTTCCCTAAAACTTCAGTTATATAGGTTAAAAATGGATGAAGTCTATGTGTCAAACCACATCAATAATCTGAGGTCCCTGATCAGACAACTAACAGAAGTCAAAGTTGTGATTGAGGATGAAGATGCCAAAGCTATCATATTAAATAGTTTGTCTTCAAAATACAGCAATGTAGTTTTTACCCTCAGTCAAATTCAATCTCAATCTCTAGATGATATGATTACATGCTCTTTTGGCTGAAGAAAAACGAACTGCAGAGGATGCAAAAGATCATTCTCAGCAAGAAAGTACATTTTATTCCAGAACCACAAACTCTCATAGAAGATAAGATAAAGATAACCAAGAGATTGAATGTCATTATTGTAAGAAAAGAGGCCACACAACATAGGATTGTCCGGTGTTCGAGCCAATGATGTGCTCAAGGGTAAAGGCATATCAAATACAACCAATATAGCCATGGTTGAAGGCCGACTAGATGCAAGGTAGTGAGGACAGTGACGAATACGTAATATAAAGATGCTCTAAACTTTGAAGGCAAAAAAAGGATACAGGGTAGATGAAGCTCGGTATGGATGGTTGCTCATATAGTTCAGGAGACTATGGATCTTGGGAATTATACCCTCACAAGGGTCATGAGACAACTTGATGGCGCTTGCGGATGGCTCAATACGGATGGTTGTCCAATAATTCGGGAGATCTATGATTCGGGAGTTCGGGGAGATGGAATATAGGGACTCGGGAATTCAACTCAGGAGCTACACCTTTACGAAGGTCACAAAGCAACTTGATGGAGTCCTACTTAGTCATAGCATTGCTTTCAAAGTGAAAGCCTTTGAAGATTACGTAGTTCTGTTTGGTTCTAGTTTTGTTAGAATGTCGTTTTTTTGCTTTATGTAGGATAAGCCTTAAGAGGGGGTATTAGAAGGTGAGGTTTATTAAATAAGAACATCATTAGTTATTTAACTAAAAGATGGTTGTAACCGGTTGTAACTATATCAACTGCTTTGTAACTACATCATTCATAATATAATGATAGACACACTATCTCCATAGTGTGTGCATACACCTTCTTCTTTATTCTTCATTGTTCACGTATTCCAAAATATCCTCTACTAGAAGACTTCATCAGTAAAATTCAGCATCTACACCAGGCAAACACAGTTCAAAACCGGCTGAAAAAAACACAGGCATATTACCAAAATTCTTCAGAAGAATCTAAACAAATTTAGAATCTCTAATGAGCTAAAAAACAAATCAAGATTTGATCTGCATGCTATAAATGAAGCTCCCTTTTAAGGCGAGGTACACATAATGAATTATGTATCTTTAGAAATAGATTCACCAGCAAACTTATATCAGGCACGATTCATAGGTAAAAAATCTGTTTTCAAACTTCAAAGTAGGCAGGAAGTCATGATGGCTGGGTTTGAATGGATTGACCCTCCCATGAGGTGTCCTTGATGGCCAGCTCAAAATTTGTACTTATATTATAATAATACATATAGCTAAAATTTAAGAAGAGTGATGCAGTTTTGGTGTTCTGTGAGATTAGCAAGAGATATTTTAACACAATTACATTGTATTTCACCTGCTCATAATACGGTTTGAAACGTTTCCTAATGAAGGCATCTTCCCTGAATTATGTAAATAATTTATCTCCAACACAGGAGGAAAAACTTCTGGGTTTTCCCTTCCCTTTTGGGAGTGGTAGCCTCCTCTTTAATATGTTTTCATATTCACACGTATTCTTTGCAAATATATTGTCAGAGAAACAAATAGACCAAATGGGAATACATGCATGAAGAGTAAAATGGGAAGGAGATGCAAAATTGTGGAATGATATGGCAGTTGGCAAACCTAGTCGGACATAAATGCTATTTTATTATCATGAGATTCCTTCAAAACCCCAAACAATTATAGACATTACATCGGTGCTAGAAATTATCAGATTGGGTCTGGATCTTGTGAACTAAGGGGATCAGTCCACCAAATCCCTAAACGATAGTTCACAGTTCTCTTGACATTTATCTCAAACATGTAATCAGCCCATTTAGCAGAAATATCTAAAGGAAGTCAACATATGTACTGGAGCATGTGCATTGGAGATGACAAATGCAGCTAGAATTAAAAGAGGCACATACAAGCAAACTCCACTGCAAATATAATGTGTCGAAATAGAAGTTCATCCAAAACTTATTCACAATTTTTCCATCTACTAGTAGCAGTGTTAGCCTTTAAAGATAATTCGGCTCAGATGCATTCAAACTACATCCAGAAAGACATGAATATGTTCTATAACCAGGGTTAACAAAATAAACACAAGTGATTATTATCCATGTTTTATACAACGTGCCATGCTCAAAGTAAACAGTGAACAAAATGCTACATTAATTAATAATGCTTAAAAACCCTAACAAGATATCAATCTGCTGAAACACACAAACAAAATAAACATCCCTAGTGATTTTTATGAACCGTCATTTGTAGCCAAATTTCAAAAGAAAGGCATGGATATAGAGTTGAGTCTCAAAATACTTATTTCTAGTATTTAGACGTACATTGAAGTCCCTTCCAAAAGCTTATGATCACAACTGGTTCGCCATAGTGGTTCGGAAATAGGCTATGAACGGAGTTCAAAAGTATGCAATTCCCTTGAACTCTTTTGTTCATACCTATGATATAACCCACAAAGGGGCTAAACTGCAGCTACATAAGTGGCCTAGGGCTTTGAGAAAATAGTACTAAAAATAAGGGTGTACTAGGTTGAATCAAATTGTGAATTGATATGCATCGTTGAACTATTTAGAGGGACTTTGTAAGCTTGTTTGTTATTAAATTTCAATTTCTTTTATATTATGCAGTAAAATAACATTTTCAAACAAATATGTTCAATAGCTGCAACCATTATAGGAAGAACCTTTTGGTCATGCTTGGATTAACCATAAAACAACTAAATTTAGGAATTGCAACTCAACTTGCAAAACATGGGTTTTATTGGAATATAGAACATTGAGAAAACTAGACCCCAAAACACTCCTAAACTAATTTTGAACTTCCAAACATGAATTCGAAGCCCTAAGCTCTTATTGGGACAATCAATTAGACAATGATCCTCATTGTAAGATGGTATTCCAAGAATAGCATTATGTAGGCTTGGGAAGTTTTCAAACTTAATTATAGCAGTCTGTCATGAAAAAATGCCCCAATGAGTCCCTAGAATCTAGCAGATGAGTTACTAAAGGGAGCATATTTGCACTTAGTGATGAACTTATGCAAGTGTTTCAATGACCTCTTTGAGTATGACTACACAAGAATCTGTAGCTCATCCGGAACTTGCAGTTTGACAGTGGATTTTTTAGATTTATCAGTTATTTTGCAGGAAAGTCACTTATTTGGCCCTACTGGACTAATCAAACCTATGAATCCTGCAAATAAGTCCTAAAATATGTCTAAAAGGCTAGTTTTAGAAATATGTCTAAACAAAGACCTTGTCTGGAAATGTTTATAGAATGTCTAGATAGTCAAGCTTGGGAGCATACCTTTTCAACAAATTGGTCAAAAAAATCTCAAATCGAAGCTAAAAGATATAGACCTGAAGAAGGTGGAGATCTGCATCTGAATAAATGCGGATTCTTTTTCTATAAGGAGTGGCATACTAAACAAAGTTAGCTTTTGGTGAAAGAAAAATTAGTTGGGCTTGGATGAACACAAACTACCTCAAAGAATGGTTTCGTGCCTACGTTCTTTACAAATGATGTCAGAACAAAATAAAACAAATACATACAGGAAAATCAGCTCAAACCTCAAAATGAGCAAGACCGAATTGGAGACTAATAATGCATTGCAACACTGGTTAAGTGTTGCGCAAGTCTTGCGTCAGTTAAATGTTAGCTTAAGGAATACCACTTGCATTAGGGGCATATCCATAGGTATATTGGCACGTGGACCAATTGCGTGGAACTTAATAAAGCCACATGTGGTTTGAAGACATGCTATGCACAATATTGTGTTGTAAAACCCCAACAAATTTTGACACACAAATTACAGTCGAGACAAATATTCACCTACATTTAGCGATAAACCTAACGTGAATAGTTGCATTATTGTGGATAACTTTAAAAAAATCCCAAACGAAACAAAGATTACAATTAACTAAAATACTTGCCAGACCCCGAACAAATTTTAAACTTCCTTGGAAAATATTTCAGCTAAATTAGCAAAACACCATGCAGAATAGCGCCATCATGTATGACAGAGCATGAATTTACAGCTAAACCCCAAATGAAGACAAATATCAATTAAAATCCTTCCAAACACATCAACCGAAACCAAATTCACATCTCATACACCAAAAATTCGGCTAAGTTTAGGAGAAAAAATATAAAGAATAGCGTCATTATGGATTAAACTTGTAAATTCACATAAAACGAAAGGATTACACACGTAACCAAAAACATTCTCTAAAAAACTCAACAGAAACGAAATTGCTGCCATGTACCGTATTGTTTGCATAAACGGACTGCGAGAGTTACCCGTCTCGTACTAGCACTTCAAATTGGGGTTTCCGCTGCGATTTGGAAGCAGGTTTTTTTATGGGAATTGGCATCATGTTTGCAGAAGGGATTAAGTCCTGCAAATTCCAGTGTTCGTGAAAAAAAAAATTTACCATGATTACTTAAGGCGGTGTTTTTTTTTTAAATTATGCCCGAGGGGTCTTCCTTGGAAGAAGCGCCCCGGTAAACGTCTCTTTCCGATCGTGAGTTCTTTCTGCACGGTTTCCTCGTTAGATTTCATTTTACTATGTTGTGCGATGGGAATGTCGAAAGAGATGGAAGGGGTTGTGTATTATAGGTTGAAGAAGAAGATCCTCCTAATGACCTTTTTGACATTTAGATCCCCTCTTGGTGAATTTGATAATTAGTTTCCTTGTTTTTTCAACCATATTCTCGCTGAAGATATCTTGAAAGGATGTAGTAGCCACCATGTTAGCAAATTGGGTCCTAATGTCATTATAAGCATTACACTCCATCATGAAATGTTTCTCTGACTCCACTGCCCCAAATGCACAAGAGACAAATTCTCTCTTCCCATGCCTCTTTAAGTCTTTTCCTTCTTCTTGTTTCACATTGAAGACGATGTGAATTAGTTCTCAATTAAGCTATGAAGCTTTTTGCTTTCCACGGGATATTAGCCCCTATAAAAGCCTTTTGTTGATGATCACATGTAGAATTAAATTCCTCCGAATAATACCTCTTCTTTCTCCCTAACGACTTTCCCCACATAACTTGTCAGAATTTATCTATAACAAAAGTTTTTATCTCTTGACCATTATTAGGACATGCATTCAACTAAATGTTCCACTTTTTAAGTCATTTGTTGTTTTGATTCATCTATGACTTCTTTCTTTTCTCCAAAAACTCATTGAGGACAACCTTAGACCATCTACTACCTTCCATTTGCTCGATCCTTTTTAAATATGTTATGAGGTGAACCATAACAATAACTTCAAAAGGTACAACCCCCATTTTAGCTAGAAGAATCCCATATGGGACCGAGATCTTTAATTTGAACTTGCTAGTAATCATGCTTTTTTGAATCCTCTCAAATTGTTTCCACCCTTAATTTGAATTGTTGTTAGCCCAAACTTCGCAACAGTAAAGCACCACTGGAGTTACTAAAAGCCCAAAAAAAAAATGCATAGTTTTCCAATCCCATAATTTCGCCTCTCTGCATTTGTTTTAAAAAGCATAAAAAGTTCTCCACCCCCCTAAAGTTCTCTTTTTGCTACAAATCTCCCAACTGAACTTGTTATTAAAGTCAAACCCAAGATATTTATACTCAGTTACTTCCTCTAAAATGTTTCCATCGAAATAGAAATCATACTGAGTTCTTTTCTTTCTATTGGAGAAGATCATAATCTTGGTCTTATTGGTGTTGACTTGCATCCCCACTTCTTTGCAAAAGTGCTCAAGCGCACATAAATTATTTTGAAGGCCTTGAGTGGACCTGGCAATCAAGATAAGATCATCAACATAAAAGAGAAGTCTAGCAACATACTCTCCTAGGCTAACACCATCTTCAGTTTGCATATTTACCCATTCCTCAAGTTTGTCAATATATAGGTCAAATAAATTAGGTGATAATGGACATCCTTGTTTAACCCCAATATCACTCTTAAAACTTTCTGAGATATCAGTTTGCGTTCGAATTTTGACTTGAACCTTTTCATAAAGTCTTTGAAGAGTTGTTATGTGATGTTCTGGAATACCAAACTCTTTCATTTTATCCCATAGCTTATTCTTAGGAACCGTGTCAAAAAGCCTTCTTGAAGTCAACAAAATAGCAGTAAGCTTTTTCTTTATCATTCCATACTTTTTCAATAATGTGCCTCAAAGTGATACCATGATCTATTATTGAATACTTAGGTCCGAACCCTGCTTGCCCTTTTGCTCTTTTACATTTTTCTTCTGTCCACTATTTGATTTTGCATTCCACCATGCTACCAAACAACTTTGCAAAGAATGAGTTGATCACAATGGTTCTATAATTAGAAGGATTGTTAACATCTCCACTCTTAAAAAGGGGTATCACAAGACTAGTAATCCAATCTCCAGGAAAACCCTGTTGAATGATGTTGTTGAATATGTTAGCAATGTGAGGAGTGAGCAATTCTTTCCCCCATTCTAAATATTCAACATGAAATTCATCCAAGTATTTGGATTTTCCAACCCCCAATTTCATAATACCCTCTTCTGGATCCCGTTCATAAAGGGGGGCCTTAATAAATTTGGGGGATGAAAAATGTTGAACTTGGGAAGGGGGGGTGGAAGGAGCAAATGACAGATGCAGTGAAAAGTGGGAAGAGTTTATGAAGGGGTAACGTGTGGGATGGGTAAGGACAAATATATGAATTCCAGAAAGATGAAACAAAAACTGAGAAGGAAGAGGAGCAAGTGTTGGATGATGCATTACAAAAGCTTACAGCACCACAATGGTGAGATTTCCTGCAACTGTAGTGCGAGTAACAATTATTATGCCTAAGTTCATGGACCACTGCATTGTATTCATAGCTACAAGGGAATCTCCAAAGCTAGTGGTGCCCCTATAAGCAACTATCATGTGATCACTGACTAGACTTTTTACGAGAAAACAAAGAGAGAATATTTCATGGGAGGTGTGCAGTTATGATGAAATAAGTATTGGCCAACATGAGGCAAGTTAATCAAAAGTAATATCGAGCTTAAGAATAATGTTGTATTGCATCTTCTTTAGCTATATAAAGGGATCGCTTAGTCAAGGTTGTTAACTTGTTTGTTAGCTTTAGGGTACCAACAATTAGACCTTGGACAACTAAAGAAGAATTAAAAAGGTGGGAATTAAATAGTTGTATGTTCCACGACTCAGATTGTTCTTACGCAAATAATATCTATTATCTATGCAATTAGGGAAGGAATGACATCATCTCTTATGGGGGAAAATACCTGGCATATGTGCACCTGATTAACTAAAATCTGAAATTTCAGTAATAATCTAAGAAGTACAGTAATGTAATAACTGGAATATACTGAAGTATAGATGCTAGATAATTTATTTAATATTTTAAATGAAATGAAATAAATGAAATAGGAGGGAAAAGGTACTAACCTGAAAATAACTTACCTCTCAGTAATATGGGATTGAACAGAGTGATGTGCTGGCGGAACTGAATATAATGATGAACCTCAGAAAATTATAGGAGTGGTAGATTTGGCTAGACTAGGACGCCTGAAGGAGTACATGGGCACCTATGGGCGCCCTATTATGGAATATGGGTGCCCTGGTCTATTGAATGACTCAAAAACTGAATTTGATAAGGTCGTTAAACCTTTGTAATGCTTCGCCTTTTACCATGTTAGTGTCACGCTTGATTCATTGGTGTCGATGTAGATCTCCAATGAATAATCTCCTACAAAACCCCACACAAAATCATCAAACATGTTGTCCTGTGTTTTTGTAGGGGCAAAATTCAATAGAAAGTAGGACAATTATACCCCTGTGTAAAAAAAAAATCAAGTTTTACCTTCCCAAAACACCCCAGGTCATCCTATCCTTAACACTAGCCTTACCTAGTCAGCATTGGTCCCCAATTGGATGTCCATCCAATTCCCCTAGGTGATTTAGGAAAGCAAATTTTGTCCCCCTAGGCGATTTAGGATCTTTTGGAGAATGCCAACTTTTGAACAATTTTGAGAAGGGCTACCACTGGCCTTCCCAGGACTAATGCACCCCCCTAAAGCGAAACGGAGGAGTAACATTCAACATGGAGATGCATTCAAGTGCCAAGAACATTTGTGAAAATATTTTGGAAGATTTTGGAAAGATCTGGAGGTTTTGTAGCTAATTCAGCAAAAGCAGGTTTTCAAGCCTAAAGGAGCAAAGACCATGAAGAAGTGCCTGAACTTCAAACAGATATTCTAGGATATTCGTGAATATTCAAGAGCCCAAAAAAGTACCTATGTAAATTATTTTCCATGCCCTAAACAATGTAAAAGACGAGACATCCTAAAACAATATGCACTTTCCAAGGCAACTTATTCTTCTGGAACGTAACTAGCAGTCCGAGAATTAAGGGGTAATTTTGAGGTGATGAATTCAGAATTTAAGTTTGATACTATTACAATTCAACTCATTGGGTGGTTTCCAATCAATTTCATATAAAAATTTTCCTCGGAACTCATATTAAAGCTCAATTTATCACCGTTGCAAGTCGAGCTCGAGGTAAGAACTCTCGCAATTAGCCATTTCAATGGGTGGACACATGTCAACACTAGGAGCATAGCGAGATTTATTGTCCCTAATTTCCATTTTCTAAATTTATTTAAGGGACACAAAATTCCCCCTCCTCCCATTTAATCTCCAGAACACCAACATGACCTCCCGCTTGCCAGTTAAGCCCCTAGGAGCTAGTTTGAGCCTTCCCTCTCCCATCACGCATGTTCGTCAAGTGTCATCACCACACGCCTGAAGGGATTTCATGTCCCTTTAATCCCTTTAGAAAAGGGACATAGGGGACACAAAATTTCCTCAGCCCACTTGAGCCTTGTGGTTCTTCATGCGCCTAAAAGTCATCTCCCAGGTGCTTTTCTTAAGCCCCCTCACTTAAGCGCACATCCAACCAAAATTTGACAAGTTTCAACACCATGCACCTGAGGAAATTTTGTGTCCCTTTAGAAAATATACATAGGAGACACAAAAATTCACACAACTCCAAAGATTTCTTTTTCAAATGCATAAATTCCAAAATTAGCCACTTTCATTTCATTTCATCCTCCACACCTCCATACCTTGTCGGCATATTGCCAAATTTTTTCCAAAGCTTCTTACCTCCATTGCTACACTCAACCATCTCCATGAAATATTCCTCATGCTGAAAATATAGGGATCTCAGAAAAAAAAAATGGATCAAAACGACGAAGAACAAAGAGAAAACGAAGATTTTTCATCCAGAAAACCCTCGTAGCCGCCCAACGAAGAAATTGTCATAGCTTGCAAACTACAACACAGATTGAAGTAAGGTTTTTTACTTCATCATTTTCAAAGGCTGTAAAAACCCAAGTATTATATTTCACGTGCACGACGAGGAAATTTTGTAGTGAAGAAATCATCTTTTTTGTACTCCATAAGCTGAAAGTTTATTTCCCGTTAAACTAGTGATCGGTTTGCAACAAAATTGCATCTGTGAAACAAGCAAAGAAAACCCATATCGAAAATATAATATTCATCAAGATATGAGGAGGGGAAGTAGACCTACAAATTTTTTACTCCATTAATGGTTATCATGGCAAGGCCATGCCTGTAACCATTGTCAAGTCAAAAATTCAAATTTAAAAATCTCACAAACTGGCGATCAGGTAGATCTGAAATTTTGGAGGAGAGATATTGGGAAAAAACCTATATCAAAAATATTTGTTTCGTTGTGATCCAATCATCAGAAACACACTTAATAAAAAATAGTAAGCCTTCCTACATGGGAGACTGTTATTTTGGGTAATTCACTATCTGAAGAAGTTGCGAAGAAGGCAATGAACACAAGTGAAGTATCACAGGAGAAAATCATTGAAAGGGTCATCTCAGCCCAAAATTAACACTTACTAAAAATAGTAAGTGGTCCCATACATACCTGTCAAAAATAGTAAGTGGGTCCAAAAGGTGGTTTCCACAAGAGGAACACTGTGAGAAGAAGGAATTCAAACTACCATAGTCGGTTGAGGTCCGAAAAAGTTGATTTTTACACTTACTAAAAATAGTAAGTTGTCCTTCCCAGTCATAGTAATTTTTGAAGAATCATGAAGCTCAAATTTTTAGGAGTGAATCTGGCACAATCTCTCTCTCTTCTGAGTACGAGGTAGGTGACAGTGATGTTTCCTATATGGGTTTTAATGATCTGAAAGCTCACATTATGGCAAAGGAAAGAGGGAAAATCGAACATAAAGAGTTCGCAGCTGCAGGACATCTCATGTCCGTACAATGCACTGAGCTAGTCTTGGCTTGCTCACATCACTATGCTCCTGATACATAGACAATTCAAGCACACAATGGTATGACAATGGCAATCATAGCCCCTAGAACCATCTCACTTGCCTTGCAAATTCTGACATCACCCAACATGGTTGTCATCACGAAGGAGAAGGTCATACACAAGTGGGAAAAAATGGATGCATGCCTACAAGGGGTTGCACTAGGGTTGTGGATGAAGATAGGAAGAAAGCCTTTAAGGATGCCAAAGACACTTTCAAGATGTGAATGTTGCAAAGTCTATTCAGATGTAATCACTCTCGTCAGCAGAGTTATGGGAGAAGCAAGTACGAGGGACTTTCAGAATTGGATGTCTCTATTCGTACTAATGTTGACTAAAGGAAAGCAACAAATAGATTGAGGTTAGATAATCAGTGAAAAATTACATCTACAGTTGCTCCAGGTGCCCATGACAAATAATTTCTAAATGACTTCTTATTTGGTCTTTTTCTCACCATCTTAAGGTCATTCAAGGGATTCTCTCTCACCCAGAACATCGCTACCAAGGTTCTAGTGTTCGAGAAACTCCCTCAATTGGTAATGGGAGAAAGTCACAGACACTTCACCCATGTGAATGATGCATTAATGATGTTCGTGGTCAGAATTTTGGAGGGTGATTTGGAGGAAAGGATGTTGCCACAAACGGTGTCCTCAATCAAAAAATATGGTTCCTATTTTATTCAATCCTCAACTTTCTCCTACTTGCAAGTTTCCGGCTTTGAATAAGCTCCACTAAGGTTGCCCAAGTACCTTAGTGATCAAATTGTGTTATTTGAGCTCTACAGGCATCTCACGCAGGTGAACAACAAACTCAGAAATAGAAGAAAGAATTTGGTCTCATTTCCCATCTCTCTCGAGGTGTTCACGTGTACGAATGTAAATTATGCATCCCATCAAGAAGTTGCCTTCGCACACTTAACTCCGCATCCCTACATCGCCAAAGCCAACTTCGACATATGAGTTGATATAGATTCCTTTCATATCCCAGAGTTGCGCCATGTTCTACAAACTGAGGACTATTGAGCCAATTGTGTTAACAAATTTGAGGTAGGGGAGAAGGATCACATGAGGATGACAGTTGATGAGATGAGGAAGTTTCAGTTCTCTTGGTATGAGGATGTTTTGCAAGACAATGGAATAGAAATGTATGATCCTAAATATGAGGTGGTCAAGGCTTCCCCATTGCCTCAAGTCAATTAGCATGTTCGTGAGTCAAGAAATATCAAGGAACAGACTGAGAAAGTGGTCAAAAGAACAAGGTATGGGTTCCAAAGGAAGAGAGGCATTGCCATTCAATCACGAAGTATTCCCACAAGTCAGAAGCAAGCTTCATAACAGTCATCATCAAAGTGGTGGAAATTACTTCAAGTTCAAGACACTCCGGAGCAATTTCAAAGAGAAAGGCCACATAATTGGAGACTTCTTCTCACAAAAAGTCACCTAAGAGAGCCAGGACAGAGGAAGACCCAGTTGTAGAAATACAAGTTGTAGAAGACCATGCAGTTCAAGATCTAGTCTTTAAGCCACTACAGGAGGTCTCACCTCTTGTCGACACTACTACCTCTCCCATCCAAGATATGCCTCCTCCACCCAAGTAGGGAACAGTTGATATGCCTATCATGGAGCCTGAGTCCAATGAAATGTTCCCATGGATGTAAGAGACAATAACACCTGATACACACACTATTCAACAAGTCACGGTCCCCGATTATCAAAAATTACATCGTTGGCCAAGGGAAGAAAAAGAAATATCGCACACACGGCCTCATGGTTATACAGTGGAGACACAAGTAACCAGTATATTGAGGTAGCCCAACCTAAGGTGATTAATCCAGTGGATGAAATGACACCGACTGATTATGAATGAGCAGAATCCAACTAGGGTTAGCTACTCATGAAGGAGATTTGCATTTGTATCAGTAGTCTTCTGCTCAATTGGTAGCGAGGAACAAAGAGTACAAGAAAAAGATTGATGAGCTGGAAGAGCAGGTGCAAAATCTTTCATCCTATGTACAACATCTGGTGGATCTGAGTGCCCCAACAATTCCTATCAAGGAAGTTACACCCATCAGCAACTTTAATCAAGAATCTATAAAGATGACACAAGAGCTCATGGTGTAAGGATGAGCTAATGGTGAATGGATCAACATAATTGCCGAAAAGGGAAAGTTAGTGCTCCAAATGGCAATCAAACTCTTCTCCTACATGTGTGCAACTGCCAACAAGGCATGGATGATTAGAGAAGATATCAAAAAAAAAAAAATCATTGGGGCTCTCTTCATCCATTGGTAGTGGAAATGAGCAACACTTGCTCCCAGGAGCTGATCAACAATAAGGTTTTTGGCACCACTTCTAAGGACTTGCCACGTGTGTGGGAAAGGGCCTTAGAGACTAGGTATAAAACGATCAACCGAGACATTACATAGTTGGATGAAAAAGAGGAACGGGCGTACAAGTTAATAGATAGTATCAATCTCCAAATCTAGAAACTCAAAGTGCTTACAATGGGAGAAAGTACAACAGTCGATGAGTTGATCGGGCCATTTGAATAATATGTCAAGAAGGAACCATGAGACCCATTATCTTTCAATAAAGATACTTTGGAGTCCCAATCAAAAATTTGTGCAGCCATCGCACTCATTACAGAAAAGCACCCATCTTGGTTTGAAAAGTCGAAAGATATCAACAATGTTTCAGATGGGTGGACATAGAATCTAAGTTGTATGCGTATTCCCCATGCTGACAGAGTGGAACCTATAACAGCTCTTTTTAGCAAAGAATTAAAAAGAATAGAGATCTTCTCAGCAGCACAGGAGGAGACCGGTTAGGAAGTGAGATCAAGTCTACTAGAGCGGCCTATTCTTCTGCATGATCCTTTCTCTTTCTTCTTCCCTCTCTCTCTCTCTTTTCCTCTCTTCCCCTCCTTCCCCCCAAATTTCTCTCTCCTCAACGTTCTAATTTCATGTTGGGGTTGCACTTTTTAATATGCCTTTTAAGTAAATTAAAAGTGACTTTAGAAACATAATATAAAATTAAGACACCTTGATTTTATAAAGGGACTTAATATTTTTCAGGAATATGAAAAGTTTAAAGTTAGAAATAGGGCATATGAAGTGTCATCAGGAAGATGAAGAGTCGGTCCTTCTCTATAAATAGTAATGAGCTCTTCATTTGAGCTTCTTCTTAGCTGGTTGTCAATTTGCTATCTCATGAGAGAGTAGTTCTTGTGAATGAACAAAGAGATATATGATTTTCTTCTATTTTCTCCACCTCACATTTCCTCAGTTCCTCGCAATGTATAACTGTGATTTTACAAGCTAATAAAGGAATATTTTATGTTTTCTAATGCATGCGAATGTGTATGTCTTTGTACGTATGGTTTCCTCTAGCTAGTGGCTTTGAAATCATGTAGTTTTCTTCTTTGAAATGCATGTGTAATATTTCTAACTAGTGCGCGTGGGGCTATGAACATCTACTTGCGACATTAGTTTCTTCCCATTAAATTCTTACTCCCTTTCCCACTCTCTTAACAAAGTCCTTTATAGTAAGAGATTAGTAGTTTTGCCACAGGGTCAGTGGAGTGTCCTTGTTGGATCTCTAGCCATAAGACCACCAGGAAAAATTCACTTTTTCAAGCGCATGCAAATAAGGAAGCTACAAGGAAGCTACACCATCTAAGTAGAGGTATTTTGATTCCTAGAGCATTGGTAAGAAACCCATAAATTTCTCCACCCCACAAATTTTCTCACCAACAAAACCCTAAAAAAAGAAAGATGCAAATGAATGGGTCAGGTTGTCCTCAACTACCAAATGGATGGAATTATGACTGAGCTTTGCACTACATATCAAACTTGATGTAGTTCTATGTGCTTTGTGTGTGTAATGATGTGCTTAGGGTGCCCTAACACCAATGACACCAAAGTAGCAGGCAATAGCTAGATGTAAAATGCAAATGGTGGATGGAATAAAATGAATACAACCCTTCCTTTGCAGTGTGTGATGAAAAATAGTGCCCAAATGTAGTCTCTTTCCTTATGTATATAGCTAACCCTTAGTAGAAATAGTTTACCCTTAAGATAGTGTGTATGTTGTGTTTATATGGGGATCTCTTTCTCAAATTTTGACACTAATGACTTAACACATCGACTAGTGCCTAAGGGAATGGGAGAAAAAACCATAAACACTGACCTCAAACTTCTAAATTAAAATTAGGTGCAATCGGGACCAAGGCACCCAAAAATGAGGACCATGGAGCCCAAGGCACCCCAATCCCTTATTAGGCACCCTAGTCAAAGACTAGAGATGATAACTAAGTGAACAACAACAACTAAGACTCACCAAGAGATGACCAAAAATGTGCAAACAAGTGACGATTATGAAAGACACACAATGAAAATGACCAACTAGACCGACGACAGGACTAGAGGATGGGTCATTAGTGAATACTTTTCTTACGCAAGATCCATATATAAAACAACATACTTGGCAATATAATTTTAGTAATAAGTGCGTGATTTTGTGACTACATTTTCCCCCACTTTATGTTGGTGAGCGAAAATCTAGGTAACATAAATTAAATAGATATACGTACTTGAGAGAAATCCAGAGAAGCTCATGTTGTAGTAGAACGAGCAAATGTGGTAGAAAAAGTGTGTCGAATGAACCATATAGCCTGTCAAACCATGGATCAACGTGTTGATCCATGCAGCATAGCCAGAAACGTAATATCACAGTGAAGTACACTAAATGAGAGTGATGATTGTAATGTTGAATGATTGATGATTAGGAATGATGATATGATTGGGTAAGGAGTGATCAATTCTAAACCTAGTTGTGCGCATAGGAAAAATTGACCGGAGGATTTGGGCATCGTGCTGCTAGAGGAAGAGTGTAGGGAGAAAGGTGCATTATTCTCCAACTTGTAACTACATCCTCAAAATCTAGTCGCTACAGATGGACTCAGATCAAACATTTTGTGCTTTTTGGATCCAAATAATTTTGATCAAACATTTGACCCATATAGGAGTGGTATAGGAAATACACTCTTGCCCCACTCCATAGGTGTTGCCGCAATGTGATGGATTTCAAGTTATGTCATCTGGAAGCAAACACCAAATATAGAATAGCATCCCAAGTTAGGTCATCTGGGAGGCCGTGTGTGTTGTATTGTATCAATTAAACAATGTGATTTCGATTGTTAGAGACTTGAATGTGTTGGTGAATTGATTGATTGATTGATTCTGATTGGTAACACCTAGAGAGATTTTATGCTAGTTTTCCCTAGGTTAGGTCATTAGGGGGAATTGACAGAGATTGATGAAATATAGTATAGAGAAAATTTGTGTTTATTTCCCCCAAGTTAGGTCATTAGGGGGAATCGCTAGAAATTGATGAAGTATCACATGTGGAGGATTTACATTTGTTTCCCCTAGGTTAGGTAATTAAGGGGTTTTGATGGTGAAATGTCACATATTGCATTAGTAATTATTTGGAATTGTCGAATTAGTACTTTTGGTTGAACGCATGAAGTCGTAAGGGGAATTATAGCATGAAGCCAACTATATGCCCCCTTTTCGGAAAAAGGGGAAGTGATGAGAATAATGAATGCTAAGCCGAAAGCAAGCATGCGATAGATAAAATGTGATAAATATTGTCAAAATGTGTATAGATCGAGTGATGGACAATGTGAAGGAGAGATAATTCATGTGTCATGTGGATGGTATGATGGTAGGCAGAATTATAAAAAGAATGCCACAAACAGGGTATAAATCAGAGTAAATACGCTCAAGTTATTATGAAAACCATGGAGTGTGTATTAGTTGAGGTGATGACTTTGAAATAATGACTATAGTAAAGTTTGTGATGTAAAGTAACTATAAGTAAGAAGGTGAAAAGGTGATTACCCACTTCATTTGTCATTTACATAATTATGAGAGTGAGTGCTAAGTGTGAAAATATGTCACAAGTGAGAGCAACATGACCTAGCCGATTTGAGATCGTGGCAACCGCAGTGGCATCATGTACAACGATGGAGTTGGTAAGTGCAATTTTTTTTCGGAAAATGTGTGTGTAGTAGTTGTTTTTGATGATTTTTTACAAAGTTGATATTTTTAATGTTCTCGGCATTTTAGAGCTAGACAAGAGCAGTGAAGGTGTTAATGGCCTTCGGGATAGGAGTACTCAAACCTAGGTGATGGAGTCCTGCTCCTGTGTATCCTAGTACTAATTTTGGGCGCCCCTAGTCCAGAGAGGGTGTATTTAGTCTAACATGATGGAAATGCTATTTTAGATGTATTGTGATGTATATATTGTTTTAATTGTTGCGCTTGTTCTTGTTTTGTGGTGTGCAAAGGTATATCCACTCGAGGGAGTTCTACAGGGGTCCTCATTTGAGTAATTTGCTTGGATTGGGTTTATCTGATGACGATTGGGAGGTCATGGACCATTCCGGTCTATGTCACATAACATGGATGCGGGATGTGCCCCATAATATGCCTATGTTGACATCACTATGTAAGAGATGGAATGCAGATACTTGTACATTCTGGCTGCCTACGGGGAAGATGACCGTTAAATTGAAGGATGTGTATCATATATTTATGTTTCTAGTTCTTGGGGAGAGGGTACATGTCATGGTGGTGGAGAACATAGAGGGGCAGCTGAGAGATGTCTGATGGTATTGTGTGGCGACCTAGGTACTTTCCAAGGCCCATATCAGTTTGGATGTCATTTTAAGGTCTGGGGTTCCACACTTGTAGAAGTTCATAGCAATTGTCGTTGCATCATCTATTTTCATTGAGGGAGGTGGTGTAGGTATCTTATATAAAATGTGAAACATATGTCATCGAATTGAGGAGGAGGGTACTAAACATGCATGGGCATGTTGTGTGTTGGCATACCTATACAAATACTTGTTTAGATTCACCTAGGAGAAGCATGGAGGTGGTATAGGAGCTACGCCATTATGGCATGTGTGGGCCTATGAGCACATAACAATGTTGAGGCTAGTAGGAGGTCCTACAAAAAAGTGGGCTAGACCTGACATATATGCGAGGAGGTAGATTGGTGTGCATGGACAAAAATTGGATATGGATACCTATAAAGCACTTATAGATCGTATGGTACCTGAGACGGTGATATGGCAGTCATACTGAGACTATGGGGGATGGCCAGAGGATGTTATAGAGCTACGGTGTATGCAAAGTACTATGTGGTTGGAGGATTGATTCCCAGGGGTGGCTGAGTAATTCTAGATGGAGAGGGTATCACACTAATTTGGTATGACTCAGGATGTGCCCCTAGAGCCGTATGTGTGGTTGAGGGCAGTTAGAGCACCTAGGAGGGTTAGAGCTATACCGAGGCTGACAACAGAGAATCTAGTACCCTTAGGGCTAGATGAGGTAGATCCCATGATAGAGCCAGCTAATGGAGATGATGCGGGATGCACAGAGGCATACCAAGCATGGTGGGCAACACATGGATGGGTGTTCCTATTTCCCGTGTTCGCGGAGACAGAGGGAATATTACATAGAGGAGGGGTAGAGGGGCAAGGATATGCCCTTGATCCTATTGCGATGGTGAAATATAAGTTTGAGTATCTATAGTTGTGTTGCAGGTTTTGTCACTTACCTATGTTATGATTATCGTTTGTCTAACGTATGTTGTTTGGTTGTTTTTGTAGGTGATGCATATTAGTCTTTGATAGTGGACACATTGACGCAAAATGTTCCTAGTGACATATTGGCAGGTGAGGGATACTAGAGCACATAGATGACATTACAGGTGAACATGCCCATTTGTTTGAGCCGGTGGCCATAGTAGTAGTCACATGTATAGTCTTGCTGAGTGAGAGAGACGAAGCCCACGAGGAGACTCAACGAGCCAGAGAGGCAGTGGGTGGTGGTCCATTAGCACAAGATGTATTTACACGTTATGTCGAGTTACAACGTTAGTTCGCAAAGTAGTCTACCAAGGTTACACTATTGAGGAGGTAGGTTGAGAGGTATTGAGGTCGCAATCAATGATGTATATTTAGTGGTGAGGCATCTAGTTCTAGGGTTCTCACAGTACTCGAGAGTGATAGTGATGATGAGATTTGATTTGTAACAATGTATATTATGTAAGGGTGTTGTCCCTTAGTGATGAGATGTTTTTGTAACTATGATTGGACTCGATATATGGATGATGTTAGTGGCGTTTTATGATTATATTCTCTATGCATGAATGTTATAATGTGACTTTTTGAGATAATATTTGTGAATGATTGTATTGAATGTCACTTATGATGTGTAATTGGTAGTATAATGTGATTGATGATGTATGATCATGTGATTATTGTTGTAATTTATGTAATGTGGTGGATATTTTTTATGGTTTTTGATTGAGATTTGTAGGATAATAATGGTAGAAAAAAATGTGTAATGTGGTGATGTTATAGTGTGGACGATGTATGTAGTGTGATTCTGTAACTAAAATTGTGGTAAATGATTGATTAATATGTACTAATACAGTGACCTACATGTTAGTATTATGAACATAGGAGGGGGGATTAGTGATGCCCCCTAGTGTATAGATGATGAATTTCATTTAGTTAATACCCCTCAGCAGTCAAGAATGAACCGCGTAAAGCAAGAGTATGTCATCGGGAAATGATTGAGTGTGCTAGATGAATCGATGAAGCACATGATGAGAGGTTCTTATAACAAATCCCTTAACAGTCGTGTAAGAACTATAAGAACACAAGTGTCACCTACCAAAGACTAAGGTGATGCGAAGTGGTGAAAGTATGTGGCATGAAAGCAACGTGAGCATATGAACCAAACTGAATTTCATGTGAAGCAACGGTGGGATGGATGAATTCAGAGGGCTATGGAAGCCGATGTGAAGCATGATGTGGTGGATGAGATGGATGGAGAAAATGTGGTGGATGTGATGGTGCAACTATGAATGGATGCGGTGGAGAGCGTGCATGAGTGACAACCTGTGGCGGTGGACGTATAATAACCTTAGTATTAGATGGATACAACAAGTCAAGGCAGGTAGAAACGTGTTGATGAGCTAGAGGATAGATGGACCACTCACGTGAGTGAGAGCCAAAGGAAATACTTTCCTTAACCTCTAATCATTGCAATCTATCGTGAAGGTCAAAAAAATCATTGTCCCTATGGTCATTGATGCGATGATAACTACAATAGGGTTGATCACGTTGACCATGTAGACGATTTTGTGGATGATGTTGATTAGAGGGCAAGTGAATTAGATACTCATTAAGTAAAACATGTAGCACATCATGTGGTTGAGCGTGATGAGAGAAGTGTAATGGCTCATGAGAAACAAATGGAGTAGATGGATAAGTAGTGTGTTGCAGAGGAGGAGGAGAAGGATGTTTTTTTGATATAGTAGGTTGAGCTTGTTTACTAAGTAGAGATGGAGATTGTGTAGGACACTCAACTGATGGAAATGGAGGAGAACCAAATGATACCATAGTAGTAGGAGGAAGTGGAGGATCAATAACATATGCTGAGAGAAGATCTTGTTCTCGGTCAATGACTTTATAACACAAGATTATGAATGAATCACATGTATCATATTACAATCATTGCTTGAGAGCGGGAATTAAAACACAAAAAATATGAATTTATCCTCAAGATCAATATGTTAGAATAATAATTGATGCATACAAGCATTGAATCATAAAATGCAATCCTTGATAGGTTCAGATACACCCTGATGTAAAGTAGGTATATGATCATGAGTAACTCTAGGGCCATTGTTGATGATAAAATGACGGAGGAAGGCATCCTCCATATCATATTAAGTACTAATAAACCCAAATGGAAGATGAGTGTACCATTGTAATGCATCATTAGTAAGACTATGTCAAAAAGCCTTAAGTAATACTCTATCATTAGAATAGGAAGTCATAGCCATGTGGTAATGTTGGACATGTAGGTGAGGGTCACCATTACCGTCAAAGCATGTGAATGTAGGCATAATAAAGTCCTTAGGAAATGTGGAGTTATGAATCCTCTTAGGAATAAGGTTACCATGTAATGAGTTGTTATCAATCGAAGCATAATAGGCCCTACTTTCTAAAGTGAGTGACTAAACCTGATATTATGATTGTCCTACGGCATGCATGAGAGAAAAAATGTCCTATGAAGGAATAGAAGAATATGGCACCAATGTATTAAGTGGTTGTAGCTTGTCATTGTGAGTAATCATAGGTACCTCAAGAGAAGATAAAAGAGATTCCGATGCTAAAGAAACCCTAGAGGTAGGTGCCAAAGAAGGAGATGGAATATCCATAGCAGTAATAAGACTAGCATCAGAAACATCCCTAGGAGGTAAAGCAATCGATGGAGATATCGCGATAGTAGAATATGAACTAACAAATGTAGGAAAATTGTTAAGAGGAGGTGAAATGGTAGGAGTAGAAGAACTAATAGATGGAGGAACCTCATGCATTATGCTAGATATAACCTCAAGAGAAAGTGGAGTAGGAGATTCAGAGTCAGCAATATGAAAAGTAGTAGGATCATGGCTATCAATTGGGTCCTCAAAATCAGAAAGTGACTCAGATATGAGTATGTCACTAAGTGGATCATCGACATAGTGTGAAGGAGTATGCGAATTAGTATGTGATGGATTAGGAGAAGCAATATCATAAGTAGGAGAGTCATGAGATGTAGCCACCGTAGTGGTTGAATGAGGAGGAGAATTGATGTGAGAGCTATTGTTAAGACCTAACATGTAATCGATAAGAGAATCATCTATAATTTCTTTAAATAGGTCGGTGGGAGGATCACTAGTAGTTGTATAGCATGGTGTACAATGAGTGAAGGCTATTGGATCCGAAACAATACTAATGCCAATGGGAGAATTTTCAAAACTAGTATGTACATATTGTTGACCATTTAAGAGTTGTTGTTGAATATGATTTGGTATGACAACATTACTACAGAGATTTGTGAGCTCAAAGATAACAACCTCATCATAAATTGGATTAACACTAAAGTGTGACATGATGGGCCAAGAAGGAGAAGAACTATCCTTAGCCATTAGGGTTTGAAGTGGATCCTAGGGAAAAAATGTTCTAAAGTACGGGTTCACCAAAATGATTAACTAAAATATGAAATTTAGTAATAATCTAATAAGTACAATAACATAATACTAGAATATACTGTAGTATAGATGCTAGAAAATTTATTTAATATTTTAGATGAAATGAAATAGGGGGAAAATGTACTAACCTGAAAATAATTTACCTCGCAGTTTAGTAATAATCTAATAAGTACAACAATGTAATACTGGAATATACTGAAGTATAGATGCTGGAAAATTTATTTAATATTTTAAATGAAATGAAATACATGAAATAGGAGGAAAAGTTACTAACTTGAAAATAACTTACCTCGCAGTGATCTGGGATTGGGCAGAGTGATGTGCTGGCGCAACTAAATATAATGAAGAACCTTAGAAAATTACAGGAGTAGCAGATCTGGCCAGACTACAGGGGCACATGTGGGCATCATGTTCTAGAATATGGGTGCCCTGGTCTGTTGAATGACTCAGAAACATAATTTGATAGGGTTGTTAAACCTTCGCAATGCTTCGCCTTTGACCACGTTGGTGTCGCACTTGATTCGTTGGTGTCACTATAGATCTTCAATGAATAATATCCTACAAAACCCCCCAAAAAGCATCAAACCATAAAAAAGAAAGATGCAAATTAATGGGTCGGACTGTCCTCGGCTGCTAAATGGATGTGCCTAGGGTGCCCTAACACCAATGACAACAAAGTAGCCGAAAATAGCTAGATGTAAGATGAAAATGGTGGATGGAATAGAATGAATACAACCCTTCCTATGAAGTGTGTGATGCAGAATAGTTCCCAAATGCATTCACTTACCTTATGTAGATAGTTAACCCTTAGTAGAAATAGTTTTCCCTTAACATAGTGTGTATGTTGTGTTTATATAGGGATATCTTGCTCAAACTGTGACACTAATGACCCGACATGCCAACTAGTGCCTAGGGGAATGGGAGAACAAACCATAAAGACCAGCCTCTAAACTTATAAATTAAAACTAGGTGCAACCAGGACTAGGGTGCCTAGAAATGAGAACCAGGGAGCCTGAGGCACCCCAATCCCTTCCTAGGCACCCTAATCAAAGACTAGAGATGAAAACTAAGTGAACAACAACAACTAAGACTCACTAAGAGACAACCAGAAATGTGCAAACACGTGATGATTATGCAACACACACAATGACAATGACCAACTAGAATGACAAGACTAGAGGTTGGGTTATTAGTGAATACTTTTCTTATGCAAGATCCATATATAAAAAAACATACTTGGCAGTATAATTATAGTATTAAGTGTGTGATTTTTTGACTACAACACCACTATATAGTTGTGATCTCGCTTGGACTATTAAGTGAGTACAATTTGTGCCTAAAGGGTCCAACAATCATAAAAAATTCAAGTCGTACATTGAATACTCAACAATTTCTTGGTGTAAACAAAAAAGGGTAAGGTTTTGGATGATGTGATGCGAAAATAACATACGTAAAGGATTAAAAAACACATGTATAAGTATTTATTTAGTTATGTGAAAAGAATGAAAAACACTTACTTTTTACAACCAACGAATTGCAAAAGCTAACTTTGGAAATTAGACTTTTGGAAGATGCATAGAAACAAACATCTGATTAGTTTGGGAGGAAATAGAGACATTGAAAACCTTTTTTTACAGGAAGAGAGGGTAGAGAGAAGACTTTTCTTTGTACAAAAGTGGAAAATTTTTAAGAGAACAATAACCAATTCTTGAATCCACGGTCGATAACCTCAACATATGTGTCAGCATCCTACTTATGTCGACTGTGAGAAGCTTATTTGAGGGACACAAAAGCTCTGATTAGATTCCCACATATTCAAAATATCCTATTCATGAATTGGGAGAAAATATTCAACAACCCTTTAACTACTGGATCGAGTGCCAATGCGAAGGAACATGGAACTTGCCAACATCAACATAAAAACAACAACAATCAAGCAAAGACAAAGTGTCTGTGCACACTTAGGTGTGCTTTTCCTTTAAGCATGTAATTTTTTGTAATGCCCCTCATCTTACCACCTCTCGATTATAGTTGCGTGGGCTCGAGTTGGTCCTTGTTACGAGTGAGTTTGTTGTTTTGGCATCGTGCTTACAATATGAATAATTCATAAAATAAAACAATTAGATGGACTGTAAGAAAAATAGTACTACCTTCCTAAAATTAGAATATTAGACGTTGATGAAGGATAAACGTAATTGTATGGAGATCTATCTTCGTATCGCATTGCTCCTTTAAGGTCGAGATTACAATCATCTATATTTAAGAATACACTAAAATGTAAGCCTCTGAGATGCATTATTTTTGGTAGGAATCAAGCCTCTGTGCAACACGAGTTAATACCACCTATGTGGATGAAGAGCCTCTCATTCATCGTGTTATCATTTCCATCCTGGTGGAGGGCTCGATGGACGTTCGTAACCTCTTCCATGAATGTAAAATAATGGTAGGAATTAAATTAATCAATTGCGATAATAAAATAATAAGAGCAATTTGGAAGTTGTCCTTTCACGGATGAACCTTTGGAACCCTTGAAGTGCCTTCGTGCCTTCATCTCATATGGTGACGTCTTTATTCTTACGATCCTTTCAACTTAAGAGTAATTATGAATCTTGAAGTTTGAAGCATATATATGTATATTTTGTTTTAACGTAAAAGTTGATCTAAGCAAATTGTAATACGCGTAATGATAAAAGTAATCTAATCTACATAAATTTCAAATGAGGATTCTTATATGATAGGTAAGTACTTTAACGGGAGCGGGTGAGGTTTTGGTTAAAGTGAATTTTAAAAATAATAAAACAATCATGACAATAAGTTATTTTAATTGTTTGAGGAAATTGAATGAGTTAAATGATTTGAAACTAAAAATGTTAACAACAAAGCAAAAAATGAAAATAATTAAATTATCAAATATTCTTAAATCCCTCAAAAAAATGGGAGTATGTGCCAACCTTATACTAAGAAAGAATCAATAGTTTGTTTTGGTTAATGTGAGATTTTATATGTGAGAGAGATTTTGGTTTGTGTGTGGATGAATGAAGAAGGATTTGGTCAAAGGGTGCATTTTGCAAATTCTTGGTTTTGTTTTGGAATTCCATGAGGGAAGGTTGTAGTTCAGGGATTGCTCAGTTTGTGTCTGATTTTAAAGGATTTAGAAACTCCCGGGCTATTCCATCTGAGAGGTGTAAGATGAATTCCTCCTCAATTTCATGTATTCTCCATGTCTACACATGTATGAGAGCTTTAGAACAGAGTATGGAAATTTTCCAAGCTTATTTGGAGGACTTTGTTATTTAGTTTTTCTTATGGTAGAAGTGGGTCCATTGAAATGGCCTTGGGTGCTTCAAATAAATGGCTATTGATAGGTATAAAGCCAAATTCCACGACCTCTGCCAACATCCTCCTTGTCAATGTCAAATTTAGAGCATAGAGCAGCGCTTGGACATCCATTAAAGCATAGTTTGAAAAGTAATTCCTGATAGACAAGTATGCAAATGCGGCAACATTCAGTTTGCATAGCCCAGTGCATTTGACAGGCGTCAGAAGCATGCACAGGGCATGTGAACTCTTTGGTAAATTGCCTAAAAGAAATGTGGGCTCGTTGACAGTAAGGATTGTTGTATGTGCAAGGTACAGGCTTTGCACAAGACTAATTTGTTGAAGCGTCTTTAGAAACTCCAAGACAAATGAAATTGCCAGGTGTAAAGTTAGATGCATTCCTTCGCCTGTATCTTACCAGCTCATGCCAAATTGGGGATCATATAATGTTGGAAGTGCACAAATGATTTTTGTATAAAAAGGGGGGGACTTAGAAACTTTCAAACAAATGCATTTGTCAGGCTTAGAAGATGGTTGTTTCAATCTTTTCCAGTATCCTCTCAGCTCGTGCCAAAATAGGGACTGTGGAGCAGGGTGTGGTCTGGCCGTCATTGCTTTGGAGAGTTTTATTTTCTTGAGGATATATTTTTCGTGTGATGGTAGATATTTATGCAAGTAGAAGTGAGCTCTAGGCATGCCTACTATTTCACATAATATCCGGGGGAAGGGTGGGTTAATGACCGCTTAGTGGAATCATCCTTGATGTGTGGCATGACTCGTGGGCTTGGGATGTGAAGTGGGCATGGTTGGTTGTCTAATGCTTTGAGTTGGAAATTGAAATAAGAATGTGACATCGATCACATATTTTCTTGCTTTTATGTCGGTTGACTTGGGGGTTGAGTGTATGCAATAGAACTATTGATAAAAGCTTTGCGTTCAGACGGCCGCAGACTGAGCTCTAGGTGATCCATGTGCTTCTCCAATTCGATTATCAAGTATGGTCATCTCACTTTACCCTTTCATAATTTAGATGTTCTAGTTTTCTTAATTTGAATGGAGTTGTAAACCAAACTAAAGACAAGTAAATGTTTGGGTGAACTAAACAAAACGTGTTATTCTATAGCAAATTATATCTTTGTTTGGTATGCATTTGACAATTACCCATGAATGTAAACACTACTCTCTCCTTTACCTCGTAAGATGGATGGTTCGAACTACGATACTAGTTTTGGTTTTGGAAACCATGCGGTTGGCAAGAATAAGCGGGGAGCTTAGTAAACCTACTTCTTTTTATGACCTTGTGTAATGTTAATAAAACTTGTTTTTATGGAGGCACAAAATATCCTTACAGACCTCGAAATGAGAAAATCAAACTTTAGTCATGTACCATGTATGTGGAGTGTTCAACCAAACCCTGGGTTGTTCCTCGGAAGTCTATTTGAACTTGTTTTGTAACGTGTTTGAGGAGCCCATAGCGGGCTAGATTGTAACTTTAATAGCTACTGAAAATTAAAAATGCAGTTTGGTTTTGACTCGTTGTCTTGGCCCTGGGTGTAGAAACAGATTTTGGCTTCCACATACCTCTAATATTTCTACGAGACAATTAATGTGAACCCTCAGTTTGGATAAAAACATCCCGTAAGCTAGTTTTCCTTATAGATTTTGAAGGCCTCTGGTCATCAAACAACAAGGCCACTTGAGTGCATTTCTGATCAGTAGCTCCGAAAAGATGAGCACCATTTTAATCATGTTTTCTAGTTTGAGGTTCCATCAGCTCTAAGTTTTTCCTTATATATAGGGGAATAGGTAGGAATTTATTCCCTTATGTGTTTGAGTCTTGAATATGGTTTTCGAATGTTGGTTTTTGCGTAACTTGTCTAAATTTTGACATTTTTGGAAACTTGTGTCTAATTGGTGAAAATTGGCATATGACCTTATCCAAGAAAACTAACAATATAGAAACCTTGTAAACATGAATACATGACTGTAGGAAAATTTATGTTGACACTTGCTTGAAAGGAAATTGAATGTAGGAAAATGGTGTTTTCTCTCTCCTCTCTCTATCTCTCTCTGTGGGTTTGAAAACGAAATGAAATGACATTACAGTTCTTACTCTCCTTTGAAGTGTGTTAAATACAGTTTCATTATTGTTAGAGAACTATGAAATCGTATATCGTGCTTGGTTGTAGTTTGATGCCATGCCAACAGTTGTGTTGACCATGCAGTGGTTGCAGGTATGCGGGACAATTAGGAAATGGTACTAGCGTTGCTGGTGTTTTTGTAATATGGAATGTCGTTGAAATATATAGACGTATCAGCACTATTTTTTTATGAAAATGAAAGTTATGTATTGATTATTTTGTGATAAGTAAGAAATTGTGTTATATTGGTGTATTTGGAAAAACAGACATTCTATTTGGGTACGATATTGATTATGATTTTGTTGTTGTTATACGGTTTAGATATATAGAATCAACCTTCTATAATGTTAATTATTATTTTCTACCTTACTACTTATGTTGATGGCAGAAACTTTCTATTACTGGGCTATCGAAAGGAATTGTGCTCTTAACCTTTCCCGTGTATCTTTCTCTTAAACGAGTTTTTTATGGTTAACGATACCTTTATCACTTTAGAAAAGACTTAAACATATCGCATGTCGTTTCTTTTTGTTCACCTTGAGTGATCTCATTGTGAGATTTAAGTGTCGTGAGTGAAGTTAGTACTTGCTTACCTTCGCATTAAATCCTCATGTTTGACTCCTTTAACCCCTCTCGCATCTAGCTTATCTATGGGAGGTTGAATTGCTATAAGTTATCGTGTATCAAGGTGTAGACCCCTTTAAAATTTTCCTTACTCATGTGTCATTCATAGTGCAAGGTTTCTTATGCATGTTATTTTAGTTAAGGGTGAAATACCCCTTTGTGACATGTTTGATGTAATGATTATCTACGTGTTTAAATGGTTTTCGTTTATGCTAGACTCTTGGGAAGATTTAATCATTGTACGTGTATGGGATCATTAGAGCAACAAGAAGGTAATGTTATTTTCTTTGAAATGTGGTCAAGGGGGCCTTGGCAAACTATGAAATGGGGTGGTACCTCACTTAGTACCCCTAATAAAATCCCGACTCTTTTAAATGTGAGCGATATAAAATGGACACACAAATGAAACTTGGAATTACCTTATTCTTAGTTAGGCCTTCTTTTGTTGTTAAAAATTGTTATAAATTTCACCACGTGGGTTCAAGCATTTGAGCAACTTAATCTCTTGTCTAGAAAATAAAACTTATGGCTCATAACTATTAGAAATGACCCTAACCGATTATTGAATCATAACAACTAAGAATGTCAAGTAAATGTGTTTCAGGTGAGACAAAAACTATAGTTCTGACCGAGGGCTAGGAAAATCTCACATGTGTGTTAAAGAGTTTTAATTTAATATTGAGTTATATAAATGATAGTAATAGAGAAAATAACTCAATTAAGTGTACTTTGTTACAAGTTAAATCTAAAATGAAATGAATAAGTTGTAACGTTGTGAATAAGAATATATGTTTACGTGATAAATGATATCGAGACCTATAAGGTTATATAAGAGAGTTTTAAATGGCATTAGGGTGGAACTATCTTAAGTTAAGAGTAATACGAAATAAAGACAATGCAGACTAGAAAAAGGAAAATGTATGTTTTCATGCTATATGCTCTACAAACCTTTAAGGATAAAATTGGAATTTGAATACGAAAAAGATTTACCCATGAAAATGTGATATTGTGGAAGGTTCCAATTCGTGATGTACATTTTGTCATTGTGTCGTGGTTTCATACTTGCTCATTTATCTAGGTGTGACATTGGTTGCATATTGTATCATTTTGATATTTGTGTGTTCTTCATGTTGGTGTAAACATTGTTTGTGGTGTTGTGTAACCTCTTGTGTGTCTTTATGATGCCGCATAGTTGTATCAATAAAATGAAAGTAAAAAAATATATCATTATAAATTTGGATTTGTGTTTGGGTCATACATGGGTGGGCACTCCATTTTTCAATTATACACTTCAAAGGGGTAAATGTAGAAACTCAAATTCAGTAGCTTATCCTCTCGTAATGACAAGTTTGGATTTGATCCTATACTAATAATTTCACTCAAATTCTAAGCTCAATTGACATATAATTTTCTCTTTTTCATGACTTTCTAGTCTCTACACACTGCTTTGTCATTCATTCACATAATACAAATTATCCAAATTAGTATTCTATTCCTAGGGATATTTTTTGGAATATGACTCCATCATCACTAAATCCTTGTATGAGACCATACATAATAGGGCCAATTTGTACTATAGTCTTGGATGACATGTAGGGTCCTATATCCCACCTTCCAATGACTCTTTTCTTAATTTGAATATCTTATGTGTTCCATTTCATCTTCCCTACATCAGCCTTAATGTGACACCTAACCTACAAAAGCCTATATAAGCAAGTCAAATGCACTTCATAACTCACCTGACATTCTCAAACACTCCTATTGAAAAATATCAACACTAAATCACTCAAGGATCTCCTAAATATTTTTAAAGTAGATGCACATCCTTTATATTAGCCACCACATAGGTTAGAACTGATCCGAAAATGGTTTTTACCCCTGGGTACCATGTTTAAAATATTTTAGATAAATTAATTTTTTTTATTAAGATGTTGTATTTAATTACAAGAGGTACATTCTGATTAAATTACGAAATAACAATGCGGAAGTTAAAATCAGAAATCAGAATGCAAGATACAACACCAAAATTGATAACGGAGTTCAACTTGTGAACATACGTCTCTGGATTCACAAAACATGAATCAATCTATTAACGTCCAATGAAGTACAATATCCCTTCACTATTCTATACATTAGCCTTAATGTGACACCTAACCTACAAAAGCCTATATAAGCAAGTCAAATGCACTTCATTACTCACCTGACATTCTCAAACACTCCTATTGAAAAATATCAACACTAAATCACTCAAGGATCTCCTAAATATTCTTAAAGTAGATGCACATATTTTATATTAGCCACCACACATGTTAGAAGCACTCAAAGTAGGTTCAAGAGTCTAGTTTCTTTTATTACCAAACATTCAAAGGTTCTAGAGCTATGTCTTAGTAAGAACAAGTCACTCCAAGCATTGTGAAAGGTTTTAAGGTACAAAGAAAATTATTTTTAGCATATGAAGCACATCACACCACATTAGGTACATTTCTATTCTATTTATAGTCATGTATGTTAGTATTTGTGTCAAAATGTAAGGGAAATATAAGGGGCTGTATTAGATTAGATATACTATTTACACCAACACTAAGAGAGCTACATGAGGATTTCTTCCACTCTAGGGGATGTAGTGTAACATGTGGATCAACTCAAAATGGGTTGACCACCAGGGTTATTCCATCCTCACCCACACTCAAATTTCTCCTTTTGTTATGTCATCATTTCATGAAGATTTTTGTAGGCATCTATAGTTTTCTATTTGTTGTAGGTCATTACAAGTGACTCTAAAAGTGTAAAAAACCTTAAGAAAATAATGAAGACCATTTACAGATTGGTAATAGGTAAGAAAATATTCAAAACTCAACCATTTATAGGTTTGAAACCGTACAAAGCAAGACCAAACCTTACTATTCACTAACTAGATCTATATGGTTTCATACAAGAGAAATTTCCATCTACAATCTTAAGAATAAAAAAATTCTAGGTTCAAATCAACCTTTTTAGTAATTTTGCATAGTACCTCTCTACGCAACTAAGTATTCATCCCTTCGTGTATGTCACACTATTATTTCATTGTTATATCATCATTTATTGTATTAATAGTTATATTATATATTGTATGGTTAATGTGGATTAATTTATTTAGAAATTTTTACCTCTAACATTCATACACCGGATAATTAGTAAGGAAAGAACACTTATTAGGTCCTTATACTTATAAAATGCTTCATTTTATCTTCCTCATATGTTGCAAGATAATAAGTAGGATAGTTTTTGGTGATAATAATCGATCCTAATAGAAGACCCTCCTTATGAATATTTGAAGCACCATTGATTTCTTTTTTAAAATATTTTATAAGGAAGAAACTCTAATGACTTTAAATTCCTTTTATATATATGCCTAGATTTTCATCACTTGCATGATGTGTTAGTTGATATAAAAAAACCCAAATCAATGCTATTTATATAAATGGGTTTATACTACCACCATTAAAAATGAGAGGGATAATCATAAGTTCTTTTATCCAATAAAATGGGTAAAATTCCATAGTTAAATCTAAATCTGCACATAATCACTCAAAAACATGTTAGTTGTTTATGGTGGTTAGGGGACCTACGTCGATTATATCTGTAACATTTTCAAGGTTGAAATAAGAATATGTAAAAGATACAAAACACAAATGAAATATTAAAATGAAATGATAAACCTGTTCAGGGACCTGAGGGGACCAAGTCACGGTGCATGGTTTTATTGTTGGTTATTGATGGTGTCTTAGATGATTTGGATCTTGTTGGTTCTCCCTTTGAAGTCAAGAAGCATCAATAGGCTGAGCGGGATGCTTAGAGAAAGATAGATCAGAATTTGAATCATTTTGTAGCCGAGGAGGGATCTAACTATCTCTTTGTTACTCGAGCTTGGGAAAAGTTGGATAACACCATGCTAAGGGTTTGACCTACCCTACTACTTTAGGTTTTTCCTTCAACCAGGGTGAGAGGACCCATTTTGTAACCTGTATTTGTAAGGGAAAAGAATGGACCAACAATATTTGACTCTCCTTTTTAGGACATTGAGAAATAACCTTGAGAAGACATGGTCAATGCAACATAATCTAACTCTCATGAGTTGTCACCCTAGAAAATGCAGATGTCTCCTAGACAAGGTTCAGGTTACTAAAGACAACAATAAAACCGGCTTGCTCCTGCATATTTTGGGTAAAGGATGGGTAAATTCAACAAATATCCTTAGCATTTATGGATAAGTAGTGCAAGCAGGGGTGGTTCTTGTAGGATTTATCAGTTATGGATGTATTTTGTTGGGGAATTAAGTAGGATAAAGTTGATTATACCAAATATTTGAGAACTTTTAACAAATGTTGGAAAATCTGCCAGATGAGAAGATGAGAACACTTCAAACAACTAACACTGAACCTTCAACTAGAAGATGTGCATCCATGGAAGCCCAAGAATACATGGTTTCACACAATCTTTGAGAATTTAAACATAAAATCTCATGCCAAAAACTCAATAAAACATCAAGAATCCCCGATCTATCATGCCTAAGATACACTCATAGACTTACAAACAACCTTTATCAATAAAATGGAAGCAAAGTGAATTTAAAACTATTTATTTGCAATGAAATGAAAGCTCTCCTCACAATGCAATTGCAATTACCATGATGCTACCACAAGGACAAGATCTTGTGTGATTCAGAGGGATTCCTAACATAAGATTGCAACAGGAACATGAATATCTATTTTGAAATATCTCAACTTAAAAGCAGACACAACAATGCTCATGATCAAACACAATTAACTCAGAACTCATCAAATTCATCAACAAGGGAAAGTTTCATTTGCAGTCTCAATGCTTGTCAATGGTTGTACACTTGCAACCATCTTGACATGATTCTATTTGAAAGCTAAAGAAATTAACAGGTTTCTCAAACAAGTTCTTGGAAAAATGGTTTCTCTCAGTTTACACCTTTCTTTTCTAAAATTTCAAAAAAATTAACTCCCCTTATGTGAGAGTATTCTCATTGCATTTATACAAATCTCAATCACTCACTCACTCTTTAATTTTCCCCCCAAAAGCATGAATCTTTGAAGAATATTCTTTCTTTACAACACATAATCTAATCCATCTTTATTCTCTTGGAAATATCTTGTTTTATGTTGCCAGGTGGGAAAATTATGAGTCATTCACGTTTTCCATTATCCCAGAATGACTAGGATGCCATGTCACTTCTTTGATGTTTATTTTAATCATTTATCTTTTCAAGTGATCAAAGAAACCCCTTTTTGATGATTTCTGAGCATCTCTAAGTGATTTGATTTGACGTGTAATCCCTTTCACTTTTTGAGAATCCATCTTGGGAAACACACATTCACTTTCATGTCTTTCTGGGTGGATTTTTTCCACATGTATCATGTCATATCAAGCCAACCATTATCTTCTGCATAATATCAACTTACTTCATACTTATTTCTCCCATGTGAATATCACATTCAGATCTTTAGAAATTATGCTACCATGATTATACTCAGCTCAACTTTCTTGTCTCAAATTTCTTATAAATTCACACTATTTCCTTCATAAACTCACATTTTATTTTTTGAGTGTAAGGAATTTAGGGAAATTTATTTGCAATATGGTGGAAACACCAGTAGCAGCCAACTTGAAAGACATATCCACTGAGGATTTGCACTCAATTTTTGATCTGTCAGGCCCTGATGAGGCATTCGTAAGAATGCTATTTGAGATTGTTGATCCTGAAGATTGTACCAGGCCTTTGACAACTCAAGTTGTTTGGGTTGCATTGATTAGAAGGATTATCAAGATAAGTCCCATTTTTTCTGCCTTCCAGATGATGTATTTTCATCTCTTCAGACTGGAACATCAAAAGACTCTTGAAGCATTGAAGAAATTTTGGATTGTGAGTAGACCTAGTGTGCAAGGTTTGACTAATTACCAATGCCCCTTCATTTGTAATGAAGCACTTACTATGAAGGAAATCCCCTTAGGGTCTTATGTACTTGATGGGGAGATTTCACTGGGTATTGTGTCTACCCTTTTCTGAAGGATGAATGAGCTGGAGCAATGTGTCTCAATCTTGGAGAAAAAACCATCAAGGACCATACCTTCTCAGCCTCCTAAAGCATCACCATTTTTTGTGAAGAAATATAAGGGTGAGTCTAGCTCCAGGCCTCCTACTCCATCTACTCCAAGATCATTTGTGGTTGCACTTCCAGCTCAGGGTTCCAAGCCATCCTCCACTTTCAAAGCAATAGGGAAAAAGGCCTTCCCTAAAGGAGGTCTGGACATGACTGAATGGGTTTCCTCCTATGAGAGGAGGTCACAATATCTCAATTTTTTGGATGGACCTATGACAACTATTGATGAACTCAGGTCTTTGGGTATGTCTTGCACACTGGTAGGAGACATTGTGTTTGTTCAAATGGCATTGGGGATAGATGAATTTGTTCATAGGAAAAATAAACTAGTGAAGAAACTTCCTCTTTGCAGAGAGGATTTTATGGTGGTGGATGATTAGGTTTCTTTTTCTTGTTTCCCTTTTTTGATACAATTCTTGAAAATATATGTAAATTTTTCTTCATGGGTTGGGGCCCCTATAGAACCCCATTTTAATTTTTTCCATAATACAAAAGATAACAAAAAATTTCATTAGTTTACATGCTTCATGATGGATTTGAAATCTTATCAAAGCAATATAAAAGTCTAATGTATTGTATCAAATTACATATATGTCTTAAAATAACAACTTTAAAGTGATGTTCAGTTTATTTATGAAACAAGAGTAATAATTGAAATAAGATGAAAATCTAGTTCAAGGAAAACAAGCCTATGCTTGTTCATCAGTCTTCATGTCTAAATCTTTATCTTCTTCATCTTCTTCTTCCTTGGGTTTCCTATCCACATATGCATCATACTTCTGGAATAGTTATTTTATATCATCTTCATCTGGGCCTGTATGGTGCTGAAATATCAAGGCTTTCCTTGCTCAGTGTATCCACAGATTGATCCATATTTTGTTTATATTCCCATGGTTTTGATTTTAAATCTATAATTTTATTTTCTACAGTCATTAGTGTCTCAATGAATTCATAAGAAAAGTTTTCTCTTTGGATATTCTTCTCAAAAGAACTGATTAAGAAGTTAGTTTTCAGATCACCATAACTCTTTTTGAATTTATCAAATACCATGTTTTCTAACTTTAGATCAATAGTGTCCATATTCTTTTCAACCCATTTCTTCTCTGTCTCCATTTTTTCTTTGATTCCATTCAAAACCTCAACTCTGAGTTTGGCCAAGTATTCAATTGCATACTGAGTTCCCATGTGTTCAATTGGCACAATTCCTTCCTTCTCAACTAAGTCTTCATCTAATTGAGTAATACGATTCAGCTTGGGGAGAATTCCCTCAAAATAGAAAAGCTCATTATCACACTGTTCAATTAACTCATCAATTTCATTGAGCTTATTCTTAAGCTTTTCATATTTCTTCCTAGCTTTCTCAATGGCTTTCTTCCCCTTTTCCATTAGCTTCTCCACCCAAGTATCAACAACTTTAACCTTTTCAACAAATTTTTCAATGTGTTCCATAACCTCAGGAGTAGCAGTGGAGATATCTTCTTGGCCTTCACTGGATTGGCCAACTAACTGTTGTAAACATGAACTCAATGATTTGACCCATTCTTTCAACTGTCTTTTGGTTATCCTGTCCTCATCTACTTTGTGTAACAAATCATTGACTGCTTCTGAGACTCCTTGCTTTAATGCATCTCTTGAAGGTTTTCCCAAAGGAATGAGTTGAACATTATAGTCATTTGTTGTTATATCACTTCTTGATTTTCCTTCATGTGGAATTGCCACCTCCAAATTTTTAGATCCATATGGGTCAGTATGAGTTTTAGTAATGACCCTAGCCTTTTTTGGAGCCTTTTTGGGTTTTGGGAAAGCCAAAGCTGTAAGATCTATGGATTTCACAGGTACAACCTCTTCTTCTTCTTTTGAAATCAACTCTCCTATCCAGCCTTTTGTAAGAACAGTTCCCACCTTTGTCTCTTGCAATGCCAGTTGAGGTTTTTCAGGGACAACCACCAATTGCTTAGACATCTCTTGAACATCTTGCACTAATGGATCTTTATGTTGCACTTTTTCCACTTCCAATGTTGATTTCTTGGGTTCATCTTGTGTTGGCACTTCCCCCACTTGCTTCTTTCCTTGATCCTGAACTTGGGGTTGACCAACTTCCTTTTGAGTCATATCAAAATTTGGAACATGTTGTCTATTTGTATCCTCAACTGATGTAGTCATAACCTCTACATTTTCCTTGGGAACCTCTTGGGCTGGTGTTGTTCCTTTAGATAATTCTTTTTCTTCTGCAGTTTCTACTTCCTTTAGAGGTTGTTGTTTGGTGGAGATATCCTCATGAACTGGTATACCAATTTCCTTTTGTTATTTTGATACCTCCTTTTGTGGCAGTGTGTTGGCTCCTAGTAGTTGATCCTTTACCTTTATCAATACCTTGTATACTATGATTTTCATCAATCTCTTCCTTTGTAATGGTTTCTTTTGCAATTTCAATCACCCTTTGTTTAGAAGACTTTTCCCTTTGAGGTGATCCACTAACTTTGGTAACCTTAGTTTCCTTTTGGGGATCCTTTTCATCTAGTGCCCCAATATCCATAATTTCCCCACTAGAAATTCCTTGAAATTTTGACTTTCTCATTTTTGAAGTAGTTTGGCCTTCAGAAGATACTTTTGACATTGGAATTTTTGACTCAACAATTGGCACATGGGTGGATTCCTTCACTCCTTCACCTGACTAGAGAATACATGTATCTTCTACCACTTGTCTTTCAACTAATACTTCAAATGCCTTGAGTACAAGAATATCCTCATTTGTGTCTATGTCCATTATTTCAATTGGGATTTTTTTATTCATGCAATTGATCAAAAAGAGGTATACTCACACCTTCAACTGGGGTTGCATAAAATTTCTTCAACTCTTATTCTAACACAGAACTATCTAGTGGATTAAGTGGGACATTACCTGGGGATACTTGTTCTTGAGTAATATCAGCTATTACTCCTCCTAGAGATAAATTTGAAGCTGGAAACACTGGTTGTACATTTGGACTTACTTGAACATATTTTTGTTCCGGTGGTGGAGTTGTTTGATGAACCATGGAAAAACTACTCCTTGTTCCTTAGTGAGCATGGGAGGATCAATCACTTCAGCCTTCTTATGCTTGTGTTTCTTAAATGCAGGATCACCTTCTCTTACCAAGGGTTGTTCAAATACAACTTTGTACCTTTTCTTTTCCCTTTCAAACTATTTGATATCTGGTGCTACCCTTTCCTCAGTACTTTGTGACTTAGATTGGATATTGGCACTTGTCATGGCTCCTCTCATCAAATTTTTCAGTACTCTGGGATTTTGGTAAAACCTCTAGAGGGGAATTTTGTGTAGCTAAGCCCTTTCCTTTTGTTTGGATTGGTACTAAAAAAGTGATAGGAGCATTTTCCATAGATTTTAGAAGCATTTCTTCTATTTTCTACTTCAAAGTAGACATGGAGGTTCCTGTCCCACTAGCAGCAGTGGTCCACTCATCAAAAATTCCTATAGTAGGTATTTTTGAAGGTAATTGAGGGGATTTTCCTCCTAATGGATCCATCTTATCATCTCCCTCCTTCAAAGGGGGAAGATCTTCCTTCAAAATCTCTAATTCTTGAACTTGTTAAGCACCCTTGTATTCTGAATGGATAAATCTATGTTCTTTTATTTTAACCAAGTCAAAGTTCTCCTCATCACATGAACAATCCTACCATACTGATCATCTGATTCCTCCTCATCCCATTTTATGGGGTCATTGGATTTCGTTATATCTTTTGATCAATATAAAATTGACTCATATAAAATTGACTCACAATTTGCTGGTCATCCACAATTCCCTCAGGAACCACAACAATTTTAAAATCAATGATCTGTGTGAGGGTCATCCTTGAGAAATCCCTGAGTCTGACTTCCTCTTCATCTCTACAATTCATCCAATAGTCCTCAAAGTGAGGTTCATGCTCAAAATAATTTTCCAAAGTATTGACCACCCATCTAATGTCATAGCTAGACCTCGCCTCAAATTTCTCCATATCAAACCTTTCCATTTCCTCCTCCATCAACCTAGATTTTATAATAAGGGGAAATAATACCTTCCAATCCTAATGGGAAATTTGATGTTTGTTTTATGTCTCCTAGACAATCATCTTATGAACAGGTGTTAATTGTCTTGCCAACTCACATAAAGCCATCTTATCATCTAAATACCTTGGTAATTTACATGGTTGTCCCTCAAATCCACTGGCTCTTATGTAAGTGAATCTCCTATACTGAATAAAGAAGCAACCATATTCCATTATTGTATTTATAGCTTCTTCTGATATTCTATATTGCTCCCATTCAAGTTTGAACAAGCATATGACAGGTGTAAAAAATGTATCATTCACCAATCTTACATTTCCCTTCCAATTACTCAATTGTAATTGGGGATAAACCTCATGCATTTTGTGTTTTTTGAAAGGGGCATGTGGTATAAGGCTAGGGAAATGTCTATGGCCTGCAATATTGTAAATTAGATATGTCATCATGTAAAACTTGAGCTCCCCAACACCACCCATCTTGATCTTTGCAGCCAGTGCTAGAAGATGCTCATGAATTGAATCAACAATAAGGGTTTCCCAAAAAATGCTCCCTTTCCTTTCTAAAACAATCCACATATATGGGCACATCCATTCTTTGAATTCATTTGTTGTTTCCAAACCAACCATCCTACTTAGCAACACAACTACATCTTCCACTTCTTCCACAAACTGTGCCCTAACCAATTTCTTGGGAATTCTGGTAGTCACCTTCTTATCTGCTAACAACCACTTAGTGTTTATAAGTTTAACATAGTCTCTCTTCTTGGATTCATAGTCTTTAAGGGATAATTCAACACCTAGGGTTATCAGAGTTTTGATTACTGGTAAGTTCAACATTATCCTGAAGGCCTTGGGTGTTAAAGTCAATACTGCTTCACCACTCCCATCTAAGACTTCTCTCTTTTCTAGATTATAGTTCATGGCACAAAGCCTCACCAATTCAGGGAAATGCACAGAGGGAGGTATAGCACCAGCTGAGGCAATGTTACTGGCCTCGATTGCTTCCATGAGTTCACTTTTGTCTGGGCTATTCAATCTTTGCAGGAATTCATTCAAATCAACATTCATTAAATCCATGTCTGTAATCTTATCTAAATCACTGGTAACTCTAGATGTGACATGAAAACCTGATGGAAATGTCTTCATCTTTTATGCCCTAGCTTCTACTTTCAATCTCTTTGCAAATTGTGGAGTAAAAATAATGAAAGTACGAGAGTAGTACAATCCTTACCAGTTTCATGTGTAAATGTCTGTGTAGTTCACCTTTGCTTCTTATATTTTCAAGCCTTCAGCTCCCAATCGATGCTCTTTAATTGATTTCACTCGTTCCTCTGAACATTATGATAGTAAGGGTATCAAAATCTTGACATACGATAGTGAAAAGCTGGAAGCATTCAAATACTTAAAAAAATGTTGCCTTGATTTGTGCAAAAAAATGCATTAATGGTGGAAGCCATAAATGCATTGAATCATGGCCATCCATCCTACCTCCCCTTTTTAAATGTGGGCCATCCATGTGGAGAAATTCCATGCTATGTGGGCTCGGGGAGTCTTTTTGTATTTTTGCACTACTTTTTAAATGCAAACAAGTTTACACATTTGACCCGATCACCCACCCTTGAATTTTATTATGATCCTGACACGTGTTTAAATCTTGAAGGTACAGAGCTACGGGCCCTTTTTGTATATCTGTCTATTTTCCTGATCAAACACAAAACTACCAATTCAACATGAGGCCCCGCTTCTCCAACCTTTGCTTAAGAATATGCCATGTGTCCTTGGTGGGTCTCGGAGATTTTTTACATTTTGCACTTATTTTGACTTAATGTTAAGAGAACATTATCGGCCCCTGATTCCCCTAGCTCCAATCATATTTTAACATGTATACTTCTTTGAGAGCAGGGTCAACTTCTTGCTTTGCATCCTTTGACTTTGAATATTCCTAGGAATATTCATCGGGCCTCAGGGCTAAGTTTGCATTTTGTAAATATTATGTAATTGTTGTAACTTTGCAAATTAATCCCGCAACACCACAACCAATGGGAACATGCCATGTATCTTTGGGTGGGAGCATAGTATGAAATTTGTAGCAATGGCCAAAGGATGATATATAAGGATATTTTTCAAGATTACATTTGATTCATGATCAACTTTTATAGGGATTTATAGAAGCAAAAATGACTATTACGTTCCTCGACCGAAAAAGAGGATTTACACCCTAAACACAAGGTTTTCAATCACATTCATCATGAACTATATCTTCAAATACACTTTTTTATACGAGAAAACCGGTAAGAGTAAATTTTTCAAAGGCATACACTGGATAAAAGGGGTGAGATAGCAAAATATTATGTCAACTCTTTTGAAATATCTTGTTAAAGGGTTGAGGGAGATGACTTATTGGTTTGACTTGATGTAGTGTCACCTTTTACTGATGCTATAAATGTTATTGAGATAATCATATATTGAAGTGGGATGAGGAAACTATTTGATCGGTATATTTTTGTTAAATGAAGCAAGTTTATTTCTTTGCAATCATTTCAAATACAAGGAACCAAATGATATAATGATGATTTTATGTTATCATACATATTTTCCAACTTCTTAATTGTTGTCATGCAAATGTGTAGCATGAGAAATGTAAACTTAGCCAAAATTTGAAAATTTACTGTTAAGTCTTCCTGTTTCCCCCTCCCCACTCAGTTTTCCTTCTATACCATACTCATCTCGACCTTACAAGTACCCCAATTGTGTTGAATAAGATTTTATAGGTGCTTGAAGTAGGGTATCAAGGTCATTCACATCATTAAGTGAAGTGCTTCTAAAGGCTTGTTTCTCAATAGGCCTAGAAAGGATAATTTTGGCCATTTCAAGGTAGGTGTAAATTCTCTGAAAAGGATACGAAAGACCGCACTCCTCTGGAGTTGGTATTGATGATGAAAAAACATGTTGGAACTGATTTAGGAAGGTTTAGGAAATTTTTGGAGGTTTAGGGACAAATTGTGCAACATAGGATTTTTCGGGTGTAAGGAGTGTAGAGGTAAATATGGGACCTTATCTTCGTCAAATGATTCTAGTATCTATGTAAGGATTTGTGAGGAAAAAAAATAATCATTGGAAATATTTAAAAGTCCTCTTCATGATGTAATCATAAAAAATTTCACAAGACATAAGTGATTCTCAAGGAAGCTTATTTTTGAAAGACATACCCTATTGCCCCGAAGGGAAAAAAGACATTTTTGGACAAGGAGGTAGAATAAGGGCCTAAAACATATCCCGTTGTTCTTTAAACAATCTTGGGAGTAAAAATTATATAATTTTTTCAAGAAAAGACCACTTGAAGCTCTGGGAAATGTGTTATCAAGTTTCCATAGTCATTTTTCAAGATAGTTCAGTGGTGTTGGGGTTAGCACACCAGTTGTACAAACAATATATCAGATCTAAGCATACATGTAAATAAAAGCGGATATTATACCAGAAGAAATATATAAAAAAAGAGACAGAAATCAACACCAAATTTAATGTGGTTCACCCAGTGTGGGCTACGTCCACCAAGAAACAAGCTAATCTATTATCCGAAGCTTTGACAAGATATATAATGAATATTTACAACCTTCCACACCTCTCAGATGTACAGTAATTTCTTTCTATCAAGCTTTTGTTTCATCACCAAGAATTCTCTTTCTCACCAACTTTTGCAAGTTCTTTCTAATTCTTGTTAATCATCCTCTTACTTACTTCTAAACCCTAGCTTTTTATGCTTATATAGTCATTTATAGACTTATGGCGCTTAACCATGCAATTACAATCAATATATATACTTTAATGCTAAAAAAAATCTAATTCCCGAGAGTAAATTAAAACATCCTTGCATAGGTAACCGACGCCAGTTTTCCCTAACTGCTGTTGGTTCCTTCCTTGTCTGACTGATGTCGGTCATACCTGACCGATGCCAGTTCCCCCCTAACCGATGATGGTTACTGTATTTTCCAGCAAGTTTCCATTGCATGCTAAACTAAAGTAATTGAGCTCCACAACTCAACAATCTCCCACTTAGAGATTAATTACTGCACCATACCTATACAATGTCATTCTTGGATCCTTCCTTAGCTTTGTTTCTTCCTCTTAAAGTCTCAAACTCGAAGACCAACAGAAGTGGAGTGTAGCTCCAACTTCTCCTTTGCTAATGACTTTGTTAGCATATCCGCAGGGTTCTTGCTTGTATGAATCTTTTTCAGATTCAATTGTCCATCCTCCAATACCTGTCATATGAAGTGATACCTTAACTGAATGTGTTTCGTTCTCAAATGAAACGTTGAGTTCTTTGCTAAATGAATTACACTATGACTGTCACTGAATAGTTTACAATCACCTTAGTTCTTTCCCAACTCTTCCATGAACCTACTCATCCATATCATCTCCTTGCTAGCCTCTATAGTTGCAATATACTTTGCCTCTGTAGTAGACAAATCCATAACCTTCTGCAATCTTGAAATCCAGCTAACTACCGTTCTACCTAATGTGAAAATATATTCAATAGTGCTCCTCCTACCATCCAAATATCCAGCCATATCTGAAACAACATAGCCACATAATGAAATATCTGAACCTCTATAGCATAACTACATGCCAGATGTCCCTTTCAAATACCTGAGTATCCATTAAACTACTTTCCAATGCTCTTTATTTAGATTAGCCATATATCTACTCACAACTCCCACTTCATATGTAATGTCTGGTCTTGTACAAACCATAGCATACATGAGACTTCCAATTGCTGAAGCATATGGCACTCGTGTCATGTATTTGACATCCTCATGTGATGATGAACACTGATCTTTACTCAATTTGAAGTGTCCAGCCATAGGTTTACTAACAGGTTTTGCATTGTGCATGTTGAACCTTTCTAATACATTGTAGATATAATCCTCTTGAGACAAATACAATTTCATATTTTTCTTGTCTCTATGTATTTTCATGCCAAGGATTCTTTTTGCAGGTCCTAAATCCTTCATAGAAAATGTGTGAGCTAGCTTTCTCTTAAGCTCACCAATGTCCTACATACTAGATCCGGCAATAAGCATATCATCCACATACAGTAACAAAATAACATAGCTCCCATTTTCAAGCCTTTTGAAATAAACACAATGGTCATATTCACATCTCAAGTAACCTTGCTCATGCATAAAATTATCAAACCTTGTGTACCATTGCCTTGGAGCTTGCTTAAGCCCATATAGGCTCTTTTTCAACCTGCACACTAATTTCTCCTTACCCTTGACTTCATACCCAAGCGGTTGCTGCATATAAATATCTTCATCCAAATTACCATGAAGGAAAGCCGTCTTCACATCTTGTTGCTCTAAATGAAAATCTTCTACTGCAGCTAAACTCAATACAGTATGAATAGAAGCCATGTTAACAACAAGAGAAAATATTTCACCAAAGTCAATACTTGATTTTTTTTGTAAATCCCTTTACTACATGCCTTGCCTTGTAACTTTTATATCCACCCTCTTCTTCCTTAATCATGTAAACCTACTTGTTCTGTAATGTTCTCTTACCTACTGGAAACTTAACCAAATCCCAAGTTTGGTTATGTTCCAAGGAGTCCATCTCCTCATCCATGCCATGCTCCCACTAAATGTGAGTCTTATCCTGCATTGCTTCTTCAAAGCTCTTTGGTTCACCATTATCAGTCAATAATAAATAAAATAGAGAAGGTGTAAATATTTTTGGAAGTTTACTTACTCTTTGTGACCTTCTCACATGAGTTTGGGGTACTGGAGGCTCAATCTAGACCTCCTGGACATTCCTATCCAAATATGACAATGATCGACATCGGTCACCTCTAATCGACATTGGTTCTGATAATCGATTCCAGGTTGGATCCTTTGTAACCGATATCGGTTCGTCTGACCGGTGCCGATTAGGGGTTAACTGACACCGGTTATTGTGTAACCCTGTCGGTAATTTTTTTAAATCCGTGAGTTCATTTTCATTTACAAACTTCTCAATCGGTTCATACTTGGGTACCAAAATTTGATCCTTGTACATTCTCTTTTCATTCCATTTAACATCACGAGTCCTAATAATTTTAGAATTCTCTAAATCCCAAAAATGGAAATCGAAATCACCATATCCATAACCAATGAAATTGCACCTCTTGGATTTTGCATCTAACTTCTTTCTATTTTCCCTATCAACATGCACAAAAGCTTATGAACCAAAAAATTTAAGAAAAGAAAGATCTGCCTCTTTTCCGGTCTAAGCTTCCTCTGGTATTCCTCCATCTAGTGAACTTGAAGGCCCACGGTTAATCAAATAAATTGTTGTATCAACTGCTTCTGCCCAAAATTTCAAGAGTAATCCAGAATGTATCCTCATACTTCTAGCACATTCCATGATTGTCCTCTTCATTCTTTCTGCAACACCATTCTCCTATAGTGTTCTTGGAACTGTTTTTTCTCTACGTATCCTATTCACTGAAAAATAATCATTGAAATCCTTGCTACAGTATTCACCACCATTGTCAGATCTAAGACACTTTCACTTATAATTTGATTCATTCTCAACAAGGGATTTCCATCTTTTAAAAGTCTCAAAACATAAAATTTATGTTTAATACAATAAACCCATACCTTTATTGTAGCATCATCAATGAAAGTAACATAATACTAGGATACTCCATGAGAAGCTACCTGAGCTGGTCCCCACACATCTGAGTGTACAATCTCCAATTTCTGCTCCTTCTTAGTTGCCCCAAATTTGAGAAATCTCACTCTCTTTTGCTTTCCAAAGATACAATGCTCATAGAAATCAAGATCTAAATCTTTCAAATTTGATAACTTACCCTTAGCCTTTAAGATCTGCATTCCTTTTTGACGCATAGGACCCAACCGGTTATGCCACATGCATGCATTTGAATCTGAAGTAGATAATGTAGAAAAAGAATCAATAATATAGGTAGATAAATATAATGTTCCTACCTTCTTGCCTCTTGCCATAACAAAAGCACCCTTGGTGACTTTCCAAGAGTCTCCTGTAAAGGTAACCATGCAACCAAATTCACCTAGTTGCCCTGTAGAAATAAGATTCCTCTCAAGGCTTGGAACATGCCTCACATATTTTAATACCCATGTATTTCCATTCTATAATTTTAGATGAACTTCCCCTTTACCAGTAATACTGCAAGGTTCATCATCACCCAAATAAACATGCCCAAAATTACCTTGGACATAATTTCTGAAATAACCCTTATTAGGGGTTCCATGGAAAGAAGCTCCTAAATCTAAAACCCATGATTTAATTCTACTATCTACAGAAATAATAAGAGCATCTTGCATTACCTCTGATGCAACAAGATTTGATTATTTACCTTTGTTTGGGTGTTGGTTCTCTTTGTCCTTTGACCAATAATATTTCTTTGCATGTCCTTTATTTCTACATTTCTAACAAGTAATTCCCTTACTTCTGGATTTAGATCTGCTATCCCTTGACTTTGATTTCCCATTACTCTTAAACTTGGATCTCTCCTTTCGCCTACCCTTTCTTTCTACATTCAAAGCATTTCCAGATGATGATTCCTCTGTACTCTTCTTGTGAATTTCTTCATTTAAGATTATACCAACCACATTATCAATCTTCAAAATATTATTAGTAGATGTTGTATTACTAACAACCATTACCAAGTTATCCCAACTATCAGGTAAATAACATAAGAATAAAAGTGCTTTTACTTCATCATCAAATGGTATAGCAACTGATTTTAATTGATTTACAATAGATCGGAAATCATTCAAATGACTAGATGCAAATCCACCTTCATGCATCTTAGAACTAAATAGTTTCTTCATCAAATAAAATTTATTTGAAGCACAAGGTTTTTCATATAATTTAGCAAGAGATTTCATTAAGTCTACCGTAGAAGTTGCTTCTGTAATATTGGAAGCCACAGATGCTATCAGGTTCAATCTTATAGATCCCAAAGCCTTTCTATCAAGAATCTTCCATTCTTCATCAGTCATCTTGTAGGTCTAAACTTCTCATCCAACAGTAAATACAAATCTCTTTAATATAGATAATCCTCAATCTACATCTTCCATGATTGATAATTTTGGCTGTCAAATTTCTCTACCTTGTATTTTTTTTTTCTGTCATTGTTGTAACTCCCACTCAATAAAAAAACCCTCTATGAGTAAATCTTTCAACACACAAAACCTTCAAACAAAGCTCTGATACCAGTTTTTGGGGTTAGCACACTAGTTGTACAGACAATATATCAGATCTAAGCATACATGCAAATAAAAGTGGATATTCTACCAAAAGAAATATACAAAACAATAGACATAAATTAACACCAGATTTAACGTGGTTCACCCAGTGTGGGCTACATCCACCAAGAAACAAGCCAATCTATTATCCAAAGCTTTGACAAGATATACAATGAAGAGTTACAACCTTCCACACCTCTAAGATGTACAATACTTTCTTTCTATCAAGATTTTACTTCGTCACTAAGAATTCTCTTTCTCACCAACTTTTTCAAGTTCTTTCTAATTCTTGTTAATCATCCTCTTACTTACGTCTAAACCCTAGCTTTTTATGTTTATATAGTCATTTATAGACTTAGGGAACTTAGCCATGCAATTACAATCAATAGATATACTTTAATGCTAAAAATAGATATAATTCTCGAGAGTTAATTAAAACATCCTTGCACAGGTAGCCGACATCGGTTATCCCTAACTATTGTTGGTTCCTCCCTTACCTGACTGATGCCGATCAGACTTGACCGATGCCGGTTATGGGTTACCGATTCCGGTTCCCCCCTAACCGATGACGATTACTGTATTTTCCAGCAAGTTTCCATTACATGCTAAACTGAAGTAATTGAGCTCCACAACTCAACAAGTGGCGGGTTTTCTTGTCCTATGTGTTCTTCTTGTCCCTCTGAAAGAGGAGAGAGAAGGGAAAATAAAATGCACCCCACCCCTTATCTCTTCCCCATGGTTCCTGTAGTGCCCACTTCCCTTTGACACCTTTTGATACTGATTTTGATATTGTTGATTACATTATGGACATAATTATGGTTTTGATTTAATATGATGTTAGATGTTGGACCATGGATTATTGTTTATTTGATTTAGTTATGATGTATGATGATTATTAGAGACACTTCATATGTGGATGATGATATACTATTTGAGATGGATAGATTATGAATGTTGTTCAGACATGTGATGTTTGGATATTGTGAGTAGACCTAGAAAATGGACATTATATGATGATGATATAGTTGTTGATTTAAAATTCTAAGTGATATTGTTGATTGCCTTGATGTTTTTGTGATTCATATGTATAGATGAGTTTGTGATTATATTTATATCATGTTGGATGTTCCGATATGGCCATGAGGCCAAAGGAGGTATTTGTTTTTTTTGTAGGTTAAACTATCACAACAAACATCAGGGGATTGGAGACCAACCACATTGGAATTCTAGATGAATTCAATAAGGTCACCATGGTAACATGTCTTGTGTGTGTGTTTATGTGTGTTGTTTTTGTTAGGGATTCCCATGGGGGGATTACCTTTGAATGTGAACAAGGGGCTTTATGTATTTATTAATGTGGTTTCTCTTATTAATGTTTGCATGTGTTTATTTTGTGGTGCTTTTACCCTTTTTCATTAGTTATTAAATGTTGTGTTAATGTTGTGAATAATCATGTTGTTAAAGTAAACAAATCAATATGTCATAAGAAAGTAATTAGTGAAGTGGTTGGATTTTGTATTACATGTTGTAAGTATGTGTAAGTGACCTTGTAAGTGATGTGTAAGTTTACTTCTGAGTGTGAAACACTCCACCTTCTTGGAAATTCAAAATTTTCCGTGGAGGCTGATTTTGGAGGCTTGTGGGACAAGTAAAACTTATCCCATACCTCTTAACTTTATTTACCAACCATACCTATGGTTGGAGGGTTGAATTTAGACATTATTTATGCATTTTGATATGACTAATTGTAAGTTTTAATTGCACTCTTCTTACATTTTATTAAATTCAGTTCTTTTGGGTTGTGGGATTTTTGGAGTGTGTAATTTTACTATTATATTATCCACCCACCTCTTTATTGTGCATTGGAGAATGAATTTGACTTTTGTGTTGGGGTTGAGGATGTGTGATGTGGCATCCTACATGGATCCACCTCATCCTCTTCTCTTCCCTCTTCTATAAAATTTTAATTTATTGTCTTTGTTTTGGGTTGCTTCACTATTTGGGAGACTTCCTTTTGGGTGAAATTTTGCTTGATGTTTTGGGAGCTCTTGCTTTTGGAGAGGATTTTTGGAAGACCTGTTACATGCTTGTGTTGGTTGTTGATTTTTGGACTGTATTTTGGCATTGGAAGGAGCATGTTGTTTTGGAACTTGGAACAAACTCCATCATGGAGAGGTAAGAGCTTGGCTCTTGGAAATAGTCTTCTTTTCCCTTTATGAATGTATATGTAAATGCTGTGTATGTTTGTTAGCATGTTTGTGGGATGTTTGGGTAGACTGGCCTAGGAATGGTGTAGGAGAAGACTATGGGGTTTATTCATGTGGGGAGGGAACAAGTGAATGTTTTATGGGATCAGTATTAAGGGTGGAGGGAGTTGGGATTTGAATTTCCACCTTGGACAAAGAAATAGCATTGCATTTCTTTACTCGTTATGGGGTGCCATAAGAGGTTGGGGAGACATAAGGAAATGTGAGGAATAAGGGTACTTGGGGAAGGAATAAGGAATGTCAGGGCTTTGATATACTATCTTTTTGGTGGTTTGTAACTTAGGTGGTAATACCCATTTCGCTGTTTGGGAGGCATAAGACAGCATTCCCCCATAGTTCCTTGCTCCTTTGGCTTGTTTGGTGAAGCCTTAGTATTGTTTGTCATGTGTTATTGTAGTTGTAAAAACTACATTCTATTTTGGACTGTGTTTAAATTATGAAAATGTTGCATGTGTATGTTTTATGGAAGCCTTGTTGTTTCTATGAGTTAGAATCACATCTTTTATTGCATTTTGGTTGGAGATTGGGGGCCAATGAAGGAGGATGGCTTCTCCTTTCATTGGATGTCTTGGTTGGGTGGAGATCATTTCCTTTCCCCTGCCTTTGTTGTGATCAAAATTGGAAGAAAGAGGAGAAATTTCTGTTGTTGTTATGGAGCAGAGGAGAAAGACATTTTGATAGTTCCATGTGAAATGAAATCTCATTTTAACCTTTCCCACCTTGAAGTGGATGATCTGTATATTATTTGTAATGGAAAGATACTTTTTATTAAGCTATGAAAGTTATGTATTCCAAGTTGTGAAAGAGATATACTCTGTTCTGATCATCTGAAAGAAAGAAATTGGAAATGTGTTATTTGCATTCAAGGAATTGAAAGATGTAAAGTTGTATTATTATTTTTAAATCAATAAAGGATTGCAATACTTTTCTTTAATTTACATTGTTGCATTGAAATTGATCATCAATTTGTGATTTGAAACCTTTGGAAAATTCAAAGAGGAATACGTATGAAGGAAATATATGGAACTCTATTTTTTTGAAATATGTTAAAATTGGAAATCAGACCTTGCATTTTATCTGTTAAATGGTTTGTTTGTATCAACTAAATGTCTTAGGCTGGAATGGAAATGAATCTCCATATTTGGAAGATGAAAAATGAAAAATAGCCCTTTTAAATCTGATATTTGTTTTAAATTTTAAAACTGGAAAATACTTCTCTAAAATGTACAGTTCGAACATGAAACAATAAAATGACAAATTAAATGATTGAATTGAATTAGTAGGCCCTAAATGAGTTCAAATAGACTAAAACACTTAAGGAAATATTTCAAAACTTATCAAAATCAGGCTCAAACCGTTTTGCAGTCGTTTTCTGTCAAGAAAGGAAATGCTCAAATTTGTAAGTCAATCAGACAAATTGAACCTTGAATCCTTCCTTAAATCCATTTAGGAACAATCATCCATGTATATTTTACATGTTGAGAGAGGAGGAAGATCAAATTGAATAAATCTAACAAGTTAAAATTTACCAGTTCGCACTGTATAATCCTTTAGGTCGTTTTCTTAAAAGTGGCCCCTTAAAATTTATCAAAACTAAAAATTAATGAGCTTTATGCAAAGAGGACATCGATAGATTTCCAGAAAGTCCTTGTTTTCCCCAAACCGAGCTCTTTATCAAAAGTTATGACCTTCTGAAGTTTTCTTCACTTGGCGTTAAAATTTTGGGAAAAATTTCCTTGGCAGGCCCGCGGCCCGAATTTTTCCCTTGGGGCTTAGGAAATTTTTTTGGAATTTTTTTGGAAATTTTCTCTGCCAACCCACTAGCCCAAAACCAATTAGAGGCTGCCATGTGGCACCATGAGGTTATAGTGGAGGGGCGGATCCTCTTTTGAACTTAGTGTTTTCGAAAAAATTTGAGAAAATTTTCCAAACTTTCCCCGCTGGCCCACAACCAATCAGGTGATGCCACGTGGCGTCATGAGACATCGGCAGGGGAACAGATCCCTTTTTGTCTTTTGCGTCTTGGATTTTTTTTGGAAAATTTTCCAAATTATCCTTGCTGTTCTGCCGGCTCGCAGCCATTCAGGGGCTGTAGGTGCCGGCGGAGGTGCGGGTCTATGTACCCTCTTAGCCCTTCGGGGATTTAAGTCATTTTTCTCCACACCACTCTGCCTTCCCCATGTTGGATTAGGAGATGCCACATGTCCTTTGTGAAATTGTGGGAGCAGAGCCGAATTTTCACCCATGTGAGAGAATTTGCAAAATGTCTCCCGCTGCCCTGCCTTTCCTCGTTTTTCCCCGCGCTACCTTAGGGAGTGCCACATGTCCTTTGTGGACCCGCGGGAGTGTGGGTGCAAATGTGATTTTTCCCCGCACAAGAATTTTTTGTACAAAAGTCTCCCCATGGCCTGCCAACCCGCCCTTTGGGCAAATTTTCTCCCCTGGGTCAGCAGGCCTGCCCTTGGGAAAAATTTTCACCCCAAGGCCTGCCAGCCCATAACTTGAAAATTATGAGGAGTTAGGAGGACTTCTTTATATCACTAGAAATGTGAGGAAATTTCCTATCAAATGGGAGTAATTTAGAAAAAAATTGAATGTGTTAAGGGTGAGAAAAATCAAGTTGAAAATTTAGGCCTGTTAGAGAGTGTGTGTGGCGAGGAATTTCCCTCTGAACCTAATTGAAACTTCTAACCCTAAATTTTGGACCTTGTGACCTCTAATAATTATTAATAAAAGAAAAGTATACCCTAGTAGATTAGAATTATTCCATAACCTGTTAGTGATAGTTGTTGTCTTGTAACATGGTTGTAGATTCTATTAATCAAAAAATAATTATTCCATAATTTTCCTAACTAATCCTAGGTTGTTCTTAGATCTCAAGTGGGTTCTTTTAACAGGCGTTACACTTCCTCATGTGACCTTTCTTCAACCTAGTGGAGTACTAAGCTCATTTTCTTAGATTGCATGAAATGTCGACAAGTGGCATCATCCTGTTGAGGCGCATTTTATTGCACCTATTTTCCCTAGGACATAGGGGGAATATGGGATGAAGGGGAAACAAGGGACACACAAATATTCCCATCCCCCTCAGATTATTTTTTGAATTTTTCTCCATGGTGAACTTTCTTGTCCCTCTTGTTCCTCTTGTTCTCTCGTCTTGGGATAGAGGGGATAAGAAAAATTTTCCCACTCTTCAGGCCCTCTCTAGGATCCCCATGCAAAGCCTTAGTTTTATATCGCAAGCCCTAAATTTTGTGCCCTAGCTACTGCTACTTCACCATGATCAAAATTCACTGCCAAGGCAATGCAAAACATAAAATAACTTACCCGTTAAGCCTGTTTCTTCAGTAGTTTTACCCTTGCATCCATTGATGAAGACCTAAAACCTATAAACTCATGATAAACATCTGATATGCTTCCCATCACGTTCCATATCCATCCATGATTTCTAGAAATGAATTTTTTCCAGCATTATTCATCTGGAAACATAATTGCATTGAGTTTTCTTATCCCAGATTACCTGTGATCACTATAACTTCAAGCATGTTGGAAGCAAAATGATTGAGAGGGGGGTGAATTAGTCATTAAAACTTTAAATCCATTTCATTTTTGTAAAACTCATAATGTATTTCATGTCTTGATGAAACAACAACTACATACGTACTAGGACATACTCACCAAGATGATCTTTAAATCATTTTTCTCTCAGCTTGTCAACATTAGACCCAAGACCTAATATCCATGCTCTTGATACAAAAATAAGATCTCAAAAAGAGTAATTATACATAATCCCTCAACTGATTAGGCCACCTCATAACTCAAATAGTCTATCATAGCTTTTCAAGATTTCAAACTGTCACATTCCACGATATACTATCTAGGAGTATAAGATTGCAATATTATACCATGATTGTACCTATCTAATCATGAATAAATCAGAGCATACCTTATTTGATCTTTAATAGCAGTATTAGAAGACAACACACCTCCATTACTTCTCAAAATGATGAATGTATTCAATAATCCTAGTGAAGACACCCCATACTTCTTAGGGCACTAGAATAGTATGAAATCATCAAAAGAGCCCAAAGACTCCACTTCTTTCTTCCTTCTTGACTTCTTGACTTCTTGATTGGTTTTTTAGACTTGATAGCATCCTTATTATTTTCTTCTTCAGTTTGGAAACATGTCAAGCACACATGGTTTTCTTTAACTACAGGCTCATTCTCAATCTTAAAAAACATACCCTTTTGACTTGATGATTGGTCAGCTTCAAACTTCTTGGTTGTCTCCTTTGATTTTAAGACAACTTTGACTGTATTAGGTTCTTCTTTGACTATGTTGGGTATCCAAACCTTTTTTTCCTCAAGCTTAGGACCCTCTTTTGCCTTCTCAACATAGTTATTCTTCCTCCATCTACAATATCTTACAATATGCCCAAAATTTTTGCAATTGAAACAAACAATGGGGTTCTTACCTCCAAATGCTTCATTTCTCTAATTCTAACTAGGTTGACAATATCTAGTAATGTGCCCCTTCTTATGGCATTTATAATAGGTGTTGTCTCATGATTGATATGTATGATAACTTTTACCATTTCCCAATATATAATCATTCTTGGTTGTTCTTCTACACTCCCTAGCTTTATGACCAAAAAAGTTGGAAGAGTAACAATAACCAATAAAATTATTTGGCATACTCATTGCATTAGGTTATCTTATGATATTTTTATGAACCTTAACATCCTTCTCGACCTTAGCAGGTCCATGACTTAACTTAAGATGCTTCTCTTCCTTGAAGCCAAAACCAAATCTATCACTAGAGAATATTTGATTGCTCAACAAGTCATCAAGATTGCTCGAACTCTTCTCAAGTATTTGATACATCCTTAGTCTTTTTGAGGCATGTTCTAGTTATTCCTTTAGGGTATTCAAATTTGTACTCAGTTTGGCACAATCCTCCTCTCTTGCTTCTAGAATTGTTGTAGTTTGATTATGATGATGTTCAAGCTCCTTGTTGATTTATTCATACTCTTCTTCTTCATTACTTAGTATTTTTTCTAGAAGACTGATATGCAATTCATGCTCCTTAAGTGTTACTATCAAATTTTGATTTTTCTTCTTTTAAAGTTTTATCTCCTCTAATACATTCTCATACTCAACTTTGAAGTCAACTTTTTCCTCTTCTTCTTCTGAATCAACCTCACAAACCTAGTTCTTGCCTTTTGAACTACTATCATTCTCCACAACCATGAGAAATATGTCAAAATTGACACCATCGTCTTCACTTTCTGAATCACATACTTCAAGATCTGTACAAGGACCTATTTTTTCATCTTCATTAGCTATATTAGCTGGAAACATAGAGAAAAAATTGTAAACACTAAGAGACGACTTCCATATATCAAACCCCAAGGGTTTTAAACACGATCTTATTCTGACCAGAGGTAAAACTTCATCTTGAACTAAACTACATGCCATACTTATGCTTCGATGATCTCCTTCGAGTGGTTAAACTTGTTTCACAAGGACCTTTCTCTGATACCAATTGTATACTCTGCCTCCTTCATGATCAAATCATAACATCAATTACTCGTCAACATAGAACACAAAGAAAATCCTAAGGCCTTGCAATTTTCAATCTAGATTTCTACCTTCTTGATACACCTTAAAGAGTCTTCATGGAACTCAAAGCCTTGTCATGAGCATACAACTTGAAAAAATACCTGCCTAATCACATTTTAAACACAATCAACTTGTATTATGTCCTTATTAGTGCTTTACCTGAATATCTAAAATTTTCTTCTCAAACAAGTCCTTTAAATATCTTGTAGCTATTATATAACTATCATCATACTTCAAGAGTCCTTTAGAACATATTTTTATCTTTAGATATTCCTTATAATTGATCCATCAACCTAACATGCAACCTTCTTGGTCATTTCATTTCTATATGTCAATGTTTGATCATTAAAATCCATCTTCATTTTCTTAAAATAATATATTGGTCTATTAGACCAATCTCTAACTCAAATTAGTGCAAGATACCTCCTTTATAGAATTAAAAAATAGAGCATAATACATTTTCTCTTTTCACAACAATGTAGTCTTCAATAAGATCTCCTCATGTATAAATTTCAATAAAATTGCCTTCAAAACTCAAAGTGTTTTGCCACTGGGACATTCAAATAACATAGGATGAAGATAATGCCCACACCTCTTATCATCATCTTGGCTTGGTTACCAACAAGAAGGCTTGTACCATCTTGAATTCTAAAAAAACAGAGCCAACAAGATCCTTTCAAGGTCATATGGACTATTACCCTTCCTTTGATGCAATGCTCTGCCTACTAGATCTTGATGTCATCTAGTCAAACTGTATCCTTATAGATGCAACTCATACAGATTAGTACTATAAACTTCTTAACTCTATCTTGAAACCATAACATTTTCAATTGACTCTCTCAAGCGTTACATAACTTCTAAAGGGATTTGTACTTACAACATAATTCTTGTAAGTCTAACACACTTCTCCATGAAGTATTTGATCATTTAAGTACTTGTTCTAAAAGCAAAAAAATGGCTTCCCCTATCTCTACAGTCACTTATCCAACAAACTCAGGTTTGACCAAATGCTACACAGGTGAATCATTTTCTAAGACCTTCAAACTTACTCCTTATGACAGTCACAAACCTTGGACCATACCTTGTAACTTTGAATTCCTTACAACAAAATCGATACTAACATCATGTAAATTTATAACCTTTAGGGCACATACTTAAGAGACATGACATCACAACTCTTAAGACCTTCTTAAAGATATGTAGTTACAAACTTCATAATGCATTCTTATGACTTGGACAAACAACATAACTACCTTTTAAAGCACCTCAAAAATTCCTTGAAGAACATTCAAAAATTTTAAAGCATGGAAAAATATGGAATGAAATGAGATAAGTTACCAACATAACTTGATACAAATTTTAGGTCTCAACAAGTCCTTAAACTGTCAAACTCACCTCTGGAAACCTAGTTTTGGAAAAAACACAACATTTTACAAAATATTCATCCCCTGAACCTGAAATTTGGTCCACACCATCATATCAACCTTCCAAACAATCTCTATAGATCAATAATACTTGCACATACCTAAAAATGTCTATACACCATGACTTACCGATGCTTACATGTCTTGTCTTCACTGTTCTTGCTTCAAAGGACCTTGAACTTGCATTATAAATCTGAATTGTGACTTGTTACACCATCTACATATGATATGAAACCTTAAAACATATATCACATGATCATGTTGATCTGATCTACCTCATAATCTATGGGACCATGCCATATACTATGCACTAGGTCTAGGATTAGGCCTAGAATGGCTTGAACTAACATATGACTCACACGAAATATCCTTGACAATACCTCTAACACCTACCAACACCTCTAACACATCGCAATATCCATGTTAGAACTTATACCAACCTTTAAGCAACTCATAAAACCTATAAATGTCACCAAATTGTGTGACCATGCACCAAGGTCATGCAATCTCACCTATTCATCATGCCTCTATAAAAATGCAACTCATCGTGACACATCATACTAACTCAATCAACACTCTTAAATCCATTTGACATCAATGTGACACTTAACATCAATGAAGACAACTAAGACACTATGTCCAACAAAGCATCCATTAATGGCTGCCATCACAGCTTCTGACGTGCAAACCCTATCTCCGAAAATTACTTTTTTGATTTCCAAGAGTTTCAATTTGTAGAACACAACAAAATTTTGAGCACGAGATCGTAATGAGGAGCTGAATCCAAAAATGATTTCTCTAATGCAAACCAACACCATTTTTACTAGTTACTAAAAAAAACATATTCCATGTCCCTTCATATTATAAAAATAGTAAGTCCCTCAAAATGCAAGCTCTTATCACTCATCTTATTTGGAAATAATGCAAAACAACAAACATAAAAAATTTGACAATTTTCTTAAAATAGTAGGTCTGAAAAAATAACCTACTAAAAATAGAAACTTACTAAAAAGGGTAAATCATCATTAATGGAGGTAAATTGAATATGCCATAGACTTTAGAAGATCAAATTTGAGCAACAAGGAAAAATATCCAAACATAGCAGCTCCTGGTCACACCTGTCAAAAATAGTAAGTTTCGGTTTTCAGCGTAGAAAGTTACAGTTGGATATGTTTTCACTCATCTTGCTACTTTTTTTCATCCTCACATGGTTGTAAGGTTTCCTCATAGCTCAAATAAGATAATTCACACTTCACGAGGATCTTAAAGCATCGTTCTAGTCAAAATTGTGCCCATGAGCAAGGTGGACCATAAAAGGGCGCAATAGGTGAAGATCAGGGATATTGTGCAGTATGAAAGGATTTGGAAGGAGCCAAGAACTCCATTAAAATCCAAGCCAAGGAATCATCAGAGCTTGATCCACCATCATCTCTCCAGTGAGCTGGTTGGATTGAGTTGGGATAACTGGTTGAGTTGAGTTGGGTGAGTTGGGCGAGTCAAGTGAGCTAGTCCAGATCTCATCCTTTCCTGTAAGAGGAACATGACAATTGAGGTATGCAAACATCATAGATACTCTTAAGTTAAGAAAGTCAGATAAGCGATCTTCACTTGGGGCACATTGAAAGATGATAATGAGAAACCATATTGGATTCAATTGGCAACATTTGCATAACATTGCTCTTAAACACTCAAGCAAACACCTAGAAATGTGGTGAATCATCAAGGGGTTCAAACATCATGGATATAGTTTGTGATCATCAATGTCAATTGTGAAAAGCATAAGGAGTAAGAGAGTGATCTTCGTTCTCACTATGGATCAAGGAAGAACCATCATAAGTGCTTCTAAACACCCATTCGACAATATGAGGTGTTTGTACATCTTACCGAAGGAGGAGACTGTGATTACCATGTCTCGGATCAACAAGCTCTTCATCAGTAATAGATCGATCAATCCCACTCCTTCCTTCTAATTTCTTCTCTCCCCCTTTCTAATTATTTGTTGTACATAATCATGGTAATTTGTCTTATTCATTTAAGTGAATTTCTAAAGTCGAATTGTAAAATTCCCTTTGATTTATAAAAAGGGAACTTACATCTCATTTCCTAAGAAGATGTAAAGTCACAAGGTGAATGAGAACATGAAGAGTCATGTGGGGGGAGATGAGAGGACAATTCACAGTGCTATAAATTGGAATGGATCCTCCATTCTAAAGGATATTGAAAATTTCTCTTTTTTGTAGCAATTGTGGATTGTTGTATATTGTGAAGCTTTGTATCACCACTACACAATAAATAAAAGTTGCATTTATTCCATTCCCTTTACTTTTTTTTTCCTCTATTTTGTAACTTCGAAAGCACAATAATCTTGAATAACCAAGAAGGAAATTGGTGTCCTTTATTGATGAACCTAAATAACTACGTGTCTATGGTTTATTGGTCTTGTTAGTTGCTTACATTGTTATTTTCCTCTAATTGAATTTTAAACTACTATGGTTTTTGTGTGTGAAATCTGCTACTTCCTACTCACAACGATGACCCTATCTTTCGTAATTTATCTCTTTCATACCTCATCACTTCAATTTCCTCCCTTGTACCCCATATAAGCACTTTTCCACATGTTCAACATAGTTTTCCTGGGTGATCCCCATCCTATTTGGCCACCCACAACATTTAGATAGAATTGAGATAGTTTGCATTCAATAATGGGAGCCTCCCCATACATAAGAAGGAGGGGCATAACCCCATGAGCGTTGGTGGAAACACATAATTTGCGATAGGAAAAAATATTTTACCAACAATTTTTGACAACTTTGCTAGGCAGAGATATGCCCTTGTGCACCTGTAAAGATTTTTGAAAATACAAAAAAATTAAAAAAATATAAATACCAAAAAATACTTGAATGATCAAAAAGCCTTTCGACAATCATGTTTGGAAATATGCACTTTTCAAGTTTCCTTCCTTTCTAAGTACTTGAGTAAAATTTGCAGAAGGAAGGTATAATTGAGTTGATCGTGCAGGTGACATCATTGATCCAACATTTGAAGAACAATTGTAGGCTGATTTCAGACTTTCTATTGTACCGATAAGAAGACAAGTTATTGGAAATACTCTTGAAGGTCATACTGAAGAACCAATTACAGAACCACTAGTCTTCATTCCACAAGAAGAAGAAAGAGAAGAACTTGATATGGTAGCACAAACACATGTACTATAGAGACAAAACATTGGACCATTGGCTTTGACCCCTCCACTTTATGAACTTCTTAAAGAATCAAGAAAGAACTTTCCGAAATTCTATGGAGATGGAAAGTAATGTCCTGACGATCATATCATAGCATGTAGAATTCTTAGAGTGCAACATGAAGATATTGCAATGTGGTTGTTCGTGGAAACATTGCAAGATGTTGCGACGGTCTGATTCTACTATTTTCCTTCACGCTTAATCACTAATTAGAAGGATATAAAGAAAACAGCTGAAGTAATATTAAAGACCGCCGAAGATGCCCATGATCTACATGCTCAACTTGCTCAGATGAAGAAAGAACCACAATAGTCCATGAGGGACTTCGTGGAAAAATTCAATAAGTAGATCAACAAGATTCCAGAGGTTGCTTGTCTTAGTGTGGATAATTTGAAGAGGTTCTTTGTCAATACTAGATGCCTAAAGTCAATTTCATTGTACAGAGAGTTCAACTAAAAAAATTGGACAACGCTCAAGAGCTTGATTTTGGAGTAGAGGATGACCTAATCATGTTAGGGAAGATAAAAAATCCTTCAACAAAGGATAAAGCTCAATGTTCCAAAGATGAGAGAGTTGACTCACTATTACAAAAGTTGGCCAATGACTTGACAATGTTGACGAAATAAGTTTCTCAACGAGCATCTCATCCAAATCAGAACAAGAACAGGTTTACATGAGCACCCCAAAGGATTGCTTTGGAGGCTCCACCGGTCAATGTTGTTGGTGTATCTGAATTGATCATCGTCATTTGACATTTTATCCACCATAGATGGTTAGTCATATCACTTAGTGAGAATAGGTCATAGTTAAATAGGTCAATAGGGTTGTGTACACGTGTCATGCACAGTAGTTACACAACACTCCTATATGCACCTCTTATTTTTTGACTTGTAAGCATGCTAGACACACCGTTGTCTTTTCTATACTTGATTTTCCTTGTGATTCGTGTTCTTGCTAATTACGTGAAACATTCTCATCTCCATTAGAAGTGCAATCCTCTTCGATGTGCATGAGGTTCTAGCATTGATCCTTACGGAACAATCCAATATGGTATCAAAGTGGATGTTTGGTAATCATGCACTCTCTTGAACTAGTATTTAATTACTTCTTTTTTGGTTTTATCACTTTTCGTGTAATTTTTTTGCCTTTTGGAATCTTGTTACAGGTTAACAATCTATTTTTTGGAGTTTGTGTTGTTTTTTGGTTTTGCATGTGCACGTGTCAGGAGTTTTATAGCCAGATCTAGCTAGTTACAACTAAGTTTGGCGGAACTGCTAAAATTAGAGGTTGGATCTTCATCTCTGGTTTTTAATCTTTTTTTATTCATAAATGAATTTTTTTAATCTCTTGTTTGCAAGTGAATTTTTTTTGGGAACCAAGTTTTTTGGCCAAAATCTTTCCCTACAGTTTCTCCTTGCTTGGTTTTTTCCTTGCTCTTTGTGTGCTGGAGTTTTAACTCTGTTTCTAGGCCATATTTTAGCCTTGATTAACATTTGGGTCTGCCTTATTGTTTGGTGCTGTAATTTGGATTAACTCTTCTGTCGAGTTGCATTCGGGGTCGTATTGCTTTCCCCTTTGCGTGCTTCTTTGCCATTCAAACTGATTACCTACATTTGCTTTAGTTGATCATTTTTTTTGCATTATTTTATTTGTGCCATACCTTGAGCTGCCTATGTTTGAACAAGGGGAATTGAGTTACCATTTTGCATTGACTTGACTATTTAACCTTGTGTCTTGTGTTCTCTCTGAGCTTTGTTTTTATGTTAACGTGCTTAGGCTTATCTATGCTCTAAGATCTGTGCATTTGTTGTTGCAGTCGTTTGGTTGATTGTTTGAGCGTGTTTTGCCTCGTGTGGGTCACTTTGGCCTGTTCTAGCTGGTCTGTGAGCTCTTGCTTTTTTATTACAATGAGTCATTATTTTTTGACTCTGTTCTGCTATTCTATTTACACTTGGAATCGGGCCTTGGCATTTTGCCTTGTTCCTTATGAGATCCTGTTAGCTGAAGCGGGTACTTCCTCGTTGGAAGCTTCGGCAATATATCAGATGATAAGCTATTTGAAAAAAGTTGAAAGCATGGACAATCTTCGCGGGCCCAAAATGGTTGTGGACGATACTTTGGAGTGCAGAAAGAAAACTTGGATGAAACAAAATAATAAGTGGATGAACAAATGGGATATAAACTTGCAAGAGTGTCCTAACAACAGGGAAATAAAAAATTATGTGACAGAAAATTTCAGGACTGCCATGTGGACGGGACAAATTGGTCAAAAGAAAGCACATTATATCAAAGAATTCAATCCCACTGGGGAACATAATGAAAAAGCTTATCTCGGGGCAGCTATCAAGGGTAAAGCAAGGATTCTAATGGCACAATTAAGGACCGAATCACATCATCTTTGATGTGAAACTGGTAGATGGAATATTCCAAAGGAGGATTGGGAAATGAGAATTTGTCTTTTCTGCAGCAAAGGGGTCATTCAGAGAGAATGACATTTCATCATGGAGTGTTCTGCATATGATGATATTCGTATCCGGTACGAAAAAAATTGATGGTGGACGGACTAGAGGAACTCTTCGAAGGAACAAAGCTTCAAGCAACTGTGGGTTTCATTCTCAAGATTCACAACCGGAGAGCTGATATTGAAAGGAGTCTGAAATCAGATTAAAAAATCTCAGTTTTGTGGTCCCATAGACTCTTCAGTCTCATAGACGTCATTAAAATCTTTCATTCATTCATTGGCTCGTCCCTGCGCTTTGGACTTGCCCATTGCACATAGACCTATTCCCTCGTTGCAACTTTGACCTGCTCTCTCGTACCGTCCTACACTTTGAGTGCCAAGCCTATCCTCTCCTCGGTCGAACCGTTCTTTCCTCGAGCCCAACCCCATTTTCACTTTGACCGAGCTTCTTTTCCATTTATATCTTCTCATTGTTTTTTAAAGCCATGGTTTAATTAACGTGTGTAGTGTGTAATTTTAACAAGAGCTGCGAAGCGGCTAGTTCCTGCCACATAGATTGTATGATATTTGAATTGTAAACATGAGATCTGTTCATGATCTACTAGTGGAAAATAGAAACAAAACAACTAATAGCAAATACTAAATCAAAACAATGGTACAAGTAGAAAGCAGGTTAGGATGTCTAGTCACTGAAACTAGTAAAACTGTCTTTTAACCAAGAGCACCTGTTATGCATTCCTGCGAGATGAATAAATAAAAGTATTAGCATTGTCAAATTGGATATAAAGTATCAGAAACACGAATTATGCAAAAGAAAGGTTACTCTGGCGATGAATATTTACAATATAGGAAATCAATTTACAATGTGAATAGACACAGATCAAAGAAAACATAGCTTTCATATGATATATACGCCCTAGCAATTGAATGTCATGGAAGATTTATGATAAAGAACACAAAACAAAATCAATACCTAGTTATCATACACGCTAATCATGATAAATTTGAAGCCTTCAATGTGAGAGATGCTGGCTACGGTCATTTCAAAACAAATTTTGTATATTAACAGTGCAGTTCAGAATGCAATTGCAATAGATAAGGTGGCGTTTATTTCCCAATTCCAAATGTTGAAATTATACACAATAGAATATAGTTTATATTTGGTTTCCAGATAAGAATTTGTAGCATAGCACCCGTGCCAGACGCATCCAGTGCAACAAAATAACAGCTGAAAGTTTGATCAATATGTATCAAATGTGAAAAAGCAGTAGCTAAGAAGATATTTAAACTTTGACCTAAGGCAACACAGAGCATCAGGATCAACGGATCCCATATAGTTATGTGAAAGAAACTGATAATCAGGAAATATATGAAATAATTTAGCCTTCCCTGTCTCATTGAAGGCATCTCCTTCATTTTTCCCATGTCAACAGATCTGGATGGAACAATATTAGATGGAGAAAAGCACTTCCAGTTCTATTGTTGTCGAAGAATTGTGTGATCAAAATAGTTGTCTATGAAAACGGAACAAGTTTATTGGCAGAGAATTGTGTGATCAAAACAGCTCTAATTCGTGTTGCACTTTTTCCACCAAGGAAGGTGGGCCTGCCAAAGTTCAGGCATTGCCCACTCAGTGGTCAAACTTGAGGTGTTGATTGCAGCAAACATCATTTCTTGCATGTATATATTTGAAAGAATAAAAACCCCTCAGACATGACATGGTTGTATGCATGAAGACAATCTAAGCTAGATAATGCTCTCCCATGCATTAAAAGTGTGACTGGTGAGTGCTATAGTTCACCTGGAAGAAGAGGTAGCAATAAAATATTCTAAAATGAATTACCTGATGGCATATCTCACATGTAATGTCCCCTTTCTCATTGCACCAATGCTACACACATTTGTGATGAGCATACTGTACAACAAAATAAAAATATCGAATGCCCTCAGCAAAATAACTAAAACATCCAGACTCAACAATAGCAGTAAATATTTTAATCATATAATACAAGCACTAGGCTTGGTTGCTCTTGTTTCACAAAATGCCAAAACACAGTACCCCTAGTGGGTAATGCAGACAAATAAATCGCCATAGCTTGTGAATGAATTATTTACCTTCAAACTTCCAGAACAGGCATAGGGAGATTCCATGTTTCTATCATCGTCCTCTTCCTGGAAAATACGACATTCAACCAGAGTGTAAGGCTCGTCTCCATAGTCGAAACTGTCAGAGGCGGGAATCGTCTTTGAGGACTCAGCATCAATGGATGGAACATCGTTGCAAACTCGAGGGGACGAATCTAGTGCCAACACCCTGTTTTGCTGAAAGGCAACATGACCAATTTGTGATAGCCTTTGGGCCTCAGAGGCAGCTGATTCCGAGGTGGAAGCAGTTATCAAACGGTCCACACACAAGACAAAATGATCTCCCATTCTCCGATTCTTTGTTAATAACGATATCTGCACATTCAAGAATTACCATAAATTTCCACATAACATCAAATATATTGCATGCTGAACTGCATAGAGATAAGAACAAAATTAAGAATTTTCACAAAAGTTTCCTGAATTTTTCATAACAAACAGAAAGCTAAAATCAAATGTTAGACCAATTTTGGGCCATGCCAAGGAAAGAAGAAATAAAAGAAAACAAAAGACAAACATTGGATCAAACCATTACACTGTCAAACCAAGAAAAAATGGAAACTTGAACTAATGAACCAAAACCAGAAACCAATTTTTTCAGGGGACTATCTCAAACTCAACAGTATTCATAGACTTCTTCCAAATAAAATTTCTAGCCAATTTGGGTGATGTGAACATCAAATTGTCCATACCATACAATATTGCCATTATGATTAGCAAAGAATAAGAGAAAAGACTGTTGTATCAAACTATTGAAAAACAGAGTCTTGAACCCAAAATTGATTGAACCAAAAGAAACAATTTGGGTGACGTCAAAATCAAAATTTTCAAGCAACCCATAAATTTCCATGAGGATACATGTATTAAAAATTTAAAAAAACTGTTCACTCAATCCATCAAACAAGAGGGAAACGATAGAAACTTGAACCCAGAATTCGTTGAACCAAATCCCCAAACCCATATATTGAGGAACTGTTAAAAACTTACTTTTCTTCTGCTCTCGAACTCGAAGATCAGAAAAACCTAAACTTATGCTCCCAATTCCACAGCTTTATCCAGATAAAGAGCTGCCAAATACCCCTTATAATTCAGCCCGAAAAGCTCAACGGATTATCTTAAGAAAAAAAAACCCACTTCAAGGAAGCCTAGAGAAGTGAATGAAGACGCTTGCAAGTTGAGAATCCGATACCCAAATCCCTCCACACTCAACAAAAAAGAATCCAAATTGCTTTCACTTGGTCACCGCATTTACAAATTTGAAAACGCCCAATGAAATTATAGGCACGACTTTGGAGTGGGTCTTCTTCAAATGCAGTGTAATCGACGAAAACTTAGTCCAACACAAAATACTCCGTTGTTCGCCTTTGCTGACTTCTTCTGGTCCGAGGGTGAACACCCGGCTTCGGGACTCGGGCACCGAGCCCGCACACCATGTCATGTGGATATTTAGATAAGCCTAGAAAATGTAAATAAAGCTTTTTACTATTTGCTACATCAGCAATTGACTAGTCCTTAGGACACATGGAAGTAAATCATGAAATTTGTTTAGCATGTCAAATCTAACATTAAAACATGTACACATGTCACTTTAAGAATTTAAGTGTTAATTGTTTTTGAAAAATCAGTGTTGGAATAAGGCCTCAAATTTGTCAAATCATTCTTAACTAACCAATAGAAAATCAGGTAAATGATTTTTTTAAAATAAATTAAATTGCTAAATTATTTACATAAAATAAAAACATTAGAAGTGTCAATGATAAGAAAAAAATAATTATTTGTGATTGGTCTATTGAAAAAAATTATTGCATTGAACTGAAAGGTATAGTATTCTTGCCTATGGTAGGAACTAATAAAGTCGGCGCTTTTTAAAAGGCCACTGGTTTTATTAATGAAGTGGTGGTTTTTAATTAAATGTGGGAGTGTTTTTTTAATAAAGGAACGTACTTTATAAGATCTGTGGTAATTTTATAAGGTGGAGGTTTTCTTTTTCTTATTTAAAAGGTGGTCCGGTTATTAGTTATAGGTGGTTATTATAAGGTAAGGTTTATTTCATTAATAAGATTGGTGATAAATCTTTCTTAGTCTAGGTCTTAAGTATTTAATTTATTTAGGATCTAGTCCATTTAATTAAAGTGTATTATTTTTAGTTAAGCTCTTTTCCTTTTGAAAATTGGTTAATTTAATTAATCACATTTAGGAGTTTAATTTAATTAATTAAATTAAGATTTTTTGATTAGTTTAAAATAGTCGTATTTAGTGTTATTATTCTTTTCTAGTTCTTTTTTCCTTAAAATTAGTTGAATAAGACATTGCAAAAGGGTGATTTTCAAGTGTTATTAGCTTTTTTTCTCTAATCCTTTGCTAGAGTGTGTAGCGCTCTTCTAGAGCTTTTTACCTTATGGGAGCTTTTTTGGCGTCTTGGAGATCTCGGGGACTCGTCTTGAGCCCGTTTTCTTCATTATAATAGCCCTTATTATTTCTTACGTACTAATGAGCGTGTCCACCACCTTCTTACATAAATGAGGTTTCTGCTACGACGTGAGACACTTTTTCTCACAACAAGACTTGATTTTGCCATTTCTCTTGTTTTTTAGCTTTTTGTGCTTGTTTACGGTGTCGATTTACTGCGATTAACAAAACTTGATTGTGGTCTCCTCTCTTGCGCATTATTATGTTGATTTCAAGGTGAGTGACCAATTGTTTCACGACACACACTCGCACCAGACTGTATCCAATGCACTAAACTATAAAGTGCCAAAATCAGGGGGGTTATAATATTGTCTTGGGTGGATGTGTTGCTTGTTTTTATTTTCTTCATTCATTATTTATCTCTCTCTCTTCACTATGGATGCAATTTCAATTCCTTTGCTTACGTAGTTCAAATTCTTCAAATGGAGATTGAAAATGGTAATGAAACTAAGGGGTAAAGGGTTATTTCACATCACCATGGGAGCTGAGACTGAACTTGACGATGAGCCTGAAAAATCTAAGTGGTTGAACCGAAGTGACAAAGCCTTAGGTCTTCTTTGTATGTCTATTTCTCTCGACTTTCTCTTCCACATGGAGTTGTCTGAAACACTTAATTTTGTGTGGAAAACATTAGATAGTATGTTTGGACAACAAGATGACATGAGAGTGAATGAGTTGGAAAATGAACTACTAGCATTAAATCCTAGTGACTTTCAAAACCTACAGGAATTATTCTCGTAGTTTGTCCACACTATATTATTTTTAAAGGAATGTAAAGTAGATATGAAAGATTCCAAGGTGATCTTGTCTATTATTTCTAAGTTAGGTCCCAAATACTTCATCTTCGTGTTAAATTTTCATGCTACAAAAGGCTCTTTGGGAAGTACTTCAAATATGCCATAATTTGATAGTTTTTCATCCCAACTCATTTGAGAATAGGAAAAACTCATTCAAATTGTGTTTCTCAAGTCCAAGTCACATGCCCTTGTACCAAGTACTGGTAAGGGAAAGAAGACTGAAAATAAGAAAGAGAAAAAGGACCAACCTAAGAAGAAAACCAAGACCAACCAATCAAAAACCAAACCTAACACAAACGATTTAACTTCTGAGGCTAAAACGAAGAAAGAAAAGTGTAAGTGTTCCTATTGCAAGAATACTAGTCATGAAGAGCATCAATGTATGAGAAAAAAATTTGATCACCTTACTCATTTACTTGAGAAAAATCATATAGGCGTTCCTAAGTCTATAAAAAAAATGCTTCGAAAGTTGTCTTCCATTGCAAGAGAGTCTAAATCTGATAAGAAGAAAGGAAAGGCCCTTGTAGCTCGAGTTGCTTCTTCATTAGCATGGATTATAGATTCGGGTGCCTTGCACCACATGGTTTCTTTGCATGTTGAGTTCTCTAACATCGAAACTAGTGGCATATCCCAAATCACGCTGGATGATGACACGACAATATCAGTTGCCGGTAGTAAATCGGTAGAGATGGATGGGGGAATGTTTAAACAAGTGTTGAGTTTTCATGATCTTTCTACCAATCTCCTATTGGTTTACCAAATCACTCACCTTGGTGAAGGAATGTGAGTGGAATTTGGTCCTAACTCGGTGATTATTTGTGAGCTTCATTCTGACACTATTGTGACTGAGGGAAAGGCAGATCACTGTTCACGGTTGTATATCTTTTCCAACTTTACTTCTAATTTGATGCCCACTACCTTGCTCACTCATGTAGATAAGGTTAGTAAGCTATGGCATGAGAATTTCAGGTATTTGAATTTTCATTACCTTGAATAATTGAGCCAAAATGAAATGGTCAACGGGTTACCCTGTGTCAGATTTTCTAGAGGTCTTTGTGAGGGTTGTGCCCTCAGGAAGCACCCTAAAAAGAGTTTTGACAAAGGAAAATCCTGGAGAGATACTCATCTTTTGGATCTTGTTCATAGTGACATCTTTGGCCCATTTCCATCTCCTTCGTTTACTAGAGATCTTTATATACTTACCTTCATTGATGAATTTTCGTGTTACACTTGGGTGTATTTTCTTAAGCTTAAGTCTGAAGTTTTCGATCACTTTCAGGACTTTAAGGCTCTTGTTGAGAAACAAGAGGAATGGTCTATCAAGGTTCTTCAAACTGAAAATGGAGGCAAGTATGTGAGCAATATGTTTGAGGATTTCTTTACTTATGAAGGGATTACTTTACAACATACAGTTTTTTATAACCCTTCACAAAATGGAGTTACAGAAAGAAAGAACCAAATGCTTAAGGAGATGACCACTTGTATGGTTCACTCAAAGTCCCTTCCTCCATAGTATTGGGCCGAAGCAGTGAATTGTGCTTGTTACATTCAAAATCATGTTCCACACAAGGCAGTAAGAGGGATGACACCCTTTGAAGCCTAGTTTGGATGCGCAAGCCTGATGTTGAGCACTTTTCGAGTCTTTAGATCCAAAGCTATGGCCCAGATTCCCAAAAAGAAATGTAAGGCTTTGGAAACACAATACAAACCTTGTATCTTTTTTGGGTATCCTGATGGCGTGAAGGGATATTGATTGTTGAACCCTACTACTCATGAGCTTTATATCGAGAGAAGTGTGAAATTCAATGAGTCTTCTTTGAATTATACTTCTCTACCTTCTAAGGTTCTTATGCTTTTTGATTTTGAATCCAACTCTTCAGATGATGATGTTGTTGAGCATGTTCCTCCTCCTCTTGATCCTCATGCACCTCCTGACCCTCATGCTTCAGAGTCTTTTGATTTTGATGATTAGTGTTGATTGGAACCTTGTTCCTTCTCACTCGAGTGAAGAATATTTCTGACTCTGAGCCTGATCCTCTTGGTCCTCATTGGGCTAGGAAAAATTTGTAGAGTGCTGGAGAGTGGATGGGAGATCCTTCAGACAAGAGGCAGACTCACTCAGATTTTGTTGGACCTCACTCCTTCTTCACCTCCACTTCTGACCCTTAGTCTTTCTAGGAGGCTTAAAGTATTCCTGAGTGGGATTCTACCATGGATGAGGAGTATTCCTCACTCATGAAGAATGATACTTGGGATCTCACCCTCTTCTGAAAGGAAGAAAAATTGTTTGGTGTAAGTGGGTGTTCCAAAAAAAATATGGTACAAATGGTGACATTGATAAGTTTAAAGTGTGACTAGTAGCTAAGGGTTTCTCCTAGGTAGTTGGGGTTGATTACTCAGAAACCTTTGCTCCATTTGCGAAGATGAATTGTATTCCACTGACTCTTACCATCATTGCGCAAAATATATGGGAAGTCCATCACATGGACATTAAGATTTCCTTCTTTCATGGGGACCTAGAGGAATATATCTACATGGAACAACCTTCGGGTTATGTCCATGATCTCTCCCTTGTTTGTAAGTTAAAGAAGTCTCTCTATGGTATTAAACAAGCCCCTCAGGATTGGTATGCCAAAATGGACTCATTTTTACTTACATCAAGGTTTACTCAGTGTCACTCTAACTCAAATGTTTACATTTTATAGAAAGATGACTCCATACTCATCCTTGTTCTGTATGTTGATGACTTGTTGATCACGGGAAATTCTTCCTCTATCATCGATTCTATGAAGATTTCCTTATCCAACAAGTTTTCTATGTCTGACTTAGGATTACTTCATTACTTTCTTGGGATTCAAATTTCACAATCTGACTTGGGAATTATAATTTCACAGCCTAAGTACTCCCTTGATTTTCTTGCTCTGTTTCATATGTTCGATTGTAAGCTTTCTCCCACTCCTTTCATTTCTAGGGTTAAGTTGGTTTCTAATTTCTCTACTTCCTTAGTTGATGGTACCCTTTATCAAAAATTGTTAGGGAGCTTGATTTACCTTACTCACACACATCCAAATCTATCATATGTTATTGGGATCATGTCTAGATTCATGCAAGAGCCACATGAGTTGCATTGGAAAACAAAAAAGTAGATCCTTCACTATGTTCTTGGTACTTATATAGACGACATCCACTATCTTGGAGGAGTAGATATTGACTTATTTACATATACTGAATCTGATTGGGTGGATGATCTTGATCATCAGAAATATACCTCAAGCTACAATTTTTCTCTTGGTTCGGGTCTTATTAGTTGGTCTAGCAAGAAGTAAAACGTAATTGCAATATCTTCTACAGAGGAAGAGTACAGAGGAGTAGTTAACGCTTCCACAAAAGTTGTTTGGTTACAGGGTATCTTGAATGAGTTTGGTATTCACTATCGACGACCTACTATCATTTATTGCAAAAACATGAGCACCATCTCGATTTGCTGAAATTCAGTTCAACACCAGTAGACGAAGCACATTAAGATACATATGCATTTCATTCGGGAGATAATCCATGATTACATCATTAAATTACAATATTGTCAGACATATGATATGGTTGTAGACATTTTTACCAAGCCCTTCACTGAGGCAAAGTATCTTCACTTGTGGTCTCTTCTTGGGGCGAGGTCTGCTGCAGCTGCCCATCTTCTTTGGGTTTTCTAGTTCTCTCCTCCTCCTCTTCTTTTCCAAGGAGATGTCATTTGTAGATGGGTACCTTATCAAGCCTAGCTTCCAAGCCCCATTGACATATATTTCTTAGGTTGTTTAGGGGAGTCTTATCTCTTGTAAGTGGATGTTTTCCCTTAGGGGTTTTTCCTCCAATACTTGAGATCCTTAATGTACATGGTTACCTCATCAGGGCTAGTTTTTAGGACCCATTATTCTCTTCTTCTTCTATAAAGATGTTATTTATACATGTGTATGTTATCAGGCTTAGTAGTTGGGCCCCATTGACACATATTTCTTAGTTATCTAGGGGAGTTATCCTTTAGTTCTAACATTACATGACTTTTACCTCAACTTCAATGAAGGGTGAGTGTTTATGTATATGACTTAATCATCGTCATTCAACATCTTGTCCATCATAGATGGTTAGTCATCTCACTTAGTGAGAATAGGTCATAGTCAAATAGGTCAATAGTGTTGTGTACACATTTCATACACAAGAGTTACACAACACTCCTATATGTACCTCTTATTTTATGATCTATGAGCATGTCAGACACACCATTGTCTTTTATGTACTTGATTTTCCTTGTGATTCATGCTTTTTCTAATTATGTGAAAAATTCTCATCTCCATTAGAAGTGTAACCCTCTTCGATGTGCATGATGTTGCAACGTTGATCCTCATGGAACAATATGATAAATGTAGTATTCAAGGAAAATGAAGATGAAGGAGAAAAAGAATATGCTCAGATCAAATATTGTGAATGCATGTTTGATGAAGATTTTGAAGAATCCGTAGATAGCTACTCCTATGCAGTATTCAATTGATCATAAAATTTGAAAGTAGGCTCTTCTTCTGTTGCCCAAGCCAATAAATTAAATCCTCAAAATGAATCCATGAAAAATAAAATTAAAGGAAGATCATCTAAGTTCGCTTTCACGGGGTCGGTAGAGAAGAAACATGAGACTTATTCAACCAAGAATCCTCCTGCCTCTTTAGGTAAGTCTCCTTCAACTTCCCTTGAAAAATTAGTTTCTATTGATCCTAAGAACATCCATGTCAACGACATCATAATCCCTGATATGTGTACGAATCCATCATCCTTTGATATCATTGACCATTTCAAAAAATCCAAAGTTAAAATTTCGAATATGAGTACTTGAGAACTCATCCCAAGAAACTTGAGAGGCTTATTCATCATATCAAAGGAAGTAGTTTTGTTTCATGTTCTAAATATGCCACCACCATAAAAATAACCTCGTGCATCTCAATCCACTCCATCTCTGAACTGTCTCACTTTCACACCATCGACCTCTAGGAAGGTCGAACCTTTATACATATCCTTGTTGGTCAATGGGTATAGACTCGATAATTACATCATTGAATATGGTGCTTCGGACAACGTCATGTCTGTAAAAATTGCTAAAGCTCTTGGCCTCTCCCTCTGTCATACCTCTGGCCATTTCCTCTCTATGGAAATTAAATAAGTACATATCATTGGATAGATTAAGGATTCTCAGGTAGCATTGGTGGACTTCCCTGATAAGAAAATCACAATGAGAATACTGGTAGCAAACATGTCGGCCTCATATCAAAATTTTTTGGTTCAAAGCTTCTGTCGAGATGTTGGAGGGGATATGTAGTTAGATTGGCCACATGCCATCACCCCGTTCAAGGGTAAAGCAAAGAAACATCTTCCCATCAGGAAAATGAAGTATATTATTCAAATACCAAATGACCCAATGGTAGATATCCCATGTCAAAATTAAAAGTATTACAACTATTTCATGACTTTTCAGGAATATCTTGAACTTCCCATGTTGGTCAAAGAATTTTCAAGCATCAAAGAGATATTCAAAGAGCATAATGATGACTTGATGAAATCAAAATTTGAGAGTCTATACTTCCCATGGGATGTGAGCATGAATGAAATTTTTACACCAGATTTTGATGATGGTCATGAGAGTCTTGACTTGCAACCAAAAAATCTCGAAGTGATGCGTAAAGTGGATAAAAAATAACGAGTGATTCCCAACAACTTCTTTTCAGGTGAGTCCAATGTTTCAAAACATGTTCTCAATGTTCAACATGATGTTCCATTTAAGGAATGTGCTTGTGAATACAAAGACTTCTCCTTCTCGTTGGTATGGGAAGGAAAGGAATGTAAGAGTGACGAGATGTTTCAACCCTCTAAATTCTAATCCATTCAAAGAGATGATGATTTCATCACAAAAATGAACTTCTTGGTTCTCAGTGATCAATATTGGGAAAATGATGATGTAGACATTTCATCTCCAATGTTGTGCTCATTCTATTTTCATGAAGATGGAAACATTCTCAACGAAAAATGGTGAGATGAAATGGTGTTTGATCCTAAGGTTGATTTTGTTTTTAATAAGCTTCAATTTTTCACTGTTCATTCTGCTCAAGAGAAGGATGCTTGCAATATGAAAACAAATGTCAAGGCTCAAGATTGATAAGATGAAGAAGGTGATATATTCCATGTTGCGTGCCCAACCCTGAGTTCATTCTCTTTCCAAGAGGATAATACAATTTACATTCCACATTGTGTAGGGAAGCATGTTGAGAAATAGCCGAAGTACGAGAAAGATGATTTCTTGGTCCATTTTAGAAACAAATAAAATCAAGAGTCTAGTGATAACGTTGAAGTTTCCAAAGCATTTGCTGAGAATCAACCCATGGAAGAAGTGGTCATTGTAGAAATTAATCTGATCTAATACAAAGAATCCATGAAATAACTACAGACAATAATTGAAATCAACAACTCTATATTATATGTTTATTATCCATTCACTATTTCATTACACTCCATTATATAGGAGATGTAAAATAACAATCCTTACAACAACATTTGTCTTCATGTACAACCATACACCCATATGGTTTCAACCTCTCACCAATATAATAATAAAACAATACTAATTGTTTTATTATTCTAACTTACTAACTTACCACATACTAACCACATCTTACATTTACTATTTACATTTACATAGTAAATGTACTTTCACTAATTTACCATAATAATAATTACACATGTAATTATTATTCACCCGTACATACAAATGGAGCACTAAGATATATTTCCTAACAGTCATGAAGTAGATAGACAATGAAGAACATAAGCCTTGGTATGTAAATGATGAGTCAAGTATTATCAAGGCTCATATTCACAATAGCGATGGAAAATCAACAATTGGAACAAACATGAGAATCAATGAGAAGATGGAAAGAATGTGTCAAAGTCACAAAGGCAGTGAATTGAATAAGCGGGTCAACAATTGCAATAGAAATCATGATAAATTTCTCAAGAAGTTGAGGAGAGATTCATATTTCAGCAGCCCTGTCAATGAATTTGTGGAATAACCCATTTATGGGTAAGCACTCAATTCAAATTAGTGATTCAATGAAAGTGGGTTGTCCCCCACATGTACATAGGTGATTTAGGATGTTTCCCTTCTCATTTTGTGTTTCCATTTCCTTTTGTGTGCTTTTTTCGTGTTGTGTGTGTGTGTTCAATAAAGGAAGTTTTTTTTTGTCTCTGTGGTGACTCAGTATAGCCCAATGGATAAGGAACTGGTCCACGTGGTGTTTAGAGATTCTAGGGTTCTTTTTTATCATACCCTCATTGCATTAGATGTAGAACAACTCCCCAATCTAGAGCTAACTTTTGTCATGCAAATGTGTAGCATGAGAGATTCAAACTTTCAAGCATGACAACTTAGCCAAATTTGAAAATTTTATCCTAAGTCTTCCCATTTCCCCCTCCCTAGTCAGTTTTCCTTTTGTACCATACTCATCTTGACCTTTAAGGTACTCTAATTTTGTTGAATAATCTTTTGTAGGTGCTTGAAGCAGGGTATCAAGGTCATTCACCTCATTTAGTGAAGTGCTTCCAAAGGCTAGTTTCTCAGTAAGCCTAAAAAGGTCAATTCTGACCATTTCAGGCCAATTGTTCTCTCTTTGAAAAGGATATGAAAGACCACACTCATCCTAAGGTGGTATTGAAGAGTAAAAAACATCTTGAAACTGATTTAGGAAGGTTTAGGAAAGTTTTGGAGGTTTAGAAACAGACTGTGCAACAAGGTTTTTCGGGTGTAAGGAGTGTAGAGCTAAATTTGGGACCTGATCTTCACCGAATGATTCTGGGAGCTTCGTAAAGATTTATGAGGAAAAAAATATTCATTATAAATCTCAAATATTTATCTTCATGATGGCATCATAACATTTTTCACAAGACATAAGCATTTCTCACGAAATCTCATTCTTGGAATACATACCTTACTATCCCAAAGGAAAAAGGCATTTAGAGAAGGATTCAGAATCAGGTCCTAGAACCTATCCCATTTTTCTTAAAATGGTCTTTGGAGTCAAAATAATATAATAATTTGTAAGAAAATAAGACGTAAAGCTATGAGAAATGTGTTCTCAAGTTTCCATACTTAGTCATTTTTCAAGATGGTTAAGTGGTGAGTTTTCTTATCCCATGTGTCCTATGTGTCCCTCTTATCCCTGGGATAGAGGGGGAAGAGGGGATAGAGGGTAAAAAGGGTACATGTGGGATAATAAAATTCACCCCACCCCTTAGTTGTTCCCCATGGTTCCTCATGTGACCTTTCTTTAGTTTGGTGGAGTGCTAAGCTCATTTTTTAAGATTGCATGAAATGTCAACAAGTGGCATCATCCTGTTGAGGTGAATTTTATTGCACCTCATTTACCTAGAAGAGATGGGATATAGGGGACACAAAAACTCTCCCCTCCCCCTCTCTATCTTATTTTTTGAAGTTTTGCTCCATGGTGGACATTCTCATCCCTCTTGTCCCTCTCATCCTGAGACAGAGGGGACAAGAAAATGCACCCCAATCTTCAACCCCTCTATAGGATCCCCATGTCAAGCCCTATTTTAAAATAGTAAACCCTAGTTTGTGACCTAGTTGCTGTTACTTCACCGTGATCAAAATTAACTGTCGAGGCAATGCAAAACATGAAATAAATTACCTGTCGAGCTTGCTTATTTAATTGTTCGACCATTGCATCCATTGATAAAGAATTGAAACCTAAAAACTCATGAAAAACATCTTATATGCTTCCAATCACATTCCAGAGCCATCCATGACTGCAAGAAACAATTTTTTTCCATCGTTCTTCATCTGAAAACATAATTGCACTGAGTTTTCAACTGAGTTTTTTTCTCCAAGGTTACCTGTGACCACTGTAACTCCAAGCACCCATTAATGGATGCAATCGAAAATTTTGACATGAAAACCCTAGCTTCAAAACTTGCTTTTTTGATTTCCAAGAGTTTCGGTGGGCGGAACACAATGGAATTTCAAGCATGAGATCACAACAAGGAGTTAAATCCAAAAATGATGTTTACGATGCAAACCGAATCCATTTTTACTAGTTACTAAAAATAGCATATGTCATGTCCCTCACATGAAAAAATAGAAAGTCCCTCAAACATCAACCTCTGATCACTCAACTCATCTAGAAACAATGCAAAACAACAAGCAGGGCAAAATGACAATTTTCCCAAAATAGTAGGTTCGAAAAAAGTAACATTCTAAAAATAGAAACTTGATAAAAAGGTTAAAGCATCATCAATGGAGGTAAATTGAGTATGCCAGAGACTTCAAAAGATAAAATTTGAGTAAAAAGACAAAATAACCCAAAATAACAGCTCCTGGTCACACCTACAAAAATAATAAGTTTCAATTTTCAGTGTAAAAAGTTGCAGTTGGCTTCGTTTTCACTTATCTCACTATTTTTTCCATCCTCACATGGTTGTAAGGTTGCCTCGTAGCTCAAATAATATAATTTTGTCATGTCCCCTTTTCGAGCTAATTCCAATTAAAGACCTTAACCCATTTTCTCCCCGTGTTTAAGGAGAAAGTAAGGGGAAGATCTGAGCTTCGTAGTTGTATCATTATAGTTATTTCATTTATATATTTATGTATTCCTATTGGGTGATTAGTGCTCCAATAGATGGCTGTGTAATTAGGAAATAAAATAAATAAGTGTGGCATATAGGCCCAATACTTAATGAACTTTTAAAAGATCCTCCCTTAGGGGGTCGACATTTATGGATTGCATTGTAATAAGCATCCCTTATGTCTATATAAGAAGGTCACTTAGTCATTTGTAAGGATGATTTTGGTGAATCTATCTTATTGGTGAAGGTTTCTTGTTGAAGCCTTTTATCCACCTCATTCAAGGATGAAAACCCTTGAATTGTGTATGTCCTAAGGACGAAAAACCCTTTAGGAGAGGGTACTGTGGACGAAAATCCACATTATCTCATTTGTGTTGATCTCATTGTTGGTTATAATAGATTTCTGCCCTAAGTGACTTGTGTAGAGGTATGTTTTTAAGGATATTGTTGGTTTCTTTGCATGGTTGAGATCCCTATGATTTATAAAGGTGAAATCTTCCATTTTATCAATTGTTGGTGCAAATTACATTTAATTTCAAGAGGGGAGACCTATATTGGAGTACTGTTTTGGTATGTGTGGTGACATTTTGACAAATATGGAATCATCATCTGATTCTCTATATTTTATAAGGCCAATATCTCAAGTTTCATGATTTTTGGTGCTTTCTATGTTGAGTTACAAATTTTTAAAGATATACTATAGACAAGGGTTTTATTAAATTCATATCTTCATATCTAGGGCATTAAAAATCATATTTCTTGCATTTCATGATGGTTTAAGTTATAATATGATTTTAGAAATTCAAGTGGGGTTAATTAAAGGGTTTTGAAGGCTAAAAAATGAAGTCGAATTCCACAAACAATTTCTTGTCCTAGAATATTGCAGAAATCAGATTACTTTTAGTTGGCTAGTTTCTAAAATCAAATTTGAAGATCTTTGGTTTTGAGCTAATTAACTTAATTTTCAGTTTTATCCCTGAAGGAGATATTACAAATTCACCCTTCACGAGGATCTTGAAGCATCGTTCTGGTCAAAATTGTGCCCATGAGCAAGGCGGAACATAATAGTGTGCAACAAGTGAAGGTCAGGGATATTGTGTAGTCTGAAAGGTTTTGAAAGGATCCAAGAACTCCATTGAAATCCAAGCCAAGGAATCATCAAGTCTTGATCCACCATCATCTATCCAGTGAGTTGGTTGGGTTGAGTTGGGAGAGCTGGTTGAGCTAAGAGAGCTGGTTGAGTTGAGTTGGGCGAGTTGGGTGAGTCAATTGAGCTAGTTAAGATCCCATCCTTTCCTATAAGAGGCACATGTGAAAATTGAGTTATGAAAACATTAGAGATACTCTTGAGTTAAGAATGTCAGATAAGTGATCTTCACTTGGGGCACCTTGAAAGATGAGAATGAGAAACCATCCTAGCTTCAGTTGACAACATTTGCATAATAATGTTCATAAACACTCAAGCAAGCACCTGGCTATGTGTTCATTCATTAAGGGGTTCAAGCATCATGAAGCTGGTTTGTGATCATCAATGTCAATTGTGAAAGCCTAAGGAGTAAGAGAGTGATCCTCACTCTCACCATGGATCAAGGAGGAACCATCATAAGTGATGCCCTTGGTCATCTTGAGCTCACATCAGAAGATCTCTCAACAGTGTTTCTAAACACCCATTCGATAGTACAAGGTGTCTGTGCATCTTGCAGAAGGAGGAGATTGTGAGCATCATGTCTCGAATAAGCAAGTTCTTCATCAACAACAGATCAATCAATCCCACTCCTTCCTTCTTCTCTTTTTATCCCTCTTTCTTCTCTCCCCCTTTCTAATTCATCGTTGTACGCAATCATGGAAATTAGTCTCATTCATTTAAGTGACTTTCTAAATTTGAATTGCAAAAGTCCCTTTGATTTATAAAAAGGGAACTTATTTCTCATTTCCTATGAATATGTAAAGTCACAAGTTGAATGAGAACATGAAGAGTCATGTGGGGGGTAGATGAGAGGACAATTCACAATGCAATAAATCAGAATGGCTCCTCCGTTCCAAAGGATTTGAAAAATTACTCTTTTCTGTAGCAATTGTGGATTGTGAAGCTTTTTTTCACCACTACACAATAAATAAAAGTTACATTTATTCCATTCCATTTACTTATGTTTTCCTCTATTTTCTATTTGTTCTGCAACTTTGAAAGCACAATAATCTTGAATAGCCCAGAAGGAACTTGGTCTCCTTGATTGATGAACCTAAAGAACTTTGTGTCTATGGTTTATTGGTCTTGTTAGTTTCCTAGATTGTGGTTTTCCTCTAATTGAATGTTGAACTACTCTGGTTATTGTGGGTGAACTCTTCTAGTTCTTACTCACAATGATAACTCTCTCTTTCCTAATTTCTATCCTTCATCCCTCATCGTTGCAATTTCCTTCCTTGTACTCCATACAAGCACTTTGCCACATGTTCAATGAAGTGCTCCTATATGTGATCCCCGACCTATTTGGCCACCCCACAACATTTAGATAGAATTAAGATAATTTACATTCAATAATGAGAGCCTCCCCATACACAAAAAGGAGCATCCTAGCCCCATGAGCATTGGTGGAAACACATAATTTGTGACATGACAAATTATTCCACCAACATTAATGCAATAGCTCAAGAAGAGGGCTCTGAACTCCTTTCCACTAAAATAATGTAGAAAAGCCAAGAATCTCATAACAACAAGTGTCTTACCTTATAACTATGTGAATAAAATATGGGATTTAACACAAAACAACACTACATTGATTTCTGGCCTAAAATGACATTACAATCAATCTGACTCAACAAACCAAATATATAGGCATGTGATATAATGTGTGTAGATTTTACACAAACAACGAGCTCAAATAAGTGTTTTCTCTGTGATTCTAACACTCAAATGGGGCTTTATACAATCTAATTACTATATTGTAGTTTCATTATATTACTATCTCTTTCTTACTCTACACTAAATGGGTTCTGCCTCTCCTAAGAGTGAAAGTCCTTCCTCTTTAAATTCTAATGTAGTCTAGAGCTCTAACAATACCATGCAAAAGTTATCAACACCAGTTCTTTTTAATTACCTTATTAACACACCCATCCCCTCTATTATGCCCATCCTTTTCTACTTTTTAAGTAATTTTTCCTACATGACATCGAATTGGCTCTTTTTAGTAATTTTAGCACTTTTTTTATGTGACATGAGAATGATCATATTTCTTAATTGAATCTTAGAACATAAGAATCGATCTTCCAATATTCCTAAAATAGTTCACATATATTTAAAGAATCAATGTTTCCCCTCATCTTCAAATCTTCAAAATAATGACATATAACACTCATCAATCAATCTTTGAAGTTTTGAGTCCCTTTAAATTAACAAAGAACATAGGGGAGAAGGGCCAGTATGCGAACACCCTAAGTTCACAGGCCCATGGAGCCAATTCCTTGCCACGTAGGATCACCAATTTGACAACTAGTTATAAATAAACATTTTTTTATCCTAAGCCTTTAATTTTGAAACATATTGTAATATTATTTGCTTACATATGATCGATCAAATAAAATATCTAAAAAAAACACATTTACTGGTGGAGACCCGAAGTGGTTCACTCAACGGGATAGGTGTTGTGCATTTAATTCGAAATAAAAGAGGGAAACAGTATCTGTCCTCCTCATCTAGACGCGCGTAATAGATAAGCCCCAATTAAATGCTCAACCACCCTTTACCAGCGGTTGTTTTACCCGCCTTCCAAACTGGTTTGCTCGACCACCATTTACCAGACTGTTCCATGGCATGTTTTGGAGTCGTTTCAGACTGTTTTGCTCAACCGCCATTTACCATACTGTTCCATGGCGCATTTTGGAGTCATTCTAGACTGTTTTGCTCAGGCGCGTTACACAATGTCTCCTCCTCTAGACATGTTACACACTGTCTCCTCCTCTGGACTCATTACACACTGTCTCCCTTGGGCGCGTTACACACTGTCTCCCTTGGACGCGTTACACACTGTCTCCTTTGCAAATGGTGGTTGTTTGGGAGTGGGCTTATAGCTTGTGCGAGGTTTGCGTGAAGGGTTGATTCTCAGTGCCTTGCTCGAGGTGTTCATATTGCCCACAGCATTTTATAGTGAACAATACGACCTTACATGTACGCATTTTTTTCTTTCTTTTTCTCTATAGTTTGGAATCTCTGTATCTTATCCAACTCGTTTTCTCGTTTTTTTTTTGAAATAATCCAACTCGTTTTTTTAGCCATTTTGTTAGCCATTTTTTTCTTTCATTTTCTTTGAAGCTCTGACTGCATTTTGTTAGCCATTTTTTTCTTTCATTTTCTCTGAAGCTCTGACTACATTTTGTTTTCTAGTTTGTTAGCTCAGACGTACTGGCAGCTGCACATCCAGGACCGAAGTGCTTGGACCCGAGAGCTGAATCTCAGACCCTTTTCAGACAGGTTTTGAGTCAAATTTTCTAAGCCTTTCTACATGTGCCATTTTTTTTATCTATTTGATCCTTATGCTTTTTTCATTCTCTGTGTTCAAACAAATTCAGTTTTTTAATAAATGGCTAAACATGCATGTGCAGATTGCATGGAAAACTTTGGAACGGCAGTTTTATGCATCGAGATCGGTTGAAGCAGGGTGGAAATAGTGTGTATTCACACTACTAATACTGAAGGAAAATGTTACCTACAATTCTATGTTTTTAAGCCATATAGAGGTGAGGTTTCTACCTCACCAAGATTCAAATAAATCCTTGTCTTTCAGTTTTTATTTCACGGTGTTCATTTTAAGTTGCAACAATTTAATGTAAACCTTTAACAAATTCTGAGCTGATTTGGTTTCCACATCTGAAACAACGATTACATTTCGAGCAAAATGTATTAATATAAAATGCATGTCTTTATATTTCTTACATTTGGAGCAAAACATATAAACTTATACTGTATGTGTCCATATTCATTACATTCGGAGCAAAACATATAAACTTATACTGTATGCGTCCATATTCATTACATTCGGAGCAAAATATACCAACTATAAACTATAAACTACATACCAACTATAAACTATTACTATAAGTTTGTTAGTCAATTTCCATGTCACACCTTCAAAAAGGCCCTGAGTTTGGACTATCAGGAACGATTGTATCATTGACAGATGTTGTTGGAGTCATTAAGAGGTTCACTGGATGAACCCATGGTGGAATAGGAAAACCAGATATGGTATGAAAGGTTGTATGTGAAGTAGGGGGTTGTGGGATAATGGGGTGTGTAGTTGGAGTTGAAGTTATTTGCATTCTGTTGGTGTTAAGGAAGTAAGGGTGGTAATCTGGGATAGGAACTTTCAACATATCTTGTAACATGGAGTTTTGTATGGGCATGGAATGATGCATGGGAAACAAAACCTGCGGATTGTTGAACTTGTTATCTCTTTCTTGTTTCTCTTTCTCCCTTTGATGCCGAGTGGCTTCCTTCTGTTGTAATTCCAATTCCTTTTTTTGGCGAGCTACTTCCTGTTGTTTCTCGTGCTCCTGTCTTTCAACAAACTTTTGTAGATCCCTTTTTTTGCCTCTCTTTAATGCATTGCAATCTCTCTTCCTTTTTTTGCTCCTTTGCTACCAACCTTTCTTGCTTTTTTGCCTCAATATGCTCCTTTTTACGTTGTTTCCCTTCACATATTTCTTGTTTTTTTTGTTGTGTATCTTTTAACATCTGAACATAAGCATCATATGTTAACAATTGTGAAGCACGACTTATCCGGAGTGCAGCATCACTCTTACCTTTGGAAGGATCCCGTACAAATTGTGTCGGTAACCTTAAAAATTTACCCAATTTCTTCTCATTTGCAGCAACACCATCATTTGATATACCACTTTCAACATCATGGCCAGTTGTCTCTTCCTCATTTTTATCTTTATCAATGACCTCAATTTCCTCTATGTCAGCATAATAATGAGTAAAGTTTGCTGGTTCAAAGTCTGCTGGCTCAAGGTTGGTTGGCATCGAAGGTAAAGATATACTTTCATCCTCAATGTTTCCAATCTGATCAAGTCCCAACTCTGCAATATGCTCTTGTAGCCAAGTAGGTTGTTCTGGTGCACTTGGTAATGAGAGATCGTCCTCTCCAAATCCCTGGGCCTCAGTGTTGCAGCTGGATGTGCCTTGGTCACGAGTATTCACAATGTGGTTCACTTCATAATCTTTGGTCTGCATTATACTTTGTCTTTCTCCCTGTACACTTGGTTCCTCCGTCTCTGTATTAGCAACAACCATTGTTTCAATGGTTGGATGGAATTCTTTTGCTGTTGACAGATTCTCAACTGATTCCATTAAGTAATTTTCTCCTATTTTGTCACCAACTGGTGGAGCTACATCTCTTGACAAACTTAGGATGTTTTCAGCAGCATCAACATCTATTATGTATTCAGTACCATCAACATTCATAATGTTTTCAGTAGTATCATCATCTGTGACATTTTCAACAGCGTCTTCATTGGCATCTTCTTCAATGATATATAGTTTACTACATTCCATGTCATTCTGTAATGCATTTGGATCAAGTGGCCATATACCTGTGCATCTAAAACCAGCACGAATATTTACAGGTGTCAAGGCCTTGGCGAGAGCTCTACTACCTATTTCTGCCAAGTCTGAATGTTTGACTTCTTGGTACTTATTATTACACATCCACTGCATCCTCTCAGATCTGAAATATGCTTTAAAAGGACCAAAGACACTAACATCCAGTGGTTGCAACCGTGTGTAGTATGTGCTGGCAATGTCAATAAATCAATCCCCAATCGCCTGGCCTCTTCTATAGTTGACAATGCCACATGGCTTCCATGACCATCAAATATAAGTAAATGCCTATTTTCAGGGTACACCCCTCCAGGTACAGACTTACTGAAATGATACAACTAGCTTATAAAGAGCTCTCTAGTCATCCAAGCACTTGGATGAGCAGCCATACAAGCACCTGGTTCACATCCCTTGATGTAATTTTGTGAAACTTTCTGACCTTTAAATAAGTAAAAGTTAGGGATACATTGCCCTGCAGCATTTACACAACATAGAATTGTCATCTATTCTCTGCTACGAGGAATGATATTGGGAACATTCCTGCAACCCTTGGTGGAAAGCACCCTCATGCCACAATTTCTCCCTGCTTGGATTCCTGTCTCATCACAATTCCATATTTTTCCTGCACCATAGGAATTGATATAAATGTTAGCTAGTTTTTCATAAAACTTGCTAACCACCTCTGGACGTAAACCTATTGCACGATCTCTTTCTAGACCTTCAGCAGTCCGAAGGACTATGTTTGGGTGTCTTTTTCTAAATCCTTCACACCAAGATTTTCCAGGTAATCCTTCTCGAAATGGAGTCTCTCTAGTTTCAAAAATTTGTGCAACACATGCCCTCAGTTGCATAAATCCCACTCCATGCCCTAAATCTGCCATTTGCTTACACCATTCAACTATCTCTTTCTCCTCTCCTTCACTCAAAACAGGTGTAGGGCCCTTCCTTTTTGTATGGGTCAGACCATTCAGCCAATAATGAATAGATGTAGGAGGTAAATTATATTTCAGTGCAGCAGCTCTAATAGAATAATTGTTGAATTCAATATCATCTATGGCCTTTAACATATCTTATTTTGACCAACTAGACAAAATTCTAACCTTCTTGGTCGAAGTGTTGCCTCTAACAACCACAGTCTCCCTATAGTTCATGCCTATTTAGTTCACATCCAACAGGTTTTGGCTGATGATCATCATTTGTGTTTGTATCTCCTTGATTTTTTGTTGCACCATCCTCTTCACTTATTATTGTAGCATCCTGTTCATTCTGTTTCATGGTTAGATGGTTCAATTTCAAATTGTACACCTCGTTTTTTGGGCATACATTGTGCTCGATGTAAACTCCTCTTTCTCTTCATCTTCTCTAAACGTTGCAGTATGAAACAATATAAAATTAGTAAAATATGTATTAATATATCAATAAGATCATCTACAATGGGAAAATTTTAGGAAGCTTATGATACATGACAGTATGAATTACGAACTTGTAGGTGAACTTTTGATTACCCCCCGTTGGGCGCCATTAACGATGATCGAAATACATGTTTTATTAATTTCATATTATTTGATAAAGACATAATTTATAAGCTCAGTTGTTGATTACATAGGGGAGAAGGGCCAGTATGTGAACACGTCCCAATACTTGAACACTATTTTTCATTTAAAATATCCAAATTTTGATTATTGAAGTTTCTAAATTTGTTTTTTTATAAACCACATGTGAATAGGGTCAACATCTTGAGCAAGGCACTGAGAAATACCCCTTCTCACGCAAACCTCACATAGACTGTAAGCCCCACTCACAAACAACCAGCATTTGCATTATAACTCGGCATGAGGAAATGCAACGCGTCCAAAGGAAACAATGTGTAACACGTCCAGAGGAAACAGTGTGTAATGCGTCCAAAACAAGCCATGGTAAATGGTGGTTGAGCATTTATTTGTGTCTTATCTATCAGGATTAGGATAAAAAAATGCTTATTTATAAATAGCTATCAAATTGGCACTCTTACGTGGCAAGGAATTGGCTCCATGGACCTGCGAACTTAGGGGTGTTCGCATACTGGCCCTATATAAATTTTAATAATAAAAATTTTTGTTTTTTTTTCCATCAAGTATTGGATATTTTAAATGCAGAATAGTGTTCAAGTGAAATATCATGTCACAGATGACATGATATTTCAGTGCAACAGCTCTAATTGAATAATGCGAGTAACTCAATATCATCTATGGCCTTTAACATATCTTCTTTTGACCAACTAGACAAAATTCTAACCTTCTTGGTCGAAGTGTTGCCTCTAACAACCACAGTCTCCTGTAGTTCATGGCTATTTAGTTCACATCTAGCAGGTTCTTGCTGATGATCATCAGTTGTGTTTGTATCTCCTTGATTTGTTGTTGCACCATCCTCTTCGCTTATTATTGTAGCATCATGTTCATTTGTTTCATGGTTAGATGGTTCAATTTCAAATTATACACCCTCGTTTTTTGGGCATACGTTGTGCTCGATGTAAACTCCTCTTTCTCTTCATATTCTCTAAATGCTGCAGTATGAAACAATATAAAATTAGTAAAATATGTATTAATATATCAATAAGATCATCTATAAACACTTCTAAAGATGAGGTGTTATCAAATAACACTACATTCATCAGCTTGTTTGTAATTGATCAATATTAATTAGAATGTTTCACTTGAACATGCAGTCGCCCCTTTCGACATTGTAATTCATATCGATCAATTGACACAGGTCTTGTTAATGTAATGTTTTCTGACATCAAATCATCTTCAGAAGTGAATGCATGTAAGAATCGTAATTGTAATAGCTTGACTACATATGCTGTTACGGGTGGCAGCAAATCTGTTGTACTACTGTAGGTCTTGGTATGGACCACTTCGGATCTCCACTAGCAAATGTGTTTTTTTTTAAGATATTTTACCTGATCGATCAGATGGAAGCAAATAATATTAATATATGATTCGAAATTAAAGATATAGGATTAAAAAATGTTTATTTATACCTAGTTGGCATACTGTCACTCCTACGTGGCAAGGATTTGATTCACTTAACCTGCGAACTTAGGGTGTTAGCATATTGGCCCTTCTCCCCTAAACTCTTCTAAATAAATGGCGGTTGAGCAAAACAGTCTAAAACGACTCCAAAACGCACCATGGAACAGTCTGGTAAATGGTGGTTGAGCAAACCAGTTTAGAACGCGTCCAAAACAAGCGCTGGTAAATGGTGGTTGAGCATTTCATTGTGGCTTATCTCTTACACGCCGTCAAGATGAGGAGGACAGATACTGTTTCCCTCTTTTATTTCGAATTAAATGCTCAACACCTGTCCCGTTGTGTGAACCACTTCAGGTCTCCACCAGTAAATGAGTTTTTTTGAGAGATTTTATTTGATCGATCATATGTAAGAAAATAATATTACAATTGGTGATCTTACGTGGCAAGGAATTGGCTCCATGGGCCTGCAAACTTAGGGTGTTCGCATACTGGCCCTTCTCCCCTATAAATAAACATTTTTCTTTCCTATATCTTTAATTTCTGGGAGTAGTGCCATTATGTCAACACCTTGAGTTCACGGGTCCATCGGGCCAATTCCTTGTCATGTAGGTTTATCAATTTTACAGCTAGCTATAAATAAACATTTCTTTATCTTATCCATGTAGTTTGGAAACTCTTTATCTTATCTCTTTAGTATTGGGCAGTGTTCACATAAAGTTACAGATTTCTGTTTTGTATTAAATGGTACAGATTTTATATCTTACAGAGTTAGTGAGAGATATATAAAGAATGTGCTGGACATATGTTTGAGCTATTGCATTCTTTACCTACACTGTACTACGATTTATATTCACTACCATTAATCCTTGTGGATATTGATAATGGTTTGAATTTTAGTTTTTCGATTTTATAGGATGCAGTGGATGTTGTTTGTGAGAAAATTCAGTTCTCTATATTTTACAGATGTCTAATTGATATGTCCAGCACATTCTTCATATATCTGTAGATGACTTATTTTTAGATAACAAGAGACTTCAGCCATATGATCGCAGGCCCTGATGGAGCCAATTCCTTGCCATGTAGGATCACCAATTTGACAGCTAGTTATAATTAAACAATTTTTTATCCTAAGCCTTTAATTTCGAATCATATTGTAATATTATTTGCGTACATATGATCGATCAAATAAAATATCTTAAAATAAACTCATTTACATTCCGAAGTTACTAATTCTATTGTGAAGTTAATATTATTTGCTTTTAAGGTACTTTAAGGGAGAAAACATAAAGCCATTATCTAATAGATGTTCACAGAATTAATTAGCAGGATGCTATGATCAAGAATCACTCAATTCCAATCTTAATATTTTTTTAATGTGCTTTGCTGTATGGGCCAATTTTTGATAAATTAAATAGAAATCAGTCCATAAACTTGCAATTCTGCTTAGCAATTTGTTATGTCTAATTCTAACTTAATTGAACAGGTCTTTGGTCAAACAAAAAGTAGATCACAACATGTTTTCAGCATAAGTGCAAGGTATACGTTAGCTTATATCAGAGAAAACAGGCAGTTGAGGTTATATATGAATACATTCCAGTGGGAAAAGGGCCTTAAGTAATAAATTTGACTATTTTTTACATATTTAAGTGTCCTCTTGAAGCAGTAGGTATGAAAAACTAACCTGCAATTTTTGCTTTGCTGGACCTTTCCTTTCAAAACTTGATAGAAGTAACCTCTTCTTATAAAATCCACTGTAATCAGGCACCCTGCAGAAGTTAAAAAGTAGTAAACAAGACTAGGAAAGTGAATATATAATACCAACATTGATTTGACAGTATCAAATCAAAATGTAAGACATGGATCAAGGTGTAGGGGTCTTTTTAATCAAAGGTTGAAATTGATTTTGAGATGATCTTGTGGCTGAAATTATTTGATTTGATATTGATATTTATTTTTTACCTTCAAGTGTACATTTTTGTTTGTGTTTTTTAATGGATGAATTTGAATCTTGAGAAGAAGGTTCCCTCTTTTTTTGCAGGTATGTATTAATGTCTGGATATGAAAGCTCTTGTGTTTGAACAACCCAACTTGGAATATGGAAAGAGATGAATTGAAAAGACAAATATTCAACCCATTAAATAGATATGATGGGTTTGTCAACTGATATGTTGTTTTATTATTTTGAACAAATGAGTCTTTTATTGTAGAAAATGAAAGTACCAATCAGTGTTTATTGTGTACTAAGTAATACTGAGATGTTGACCCTATGCACATATGGTTTATAAAAAACCAAATTTTTGAACTTCAATAATCAAAATTTTAGTTTTTATTCCATCAAGTATTGGATATTTTAAATACAAAATAGTATTCAAGTATTGGGACGTGTTCACATAATGAAAATAACAAAAAACAAACAAGAAAATATATTTTTCCTTTTAAGTTGTTCACGATCACACAATTCCCCGTCATAAAGCCTATGTAGGTGGGGAAATATATATTAGCATCGTAAACTTGTACATAACGAACTCATTCCTAATTCAAACATATAATTCGCGATGATGTGATTGTAAACGTGTTGACAACCTAATTTTCGCCTACAACGTGATGTAATCCCCGGTCACATCTTCACAAAGAATTGCGAAGCACGCTGTTGGGAATTGCGATAATTTTGCACCCAGCGCCGTTAGAAGACGTTGAATTATTATATTTTCCGTTGGTCGATTAAGGAAAAAAGAAAACACGTGAACCACATGGTTACAAAGTAGAAAGTGCCGCATGACACGCATGAACCACGTATAAACATAAATTCTCCTATTCGTGCCGACATCGGTCGCCGACCTACTTATTTTAAAATTATGGCCTTTTTAAATTCTTTTTTCCCCAAGGCAACGCGGTTTCGGAACGCGGTTTTGGTTCAGCCACGTGAGTCGTGACTACGGATGTGAGTCGGGTCGCCGGGTGTCGTCACTATTTTGCCAGCTGGGTGGCGCTTTTATATCTGCTTCTACAATACCTGTTCCGGTTTTTAGTAGGTAGCTGTAGAAATACCGGGCGCGCGTTGTCTTGTTCTTTCCAAACACTATTCCCGCACGTTTCTTCTTCTTGTTGGAAATGGAATCTCCGCTGTAATTCATGTTGCAAGTTGACACGACTCGATCTTCTATCTTCAATTTTCAATTTCTGCGAGTTATTTAGGTTGCGCGCTTCGTAAGTTTGTCAATCACCATTACCGCCGCCTCAGAAAACGGAACATTTTTTTGTCAAGCTATGGAAGCGTTGAGCATTTACAGAGGAGGGAAACTGCGAGTTCCGGAGCCTAGAGGTGTGTTTCTGCAGCTTATTTGCGAGTTTATTTTTCAGATCGGCCCTTAAATGGCTCCATTTAATGTTAACATTTTGTGATAATATGTGCAGCCGGCATGCAAGGTCTGTCGTGGATAAAGCCGGAAATGATGCAGCAAGTGCTTTCCTCTATTGTCCGTCCTCAAGAACAAATCAAGGTACACAGTCAAGCGGAATTAATGGATTTATTTCGTTCAGAACGCGAGCACGACGCAACCCTCCCCCTATCAGATCGCAGGTAATATAATTATCGCCTCTCTTTCCGATGTGTTAAAGAATTTTCATCCCGTGGCTGATTTTAGGGATATTGTTTGGCAGATCTGTGTCTGAAACCCAGGATAAGCAATCCACCACTCAGCTCACCATTTTCTACAATGGCGCAGTGAATGTGTATAATGTTTCCGCTGAGAAGGTATGGCTTTCTAGCCTTCTTTAATTTCTTCTGATAACTCAAAAAAAAAATCAAGATTTGGCCAGCAACCTAAAAATCATATTGTATTTTAGAGAAAACAATTAAACATTTTTGTAAATGTGTTAATGGAATTTCTGATCGTTCAGGGCGAAGCAATTCTGCAACTTGCTAGCAACAATAGCTTAGGGAAAACGGCAAGCCATATAGCTTCTGGCGAAATCAAAGAGGAAATACTGAAACCCTCTGCCAGGCTTCCAATGGCGAGGAAATTATCTCTGCAGCGCTTCCTCCAGAAGCGCAAAGACAGGTAATTAATGTAACTCTTAATTTCTTTTATCATTTTTCAATCACTTTTATAAACTGTAAAAACCAGTTATTATTTAGTCTGATCAAAATTTGGCAATAACAGATTGAGCACAGCTGCACCATACAATGTCACGTCCACGTCAAATACACCTTTGAATGTTTCAACATCAACTACAGCAAAAGATAAGAATTCAGAGGAGCACGTTAGGCTTTCTTTGTCTTTTCCGTCACAAAGATCTTGTTAATGTCTCTGTTCCTTACAAATTGCAAATATTGAATACGACTGATTACCAACGTTACACAGGAAACACATGCACTGAAGGATTCCTTTCCATTGAACGGAAAAGGGGGAAAGGAACCTGCTTCGTTATTGTCATTAAATTTTTGTCGGTGGGACTGTGCTTCGAGATTGGAGCGCTGGTCTTCCTCAATGACTATTATTGTATTGTAAAAAAATTCATATGGCAAATATTTGCCCTTACCCTCTTATTGTTGACTGAAAGAAATTGATTTTAATTATTCAATGGTAATTTTTCTTTGATTATAATGTTTTGTAGTGATTTAGACCCTATATTTAACTCAAAACAATTTGGGCACCGTTAATAATTTCTACCTACTAATATTGTAAACCCTATATTATTCCACAACTGTTGATTGGGTTCATCTAAATCCAATTGTAAATTTCTTTTGAATCTTTTCACATGTCTCTAAATACTTTAAAATTCTTAATTAGTTTCTATATTAACCCAACAATGTTACTATAGAAATCCAATATACTTATTTCCATAGGTGGATATATACATATTTATATATAGTCTATAAACTTTGAATCATATTTTGAAGTTGAATGAAGAAATGAATTTAATACATAATACGGTTGAATGAATTAATGCTTCTAATGAAGTCAAGTGACCAAAGAGTCTATGGAATTAAAAACATTAACAAGGATGTTGTTAGAATAACCTCTTGAATCAAAGATTGTTCTCATTTCTTTTTCGATGTTAGATCTTCTACTATGAATGTTGATCAAAATAGCGCTGTTTTATCTAGTGTAGTCTCTATAAACTATGTAATTAAATTTTCCACTTTCAAAGTAAAGTTATATTTTATTTCGTATATCACTATAAGTCGACCACTCCATGATGGAGTGTCATCATGTCTTTGCCATTCGTAGGTACAAAATGGGCATGTTTTCTTTTCTCACTCTTCTTTAGGCATTAACATCAATGTTTTCTACTTTCACCCTATTTCTACTCCTACATAGGTTTTTTTGTCATGATCATAAGTGGGATTAAATTCTTTGACATGATATTCTTTCTTCCTCCCATATTGCTTTGTTCACACGTGGTTACTTTAAATTTTTCTCACACACATTTTTATTTCTCATTAATATTTGGGAATTGTTGCAAATTAATATCCCATTTTCCCATCCTCTTGTTTTCTTTCATCCATGTGTTTTTTCTTCATACTGATTAACTCCTCCAATACCATTTTGGACCATTAGATGTTTTTTTGTTCTCTTATCATTCAAATCATATTTAATACCTCTAATGGAAAAGTACATCTTTTTTTTGCTGAATAGGAAATATCATGTGGACACCATTGTGAACAAGGAGGGGTGAAGCTACTTTTGTCCTGAGAGGTATTTTTTATTTTAGCTTTCTAATATTTTTTTTTAATAATGAATTAATTTCTCAAGTGCATGCATAAGGGGTGCATTAAGGAAAGAGTTAAAGTTATTTTGTAGTACCACATGAGAGATCATCATGGAACATTTTCTTTCCTAGCTTATTTCTGACCATGACCATAAGCATATACAAAAGTCATGATGATTGCCTCCTTACATAAAAGATTCAAATGGAATAATGAAGGAAAAATAGTTCCCTCTCCTCCCTGACCTTTTAATAGAATGAAGAAATAGTAGCTGAAGCTCATTGACTTTGGTTCATGTCCCAATTTTGATAGAATATTTCATCTTATATTGCTATGCCTCATATAGACACGCTTTCGGCCATCCTAGCTCAATAAGAGCGAAGAAGGCATCTAGGTTGTGTTCCCATTTATTTTATGAGTTTTCCACTCATTATAAACATGAGTCTAAGATACAATCAAATGTATTAAAAAAGCTTATTTTGGACTGCAAATGAGTAAAAAAGTTTATGTTTTACAGGTTCTCATATTATCACACTAGGGGTGATGGTCCCATGCTCTGTACACTGAGAGATCAATTCGTAGCAACAATCAAGATACTAGGGAATCATGAAGAAGAGGAAATGATCTGGTGGTGAGGATACAACCTTTATGACCTAAAAATCTCACCTTCCAACCTTGTCAGGGTTTTTTGGATCTGTGCTATTTGATCATCCATTCAGAACGAATCCCTCTCGACTAAATGTGCTAGAAACAAAGGAATGTTTGTGCTACGATTGGGTAAAGTAAATACTTTCCCCATGTACTTTTTTTAAGATAACATGAATGAGTGGTATGCTGAAATTACCTGGACTCTATTACTTATGGTGAGTTGTGAGATCATCTTAATTATAAGGAAAGGAGAAATCTCAAACTAAAGGTAGTCAGGTATGTCATCTAGGATCTTGTGTTATACAAGAGGGGATTAGATGGATTCTTTCAGAGGTGCGTTGACATAGAGAAATAAGAGAAGTTGCTAAAATCATATCAGTATCAGTATTGTGGTGGGTATTTTTTTGCAATGGTGACTTCTCACAAAATTAATATTTCCATCCATATTAGCCTATGGGCTCATTCCTATTTCAATTCAAGATTACCATCACGGGAGCATCATATTCAAATCAAGAATCTGTAAACAAAGTGGTCAACTGATGTTATCCTTGTAATCTACAATAAGTACTATATAATACTAGAACACAGTTGCGAACTAAAGGTAGTCAATGCACTCCAAAAAAATCCACCAAATATCTATATTCCCATTCTTTAAATTCTAGGGTACATCTTTTCCACCCATGTAAGTAAAACACATCTCTGTAGGGAGAGAGGAGAATCCACTATCTACAATCTTAACCATTTAAGACTCTAAACAAACCAAGTTGCCTGTACGTTTGGGACACATTTTCACCACTAATTGTAGATGGCCCATAATTGAACCCATAGTGATGGTTTATTGTGTGAAACCCCACCTCAAGGTCTCTAATTGGGATAAATTTGATGACCGATTCTTTTTTGTAGCTCAAAGAAACAATGTTTCTTTTCAACCTTTTGTCTAGTGTGCAAGTTAGGGAAACCCTTGTAGATGTCACTCCTTTACGTCCTATCCATCCCATGTCAAATCCAATTTCAATTGGTTTCAGATATTCACTTTAAATCTCATCCATAACTGGGGAAAATACATTATGTGATCGGTTCTTCATGTTTATGGAGAACTTGGGTTAAGTGCTATAATGATGGAAATACCAAAAACTCAAATAAGGTAGGGTTTATCGATACCTGTGTCGAAAATATTAATTTCGGGAGGATTGAGCACTCGAGCAATAAAAGAGGCTCCTTTTATCTCCAAGTGAGAATACATATGTATAAAGACAACTAAATAGAAAAATATTAGATAAAGATGTAATGAGTTTCTCGACAAAGGCCGATCTAAGGAATCCAATGGGCTTCCTTAAAGGGTGTCAACTCATTTGATACAATTAAGTGATTTGATGATGATGATAAATGACAATGATTTAGAACTCAAGAGGGATGGAAAGATCATGTTCAGCGTAAAATAGGTGACTTCAGGATGTGTATTTCCCTTTCCCATTGTGTTTGTTTTTCGCTTTCCACGAGTGGTGTGTTTCCCTTTTATTGTGTGTGTGCTCTCTTTCAATCTATCTTTTCTTCTGCTGAGACTTTGTATAATACAATCAATAAGGCACTAGTCTAAGTTATATATTAAGAGTTCTATGAGATCAATGTTCATCATTGTTCCTCACATAAAATGTTTGATCTAGAATAGATCCCCAAGTGAGATACAATTTTTTTCTAATGATGTTTTTCGAAGGATAAAATTGAAGTTGAAAACATGACCACCTTACCCTAGTATCGATATTTTTTACTTGTAAACCCCCCCATTAGCACTCAAAATGGATTAGTTCCCCTATGATAGATGCTAGGCATATCCCAATTCCCCAAGTGATCATGGATAGATGTTGTAATAAGGATTGTTGGCCATTGTGTTTAAAATGTCTGAAAACAATCTCATAAAAGTTCTTCTAATGCACTATGTTTCTCATAGAGGAGTGAGGTTTAGTGATCATTGAGAAAGGCTATGTTTATCCTTTTCAGGATAATGTGTGCACCGTACTGGACATAGTCAAATGCCAAAATGTATCAAAAATTATTATTGATGAGATAAGGTACTAAGACACTGATTGCAAGATAATTTAGGAAATTTTACGACGAATGCTTTTAAGGTTACTAGGGATGCTAAGTTCAAATGAGAAGCATGAGTTTTTTAAGTTGTAAGAGAGCTTGTAGTTAAAAATAGTGCCTAGAAGACTTCGCGATATAATTATGGGAACTTTTTAAAGACCATGAGGGGTAAAAAAATATAACATTGATAAATATGATTCACATTGTTCTAAATTATGTTCTTTTATATTGTGTTCACAAGACGAAAGAGCTTCTTTCCACAGGCTTGATCAATGATTTGATGCAGGTTACCCTCTGACGTCCTAAGAAAAAGACTATTGATGATTCACAAGTTTCAATGAAGCATTATATCATTAGGTACACCATTTTTTTCTCCAATCCATCTTCTGACTAACTGGGATTATTTGAGTCAAAATCATAGCTAAAGTAGAATCCCATGACAGTCCTTTGGACGATCTCTACCGATACTTTTTATTGAGAGGCTCTCCTAACCAGGTAAGCCTTCGAGACTTACGTCAATTCCACTGGTTAGGACACATGTCACTTGCCATTTGAGGAACACACTTTTATGTCTACTATTTCGGTGTCTCCTTTGTACATCATAGGGACAAAAAATGTTCCTATTCCTAATTTAGCCCCATGGGTACCATCACATTACGCTAGGATGGAGCTCAGGTGGTTAGGGCAAGATAAATGCCCCTTCTTGTCCTACAATCACAAAGTGACCACTTGTCACCCCCGGTGAGGGTGAAATTTTCTATCCCATATGTCTCATCCTAATATCATTATTGGGACACAAAAAAGTACACCATGCCCAGTGTTATCCCTGTGATTAATGTATGTTGGGTCACTTAGGGTGAAAATGTAGTGTCTAAATTTTTCCCTTTTTTTGAGCTGTCTGTAGGCAAAGGCCACGAGATAAAAACTAGTGCGAGGTTTCCCTAATTTTTATGATAAGGATGTCATTTTGTTCCCCCTTAAGCCGATGGCTATATCTCCTTGGGATCAGTTGGGATTACAAGAAATGTTAGATTGATTTTCATACCCTTACCTAGAGTTCCTCATGGGGCTTGACCCTAGTTTGTTATGTCCATGCCTGAGTTATTTTTTACATGTTTTTTTTTACTCTTCACCAGGAAACACATGGTATGTGACACTTGTCATGACTTAGGTGATGGCACATTTTTTCCCCTGTTTGTCATCCCTTAGCGAAATTTGGGGCAAAATTTTTCTCTAAATCCCATGAATATTTTAGAGGATAAACAATTATAAATCATTTGTAACTGTCATGCTGTCTTCCTTGCATGTAGCGGTGTATGAGAGGTACTGCTAGGCGACAACACAATGTGTGCAAACCATTGCAACTGACCTCAAACTTTAGGTTTTCCTTCATGCCTGTCATGATCATTAGCTGAAAAGGTAACAAAGAAAATTGCATGTTTTCTTAGTGACATAATGCAGAGGTTTTTTTTTCCAGAACATAGGAAAGGTGTGTAAAAAAGGGGTGAAATTGACGGTGATTCTAGATCATCTACCTAATCTGGGACAAACAAAATCTGATGAATGATAATCATCGGTCATCAACCGTATTCAAAGTTTCCCATTAAACCTTCAAGTAAGAAAGTGCGAATCAAGCTCAGAGGTGCCATATATTTTTAATCGCAATTTGAAAACCCTAGTTTTCTATCATAAGTTACATTTTTCAATTTCTCAGAGATTCCAGAGGTGAATGGAAGTTGAAGGATAGACAGTTTTGAACACAGAGACAGAGGGATGAGAAAACCTAAATTCCGATGTTTAATTTGATTTTTGTGATCACAATTAAAGGTGGCAAAATGAATTTTATAAAAATAGTAATGTCTGATGGTGCCATTGGATACTGTACGAATAGAAAATGATCGGGCAAAATCTCAAAATCTTCCAAAATAGTGAAATCAGAAAACAATCGAGATGACAAACTAGGTAGTTAAGACCAAAAAGCGGTAACAAGATTGAAAAAAGATAAAGTTGCATAAAAAGTAACTGTGTCTAAAAACAGAAAGTGTCCCAAAATGGAGAAAGACACCATCTATCTTCTTAAAAGTAGTTCCTAGAGATGTTAGAGAGGTTCCGGGGTGATAAAACTATAAACCGAGTGGGTCTGTTTAATAGAACAATATGGTTCTAGGAGGAATCTACAACTACCAGCTGATTCCCCAACTGTTAAAAATAGAAAATTCCAATTGTACTAATAGCACAAATGTTGTTTTCATCTCCTTCTTTGCTCATCTTGTTTCTTTTCACAAATATAAAGTTCACCATTTGGTTGTTAAATAAGGACTTTAATGAAAGCAACAGTTAGGGGATAGAAATCCCTCCTCTTTAATGGGAGAGGTTCCCTTATTTAAAGGCAAAAACCTATTTACAAATGTACAACATTTAGTTTTAAAGAGGAACTCTGATATCATGGAAGTGTTTTAAATGACAGATTATCAATACAAAGGGACAGAAGAACTAGGAAGTGGGAAAAGGAAGAGTAGCATTCTCAGGAAATATAGATAGCAAAATAATTCCTTATAAATGCTGAACTAGGATCATATAGAACAAAATCATTTACGTTAAAGCCATAAGATGTTATTTCATAGACACAAAGTTCCAGAGATGACATCCACAAGAATACAAAGCTTCTTGATGCAAAAGAGATTAATGATTCAATAATTTTAACAGATAGGAAAGAATGAATAACCACAGATAGAAATAGAAAGAGAAGTCTTCTTGTATTGATAGCTTTTTAACTCTTTACACTTTTTAAAAATAGTCAGAGTTCCAGCCCTTTAGAATGGCATGGAGAGCTCATTATATAGCTTACAAATTAGTTACACTTGGTAACTGTTTCTTTTAACTAAAAGATTAATTAAGGAAATGCTCAATACAATATCCTTAATTAATTTACAAGGAGCTCAACACTTAAAAATAGAAGGAGAAAAAGAGAAGCCAGAAGAAGAAACATCTGATTATGGCTGAGGTGGGCCCACTGATTTGAGGATCCGATATCTGAATTTCTTCAATGCTTCAGCTATCTCCATACCTCATGGGATTGATGTGTTGGCAGTGGCGTGAGACCAAGTGCCTAGATATTTTTCCATATCTTTATCAAACTCGGTATGCCCCAGGTATTCTTTATTTGCCTCAACAATTGCAGATTGAAGGAAGCAAATGTCCTTTATCTTCTCTTTGGTAATTAATTCTTCTTTGAACAAGTCTTCCTTGACAAATGTTCTGAACTGAGCTTTGATCTCTTGAAGAGAGCAAGGAACACCTGAGGTTTCATCATGAAGATGGAAATGAATATCTTTAAAAGCAGAGGAAACACAAGTTTTGAAGGATTCTCCTTTCTGCCACACGTTATTTAATTCACCCAGTGCTTCTTCCAAAACCTTCATCTTCCATTCTACACCAAAAACCCATGCCTTTGACAAGTTATTCTTGGCCTCATCAAATACACTGTTAACCAATAGGATATTCTCATCAGTTTGGCCCATAAGATGAAGATCTGTAATACAACTAATCCAAAGCTTCAACTCTTTATCCATAGCCCTTATTGAGGAAGTGAGTTTCTGCTGTAGATTAATCACCTTCTCATTGGCCTTGAAGGCTTCCTCAATGAAATTCAAGCCAGCTATAATCATATCATCAACCATGGCTTCCAAAGCCTTTCCATAAGTAGAATACTTATGTATATCTTTGATGCTCTGAACTTCATCCTGGCTGAGAATCATGGGGGGTGGAAGAGCAGCCAGTGGGGTAGGATCCAAAACCTTATCTTTGGCCAATAATGACTTGATAAAGTTGGAGAGAACTTGATTCTGTTCTTCCAACTGTTCTATAGTTTTCTTGCCCTTCTCTACTCATTCAATAACCTTTGTTCACTATTTCTTGAAGGTTATGAACCTCACTCTCAGGAGTGGATTCCCCCATTGGGATTCTAGAAAGCTCTAAATCAGAGACCAAGAGATCCTGCTCTGCCTTATCAACCTTGGGCTTTGCAACCTCTAGGAACTGCTGGCCTTGAGCATCAGTTACTATCCTTGAAGTGGTCTTGGCTCTTTTAGCTGGAGGGGGAGGAGTAGTTCCTAGCAGAGCTGCTACAACATCAAAATTAGGCCCTGTTATCTGAGAGGAAGATTTCCTCTTCCTATTGTCAACCATGGGTTGCACCCAAGAAAAAGTAGAAGAAGAAGAAGAAGGAACAAGGGGCCCAAGAGCAAGTGAACTCATGGCACTTAGAGTATTGACCATTGTTTCCTCTAACAGAGAAGTGGAGGGAGTATCAGGAGCTTCCTTTGTAGAGGAGTCTGTGGTACTAGGAGGCTCTGCACTAGACATTTCCTTTTCTTTTTCAACAGTAACTTCAGGAGTTCCTACAGGATTTGGTATTTCACCATCATCACTCTCACTAAGAACGATAATGTTCTCTGGCCCTGAAGGTAGCTTTGGATGTTCAAGAAGAGGTTCTTCATCAATTGGTTCCTGTTTAACCTCTTTGATCTTCTTTTGGTATACTTGAGTTGAAGAAGGAGTAGATGACTCAGGCTCTTTCATTGAGGAAGAATGAGGGGTTTGCTCAAGAACCTCGGTACTGGTTGTATGTGCTTCCTTCCCTAGTGTAGAGGTGTCTCTGGAAGAAGATCCACCCTGATTCTTTTTGAACTCACGAATCTTCCTATCAAGCCAAACTTTAGTTCTTACAAGAACAGGGGCCATAATCTCAACCAAATCATCTCTCTCTTTTTTGTACCAATCCAGATCCTCCAAAGGAGTGTGTTTGATTGTTGTCTCATATTCAAAGGACTGTAAGTCCTCATCATCCTCCTTAAGTCCTTCAGGAACTTGGTAAAGATTGAGATCTCTGATGTGTTGTAGAGAGAGTCTGCCATAGTGCCTTTGTTTGGCTTCAAAATCATTTGCACAATCAGCCCAGTAATCCTCAGTATCTGGCTTGTGATGATAGTTTATCCTGAGGTTCTGATCAAGAAACCTCTTCAGATCAAAGCAAGATCTGGGTCTGAAGAAATGAACAGTGATAGAAGTAATAGCCCTTTCTACATTTTGGGCATCCAAAGTTGTTTTACATGTATAGTTTCCCAAAGAGATAGGGAAATGCAGGCCAGTGATCTTCTTGTCTCTGCATGTCCTATGTAGCTTATCAAGCTACCTACATACTTCAACCAGGGCCATTTTATCACTGCAGAACATAGGGAGCTTGAGAGGTGTGCTTTCATAGCCAGCCAACCTGATGTATGAAAACCTCCTGAATTGGATAAAGAAAGACCCATACTTGGCTATAAGGTTCATAGCTTCATCAGAAAATCTCCTAGCAGTGTTTCCCTCCAAGAGTCTTACAATGTACATGGTGAAAGCATCATTGACTCTTCTGAAATTGTGATTGCTAGTTTCAAGGGTAAACTGAGGGTAGTATGTGTAAATAGGCTCATTCTTCTAGCCCTCTATGTAGGTGAAACCAAACCACTACCGGGATGCAGCCAGGGTATACATGAGATAAGAAGTCATATAGAACTTCTTAGTCTATTGAACACTAGACAACTGCTCAGTCAAATTCATGCAAACAATTTTGGCCCAATTAATGTTCTGCTTGCCCTCGCAGATGATGTTTATGAAGGGGCACATCCAGAAGTGAAACTCATTGGTGGAAGGAAACCCCATGATATGGGTGAGAAAAATAATAAAGTCAGACAACTCCTCATTAAAATCAACCCTGTATAATGCCTTGGAGAGTCGGGATGCTCCCTTCTTAGGGTTCTTTAACCATGATTTTGCTATACGTGCCTTGTATTTGTCACTTTCTTGGTCAAACAGGGTTTGGGCTTGGGCACGAGTGAGAATTATGGAATCTTCAGTTTCTAGAATGCGTAGGGCAGCAGTAATGGCGGCAGTATCTAGTTTCGTGATTAATTCACCATGCACATTGGTGAGTTCCTTGGTATCTAGGTTAAAATGGGCTCCACAGGCAAGCACCATGTCCGCACACTGTATAGAGATAGGAAAACCAGCCGCGTATGCAAGTCCACTGTCACTAATCATTTGTGCCATGGGAGTAGGATTAGAGCATGTTAATCTTCCCCAAAAATCCATGAAATCTAAGTGCCGAACCTCACTGTCTCCGATATCTGGTACAGAGGATTCAAGAGGTGATACATGTTCTTGGCCCTAAAACTTGATCTTCATTTTTGCAATGCACAGGGGATAGCCTTCCAAGATCAAAATTGTGATGAGGATCCCAAGGAATACAGGGGCATGAGAAAACAAATTTTAATGGCAAAGATTTCAAGCAAGAGAAGGCAAGTGAGCAATGTAACAAATGCGTAGGAGGGAGTCCAATTAATAGCCATTTCAAGAGAGAGAAGGTTATTAAATGTGCATTAAATTCACCCCATTGACTCAAAAAGATGAAAAGTGGGAAAAGTGGAGAAAACTGGCCTGGACAGTCTTTGGTACATTTGGGACATGAGGGACACGAAGACGTGATCCGGCTGATGCGGGCGATGCGGGAAAAGTGGGCCAAATGAGCACGGGTGGTCCAGGAACTTAGATACGTGAAGGACGTGAGGGACATGAGGACATGATTCAGTGGTGATGACATGATGTGGGAAAATGGAACAAAAATCCCAGATGCATTTGGGATAGATGGGACAAAAGTACATGAAGTACCCGATGCAGACGATCGGGTAAAAGGAAGCCCAGGTGAACTTGGGACAAACGGGCCAAAAAGTTCTGAAAAAGCTGACAGTTAAGGTTTTGTGGGGAAAGCGGCCGATCGGTGAACAAAAGGCCCAGAGGAACTTGGGACATGGGGGACAAAAATGTCCGACAGACCCACAAATCACCAAAAAGACTCCAAAAAACACAATTTTCACCATCTCTTCAAGTTCTCTCTTCACTAGGACATTACTAAAGGTGCCAACTCAAAATTTTCAAAATTCAGACTTTCAAAAGAGGGGAAATTTTGAGAGGACAACAACTGGCTCTTTCTGGGGATGACTTGACTAGATCAAAAGAATGAGGCAAGACAAGAACTCAAGAAAAACTTAGGGGAAGAAGACCAGTGCCTTATCCATTGGGAAAAAGAGTCAAGGGAAAACCAATACAGAAGACAACACACCAAAACAAGGAAAGGAAAACAACAAAGGCAAGGGAAAGAAAACACACCCTATACATAATATACATAAGACTTCCTTTCACCTAGGACTTGAACAATTTTAGGTATTACCCACTATAAGGAAGTGGGAGAGAGGATCCATCCATATAATCAAGATAGAAAAAATTTTCACCAGCAAAGTGCCTGATTCTAAAAGGACCAAGCCAAAGAGAATCAAACTTACCATGGCTTCCTTGAGGTTCATGTCTCTTATCCCACAACAAAACAATGTCTCCAACTTTGAAATCTCTAGATCTGGTTTTCTTGTCAAACAAAGATTTCACCTTCTCTTGATGGGTAGATATTCTATCAAAAACCTGCAGCCTGTCTTCATTCAACTTTTGAAGATACATGATCCTTTTATCTAGAGAATCACTGAAACTAGTGTCTTCAATGGCCTTCATCAAATACAAATTTGGTAGCTCCACTATCACCAGTAGCTGGGCTTCCACACCATACACCACTTAAAAATGGGGCATCCCAATTGCTCTTTTAGGTGTAATCATGTCCGCCTAGAGAGCATCATAGAGCTTCTTGTGCCAGTTCCTCTGAGACTCATTAACAAGCTTTCTCACTATGGTCACCAAATTTTTGTTTGTTGATTCTGCTTGACCATTCCCTTGAGGATAGTAATCTGAGGAATGAGCAAGGGAAATACCATATCCATAACAGAAATCCATCATTTCAGCAGAAGAAAAATTTGAAGCATTATCAGTCACAATCTTGTTGGGTACTCCAAACCTTATCAGGATGTTCTCTTTGATGAAATTACATACTACCTCTGAAGTGGTACTTTTAACTGGGATAGCTTCTACCCATTTAGTGAAATAATCTGTGGCAGTCAATACATGAGTATGCCCTACACTTGAGGATGGGTTAAGTGTTCCAATAAAATCCAAACCCCACTGTTGAAAGGGTTCTTCAATCACAACTGGTTTAAGTGGAAAAGTGGCTAACTTTGGTCTTCCCACAAAATTTTGACAAGCTTCACATTTATCAACCCATTTTGATGCATCCTTAAACAAAGTAGGCCAATAGTACCCTGCACGTAGAATTTTGTGGGCAGTAACAGTAGATGAGAAATGACCCCACAGGCTTGATCATGGAAGGCTGAGAAAAGCTTCTTTTGTTGCTCCTTGTCAACACATTTCAAAAATCTTCCATCTACTCCACGTTTAAACAAAGCATTTTCCCACAACACATATTGTGTTGATCTTAACTTGATAGCTCTCTTCTCCTTAGCAGTTAAGTGAGATGGACACTCACCATAGGTGAGGAAGTGGGAAATGTCAGCATACCATTCATCCATTGAGCTGAGAAACAAAACAATAGGAACATCATCCTCATTCTTGGGCAACCTATGACCAGCTCCTTCAGCGATGAGTTCACATAGGCCTTTACCCAGACTAGTTTAGTTGGTCTGATGTCAATATCATATTCTTGAACCTTTGTGACCCAGTTTCCTCTCTTAGTTCCAAATTCTTGTTGTGTAAGAATGGACTTGATGGTTGTATCGGGCACAAGTATCACTGAGTGAGAGTTAAGAATATAAAATCGAAACTGCTTAACAACTTTAACCACTGCAAAAGCATGTTTCTCCATCATAGTATACTTTAGCTCGTGATTTTTAAGAATATAGCTCATGAATGCAATTGGGAGCTTGTGGTCTTCAGAGTCTTTCTGGGTTAACACAGTGGCTAGGGTACTTTCTGTGGCATAGCAATAGATAATAAAGTCCTTGCTAAAATCTGGACATGCTAAGATAGGAGTCCTAGCAATATCCTTTTTAATGCCTTCGAATGCTTCTTTCCCTTTAGGAGACCAACCAAATGTTTGTTTTCCTTTCATCATTTGGGAGATATTCAAAGTTAGCTCTACAAAATCAGGAATGAATCTTCTCAGGAAGTTGATCTTACCAAAGAAAGAATGCACTCCCTTTTTACTTGTAGGAAGAGGAATCTGCTGAATAGCTTGAAATCATTCAGGATCAATCTTGATTCCTTCCTTGGAGACAACATGTCCCAACAATTTTCCCTCGTGACACAAAAGATATACTTCTTGGGATTCAAAGAGACCCCATGTTCTCTGCATTTCAAAAGAACCTTTTCCAGATGCAGAAAATGATTTGCTGTCTTTGGAAAATACAGTTAGGTCATCCAGATACACGACAATGCATTTTCCTTTTAGGCTTCCAAAGGCCAAGTCCATAGCCCTTTGAAAGGTGGCACCTGACATTAATGAGTCCAAAAGGCATCCTCTTGTAAGAAAAAGTACCCCAAGGAGTGGTAAAGGCAGTCTTGTGCTGATCTGCAGTGTTGACTTCTACTTGATTGTATCCTGAGAAACCGTCAAGCATGGACAACATCTCAGCTCCTGTAACAACTTGCAACACCTGGTCCATCATGGGTAGGGGGTAGTTGTCCTTCAGAGAAGCCTGATTCAGATTCCTAAAATCAACACAGATCTGAATCTCACCATTTTTCTTCCTAACAGGCACAATGTTAGCAATCCAAGTTGAATGATGAATGGGAAAGATAATCTTGGCCTTCAACAACTTTTGTATCTCCTGAAAAATGGTGTCAGCAATCTTTGGATTGTACTACCTTTGCTTCTATTTGAAAGGTTTAATCCCAGGTTTGAGAGGAATGAAATGCTACATTTCTTTGGGCTGAAAGGCTTTCAGATCATCATAAGAATAAACAAGTACATCAACGTATCTCTTCAAAAGATTTACTACCTTCTTCTTTTCCTCCTATGTGCAACATTTCCCAATGTTCACCATTTTGGGGTCAGTAGAGCCCCCAATGTTAACCTTTTCATATTCAGCAGATTGTTGGGCTCCTCTAGAAGCTTTAGCCTTAACATACCTGTCATGTTTATCAAACAATTCCTCCAGACTCACCAGCCCTTTAGGGATCTTGTTACCTTTTAGTCTGATGCACCCATCTTGATCTATCTCCTCTTTGACACCCTCCTCATTGGAAGATACACTTTCTCGAGGAAAATTTTCACTTCCTTCGAAATATAATTGTTCAAAGTTATCCCTGAGTTCCAAGAAAGAGAGAAAATGTTGATCATCATTGAAAACCTACCAGTTGCTTGCATTATCTGGCACACTTGGTCTATGGATCATTTCAATGGTGAATTTATCCTGAGAGAAATCAGGATGAGGTATGAGCAAAGACCCTGACATGGCTAGGGAATCAGCCCTAGTGTTCTTTTCCCTTGGGACTACCTCGATGGAGAAGGCATCAAGAAATTCAATATAATCCCAAACCAGATTTCTATAATGCTTCAACCTTCTATTCTTTACTTCAAAAAGGTCTCTGACTTGTTTAACAACTAGTTCTGCATCTCCATGAGCCAGAAGATTCTTCACACCTTCCTCCTTTGCCACGTTAAGCCCAAGGATGAGAGCTTCATATTCTGCTGTGTTATTGGTATTTTCAAACTATAGTTTGAATGAGAAAGGATGAATCTTTCCTTCAGGAGATATCAACACCACACCGTCTCTAGACCTAGCCGAGGAACAAATTCCATCAAATTCCAAATTCCAAATGCCATTAGGATCATGAAGTACTACTTTGGGATGTTCTATTTCATCCTAGGACATAATCATATAGTTTCCATGCCCAATATCTTCATAAAGTATTTGTGCTTTAGGATCATCTGTCTTTTGCACAATATACTCAGATTGCTTCTCAGGAAACAACTTCTTCATCTTGCTGTTAACTGGTATAAGGGCATGTGACCAATCCATTTGAATTTCTCCTCCCACATCCTTACAGAAGTTCCTACTCAACAACATACCATATGAAGGAGGGATATCAACTACCAAGATAGTAGCTAAAACCTTCTTTTCTGGTAAAGCAGCAAAAGCTACTTGTGCATCCTTAATCCTTCCAACCAAAGGCACCTCCTTACTCTCCATAGAATAGTAAGGACCCATAAGTGTGTGTGAGAGTAAGACCCAAAGCATGAGCCACTTTGGTAGGAATGACATTATCCAATGCTCCTGAGTCTATGACACAGTTGCTGAGTTTATGGCCAGCTATGAGGAGGGTTACATAAAATGGTTTGATTTTCTCATTAGGTGAGGTGACTGCAGCTACAAGATTTGGTTGGGGTGCAGAGGATGGAGTAGGAAAAATACCTTTAGAAGAATTGGGTGAAGTTCTGGAATGGGAATTGACAAAGTGGACCATTTTGGCAAAGGCTTTTGGATGAGTTTGATAGTACTCAACTTCTGAAATTTGGATTTTTGTTTTCTTAAGGTGATCAATGATATCAAAAGATCCAGAGGTGGATGGGCTATCATCACTAGGAATCCTAGGCTTATCAAGTTTAGGAGCTGGAGAAGAAGAAGTTTTAACAATAGAACTAGGAAAAGAAGAATTAGCAGAACTCACCTTCTGTGTGGATGCAGTGGGAATAGGAGATCCTCTTTTTGCAACATTACGGGGATAGTCGTGGGATGCTCCTTGGACCTCTTAGTGGGCTGCATCACTTTCTCCTTCTTATTTGTCTGTTCCTCGAGTCATAACAACATATGACTCACTGTTCATTTCTGCTACTACTTCATCATAATCATCCTCTTCATCAACACCTTCAGTGGTGAAGAAATTAACTCGAGATCCCTCAAGTTCTTCTAGTTCTTCATCAGCCTCTTCTTCAGGTTCTTCAAAATCTTCATTAATCTCTTCATCATCAGGTTCTTCAACCTCACAAGTTGCATTAACAGGGACCTTGATGGGTGGTCCCTCAATTTCTAGCCTTGTTTGAGAGGAAGGAAAATGATTTCTAGGCTGAAAATTCCTCCTTGGAACATCTGCATAAGGAGCATGTTGAGCCAATTGTTTCTTGATGGCAATGAGGTCATTAGCAAGCTTTTGTACTAATGGATCTGCATTAGCTCCGGGAGTAGAAGAAGAGGAAGAAGAAGCTCTAGATTTGGAAGGATCTCTTTTCAACTTACCAGACATGATCAAGTCATCTTCAATGCTAACAGCTAATCTCTAATCCTCATCCAATGTTGCAAGGTTGGCTCTCCTCAATGCATAGCTAACTTCAGGTAGTTGAGCATTCAGGAAGAAACATTTTTGAATTTGATCTACAGGCTGGGTATCTGGTGGGATTTTGTTAATCAACTTGTTGAACCTGGCCACAAATTCTCTCATGGGCTCCTGTGATTCTTTCTTTATTTGAGAAATCTGAGCTAGCAAAGCATGCACATCTTCTACAGGTTTGAAACGGTTCTCAAATCTTGTTCTCATCATGGTCCAACTGGTAATGGCCCCAGCAGGAAGATGATAGAACCAATCTGCCGCATTATCTTGCAAAATTCCTACAAAAAGCCTCACTGAGACATCTTCATGCTCAACTCCGAGGACTCCACATGCAACTATGAAAGCTGCAATATGCTCATCAGGGTGCACCTTGCCATCACCTCTGAACTTGGGGAAGTTCTTCCTGTTACCCCTGGGTAACTCATGCAAAGGTTGAGGAAGGGCAAGAGGCCCAACATGATGGCCCCAAGGTAATGGAACTGCCATCCTTGGGAAAACTACTTGAAGAGGAACTGAAACACCAACAAGAATCAAAGCACAGAGATTAGGGCTGAGTTGCTCTTGAGGGCTACCACTCACAAGGGTTTTGTTTTCAACAGGAGGTGTGCTTGTAGAACGAGCTCTTCTATTTCTTCCTGTTGAAGGAAGAGGGAAACCTTGCTGCTCCAAGAGTTGAAACTGAGAATCTTCGATCCCAAGAGCCCTCCTACCGTGGGTAAATCTTAGAGTTCGCTAGATCAGACAATGATCAAGAAATTGTTCATAAAACTGGAATCCGTAAAAAATGAATCCCCAGTAGAGTCAGCCAAAAACTGTTGGTTGTCAAATAAGGACTTTAATGAAAGCAACAGTCAGGGGACAGAAGTCCCTCCTCTTTAATGGGAGAGGTTCCCTTATTTAAAGGCAAAAACCTATTTACAAATGTACAACATTTAGTTTTAAAGAGGAACTCTGATATCATGGAAGTGTTTTAAATGTTCGATTATCAATACAAAAGGACAAAGGAACTAGGAAGTGGGAAAAGGAAGAGTAGCATTCTCAGGAAATATAGATAGACAAAATAATTCCTTATAAATGCTGAACTAGGATCATATAGAACAAAATCATTTACGTTAAAGCCATAAGATGTTATTTCATAGACACAAAGTTCCAGAGATGACATCCACAAGAATACAAAGCTTCTTGATGCAAAAGAGATTAATGATTCAATAATTTTAACAGATAGGAAAGAATGAATAACCACAGATAGAAAAAGAAAGAGAAGTCTTCTTGTATTGATAGCTTTTAAACTCTTTTACACTTTCAAAAATAGTCAGAGTTCTAGCCCCTTAGAATGGCGTGGAGAGCTCATTATATAGCTTACAAATTAGTTACACTTGGTAACCGTTTCTTTTAACTAAAAGATTAATTAAGGAAATGTTCAATACAATATCCTTAATTAATTTACAAGGAGCTCAACACTTAAAATAAAAGGAGAAAAAGAGAAGCCAGAAGAAGAAACATCTGATTATGGCTGAGGCGGGCCCACTGATTTGAGGATCTGATATCTGAATTTCTTCAATGCTTCAGCTATCTCCATACCTCGTGGGATTGTTGTGTTGGCAGTGGCGTGAGACCAAGTGCCTAGACATTTTTCCATATCTTTATCGAACTCGGTATGCCCCAGGTATTCTTTATTTGCCTCAGCAATTGTAGATTGAAGGAAGAAAATGTCCTTTATCTTCTCTTTGGTAATTAATTCTTCTTTGAACAAGTCTTCTTTGACAAATGTTCTGAACTGAGCTTTGATCTCTTGAAGAGAGAAAGGAACACCTGAGGTTTCATCATGAAGATGGCAATGAATATCTTTAAAGGCAGAGGAAACACAAGTTTTGAAAGATTCTCCTTTCTGCCACACGTTATTTAATTCACCCAGTGCTTCTTCCAGAACCTTCATCTTCCATTCTACACCAAAAACCCATGCCTTTGACAAGTTATTCTTGGCCTCATCAAATATAATGTTAACCAACAGGATATTTTCATCAATTTGGCCCATAAGACGAAGATCTGTAATACAACTAATCCAGAGCTTCAGCTCTTTATCCATAGCCCTTATTGAGGAAGTGAGTTTCTGTTGTAGATTAATCACCTTCTCGTTGGCCTTGAAGGCTTCCTCAATGAAATTCAAGCCAGCTATAATCATATCATCAACCATGGCTTCCAAATCCTTTCCATAAGTAGAATACTTATGTATATCTTTGATGCTCTGAACTTCATCCTGGCTGAGAATCATGGGGGGTGGAAGAGCAGCCAGTGGGGCAGGATCCAAAACCTTATCTTTGGCCAATAATGACTTGATAAAGTTGGAAAGAACTTGATTCTGTTCTTCCAACTATTCTATAGTTTGCTTTCCCTTCTCTACTCATTCAATAACCTTTGTCATTGTTTCTTGAAGGTTATGAACCTCATTCTCAGGAGTGGATTCTCCCATTGGGATTCTAGAAATCTCTAAATCAGAGACCAAGAGATCCTGCTCTGCCTTATCAACCTTGGGCTTTGCAACCTCCAGGAACTGCTGGCCTTGAGCATCAGTTACTATCCTTGAAGTGGTCTTGGCTCTCTTAGCTGGAGGGGGAGGAGTAGTTCCTAGCAGAGCTGCTACAACATCAAAATTAGGCCCTGTTATCTGAGAAGAAGATTTCCTCTTCCTGTTGTCAACCATGGGTTGCACCCAAGCAAAAGTAGAAGAAGAAGAGGAAGGAACAAGGGGCCCAAGAGCAAAGCAACTCATGGCACTTAGAGTATTGACCATTGTTGCCTCTAGCAAAGAAGTGGAGGGAGTATCAGGAGCTTCCTTTGTAGAGGAGTCTGCAGTACTAGGAGGCTCTGCACTAGACATTTCCTTTTCTTTTTCAACAGTAACTTCAGGAGTTCCTGCAGGATTTGGTATTTCACCGTCATCACTCTCACTAAGAACGATAATGTTCTCTGGCCCTGAAGGTAGCTCTGGATGCTCAAGAAGAGGTTCTTCATCAATTGGTTCCTGTTTGACTTCTCTGATCTTCTTTTGGTATACTTGAGTAGAAGGAGTAGATGACTCAGGCTCTTTCATTGAGGAAGAATGAGGGGTTTGCTCAAGAACCTCAGTGCTGGTTGTATGTGCTTCCTTCCCTGGTGTAGAGGTGTCTCTGGAAGAAGATCCACCCTGATTATTCTTGAACTCACGAATCTTCCTATCAAGCCAAACTTTAGTTCTTACAAGAACAGGGGCCATAATCTCAACCAAATCATCTCTCTCTTTTTTGTACCAATCCAGATCCTCCAAAGGAGTGTGTTTGATTGTTGTCTCATATTCAAAGGACTGTAAGTCCTCATCATCCTCCTTAAGTCCTTCAAGAACTTGGTAAAGATTGAGATCTATGATGTGTTGTAGAGAGAGTCTGCCATAGTGCCTTTGTCCAGCTTCAAAATCATCTGCACAGTCAACCCAGTAATCCTCAGTATCTAGCTTGTGTTGATAGTTTATCCCGAGGTTCTGCTTAGAAAACTTCTTCAGATCAAAGCAAGATCTAGGTCTGAAGAAATTAACAGTGATAGAAGTAATAGCCCTTTCTACATTTTGGGCATCCAAGGCTATTTTACATGTATAGTTTCCCAAAGAGATAGGGAAATGTAGGCCAGTGATCTTCTTGTCTCAGCATGTCCTATGTAGCTTATCAAGCTGCCTGCATACTTCAACCAGGGCCATTTTATCACTACAAAACATAGGGAGCTTGAGATGTGTGCTTTCATAGCCAGCCAACCTGATGTATGAAAACCTCCTGAATTGGATAAAGAAAGACCCATACTTGGCTATAAGGTTCATAGCTTCATCAGAAAATATTCTTGCAGTGTTTCCCTCTAAGAGTCTTACAATGTACATGGTGAAAGCATCATTGACTCTTCTGAAATTGTGATTTCTGGTTTCAAGGGTAAACTATAGGTAGTATGCGTAAATAGGTTCATTCTTCTTGCCCTCTATGTAAGTGAAACCAAACCACTGCCGGGATGCAACAAGGGTATACATGAGATAAGAAGTCATATTGAGCTTCTTAGTCTATTGAACACTATACAACTGCTCAGTCAAATTCATGCAAACAATTTCGGCCCAATTAATGTTCTGCTTGCCCTTGCAGATGATGTTTATGAAGGGGCACATCCAGAAGTGAAACTCATTGGTGGAAGGAAACCCCATGATATGGGTGAGCAAGATAATAAAGTTGGACAACTCCTCATTAAAATCAACCCTGTCTAATACATTGGAGAGTCAGGATGATCCCTTCTTAGGGTTCTTTAACCATGATTTTGCTATACGTGCCTTGTATTTGTCACTTTCTTATTCGAACAGGGTTTTGGCTTGGGCACGAGTGAGAATTATGGAATCTTTAGTTTCTGGAATGCGCAGGGCAGCATTAATGGCGACAATATCTAGTTTCACGATTAATTCACTATGCACATTGGTGAGTTCTTTGGTATCCGGGTTAAAATGGGCTCCGCAGGCAAACACCATGTCTACACACTATATCAAGATAGGGAAACCAACCACATATGTAAGTCCACTGTCACTAGTCATTTGTGCCATGGGAGCAGGATTAGAGCATATTAATCTTCCACAAAAATCCATGAAATCTAAGTGCCGAACCTCACTTTCTCCGATATCTAGTACAAAGGATTCAAGAGGTGATACATGTTCTTGGCCCTGAAACTTGATCTTCATTTTTGCAATGCATAGGGGATAGCCTTCCAAAGATCAAAATTGTGACGAGGATGCAAAGGAATACAAGGGCACGAGTAAATGACTTTTAATGACAAAGATTTTGAGCAAGAGAAGGCAAGTAAGCAATGTGACAAATGCGTAGGAGGTAGTCCAATTAAATAGACGTTTCAAGAGAGAGAAGGTTATTAAATGTGCATTAAATTCATCCCACATCAAATCAAAAAGATGAAAAGTGGGAAAAGTGGAGAAAACTAGCCCGGACGGTCTTTGGTACATTTGGGACACGAGGGATGTGAGGATGCGATTTGGCCGATGCGGGAGATGTGGGAAAAGTGGGAATAGAAAGCTCAGACGCATTTGGGATAGATGGGATAAAAGTACGTGAAGTACCCGATGTGGGCGATTGGGTAAAAGGAAGCCCGAGTGAACTTGGGACAAACGGGCCAAAAAGTTCTGAAAACGCTGACAGTTAAGGTTTTGCGGGGAAAGCGGCCGATCGGCAAATAGAAGGCCCAGGGGAACTTGGGACACGGGGGACAAAAATGTCTGACAAACCTGCAAATCACCAAAAAAGACTCCAAAAACGCAATTTTCACCATCTCTTCAAGTTTTCTCTTCACTAGGACATTATTAAAGGTGCCAACTCAAATTTTTCAAAATTCAGACTTTCAAAAGAGGGGAATTTTTGAGAGGACAACAGCTGTCTCTTTCTGGGGGATGACTTGACTAGATCAGAAGAACGAGGCAAGACAAGAACTCAAGAAAACTCAGGGGAAGAAGACTAGTGCCTTATTCATCATAGGCAAGGATTTAGCTCAGTTACAGACATATTTTGATGCATTATGGTTACAATGAGATAAGATGATAGTAGACTGAGACACTGCTCGTTAGGAGTGAGACAATTTGAAACATGGGTGAGATCAAGCACACTTAGAGCATGCCACATTTTAGTAGTAGAGGGACAGGTATCGCCAACATCAGGAGGCACTATGAGCAAAGTATGGAGAGATGGGGGCAGCTTTAGAGGCTATCAGGAGTGTAGTACAGGGTGTAGGGCTGAGTGAAAACCAAGATGTAGTACATGTATGAGGAGTGTTAGTAGCAGGAGGACAAATGGGACCTCCTTGTTTTGTGAGTGTTGAGAAGTATTAGATGTTGGGGGAGGAGATGAGATATTATGAGTGACTTGTGACAGAGCACTTACCTGGTGTATCTCAATATGTAGATCATAGAGCTAGTAACTGTAAATAGAGTCGTCTTGCCACCTCAGTAAGAACTGGGAGTGTCACAGCTTCGAAGAGCTCTGGGTCTAGATGGAGGAGTTATGGGAGGTCAAGGTGGAGAGTGAGTGTCTGATTTTGACTTTACCACATAGTATGTGGGCTTTGTATGATTTAGATGTCTATGATTTTGTATACGATCCCTTTTGTGGTAATTTTTACAAATAATTTTAATGTGATATATATAGATGATTAAAATTTTAGGTATATGTGTTGTTGATTTATTTTGATGTGATGTTATATATGAGGTTGTGATTAGATGTTGAGATATTAGATGTGTTTGATATGATTTTATATGTGTAGATGTTGATATGATGTTTGATGTTTATTATGATGTTTTGATGTGAAGTTTGATGTTGATATGATGTGACTCAAAATGTAGTGATCTTGATGTATGTTTTAAAATGTGCTTTAATCATGGTTAAGAATAAATGTGAAATGTTTTCTTTTTGAACTAGATTTGATACATATGTGATCTGATGGCAAATTTAATATGTATGACAATGCACTTGAAGCCCTATAACAAATGTTAACATAAACCTAATAATAACTAATCACATGTAGGATCTTGGATATATATGGAAATGAGTTATATACCTTCCTACAACATGGTAAGGGTTCATATGTAGTTTATATAGGGGAGTATGTTCTCCTTTGATGGCTTATAAGCTTATGCCCCAACTATATTTTTACTGCGCAAACTGATTAATGCATGAAGTTTGCTTTATTGATGGGAAAGTTGATAAATGCGAGAAGCTTTCCTAGGATGATTTTGATTATTTTGACTTTGATACGAAGGTTGATCAATGCAGGAAGCCTCTTTGTAATGATTATGGGTATCCATCATTCGAGGGAGTGGTCTATAATTTTTGATTTATTTTGTAGACAATCATCCTTCACAAGACCAGTCTATATTTTGATTAATAGTTGTCCTTCGATGGATCAGGATGTATATTGATAGCATGATTAATATTTATCCTTTGAGGGATCAATCTATATATTTTTAGATAATATGCATCCATATTTATAATTTTGACTTTTATTTGAGCTAAGGGGAGGCCTAGTAGACCATTTGAGGAGGGGAAAAGAAGTGTGTACAAACTACACATGTGATCCCTTAATATGTTTTCAATTGGTAGATAAGAGAAAGATGGGAGAAATGATTGCAGGGTTCTGTATTATGAAAAGGAACTTTTCCATGTGGAAAATGCAATGAACAAAGCCATGGTGATCATCTTTAAGGTTGCCAATATATGATATTGACGGAGGACAACATAATTCCAAATCATTATGATGATAAGTGATAGGTTGGTAGTGGAATAAGATATTTGATGTCACTAATGTCATGAAAGTAGATGTGTTAACAATAGAAGGGCCACAAGTGCAAGGAATTTAGAGGTTCCTTTTAAGGTTTACCATCAAGGGAGGCTAAATGATAAGCTCCCCATCCATATTTGTGAGTGATGACATACCAACCGATCCAGTTATGGGAAAACTTTCCACGTTTAATCCTTTCCAGAGTAGTGACATTTTGATTCTCTTTAAGGCTAAGATCACGGATGTTGAAGTCATGTTATTTTATATTTTTTGTATGATTTTTTATGCATTTTTGATAGACATGATAATGTTCAAGGGCTGTTTGGAAATGTTCGTCTAACAATTTAAGTTTTGTTAAGCGTTCTTGACGATAATCCTTGTAATAGATAAAATCTCTTAGGGATACACAAAGATATGGAATTTGAAATTCAAGGGGTAGAACTACCTCGAAGCTGTAAACTAAAAAGAAGGGTGTAGCACCTTTAGAGTTCAGATGCTAATTCAATAGGCCCATATATAAATTTTTTTTGTAGATGCCAATTTCGGCCTACTCGATTGACGATTTTCATGAGGATTTTGTTAAGTTTCTCATTATAAGCTTCCACATGGTTGTTTGCTTATGGATAGTAAGGGGAAGAGAAGCTAAGTTTAATGTTGTAGGTGTCACAAATATTTTGAATCTTTTTGTTTTAGAAAGACTTGCCATTATATGTGATTATCTTGTGAGGAATGCCAAAGAGAGAGATAAAGCGATGGTGGATGAAGTAAAAGATTTTATCAACTTTAGTTGAGATGAGGGGGATAACTTGCACCCATTTTTTGAATTATTCAATACTAGTGATGATAGAGTGACGTCGCTGTGATGAACGAGGGTTAATGAGGCCAATGAGGTCAAGTCCCCATTGTGAAAAAGTCCATAAATATTGAGCAGGTTGTAGGGCCCATCTAGGAATGTGGGTAAGCTTTTAATGTTGTTGACATTTAGCACATTTCTTAACGTATCTATAATAATCTCGGTTAATGGTATTCCCTTAATAGACCATATGTAGGATGCGTTTAGTAATAGAAATCATGCTGAAGTGTCCACCACATATGCCATCGTGGACTTCTTTGATAACTTTAGTGGATTCATGAGAATTTAGTCATCAAAGAAAGAGGCCATCAAATCCGTGTTTATAGAGAATACCTCATATGATGACGTATTGGGTAGCGCATTGAAAAAAATATATTTTTAGTATTTTTAGATAGATTGGAGGGAATTTTAGATTAAGAGATATAATCATAGGTTTGAGCGTACCAAATATCTATTTGATTGTCTTTGATAAGATTAATAGAATGGTGTTTGTTAGTATGAGATGGTTGATCGATTCGATGCACAACAACAAACAACTTGGAATATTCAATTGATAAAGGGATAAGTGATGCAAGAGAAGCCATAGTTTCCACAGATTTGTTTGATGATTGAGGAAATGTCTAGATCGTATACTTATCAAAGGATTTTAAGAGGAACTCAAAAAATGTTTTTAATATTTTTCAAAAATTTCATTCTTGTATTTATAAGTTCATTTGATTTGACTGATGATAAGTTGAGAGTTTCCATAGATGTCCAGGATTTAAACACCAAGCATAATAGCGGTTTGGATACCCATTATGAGGGCTTCAGACTCGGCCATATTGTTAGTACATTCAAAATTTAGTTTAAAGGATAAAGGGACAAGAGTCTCCCAAGGAGGTATGATGATGATACCAACACCTCCCCCATGCCGACATTTAGAACTGTCAAAGAAGAGTGTCATTTTGAGGGGAATGTATTCTTAATTAATGGTGTTGATGGATTCACTGTGAAATTGTTCGCGAGTTAGTTGATTATTAGGGAGGGGAGATTCTATGAGTTGGTCGGTGATGGCTTGACCCTTGATAGATTTCTGCAACATGAATTTTAGGTCAAATTCAGTCATAAAAATGAGCCATTGAGTGATAAAATCACTATGACACGGTTTAGAATTCATAACCTTGAGAGGATTGAAAATGGTGATGACATAAGACTTATGATTAAGGAGATTGTTACGAAGCTTGGAAGTTGCGAAGTACATAACACAATTTTTTTTTTGCTTTGGTGTAAAGGTGTTCATAGTCATGAAGAGTGCATCTCATGTAATAAATGACATTCTCTCTACCCTTCTCATCTCGATGTGCTAATATAGCACTGTTATCAGCTAATTTGACTTTACAAAATTATAGCGAGAAAATTTTAAATTTTTTCAAAAGTGTCCTTTCTCATGTCTTATCACCTTCATCGTGATCATTTTATTCTCCCGATCATTTTGGCCTTTGTGTCGTCCATTTCGGATAAGTACTTCTCCCGCTATGTCGTAAACCGTGTTTTAGTTAATTAATTAATATTTTACCTTCTTATTTTATAAAATTAGTTTTATTAAATTTAGGGTGTTTAATTAATAAATATTAATTTAATCCTCATAAAATATGATCTATAAATTTGGAAGAGATTTTTTCATTTTCCCTATTGCCGTGGGCAATTAAAATTTCGCTTCCAATTGCCAAGAAAGCCAAATTGGCTCTCCGCTCCTGTTTTTCCCTTTCTTGGAATTTTTTTCATTTTTCCCCACTTGTGGGAAATTCCCTTGTTGTTTTCTAACCCAATCGGATGTCAAACGAAAAAATATCTCCCATTTTCCCATGTGGGGAAATGGAGAGGAATTGTCAGCGCACTTTGCTATTGTCATGGGCAAATAGTTAAATTCCTCCACTATTTTCTTAGCAAATAATGCCCACTACCTGAAGAAATTAGAAATTGGTCAAGAAATTTGGAATCAGTTATTCAATGGGAAGAAAGAAGAAACAATTACAAATTAAGAAAGCTTCTCGGATATTCGTAACTTTCTTCCGTGAAACTCTATGGCAAAAGATGTGCACGAATAATATTGACAGAGAAGAATTTTTCTTTTTATTATTATTTCCTCTATGAAGAAACATTTTTCGAGAAGGATATATGTTTTTCGGGAGGTGATACACAAATAAAGGAACACACCATGTATTGGCCAAAGGCAAGAACAATCCACATGGTCAAGGATCCATTACGCAGGGAGAGCGAAAGATCAACCAGACCAATCCAAAGACAAAATCCACGCATTCATCTTGGCAAGCCTCATAAAGAAAAAGGAGGAGGTAAAACGGTGGCCAAAGCTAGAAATCCACGTAGTCAGGGAATCCCACGTATTCAAAGGAGATCCATCAACAAAGGAAGGAGGTGATATGCAGCTCAGGGAAAAATCCACGCCAACAAAGGAAGCATAAACCACACATTGGTCATGAAAACAATCACACAGTCCAAAAAGAGCACTCAGACAAAAGCAACAAAGATTGGCAACACGATACAAAACAAAACAATTGATGCAAGTCAAAACAGGCATGCGGGCGAAAGAGTACAAGCATTACGCAACCAAACTCTATCAAAACACCATCCACGTAGGCCAAAGCTAGAACAAGGCCACGCAGGGAGAAGAAAGTAAGAGCCCACACATTCTAAGTGTAAGTTAAACTACCCACGCAAGCCATTGGAAATGTAGGTCCAAGGCAATATTTTTTAATCCCACATAGGCCACATAGAGGGTAAATAGGAAGCTGTCCACACATTGACCAAGGTAATACGCATGCCAAAAATCAATCCGCATGGGTGAAGGGGGAGAATAGTTCAATAGCTTAGATAAAAGAAAACAATTCAAAATAGCCCAAAGAATCCACATAGCCATTTGAAGATCCCATATTTCTCTATATTTGGCAAGTTAATTGGGCATTACAAACATTTGCGAGCACTTCGGTGATCCCATTCACCAATCTAAGTCTGTCATGTCGATTGATCTAACTCTTGAATCAAACGACTGAGTTGGGAATATTATAGACTGAACTGATAAACCATTAGCTCGAGATCCAAATTGACCTTGCGTAAAGTAATAACAACTGAGGAGAATAATATAAAAAAATGGGTGGCTAATAATAACATATTCCGAGCCTACACCAACAAGCTTGAATTTTCAGCATACAAATTAAGCCTGACCCAATTCGGTGCTATCGAGCTCGCGCTCATATTACCATTTTGTAAAAGTTGTAACCTATAAATTGCTCAGCTTTAAAAATAAAAAATAAAAAATAAAGAGACATATTTTTCTTGTGGTTACAGTGGCCTAGAGACTTAGACCCGACACCGTTTTACATGTTCCCTTTGTTTTTCCTTCAGAATTCATAATGATCGAAAAACCTAAAAAATCTACGGGAAATTCAAACAAGCCCATAGAAAGGTCAAACAAGTCCACACTCAAATACAAATTCCAAGGGATCATTCCTCCCACTTCCATCAAATCTACGTATGACAATATCACCGACACCGATCTTGGCCACATCAACGTAACATAACTTTGCGATTGGGTGAAATCCAGGGGAAAACCATCTTCTCGGATAGAATCTATCATAGTGGTCTACCTCAAGGAGAGATTTTACTATTTCGGTGCAATGCCTTGAGCTAGTTATTTTCTGTGCAGAACATTATGATCCCAAAAGGTGAGGAATCTTCAAGGATAATCACGAGCCTTTTGTTTTGATCACACATGAGCACATCAAATAATTTCTCAACATCCCTGATTTCCCTGAGAATGGTGATATCACTCAAAATTCAACACAAGAGTTTTGGGATGAAGAACCCCTCAGGTGGACCAAGATGGTCAACAACAATTGGCTAGTGACAAAGAGGACTCATGTTGACTGGTTTCCTAAGTAATTGTACGGCATTGAATTTATGGAGGAAATTGGTGATATGATCACCCTTCTAAGCCGTGTCTTTGGTCTCCCCTCTACCAGGATTTCTCATCCATGAATTTATCAGTTCATCTGCATCATCCTTGCAGAGAGAATTTGTAGATTGGGCCACCATTATTAGTGACACTCTCTACAAGCAGTTGATTGAGGTGAAGATGACTGGGCATTTCTACATGATATCGTACCTAACCTATGTGGTGACAAGAAGAAATATGTTTTCAGGGTTAGAGGCGCAAGGCATCATGGGTCCTTCAAAAATTGCTTTCCATTATTATCCGTAATTGAGTTTCAAGAATAGAACTCATCACATGATGCTTTCACCTTCCGTGTGATAAAAAAATTGAATAGGAATCTAGAAGAAAGATTCTCCAAGGATACCATGGTGGTCATTTCTCAGTGGGGAACATGGTTCATTTAGTTCCCATCCATTTCCTACATTCGTGTGAGTAGATTTGTAGGAACTCCATAGAAGCTTCCCAAGTATGTCAGTGATAAGTGGGCGTTAATGGAGCTTGTGCAACAACTTTTCCAAGTTCATTGTCTTCTCAGCGACAAACAACATTCAGGCATCCACTTCCCAATCCAAAGTGGGGAATACCAATGCTCGAATCTCTTCAGTGCATAACTCATGGAGAAAGATTTTTCTCTCATTACCATACATCCATTTGTGAAGAGATCCCAATTTGATATCAATGGATACATGCAAAAGGATCTTGGAGAAAAGTATCAACACAATCCCACCATGGAAGCCTTATGAGATTCCTACTTAGATGAACACAAAGTAAGAAGGTGAGAATTATCCTTCCTAACCCTTGCTCAAATAAAAGCCTTCCACATCAGAGATCCTCCAGATTTATTAGTAGATGATGGTGATGATTTGATTGATCCTTCATATGATGCCATTTCCTTCACTCCATTTCCCTAAGTTGATTAGACCAAGAGAGATGAATTTTCTCTTGATAGCAAGAATCGGCCGATTCTAAAAAGGAGCATAGCTTGGTATGAACAAGAGATTACAAAGTTACCAATAATCCAAGTTCATACCCCAGGATCACAAAAATTTCCAATATGAGGAGGTCTTCAGTTTAATAAAACCTCTTCTCAGTCAACCTCTGTGCCATCAACCCATACACATCAAGTAAGGAGAGAATGGTTGCCCAAATCCAATTATCCAAAGAAGATGTCGTTAGGAAAAACAACCAAGGGTCCTAACCCTTTTGAAGGAAGAGAACGTGTCTCAGTGATTTCCACTTTGAGTAGACAATCATCTACTCATGTTACTGATATTTCAAGGAAGCTCATAATAAACACTACTCAACCATGTCACAAACAAGAGTCTACTCAAATGTAAGTGGTCTAAATATCAAACACTCCTGAACCCCTAGTTCATGAAGACATATCTTAAGGTCTCCCTAAGGTTCAAGAGTTCGATGTCAAAGTTATTTCCCAAGGGATTAAAGTTGTGGAAATAAATTTTGTAGAATCCAATGATATCAGAAGCAATGTGAATGCTACTTTAGAGTCTAGGATTCTGTGTGCAGAATTGGTCAAGGAGACCCCTTCTTGGGTTGACTATGAAGTCTAGAAAAGAAAGAAGGTTTTCAAGGAAATAAATATCAACTTTGATGCCCTTTCCAAGATTTCAAATGATTTCATCCCCAAGAAGCCTAAAGTGTTCTCTAGAATAATGGTGGATGGAGATGGAAACAAATTTTCACACCTTGCCATTCCCCAAGTCGAGAAAGAACGTAATGCAATCACGTCTGCTAACTATGAAGTATACATGCTTGGACTTGGAAAGTCTATATTGGAAAGTGACATGGAAATGGCCTGAGATTCCATGGATATTGTGTTAAGAAGGCTTGAGAAATATAAATCTTAGAATTCTCAACTCAAGGCCGAAAAGAATCAGTTGATGAATTATGTTCAACATCTGATAAATCCAATATCATCCACGTTCCCAGTACTTGATGCAGTGGCTTCCCCCGATGAAGAAACACTCAATTTTTCAAAGGAGGTAAACTTTTTGGGCCATGTCAGTAAATTACGACTTTCAAAAATTCTCATCTTTGGGAATGAGACAATCAAAGCGGTTGTAAAGCTCCACGAAGACATTAGTGCATACCTATATCCAATACTTTCTTTCAAGGAATATTTAACTTCTAGCATATCAAATCTAGATGAGATATTGCCTAGTCTGTAAGAGATGAAAAACATCAAATATACAAGTCTATCCATTGAAGGGATCCTTGAATTCGAATGTCGAGGGACACACTTTCTTTGGTGTCTACATCTCAAGTATGGAAGACACTTTTTGAAGATTCCATGATTCATTACGAGAGCATATGTAGTGAATCCTTCACTTCTCTCGCTTCAATTAATAATTTCATAGCTGAAATCCCTTGTGATCTCATGGATGAGCATAATTAGAGGAATTCATTAGAACATGTTGAGGAACAATTCTCACAATTGTTTAAAGACATGTACATTCTTGCCATCAATTTATCCTCTACTTCAATGGAACGTTGCATCAAATTGAGGAACTTGTTCAAGAATGATCAATCGAAAATGGTCAATTTAAATGATATACCAGGTAGGATTTTGGAATTGCAGATGTTCTGTGAGGTTGTGCTTCAACCGAGTGAACCTCCTGAAGAAGAGAAGATGTTTGAGACATTGGAAAGGTTTAGATCTTTCCAATTGGAAAAGGTGACATATCCTAATTTTACCAATGGTATGATGAAATAACATTCTGGTATCTAACGAAGTGGGAAAGTTCATTTCTCATACGGTTGAGATAGGCAGACCCTACTTTAATGGATAAGGCATTAGGTCTTGTTTAATGTTTTGAAATGGTATTTCAAAGTGATGTTATTGGTAAACTAATTTTTAGCAGAGTTTTGGTTACGTGATTTTTAATTTCAAGTTACTTTTTAATAAGTTAGTTGAAAAAGTCAAAGTCACTTAAAGTGCCATAATTTAATGTTAATGTAAACCCTAACTATCTTGTAACCAACTTTTGGGTTATAAAAGGAAGTTAGGGGCTCATTTGTAAGGGGAAATTTGAGAGAAGAGAAGAAAATAATTTTTTGTGCAAGCTTTGTTTCAGGAAAGAAACTTTGTGTTCCTTTGTGAAGACATTTTGAAGAGTTAACAAAATATGAACTTTATGTTCCATTCATTATCTCTTGTAGGATTTGATGTTCGTATGTTCATTAAATGTTAGTGTTTAAATATTACATGTGAATACTATCTTTGATCCCATTCTCAATATTATTAATCTATTGTTCTTGTTCACAATGATTAAGCTATGATATCTACTCACTCATGTGTGTTCCCTTTCATTTATTCTTATTTAACTTATTCAAACTCCATTTTATTTGAGTTAGTTATTCATTGTTCTTCTTCTTATCTATGTAATATTAGGCTCTGTTTTTACCTAGCTATTATATGCTCCTTCCATCCATTCCTTTCCATTTCTTTCCTTCATTCTATTCCATCTCCCTCATTCACACTTATTTCCATTTGATGTCCCAAATCACCCCCCATATACAATTTTGAATGTATAGACGTAAATACAATTTTGGTTTTCAATAAAGGCAACCTCACCTTCATTGAGGAGGGAATTTATGCCCTAACTGTTGCATGTCATTTGCATGTGTGTAAATCTATTTTCTAACAAGCATCCAGGGCATGATCAATGACAGATATGTATAGATAGAATGGCTCACCCTTGTGTGGAGGCATGAGAATGGGTGGTGATAGAGGATATTTTTTGAGGTATCAAAAGGATTTTTGATAGTTACAATCCCATTTGAAGTGAACATTCTTTCAGAGGAGATGATGAAAAGGCCGACAATGATCTAAAAGTTGAGAGATGAAGTGTTGAACTAATTGGAGTCTACCTTGGAGACTATAAAGTTGTTTAATATTGGAAGGAGGAGGAATATCAATGATGGCTTTAATTTTGGAGGGGTATACATCAATACTTATGATATAAATGATAAACCTGGGAAGTTTCCCAGTGAGAACACCAAATATACACTTGGCTAGGTTCAGGTAGAGGAAGTATTGAATAAGACGAGAAAAGATGACATCAAGGATGACGAGGTGGTATTGTTGGTGTTTATATTTACCTAAGTGATCATCCATGTATTCTTCTATAGTTTTATGGATAAAATCATGGAAGATGTAAGCTATAGTGCATTTATAAGTGGCCCCTTCACTCTTCAGTACGACGAGCATAACACAACAAAAAAATCTCCCCCAAGGGGTAATGAAAGATGTATTATGTTGGTCATCAATAGTGATATGGATGAATCCATCCATGAAGGAAAGAATTTCGTGGCCTACTGTGAGGTCGATGAGATGGTCAATGTTAGGAAGAGGGAAGTTGTCTTTAGAACAAGTGAGGTTGAGATCTCAGAAGTTTGTGCAAATGCGTAACTTCCTAAAGGATTTTTTACGGGTACAATGTTAGAAACCCATTGTGCATAATCAATGGGTAGTATGAAGTTGGGTTAAATAAGATGTTGTATTTCTTATTTTACGAGTAGGGTTACGCCAGGGTATATTCTACGTAGTTTTGTTTGATAGGATTTGCGTTAGGAATTTGATGATGTTGTGGATGATGATGTTAGGGTCAATACAAGGCATGTCACTATATTACCATATGAAGGAATGAATGTGTTTAGAAAGGAAGGTGGTAAAGTCCTGTAATTATTTCGAATTTAAGGATTGAAAAACTTTGACTATGTGAGGGTCTTGTGAATACCCTATGTTAATGTTGATAGTGAATTTGTAGAGGAGTTTCGATGTTTCAGGATGTCACATATTTTGAAGATAGTTTTCCTCCACCCCCATGTATGATATAATGGATTCTTTGTCATGCATTACAGAATGTTAATGGTAAGGGAGTCCTCTTACACCATTTTGGGTAATACGAGCGGAAGAGTTTTAGTGCCGTTATTAGTTTGGTAAGTGATCAGTCTTAAGGTGATCGTGTTGAATAAAAAAATTCATGAAGGATGGAAACGATATCATCTATATTAATAGAGTTCTCACATAAAGGTGATAGGTCTATTTCCATAAGAGATTCGGGTACAGTGATCATAAAGGAGTTTGAGGAGGGTTTATAGAAACCTAGTCTGAAATTCTCATGGGGTTTACATGATTGCTCAACCAAATCATGTATTCCCCATTCATATCATCCTAAACTTAAACCTTTCCAGGAACAACGATGATGGTACATTTGAGGAAAGTATTGGCTATATAAAAATAAGAAATCAGATGCAAAGGGTTTAGCATGAGGTTGATTGTCATGGTGTGAGGAGGGATGATAAATCCATCCATAGAAGAGGTTAGTTTTAAGATGAGGATGGCCAAAGGGGATGATGTCTCTGACATTTGGTTTGTACACAATTTGTTTATCAGGTCTCCCGTATGTTTTCAGTGTAGGGAGTGAGTTAAGGGCTAGAAGGCGGTACTCCATTGAAAGACGTTGCATGAGATATTTGAATGAGCTATTTTCTAGTAGTTTTGATACAGAGATAAAAGAGCTAGTATAACCCTTATCAGAGGACCCCAAGTTCATTTTAGGAATGAGCACATCATTAGGTTGATATGTCATGTGACATGCTTTGAAAGGATTTGGATCAATTAGAACAATAATGGTTTTTCCTTCTTGTTCGTACTTAAGACAATGATGTAAGGTGGATTCTATACAACAAATAACACATATCTAAGGAAATCCTAACAACATGTTATACTAAAACTCTCCTTCCACAAGATATAAGAGTTCGTGAAGATAGTTAACACTGAATTTGATGGGTAAGATAAATGTACTTAATGTAGGGGCAATGGTGTCATTAAAGGTGAGTAATATTACACTTGACTGCATGAAGATAGTGTTAGGTAGTTAAATCTTGTTAAAGGCATGAGATGATATGATATTAATTATAGTTCCATTATTGATCATATCTATCTTGAGGAGAGTATCGTCAATTTGGGCAGTGAAAAAAAGTGGGAAATCATGATCTTCAGGTTGTAAGGATGCGATTTTAGAATCGTCAAAACTAATAGTGACAAACATTTTAAGGGTATCGATAAGATTTGTGAATGGTTGAGGATCATTTCATGGTACTGAGATAGATTAAAAGGCCTCAATTATTTCTGTCGATGTTGCAGGGAAGTTTAAACAAGCTCGTAAAGGGAAATATTTATAGGAGCTTGATGATGGTGTTTTCTATAGAAGTAACAAATTGGGTGTGTGGAGTAGTGAGTATGGAAACCTTTTTATTACAAGAGGAGGGATTAGGAGATTCAAGAGCAAGAGAGATAGAGACCTTGGGTCTATTTTGATCTGAGGCCTTAGGGAATTACATGCGGGCTCTAGTAATTATGTGAACAAAGTTGATTTGATGGAAGTGCATCTTACTGGAAAAGGCCTCACTCTTGTTGGATGTGGACGTGGTGATGGATGGTGGTTTAAAAAGTGTGGGTTTAGGGGTCTGATGGGTTTCTTTGATTTGATTCACAAGTTTTTAATCTCTGGGTAGAAGCCCTTTGTTAATAAAGATTTAGATTTTAGTGTGGAGGGCTTTACGGTCCTTAATAAGGTGCCCTTATGTTCGATGATATGCGTAGAACATTTTGAAATTGTACCAAGAGGGTTTCCACCCTAAGGGACCAGAGGAATTTATAGGAGGTAATGTTATGATGGATAGTTGAATGAGATTTTTTAGTATTCTAGCATAGTAACTTATTGAAGCTCTCTGGGATGAGGATGAAGGGACTTATACGTCATTAAATGATCTAGAGATTGGGGCTGATGAGGTCATTTTTTATATGACACATTCAGGTGCAAGTCGAGGAATGACTTTGGATTCTATAATATTGACTATAGATTTAGATGAAGGATGAGGCCCCAAGATGGAGGGAAAGGGATTTATATTTTGTGAGAGGTCATTTGATGATTTTGTGGCATGGTTTTTTTCTTTCTGGATGTGTGGTTTGTGGGTGGTATAGTGGGTTTATTAAGGTTTTGAATGTGATTCCACGTGATGTGATCATCGAAAATATTTTTTTGATTTCTATGACATGTTTCTTTTTTAAAATTTTTGAAGAGGCCACATGCAGGTTTAAAGAGGATGTGGTAGGTGTAGGAGGATTCGAGGTCTTGTCGATGACACAACCGGAAGAGTCAGGTGATTCAATTGGTGCTTCTATGGAAGAAATACTAGGTGTTTGTTGTCCACTCAAAATTCCCCGCTCTGATAAGAGTAAAAATTTCAAAATTTTGAGTTTAAGTGTTTTTCCCTTGAGTGCCTAAGTCGTGAAATTGAAAAAATCTGTGTTTTGGGTCATTTTGTGTGATTTTCGGGCCTGTCAGAACTTTTTATCCCAACTGTCCCAAGTACGAAGTGCACTCTGTTCCCCGATCGGCTGAAATCCCCGAAGCTGTCCCATTTCTGGGCCCGTCGGAAAGTTGTCCCAAGTGTCCCAAAACCTATTGTGCGAGTTGTTCCAATTTCGGCTGAAACACCCGAACCGCGTACTTCGCGCTTCCATGTCTCAAATGTCCCAAAGTTAAAAAGTGCGAGCTTTCCAATTTTCGGCTGAAACTCCCGTGTCACGTACTTCAGAGCTCCTTGTCCCAAATCGAAAAATGCAAGCTGTTTCAATTTCGCCCGAACCGGCCACGCCGCGTACTCCGGAACTTTTTGTCCCGAATGTCCCAAGTCCAAACAGGCCCACTGTTCCATTTTCGGCCGAAACTCCCGAACCGCGTTCTCCGTGCATTTCCGTCCCAATCGTTCCAAAAAGCATTTGTGCATCCTCTCCCTGTTTCACCCGAATCGGCCGAGCCGCGTGTTTCGCGCATTCGCGTCTCACATGTCCCAAGTGTACCAAGTGTCATTCACACTTAGTTTTTCCCGCTCACTCCGAGTATGATGCTATTCAAATTGGTGGTTGTGTATTCAATGCGCATTAAATTCATTCCTCTCTCCAAACGACTATATAACGAGCATTTCCCCTTTGCATTTTTCGCATTGCTTCCATGCTATCTTTGCTCGAACCCTTGCAATTTGAAAACCTGCACAAATATCCCCTCCCTTTGCAAATTCCTTCCCGAGCCTAGGTTGCAGCTCCGAGACTATCAATATGAAGATCAAGTTTCAGGGACAGGAGCAAATTTCTCCGCTTGAGTCTGCTGTTAGCAATATTGGGGATAGCGAAGCTTGTCATCTCGACTTCGGTGATTTTTGGGCAAGAATGGCAGATGCAAACCCTACACCAATAGCACAAACGATTCATGATAGCGGTTTGGCTTTTGCCGGTGGTTTCCCAATCTTAGTACAGTGTGCTGATACTGTGCTTTCATGCGGAGCTCACTTCGACCCCGCTTCGAGCGAATTGACAAATGTACATGGGGAACTCATTGCCAAGCTGGACGCTACCACCATTGGCGCTGCTCTGAGGATTCCGGAGTTGGACAATGCTATAGTCGTCTCCCGGGATCAAGCACAGACCCTATTCGATCAAGACAGTGATAAATATAAGGGCGCGAGTGGCGAAGTCTTGGTTGAAGAACCCTAAGAAAGGTGCTTCTCGCCTAACCAAAACCCTCTTCCGAGTAGATTTCAATGAGGAATTGTCAGACTTCATAATCCTGCTGGGCTCGGGTTATGGGTTTGCCCTCCACCAATGAGTTTCATTTCTGGATGTGCCCGCTCATCAGCATGGTGTGCGAGGGAACACAAAACATCAACTGGGCAGAGATCATCAGTATGAATTTGGCGGAGCAGCTATCCAACGTTCAGCAAACAAAGAAGTTCTATATGACTTCATACCTGATGTATACCCTAGCAGCATCAAGGCAGTGGTTTGGTTTCTCCTATATAGATGCACACAAAGATGATCCAGTGTATGCCTATTGCCCGCAGTTCACCCTGGAGAGCAGCTATCGGAATTTCAGAAGGGTCAATGATGCTTTCACCATGTACGTGGTCAGATTGCTCGAAGGTGATACTGCTAGAAGGTTTTCAGATGAAGCCATGAACCTGATATCGCAGTATGGAGCCTATTTCATTCAATTCAGGAAATTTTCCTATATCAGGCTTGCTGGCTATGAAAGCACTCCTCTACGGCTTCCCATGTTCTGCAATGATAAAATGGCCTTGATAGAAATATGCAGGCAACTAGACAAGTTGCACAGAACTTGCAGAGACAAGAAAATTTCTGGCTTGCACTTTCCCATCTCTCTGGGAAACTACACATGCAAAACAGCTCTGGATGCTCAGAACATAGAAAGAGCCCTGGTCCCTATCACTGTTCATTTCTTCAAGCCAAGAACCTGCTTTGACTTGAAGAAGTTTATTGAACAGAACATCAAGATAATCTACCATCATAGGGCAGATACAGAAGACTACTGGGCTGACTGTGTAGATGATTTTGAAGCCAGGAGAAGGCATTGTGGCAGGTTCTCCCTGCAATTGATTCAAGAAATCGGTCTGTACCAAGTTCCTGAAGGTCTCCAGGATGACAATTCTGACCTATACTCGTATGAGTATGAAAATGTGATTAAGCACACCCCTCTGGAGGACCTGGATTGGAACAGGAAAGAGAGGGATGATCTGGCTGAGATTCTTGCTCCAGTCTTAGTCAGGACTAAGGTCTGGTTCAGTAAGAAGATCCGAGAATTCAAGAGGCACTCAGGAGAATCCTCCTCCAAGGATGATTCGACACCAATAAGAGAGGCATCAATTCCAAGGTCTGAAACACCAATGCAAACCCCTCCTGCCTCATCAACACAAGGACCTGCTGAATCTACTCCCTCTTCATCTACTCAGGTATATAAGAAGAAACTCAAAGAGGTAAAGAAGGAGCCTGCAGAGAATGACCCTCCAAGAAAACAAGCAGAGTTGCCTATAGGGCCAGAGAACATCATTGTTCTCAGTGAAAGTGAAGAAAGTGAGATGCCAACTCCTGCAAATGTTCCTGAAGATCCAGCAGATAAGGACAAGGAAGTCCAGAGCACTGAACTTCCAGGTGCTACTGATTCTTCTACCGCTATTGCCTCCAGTGCTCTACTCACATCTCAACTTGAGTCAACAGCTGCGCAGACCCTGAGTGTCATGAGCTCCCTGTCTCTTGGTCCCCTTGCTTGTCCTGCAGATTCTTCTTCCTCTTTTGCTTGGGTGCAACCTTTGGTTGACAAAAGGAAGAGAAAATCCTCCTCTCAAAGCTTGGGACCAAATTTCGATGCTGTTGCAGCCTTGTTGGGCACCACTCCTTCTCGTGCCAAGAAAGCCAGAACCACTTCTAGAATAGTGTCTAATGCCCAAGGTCAGCAATTCTTGGAGATTGCTAAGCCTACAGTAGACAAATCAGAATCAGACTTGCTGGCATCTGACTTGGAGCTTTCAAGAATCCCTATGGGAGAATCTACTCCTGAAGGTGAAATTCACAACCTCCAGGAAACAGTCACAAGAGTCATTGGAAGGGTAGAGAAAGGGCAGCAAACTATTGAACAGTTGGAAGAACAGGCCCAGATTCTCACAGGTTTCATCAAGTCTCTTTTATCTAAGGATAAAGTCTTGGACCCTACCCCATTGACTACTCTTCCACCTCCTGTAATTCTAAGCCAAGATGAAGTGCAAAGTATCAAAGATATGCACAAGTATTCTGTCTATGGCAGAGCTATTGAAGCCATGGTGGATGACATGCTTGTTGCTGGATTAAACTTCATCGATGAAGCTTTCAAACTCCATGAAAAGGTGAGTAATGTGCAATTGAAGCTCTCCTCCACTATCAATACCATGGATAAAGAACTAAAAATCTGGAGCAGTTGTATAGTAGACCTTCGCCTTATGGGACAGACAGATGAGAACATCTTACTGGTGAATAAGATTTTCGATGATGCTAAGGACAATCTATCAAAATCTTGGGTCTACAGCATGGAGTGGAAGATCAGAGTTTTGGAGGAAGCTTTGGGAGAAATGAAGAACAGCTGGCAGAAGGGAGAAGCTTTCAAGACACTGGCTGTTGCTGCTTTCAAGGATATACATTGTCATCTTCAGGATGAAAACTCTGGTGTTTTCCTGTCCTTGCAAGAAATCAAAGCTCAATTCAGAGCTTTTGTCAAAGATAATCTATTCAAGGAAATCTCCATCTCTAAGGAAAAGATGAAGGAAATTTGTTCTCTTCAATCTGCCATTGAAGAAGCAAATAAATATTATCATACTCACGTCGAGTTTGATAAAGAGATGGAGAAGTGTCTGGGATTTTGGACTCAGTCTGCAGCCAACACGTCAGTTCCACGTGGCAGAGACATAGCTGAGGCATTGAAGAAATTCAGGCAGCGGATTCTGAAGACAGTGGGTCCCTCCCAGTAGCTGGCCACCTGTCTCCTTCTCCTTTCTTTTCTCTTCTTCCCATTCTTTTTGTATTCTTTGTAATTAGTTAAGGTATTGCAATTGGCGATCCTTAACTATTCTTTAGTTAAAAGAAACGGTTACGAAGAGTAACTGACTTGTAAGCTATATAATGGCCTTTCCACGCCATTTTTCAGGGGAGGAAGAACTTGGATATTTGCTGAAAGTGTAAATAGATCTTAAAGAAATCAATACAAAAGGGCTTTCTATTCTTTGTCTATCTAATTCTTGTTATCTCTGTGTTTTCCTTTAATATTGCGAAGATCATTTTGTTCCTAACTCATTAGTCTCTCTGATTGCATACTGTTCAGTTTTGTAAATACAGTGATCTTGTATAACCAAGAAGGAACTTTGTGTCCTTGATTAATAAATCTGAAGAAGGTTATTTATAGAACTTTGTGTCTTTAAATTTAATCTCATTCAGCCAACGCAAATGATCTTGTCTTAAATTCTTTGAAGCTTCACATACACGAAGAATTATTCTGCTATCTATAATTCTGAATGTTGCTATTCTGCTCATCTTCTTATTCCCTTTCCTCAGTCCTTGTGTAATTGATGATTCTTGCGGAAAACATTTTCGTAATATCCAAGTTTGACCATAAAACAATGTTCTGTACATTTGTAAATAAGTTTGTTTCTGAATAAGGGAACCTCTCCCATTAAAGAGGAGGGACTTCTTGTCCCCTGACTGTTGCTCTTCTAAAAATTCCTATTTGACGACCAACAGTGTTGGGGATATAGGTGAGAGGTCTTTAACAATGTTGATAGTGTGATGAGAGTTAACGTTATTCAATTGAGGTTGACTAGTGATGGGGTATGATTTGGAAAGGGTTGTTTAAAGACATCCAAGTTTTGATTCGAAGGTGCATTCGGATTGTCAAGTTGTAAGTCACCTCGGTCGATAAGATCCTGGAGGAAATTTCTAAATGAACAACATTTTTCAATGTCATGGCCCCAGACTTGATGGTATTTACAATAGTCATTTTCTCGATACCATGAGGGTTTGGAAAAGGATGTGTTAATAGGGTGGATAGGAGGAAGATTGATCATACAATTGGATAGGAGTCTTTCAAAAATTTTGCTATAATATTCTCCGATGGGTGTATATTTACGTTGGAGTCGGGTGCGTTTAGAATCCGAATGACCTTTGGACGCGGATTTTATGATGACTACCTTTGCCGAACCTTTAGACTTATTGTTATTGGAAGAAGGTTTGAATAGGGACTCAGGTTTTGGTTTATTTGATCTAAGTTTGAATTTTTCATCCTCGAGGGTGAAAATTTATAGCTTGCGGGCCATGGTAAAGGCTTCGTCAAATGTTTGGAAAGAATTCATCTGAAGTGTTGATGATATGTGTTTATTACAAGATCGAGAAAATAACTTGATCAATTCAGTTTGTAGGAATGAGAAGGATATTTGGTTGATGATCCCCTGCTAGTAGGTGATGAAATCTACAAAAAACTCGTCCTCAAACTATTTAATGACATGGGTATCGGTGATGGAGATTTTTTGAGCAATATTGATGGAGAAATTCTATAGGAATAATTGCACAAGATGTGTAAAATAAAAGAGGGAATATTGTGGAATGCTACTATACTAGTCAAAGGTGGGACCTGTTAAGGACATGGGAAATTTCCTCAACATAAGGTCTTGATCATGTGCAATGAGATATCATGTGTGGGGAAAAGCTTTGATGTGATGTTGAGGATCCTCCTTACTATAGAACTTGATAAATTTTGGGAGTTCGCAGTGTGGGGGAAAATCTTTGACAAGTATTGATGGATGGGTTCATTGCAGATTTATTCATATGACAAGATGTTTATAGGACCCATATTGGAGGCTTCAAGATTTGCAATTCTATTCATGAGTGCTTGTAAGGTGTCATTTTGGGGTTGTTTTTGAATTTTTGAAGAAGATGAATTGGGATGGCTATAGATATGTGGGGTCGATTGTTGATGTAACTGATACAGAAATGAGAAATTATGATGAAAGGGGGTACTTGTAGGAATGTTGTGGGGATGTTGAGAGACTAAGGGTTGTGAATGTTGAATGTATAGATAAGGGATGCGGATAGAAGTGTGGAAGAGAGGTTGGGATGGTTGTGGTAGGTACTGATAAGGGATAATGTTGTATTGTGAGATAGGGGCAGTAGATTCCTATTTTGAAAAGGGATGAGTTCTAGCGATGAAACTCATATTAATAAGAGATATAGATGTGGGATAGGCATGGCTAGATTTTGGATTGAGGATGTAGGTTTTTGTGATGGGATATGTTGAGACATAATAAGAGGAATTGTATTTATGGGGATAGAAACCGAGCTTACAATAGGTGTATGGGAAGCACTGAAGGCTACAAAATTGGATGTGGAAGGGGAGGTAGTAGTGTTAGTTTATGTGGCTGACAAGGTAGACGAGGGAGCCGATGATAGGGATGGTTGTTGATTGGACATGTATTGTGACGAGACGATGTTAAGGTCAAAACTAATAACAGGGGATGATGAAGTGAGGATTGAGGTCCCCGATTCACTAGAAGCAGAGTAATGATGAATGTGTTGGATGATTAGCTCATGATTAGGGTCGATGAGCTAGTAAGTGTTAAAGGAAATAATAGTGATGGGATGTCATTGTGTAGGTTATAATTATTTGAAGAAGAAACTTCAGGAGGTAAGATATGCATTAAGGGCCACTGGGTTAAAATCTATAATTTCTGGGAAAACTGGATCACCATTGTCAATGAACTATGGGATGGGTGGATCTTATATCTCTGATGTGGCTGACTGGGTACTAAGAGAATGTGGGGGTTCTTTATTGGTTGCTGAAGGTGATCATAATTGGTTAATTATGCCTAGGATTTCTTAAAGGAAAAATTGAAGATTATTGAAGGATTGTTGGAGGCGGTCAGTCATATCGTCGGTGTTTTTAAGATGAGATTTTTATCTGGTTAAAACCATGAACTAAAAAAATAATAAATGAAGGAAAATTAAAACTGGTTGATTAAAACAACTACTAACAGGTCACACCAAGATTTTTGATTATCTTGATTAAATTAAGAAAGGTGTGAAATGTGAAAAATGGATAAAAGGGTACTCAGAAAGGGTTGTTTAAGGATAGTTTTAAGTAATTTTAAGGATTGAGTCCTTGATATACCTGAAGGTGCATCATGATCAGATCTGTGTTGGTGTCATTACCATAGACACAAAATCACACACTTTGGGTACCTATCTAAAACTGATTACATAATACTATTCATATGATTCCTAAGTAAGAAGAGTACTAATTAACCCATGTCTTTGGCCACCTTTCTTTGTTTTATGTTTCCAATTTTGGTCTTACACTCTTACTTGGTTAGTATTCCTTTTTATACTTCAGTTTTTATCATCTTGGGCACCATTTCTCAACAAGGACGCCAACGACAGGCACCCTCGTCCCCTTTGGGCACCCATATCCCCTTTTTTATTTTACTCACATTTTTTGGGTCCTTTTTAGCTTTTTAAACATCTTTTCTTTTTGGTAGTCAGACTTTTCGGGGTTAATTACAAAATTTAAGCAAGGGAATCATATAAATATAAAATCACATGATCATAATAAGGGACTAAACACTAAGCATTAGCTATCACTACCTAAGGTTGCATCTATCAAGCATCTAAGATTTCCATTGCATCCTTCTAGCTCTATCACAAGGGACACATGGGACATTTATTCTGCATACAAATCATAGGAGGGAAGTTTATTCTATTCTATGCACACATTTACTACATTCTACATCTAGCTAATTTATCGCTATCCAAGTATGAAATGCACAAGAGAAACCTAGGGCACAATTCCACACACACAAAAAGATAACTGCATTGGGTATGAGATGTAGTGCAGTGCTCAATCGTAAGTTCACCATTGTGACAGCCGAGGATAGTCCTACCCCTCATTCTACATCTTTCTTTTTTGGTATTTTATGCTGATTTAAGGGTTTTATAGGTTCATTCTTGATTGCATGTTTACAATGACCTCAGTGATCTTGGTACGACCACATAGCGATAAAAGGTAAATAATTGTGAACACCTTACGATACCTCAGAGGAGGTTTTCTGATCATTTATACAGACCCAAGCACCCAGAATAAGGACTTAGCACCCAAGGGAGGCCCTATCCCTCTCCAGGTGCCCCTATCCAACATGTTCTGCCATATCTACATTTTGTAGGGATTTTGTGCGAGGATTTTTTATTTCTGTTTAGCTGGTCAGAGCTTTGATCTAGTACAACATTTACTACTAATCAACTAAGGCTTCCTACCCTCTTTTTGTACTTAGAATTTTACATTTTTATTGCTTAGTTTTATTGGGTTACTTGTTGCACTTAATTTGTTATTCATTTACTACGATCTTGCATTCAAATTAGGCTTGTGAATTTACATTTTAGTTAAAACATTTTGGTTAACCCCACTTGTAATGGGTCTTTTAGATCCTTCTTTTTCATACCATCTTCTCTATAATGGCTCCTAAAATTCCCCAAATTTAATTATATGATTTAATTCAAATGCATCCTAATTTCCAAGTTGTTCTAAAAAAATCCCTAGACACCATGTATCTCCCTAGCAATATGTTGCAGCATCAAGTGAGTTTTATTTTAGATCTTCTATCTAAGGAACCTAGTCTTAATGAAGCCCCATCTAATCAATCCATGTTGGAATCAATTCAAGCTTTGAATTCTTTGTTTCAAGACAAATTTTAGGTTGTGGAATCTATTATTACATCTCTCAAATCTTAAATCCAACATCTTAAGGATGCTTCTCAGGCTTATGTTTGTTCTCCTTTTACATCTCATTTTCATTCTATGTTTACTAAATGCACTCATATTAGTAAAAATCAAGTCATACCATTACTAGAGCCTCTCACCTTTGATCACAATACTAAACAACATGACATTCTTACTGAGCTCCTTATTCATCAATTGATCACTTTACCGTCTACTCAAGGATATCCTCCTTACTAACTTATAAAATATCAGGGTCACATATATTGTAATTATCATTTAATTAATGGACATAATGACATTGAATTCTATGATTTACAAAGAAGAATCAAACATCTTGAGCGTTAAGGATTTATCTCATTCTTTGCACAACATTCTGCTGCATGCCCATATATAATTGTTACATCCCAATGGGTTCCTAAATATGATTCATCTATGTCTACTGAGCATCATGCCATTATTTATAAGGTTCCTTATATGGAAATTCAAGAGCCTCCTAAAAAAATGCCTCTCAAAATCAATATAACACCCCCTCTTCTCAAGTCATCTACGACATTACCAAGTCAAAATACACAACCGTCTCTCAAAATAAATCCACCTTCTTATTTCAAGTATTCTGCAACGTCATCAATCCCACATAAGTTACCACAATTCAAGATTCCTCCCCATCCTTCTCCACTTCCATTTCCAATTCATTTTGTCCAAGCAACTACTCCTTCTACTGATGGCCAAGATACCTTTCTGCCATCATCGCATGGTCCTGCTATTGCTTCTTCCACACATGCTTCCACCACTTCATGCCAACTTGGTCTTTGGTAGGTGACTCCTGTCACTTTACCTCTTGATGAAACACTTGTGTTATTACAATTTTTACATGACTGTTGATGGATATCTTCTAATAAGAACCCATTCCATTTCCCCACTATATCTATCTACTACATATCATTCCTACATGCATACATTTATCATAATCTATTTGTGCATACAATACACTCTTTCATCATTTGTCACCAAACGTCATTCATGAACTACCACATTCATCATACACATTTTGATTCAGTTGTATCATCATTACCTGATGAAACACTGTTGTGCTTTGGTTCACACTTGACTGTTGAGGGCATACTATACACATTGACCTCACACACTACACATTAGACACTACTACATCTGACACGCTATATACTACATTATGCATCATTCTATTTCTTACACATATCCATCACTACACTATTATACATCCTACATTATCATCATCTTCGATGTCATACACACCTTGCACCTTCACACTTATATAATCTACACATCTTGCATTGCACATTACATATTTCACACTTTACATAACACACACATATGACATTGTCTCATAACCACATTTTCTACACATATTACACACTATACTAATCACCTTCTACCGCTGTACTCACTACCCTATGATGCACTCTAGTCCCGTGGTTCATACTAGATTCTAGAGGGTCTAATTTTAAATTTAACCTCACCTCCTCTTCATCAAATCAATCAATCAATAGACCCTTTTATCACACTATGCGACATTTGTATCCATTAACTTATTCATACATTTCATGATATATGATTTTTGCTACATCATCACGCTTTCTATCATTCTATCCATATATTTCGTGATATACACCTTGTGCTACATCATCATGCTTTCTATCATTTCCATCCATATATTTCATGATATACAATTTGTGCTAAATCATCACACTTTTTCCTGACACGATTAGTGATATAAATCATCACGCATTCTACAATTTCATTTCTACAACATCACAATAAATATTCTTTTGTTGCATTTGATATTACACATCATACGACAACTTACAATCACCATATTTCTTATGAACACATTTCAAACCATTTCCTGATGATGTAATCTTGTTTACAGTTCATTCTTGACTAATGAGGGGGCATAAATAAATAAACCTCATTACATACATACACATCCACTCAGGGGGCATGCTGCTCCTATCATTCAATCTGTATTCCATTCTGCCTCATCCACAACATACTGCATATCTTGGTTTCATTTACTCTTGTTTACTGATGCTTTTACATGTACAATTTATTACACATGTTAGATAGATATATTGTATGTCATTATCTTTATCATACACACATACATGTTCACTTTCCTTTCGAGTTGTGATCACAAATTATACAGGTCTATTGATGCAACCTAAAATTTACTATATAAAATCTAGGCACGCTGGCACATCATCCAGCCTGAGCTGAGCACTCACCCGAAGTGGGAAAAGGTACCAGACCCCTCTTTAGAGTTTCTTGTGTAGGATGTTAGCATGATGAAGATAAAACATATTCAGAACCATAAATAAGCATAAACATTCCACAAAGCATAACTAGATCTAGATCTTAGAGAATCATGAATTAAACAATAACTATAATAAGATTAACCATATGAGAACCAGTTACAATCATGTTTAACACCATTATCCATCCAATATACTCCATTACATTAAACACTGTAATACATAGAAGCTTCTTACATTAAAAAACATCACCATAAGTCATGCGTGCATAAGATCCAATAGAACAAATCTACAATAATTCACTACTGCTAAACTACATAGTTCAATACATATTTATAGGGGTAGGGACTTTCCCTTCACCACCTATGCACTTCCCAGAATAGGTTACATGATGATAATAACCATGCACCTTTACATTAACATCAACACATGTAAGTGTGCTAATGATCGACATCCTATAGTTAACAAGAAGAAGTAATCCTATTATTATCTTTAACTCATGCACGACGCTTATCAAATGCTCATTCATAAAATAGCATTTGCGTGTTACACAAGTCTCCATCTCGATGTGTGCTCCGCACGCTATCTTCCAAAAATAGCCCACATCCATGAAAATGGATAAGTCCCAAATTATCTTGTCTTGGTGCGCGTTTCCTTTCCTATCCTTCTACGCCTTCATGTGCGCCTTGTTCTTGCGTGTATATTATTTATATGTTTTCTCCTTATCAAAATATTATGTCTGCTCAAAATTTTCCCACACTAAATTACATTGCTGTCCTGAAAATGGGGATTCTTTTTGATGTTCCCAAATAATAAAGAATAAGAATGGAAAGAATGTAAAGAATCATTGTACAAAAGAATAGAACTTTACTCTACAACACCCTCTCTTTCAACCAGGAGGATCAACTTCAAATATTCTATTTTAATCTCAGCCTCCAATGTTTGCCAATCATCTAGCGTGGTCCTTGTATTCTCTGGAATGTCTGTGATGATTTCTTCCAACTCATCCTTAATAATGATTTCCTTTTCATTCTACAATACTTACACAACATTGGCCATAATAGACATCATTCCCTCCAGAAGATCCATCTTCTGTGCTATGAGCTTTCGAATCTCATTTATTCTCTCCTTAGTTGGGTCTTGGGCTGTTACAAGGGCTTCACACTTCTATTTCACAAGTTCCAATCTTTCTACTCATCTCAGTGTCTCATCTTTCATGGCCTTCAGAACATCATTATCTTCAACCAGATTTCTGATCCTTATCACTGCTTCTGGTGCCGCAAAAATGTTTAGAGCTTGGTTGGATTTCTTCAGTTCATCCTTCAGAGTTTGGAGCAACGCCTCATAATTTGAAATTTTCCTAACCACGGAGGTCCTTGCTCTTTCTACTTCTTGTTCAGGATCCTTTGTCGCTGGCATTCAAATTGGTCCATAGTCTAGCACCAAATCAACTAATGTGCACACATAATGCATTTATGAAGGAAACTTCTCAGGTACCTTAGACTCAAGATGAGGTCTTACTTTCAGTCTGTGATATCCAATTTCTTCTGCCGTGCTAATGAAGGCCTCATTATTTTTTAGTTCTAGGTCCTTCTCTCCTTTTAAATGTATTTCTATAGTTTTTACCTTGTTATCTTCAATCAACACTCTAATGGTGACCGCCTTATCAATGTTCCTCCATGCCACCTCTGCAGATACCTTGACTAAGGAATTTCTCACATGCTCATTAGACATTAGAGTAGGCTTTACCGTCATGTTCCTACTTTGGGGTGCCCTCTTCACTCTCCTTGATACACAAGATTCATTGCACACATCAAAATATGGTTCATCCATATGGGTTGGCATGGACTAGGATAATTGTTTCCTTGTGTGTGTGGTGGCCATGTCTGGATCCATCAATTCATTAAGGTCTACTATGCTTTGAAATCGAACGTAGACAATTTTTCTTGTGTCCTCATCATAGCCCATACTTGGCACAATATATTCTTCACTTGTTCTCTTTGTTCTTGGCCCCTTAGGAACCTGAGCGCCAAGGTTTGGACTTGGCCCTTCTTCTTCTTGAGTAGTAACATGTGTGCTGGGTTTCTCTTGGATCGTCTCTTCTACTTCCTTTACCCCTTCCTCTTAATCCTTCATTTTTTCATCTCTAGGCTTCTCCACATCTTCTGGTTACACTGGGGTTCAAGGCGCAATCTCTTCATACTCTTCCACCTCCTCATCCAACTTCAAATTAATCCTCTTCTTCTCAGGGGCCTCTTTCTGAAGGGAGAGTCTAGGTGATGTTCTTACAGGTTGTGGTGTTCCCGCACATTAGGTCATGGTTCTTCTGAATACCCTCTTAAACCAGTGCTATTTAGGGACTGCATCCATGTCCAAGTCCTCTTCTCCTTCTTGTTCCCACAGTGGAGTATTTGTGTTCTCACTCTCTACTTTGTCTGTGGGCTACCTCCGACCTCTATGATCCAAGACTCCACTATATTCATGTTCCTATTCATCCTCATCTATCTGTATGGTCACAATAGGCTTTGAAGATGCCACATTCTCCATTGTGTGCTTGCCCTTAGGTGGTCCTGGGAGCATGAACTCATTTTCCACATACTTATTATTCTCCAACCTAGGCTTGAGCTGAAGATATATACGCACAACTCCATTGTCCCCAATATCCAAACTTATTAGCTTCATATTTATAATGTCTGAAATGAGCCTCTCAATGTAGGTAGACAGACCTAGATATACATATGTTTTTATAAGGGTATGGTAGTCACAACCTACCTTGTCTGTGTTGAAGTTCAGATGACACACATCAATAAATCTGTTAACTAAGGCCTGAAAGTAGTGTGCTATGAAGGCATAGGGAATTTTACACCATGGAATCCATGTCCCATCCTTCATGGAAAACCGCATGATGTAGAAATGTTGATACACTGTGAACTGTACTGCCTTGCCTACTACTGAAGGTAGTTCCTTTGGAATGCACCATTCCTCCTCAAATGTCACATGAATTTGGTCATACCACATTTCTACCCTTTTCTTGAATGGGCCACTCATTTATCCTTTACATAAATATTTCTCGAATCTATCTGCAAGGGACTTCCTCTCTGTGGGGTATTCCCATATTTTGTTCTTTGGCCCATCGGGCACTCCAATTTCTACAAATACAAGAGATAAGAGGATGGCACCAAAAATTAACTTTTCAGCTACGCACGCTTCCTCAACAATGGTTTCTACAATATAGCTTGCTAAATTTTACACTTCTCCGTGGGACATTTTCTTTGCAATATGAAGCCACATGGTGTTTACCTGGGACCATCTCTCTTGATCATTCAACTTGGTGAGTAGATGTTTGGCTTCCTGCACCACATGGTACTTCCTCAATTTATAGATGTCTATCCTATGCAGACCCTTGGTATACCCCAATTCCTTACTTGTGGCTATAACCACTGTTTTATCAGTCATATCACTAACAATGCCTGTCCCTGTGCTCTTCAATCCTGTTAATGTTGCAATTAGGGCTGCTATGAACCTAACCCTTTATCGGGTGAAATAGAAGAAGTCTTCATGGACACTACTCATAAGCCATTGGTATAAAGGATCATGTTTTTCAAAATACAGGAGCTCATACAGTTGATAAACTCCTACCTACTGAAGCAACTTTTCCTTAACATCTTCATACACTGGTATATCTTCCACCATGTACTTGTTGGTCTTCTTATTCAGAAAAGCATCCAAATCTCCCTTGTTATTAGTGGTGTGGTGGTTGTAGTCACTTACTTTGCATATGTGGATGTGGGTATCCCAATCTTGTCCAACTATTACTCCTTCTGGGTACTTCATCTCTGAAAAATTGCTCTCAGGAGAAATTTCAACTTCAACTTCCACCTTTTTCTTTCCTTTTGTGCCTACTGCAGGTGCTTTCTTCAGTGCCATCATAAAAATCCTATTTTTTGTCTTATGTGTCGAGTAAGTTCAAACCCTAGCTCAAAACCGCATGCCCTAGATCCTTCTCAATGCTTTTTCTTTGCTCAAAGCCTTCACCAATGGGGACACAAGCCTTTTCTGTGTACTAATATGTTCTCCACATCTGATTTCATAACTCTCCGCACCTCAACATGATTCACTTGGATTGGTTACACTTAGCTTGCTAGAATACTTGTGATTGCAAAGGTAAAAATGAACCCACATCACCTCCTTATATATATTTTAAATTTTTTTAGTGCATTTATTTCTCCTTCAACTACCAACAATCCTCTCATTAATCGACCATTTTCAAATTTTTTGAAAATTTCTGCGCAATACAATTTTACGCCCCAACTATAACCTTCTAGCACGCATTCCTACCATTTGAATATAGAATTATCTTCTATGTGCTTCCATACACCGAAGTACCTTGCCACTACACCCTCCTATAGTAGTTTCCACAACCATTGATTACATCATGTTATACTATCCCTTCATTCACTTCCATCTATGGTCTTCTTCGGAAGTAATATCCTTTCTAATAGCTCTTTTCCATACTCAAATAACACTTGTAATAGTTTGTTCTCATGTGTACCCATTTGTGAATAACAAATAACAACCACTCCACACCAATGGTATGTGCATTCCTCTACGCATAAAAATACTTTAGTTTGTAATTAGCTTCTAGTGCGCAAACACACTTATTACACAAAATTCCAAACTAAATTGACAAAGCATAATGATGAAGAAGGAAATACATTAAAGGAAATACAGAAAGGGAAACCTATATTAAATGAAAACACTACCTTATTAAAAACACCAAGAAGACTTATTTATAGTAGGGCTTCAACCCACTCCCGTTAAAGTAACCGGGCAACCTCATTCCATCAAGTGCCTCTAATTGATAAGCCCCTAATTCAAGTATATGAGTGATAATGTACGGTCCTAACCAATGCACCTTTAGCTTGCTTGGATAGCGCAAAAACTTATAATCAAAAAGTAGTACCATCTGTCCAACCTCAAGCTTCTTGTCCTTAATGTGTCGGTCATGCCATGCCTTATGTCTAGCCTTTTCCTGCTCCTGACTCCAACATGCTATGACACGCCTCTCATCCAACTGTATTAACTTGTCAATTATTTCTTCTAATGATTTCTCATTAGCTAGACCTCTAACATGCACAATACGCAATGAAGGTAACATGAATTTCATAGGAAGAACTGCTTCTATGCCAAACCCCAACTAAAAGGGTGTGGCCTTATTTAACCTCTTGTAGGTTGTTCTATACGCCTAAAGCACAATAGAAACTTTATCATCCCAATATTTCCTTCCAACATCACAAAATTTTGACAAGGTCTGGCTCAATATCTTGTTGAAGGCCTTAGCAGTACCATTTTACTAAGGATGATAGGCTGTATTCTTTTAGTGTGCAACCATAAATTCATCCAATAATATCCTAATTATCTCATTCAAAAAGTGTGTGGCCCTATCACTTGTCAAGCTCAATAGACATCCATACCTCGTAAGAATATTTTCCCATAAAAACCTGGATGTTGTGGCTGCTGTACAATCCTTTGTAGGTGCTGCTTTTGCCCACCTTGTAAGATAATATGTGCAAGTGATGATATAGCATGATCCAGTTCTATGTGCGGCTAGTGAAATAGGAGCTACAAAGTTTATAGCCCATTTCTTAAATGGCTCTGCACTAGCAATATACCTCAAAGGCATTTAATCTCTCTGTCCAGGTTTACCAAGGTGCTAACAATGATCACACACTTTACAATACTCTTCACAATCCCTATACAGGGTCTCCCACCATAATCCAACGAGTAGAATCTTGCGTGTGGTGGCGTCACCTACATAGTGACCATCTGCAATACCACCATGAGCCTCCTCCATCATATCTATGTGCTCATGTTCTAGTACACACCAGTGTAATACTTCATCTCAACCTAGTTTGTATAAATCTCCACTGATCAACATAAAGGGTGTCGTGTGAATTCTAAGTTGTTTCTTCTTTAATGATTTCATTCATTCTGGTGCCATACTTGTGCATAAAAAGAAAAAAATGGCCTCCATTTCTGAAGGCATGCGATGTAACCTATACAACTGTGCATCTGACATTATATCTTCAATTGTATGCGTGTTCTCCCCTGACTGAATCCTTGATAAGTGGTCTGGGCCAAAACTACTTTTACCTAGTTTTACCATAACTGTGAAATCACATTCCTGGAATAAGATCACCCATCGACATATGCGCCCCTATAAAACAAGATTATTTACCAAGTATTTTAATGCCATGTGATCAGTATAAAATAAAAAAGGTGCTGCTAATAAGTACTGTTTGCATTTATGTAACACGTAGATCATCGAAAATGTCTCACACTCTGTTGTTGTATAATTCTTCTCTATAGGAGTCAAATTTTTACTAATAAAACAAATAGGATGATTTATAACACCCTCTCCAGGTTGAGCTAACATCGTGCCAATAGATATAATAGAGGCATCCACATGTAAATGTAACTGTTGGTTCCATGAAGGAAAACATAGAATAGGTGTTGTTGTAAGTCTCTCCTTCAATGCCTGAAATGCTTGCTACTATGGTTCTTCCCAATAGAATGTCCCTTTTCCTTTTAGTAACTCTTCCAGGGGTGTAGAAATATTTGCATATCTCGTGATAATTTTTTTTATAATACACTGTGTGACCCAAGAATCCGCACACCTCACTCTAATTGGTAGGCTCTTCTAGGCCTACAATAACTGCAACCTTAGCTAGATCCAATAACAAACCTTACTTACAGATGATGTGCCCTAAAAAATTTCCAAAAGGTGTAGCAAACACACACTTCTTGATGTTTAAAGAGATGCTTAGCTGTCTACATATTTCAAACATTAGGCACAAATTGTCAGAATGATCTTTAACAAGTCCATACACCGTCCTATCATCTAAGTAAACCTACAAGAAGTTGTGAATAAAATATTGGAATGCTTGAACAACTATGCGTGAAAATACAACAGGCACATTTTTCAAACCAAAGGGCATCACAGTATATGCAAAAATTCCCCATTCAATGGTGAAAGTCATTTTCTCTTGATCCTCTTGTGTAATTCTAACTTGATGATACTCAGAGAATCCATCTATAAAAGAATAAACTTCGCGCCCTGCAATGCCTTCTAATATTTCCTCTGTGAAAGGTGTAGTAAAAGGATCAATCACACATGCAACATTTAGTTCCCTATAATCCACACAAATCCTAATCTGACCATATTTCTGTATACTAATCACCATGGGGCTAACCCACTCTAATTCCTCTAGGGGATTGATGATGCTAGATTTCAACATTTTTTCAATTTATTTGTTAACTTTGATGTGTAGGTTAGGGTTCATCTTGTAAGGTCTCTTCCTGACCTTGCGCTTACTTTCATTTAGCTTAATCTTCATCTCTTCTAATGAATCATGCACTCCTTTTAAGTCATAGTAGCCCCTAGGAAATAAGTCCTGAAAAATCCTGTAGTAACTCAATTATCTTTGCCACTTCATAATCAACCAAATGATCTGTAATTATTACCTCCTTAGGTTAAGCATCCATGCCAATGTTCACTTTCTTGGTCTTTATATGTTCATGATAGGCGCACATGTTCTTATTCGCACTGTCTAACACTTTGTGTGTACCTACTGTATGAGATATATCCAGATCTTCTATTTCCTCATCATCCACTATTTATACCATCTTTCCTTTCTCCTTTTCAAAGCAAGCATACATAATTAGTGTGACATCTGTCTCTTTTACTTCATCAAAACATGCTCTTGAGTCTACCTCACCAAATAACTTCTGAATGAGTTCTTCAAATTTTGTATTGTCTCCCATAGTTAAGTGCTTTATAACCCTTAATGCCTCTTCCACCGAAGGTTTAGTAGAGAAGTAGTCAAAAGTCTGGATTATTCCTGTAACCAAGTCCTACCAATTTCAAGTTTCCCTATGTAGTTTTGCATAAACATACCAAGCTCGTGCACAACCTTATAAAGTGGAATAAAGTTTCTGAACCAAAAAAATTAAGAAAATAAAGATCTACCTCTTTTCTGGTCCAAGGTTCCTCTGGTATTCCTCCATCTAGTGCACTTGAAGGCCCATGGTTAATCAAATAAACCATTATATCAACTTCTTCTACCAAAAAACTGCAAAGGAAATCCGGAATGTATTCTCATACTTATAGCACATTCCATGATTGTTCTGTTCATTCTTTCTGTAACACTATTCTCCTGTGGTGTTCTTAGAACTGTCCTTTCTCTACGTATACCATTCACTGAACAATAATCAGTGAAATCCTTGCTACAATATTCACCACCATTTTCAAATTTGAAGTAATTTAACTTTGAATTTGATTCATTCTCAACAAGGGATTTCCATATTTTAAAAGTCTCAAAAACATCATATTTATGTTTAATACAATAAACCCATACCTTTCTTGTAGTATCATCAATGAAAGTAACATAATACTAGGATCCTCCATGATAAGCTACCTGAGTTGGTCCCCACACATCTGAGTGTACAAGCTCTAATTTCTACTCCTTAGTTGCCCCAACTTTGAGAAATCTCACTCTCTTTTACTTTCTAAAGACACAATGCTCACAAAAATTAAGATCTGAATCTTTCAACTATGATAACTTACCCTTAGCCTTTAAGATCTGCATTCCTTTTTGACTCATATGACCCAACTGATTATGCCACATGCATGCATCTGAATCTGAAGTAGATAATACAAAAAAGGAATTAATAACACATGTAGATAAATATAATGTTCCCACCATCTTACCTCTTTCCACAACAAAAGCACCCTTGGTGACTTTCGAAGAGTTTGGTTGCCCAAAAAAAATGAGATTCCTCTTGAGGCTTGGCACATGCCTCATATATTTCAATATCCATATATTTCCATTTTGCAATTTTAGATGAACTCCCCCTTTACCAGTGATACTGCAAGGTTCATCATCACCTAAATAAACATGCTCAAAATTTCCCTGGACATAATTTTTGAAATAACCCTTATCAGGGGTTGCATAGAAAGAAGCTCCTAAATCTAAAACCCATGATTCAATTCTATTATCTAAAAAAATAATAAGGGCATCTTACATTACCTCTGTTGTAACAAGATTTTCTTCTTTACCTTTATCTGGTTGTTGGTTCTCTTTATCCTTTGACCAACAATATTTCTTTACATGTCCTTTCTTTCCACATTTCCAACAGGTAATTCCCTTACCTCTAGATTTAGATCTGCTATCCCTTGACTTTGATTTCCCATTACTCTTACTCTTGGATCTCTCCTTCAACCTGCTCCTACTTTCTACATTCAAAGCATTCCTAGATGATGATTCTGCTATACTTTTCCAATGAATTTCTTCATTCAAGATTATACTAACCACATCATCAAACTTCAAAATATTATTATTAGATGTTGTATTGCTAATAACCATTACCAAATTATCCCAACTACTAGGCAAAATCCATAATAATAAAAGTGCTTTCACTTCATCATCAAATGGAATATCAACCGATTTTAACTGATTTACAATAGATCGAAAATCAATAAAATGACAAGATGCAGATCCACCTTCATGCATCTTAGAATTAAATAGTTTCTTCATCAAATAAAATTTATTTGAAGCACTAGGTTTTTCATATAAATTAGCAAGAGACTTCATTAACCCTACCGTAGAAGTCACTTCTGTAATATTGGAAGCCATGGATGCTGCCAGGCTCAATCTTATAGATCCCAAAGCCTTTCTGTCAAGAATATTCCATTCTTCATTAGTCATCTTCGTAGGTCTAGAATTCTCATCTAATGGTAAATACTAATATCTTTGATATAGATAATCCTCAATCTACATCTTCCATAATTGATAATTTCAGCCGTCAAACTTCTCTACCTTGTATTTATTTTCTTCTGCCATTGTTGTAGCTCCCACTCAACTAGAAAACCATTTGTGAGTAAATATGTCAACACACAAAACCCTCAAACAAAGCTTTGAAACCAGTTGTTGGGGTTAGCACAAGGTTGTACAGATAATGTATTAGATGTAAACATACATACAATTGAAGTTGATATTATACCAGAATAATTATACAAAACAAGAGATATAAATCAACACCAGATTTAATGTGGTTCACCCAGTGTGGGCTACGTGCACCAAGAAAAAAGTCAATCTATTATCTAAAGCTTTAATAAGATATATAATTGAAGATTTACAATCTTCCATACCTCTCAGATGTATAATACTGTCTTACTCTCAAGCTTTTGCTTCTTCACCAAGAATTTTCTCTCTCACAATAATCATCAACTTTTGCAAGTTCTTCTTAATTCTTACTTCTAAACCCTAGCTTTCATGCTTATATAGGTGTATACAAACTTAGGGAACTTAGCCATGCAATTACAATCAATGGATCTTCTTTAATACTAAAAATAGATCTAACTCCCGTGAGTTAATTAAAACAGCCACACATAGGTAATTGACGTCAGTTAGCCCTAACCAATGCCGGTTCCTCCTTGCTTGACTGACGACGGTCCCTCCATAACCGATGTAATTTACTATGTTTTCTAACAAGTTTCATATTTCATGCTAATACTAAGTAATTGAGCTCCACAACTCAATATTGCATGTAAAACTTCCTCCTTGGTGATGGTAGGATTATGCTATAATGCCTCTCTGGCGTACGTAGCTTCAACACTTGTAGTAATCCTCACAGTTAATACCTCAGGTTCTGGTGCCAGCTTTGGCATCCACTAATTTTTCGTAGCGTGTTGTATTCTAACCATCCTTGTGCCCTTGTTCTCTTGTTTATGCTACTTGCTAAGATGCTCATATAAGTCCAGGCATTCCTCATAGTTATGATTCTTCCCACAAAAAGAACAAGTAATATTCTGAGGACATTCATGCCTGTAGTGGTCAAGATATTCACATGTAAAACACGTTATGTGAGGAAAATCACCTCATCCAACACTATGGCCTTGGCCCCTGAATCCACCATGATATCCTCGACCTCTGCCATGACCTCCTTCAAAGCACCCTTCATTCCGATCATATCCTGATTGAGTGTAGTCATGATCATGGTGCTCACTTTTGCCTTCAGATTTATCAGATACTCCAGTCTGTCGCACACCAATATCTATGACATCATGGATTTGACCAATCAACCTGAAATATTTTGTATTGTGAGTCGTGGACTGGAAAATATTACAATAATAAGATACATTATTTCTTATCATGCATTGTAATAATGGGCATCAAATTACATGATGGTCCAAATGACATATCTTACAGTCTAGCAATGATGAATGCACTAATCTGCGAGGACAACTATCTTTGGTGTTCCCTTCTACTTCACAATTTGTACACCAAATCCCATTGCACTTCTCATGTGTTGAATTTACCGATAGTTTCTCCAACTGCATTGCCATAGCTGCAATCCATGCCTCCAGGAAAGGGCTCACTCCAGTGTCTATACTTCTGTCGGTTTTAGCACATAAAGTGGCTGCACATGCTTTGCACGGGTCTGTATATGTATTATTTGACAACACCCTTTTGAAAGGTGTGATCAAGCCCCCAAAAAACCATTGTGCATGCTGGCTTGCATGAATATCATAAGAAATTTTAGACAATAGTGTCTTGAAACGAGCATCATATTCCTGAATGCTCTCAGTAGTACCATGGTTAATATACTTAAGTGCGCTTATACTCTTCTACTCAAACTCAGGGATATGAAACTCCTTAAGGAAAGTATCCTTTAATGCTACATAAACCTCTTCGTCCTCACAGGAATTCACTTTGTCCTCTACTACAGTTACTGCGACCACGAAATCCTTCGTGAAAACCTCTTCCACACGCTCCTCCATCTATGTGCCCTTCATAACAATGTTCATCGTCCTTGGAACTACTTACAAGGCTAGTCTGGCACACACTTAGATCAATAGAATCATGGATATGATCAATCAGTCTACAATCCTTGGTATCATGGGTTGTAGAGGTATAAATCTTACAATAGAAGAAATATTCTTGCGGATTGTGTGCTATAGTAGAGGGAACCTACTTGCATCATGATCCCTATGGCAGATCTCATAGTCTACCGCCATAGCACATACCGACTTCTAAGGGAAACTATCCTTTGCATGTCCCTCTACTTCATAGTCTGTACACCAAAGCCCACTACAAACCTCATGCGTTGAGTTTACAGATAGCTTCTCTAACTACTTGGCCATTGCAGAAATTTGAGCCTCCAAGAAAGGAATAACACCATTATCAATGCTCCTAACAAATTTAACGTGTAAGGCAGCTTCCAATGCCTCACACGGGTCTGTGAAAGTCTTGTGTGATATATCCCTTCTAAATGGTGTTATTAGTCCTCTGACAAACCATTGAGCATGTTGAAAAGGATGAATGTCATAGAATAGTTTAGACAAGAGAGTCTTGAAACACGCATCATACTCCTGCACACTCTATGCCATTCCCTCCTAAATCTCCTTCAGAGCAGTGATGCTCTTCTACTCAAACTCAGGGATATGGAACTCTGCTAAGAAGGTGTTTTTCAATGTGGTGTAGTCTACCACCATTTGATGGGGGTCATACTTCCTATACCAACTATGCACATGTCCTTACAATGTTGTTGCAAACTGAATTTCCTTCTGCTCCAGGGTAGTGACCCCTTTCACACGCCATAGTAATTCACACTTGTGCACATGCTCTACAACATATTCAATACCCCTATAATCTGGTAAGTGTAAAGACATCTCGAAAAACACTTGGGGAGGTGGCTGGGGTCCTTGTCCTCTTGATCCAGAGCCTTGGTTCCCTCTGGTGTTTCCTCCTCCACCAGATCCACTGGATCCTCAAGATCTTGTTCCTCCTAACCCACCAGATCCACCTTCTGCAGTCAGAAAAAGGCCTAAAATGGTCATGCCTAGTGTTCCTAATGTCTCATTGAACTGTGCGCCAATGGGTTGTGATATTGTCCCACTACCCGTTGTATGTCCCACACCACTCCTAGATGCCATACCTAAACCTTTTGTACTTGCACCTTGTCCAAAGACTCCCCCAAATTATGGAATGGATTACGCAACCATGGATGCTCCAAATAAGAAATTATATCTCATGGGTGCAGATTGATTACTCCCACCGATAACAACGGGTTAACAATACTTCTCCCTTTATCTAGAAGACCAAGCGCCAGGTGGGTTCAGATGCACACTGACAGATCTTATTTCTCCATGCCACGAAATCTCATTAGAAGCTGAAGGGGCCTCTCTCACACACTTTCCAAGATGGGGTAGCATAGAATGCTCAGGTTCCACATCGTTTGCATGAACCTCAAATCCTTCCCGTAACGTTTGCCTCCATAGATCCATCACACTTATAACCTCGTGTTGTCTAGTCATCTCCCTTTCACAAGCTTTGTTATACTTGAGTCATCTCTCCTCCTTTTCCTTCTCATCTACAATGTCTACCATCTTCCTCTCCTAGCACTCAAATAATCTTTCGCTGGCCATGGGAAATGCCTCCAAACTCAAGGTATTGACCAAAATATTTATAGCCAAAGAAATAGCACCAAAAATTGATCCTCCGAGCTCCCTCAGAAACTTGAACTCAACAAATCCTAGGAAAGAATACTTAGAAATGGTGTATTCAAGAGTATAACTGGTTAGTACTCTCTTCCACCAGTGATCAATAACACGTGTCCAAGTCAGATCTACATCCTGCAGCCTTTGATAGTCATCTTGGGTCCACACGCGTGATCTATAGTACCAGCTTGATTTGGATGTATAAGTTGAAAGAAATTCATGTAGTTCTATTGGAAAACATCAGAATAATGTCTCATACAACTCATGGTATAGGTTCTCTTCTACCCATTTACGTGCATCAAATTCAGTTATAGTGTTAATCTTTGAGCAAACTTGTCCTCCGTGCTCTTGAACCACGTTTCAACACTTTCCAAGGTCAGACGTTTTGTCATCACGTATCACATGGGAAAAGATGCATTCCATTTATCACAACAACTTTGAAAAGAGGTCTTGACAATGGAACCAATATGTAGTCATACTTTATACCCTTAGACCAATAGTCTAATCCCATGCGCACTGACCTATCACCCAGTGGGCACTAGGTGCTCACCCAAGGCACATGTGGGTGCCGAGTCTCTCCCTTATGCGAGTTTTGTGAGAATGCACCATATTATGATAGATAATCAAATGAAGAAGGAAAGAAAAGAACCATACAACATTATAAGAACCTAGAATGAGTTGTCATCTCATTTCATTTAGAAAAGAGGAATAACAAGCAACATATGAAAATGGTTCATACAGAAAAGAAATGCGTAATTATTATACTCCTGAACACATATATGATTTATAACAGATCCTTATGTTCATATTAATAGAATTAATAACCACATTACATACCTTGAGGTCATAACAGATCCTCATATAACCATGCAGAGCTAAGTCATGCATCATAACTACACTATGTTCATCGCATTACTGTGTGCATGTGTTTGTTTTCAAAATAATGCTAATATGAGTAAAGACTAACACCTAAATAGCCTTAACTTAGCAAGAATTGAACAACAAACTAAACACCATCAAGATAAGAATTAAACAAGGGTTAGATGCTAGCATTCATCAATACAAACTTTGAAACTAACAATGCTAAATATCTAAACTCCTCTATTCTCTAACAAAAAATAAATGAATGGACCTAAGTAAGCTCCATGGCTATCAAAATAGTTTTCCTTAGTATGCCAAGTAACCTAGGAATGAGGGCATATCAAAGTTGGGCTACAAGACCCCTTTGACACCTCCCATATGACCTAAGCACTTAAGAAAGAGGCTTAACTCTTCAAGATGATGAACTCTCAAAAGGGCAAGGTGCAAGCTCTTAGTCTCTTTGCTATATGCTTTACATTTTCTCTATAAGGAGTTTAGGTGTAAGTAAAAAGGTAGGTGGAGGGCTCTTTATATAGCCCAAAGGATAAAAGATTCAACACATTCTCATGAATGTGGGATAAAGGTAAAACATGATTAGAAATGGATAAGGTTGCTTTATTAAAGGTAACCTTACTTTAGAAGGGTTTAATTTATGCTTAGCAAGTCATGGGAGTTGGGGGTGTTTTAATTAATCAAAGGTGATTAACTAATAGGTAGATGTAAGCTTATAGAAGATAATTAGAGGAATATTAGTATGATTTAGACTATTATAAGGGGATTAAATCAATTAAATATTGATTTATTGGTTAAATGGAAGGGAAAGCTAATTAATTAATAATAATTAATTAGTCTAGGTAGAAGGGGTGATTTATTAACGGAAGGTCGTTAATTAGGGTATTTATTAGATAGGCAACTTAATTAATTAGTGTAGTGTAATTAATTAATGATGATATGAGGGAAAATGAGTGCTTTTGACGATATGTCGTTGATTTGCGAGAAAGGGGATAATTAGCGCAATTTATGTATTTAAATTGCTTGAGCGTAATTATAGGTGTCTACATTTGCCCCTCTTTGGGGTGGCGTAAGTGATGCCACTTCAAAGATAGTAGACAGAAGAGATTTTGAAGGGATAGAAGAAAAATTAGTAGGAGGGAGAGATGCCCCCTCGAGTGTCGATGGGGTGATGAAGGAAGCCGATCAACGATCGAAAAAGATGAGAAGTAAGTAGAAGAATGGGGACGAGGCAGGATGCCCCAAGGAGAGGGAAAATTAGGGGTGAAAGGGAAGTGGTGTAGAAGAAATATGGATGAGGGGAGAGAAGAGCTTAACCTCTAGCTGCTTATTTGTTTGGAACAAATTTGATGTCATCATATTGCCATAGGAACTACATCATCGGTCCTTATGAAAAATATAAGCATACGACAAAGGTAGAATGACATGAAAAGCCATACTACGAATAATTTTCCATTGCTGAAAGTACCAACTCCATGCAACATACAAAAATGCAATGCAATATGAGAAGGAAAAAAGCTCATATAACAGGGAAAATAAGTACGAACACACATATCCAACCCAACAATGGTCAAGACAATTGTACAAATGTTTTGTTATCAGTGTTGAAGAGATCCACAAGTTCGTGATTGACGACAAGGGTTAAAAATGATGTCCCAAGCAAGGATACATGCAAGGGGAAATGAAAATGGACACGGGGTCCATGAAAAGCATTTGTGCGCAACGAAACAACACCAGGCAACCAAAAGTGCCCCATAGTACAGACGAAGCAAGCAACTAGCTTTTGTGAATGGTTGTGAATCCAGTGATCCGTGATTCGTATTAATCAGGGAAGATGTGAGATAAACCAATAGGATACAGAGAAAATACCATGCACAAGACACGAGTTTCAGCCGTAAGAAGCAAGTTACCATTTTGTAGGGTATTTTACTTTGTAGGAATTTTTTGAAAAATTTTGCCTTATTTTTAGATTTTTTTTATATATATATTGTTTTTGTTTTGTTTTTGCTTTCCAAACCATGGTGAACAGTAGAAGAAAGTAGAAGAAGAAAGCGAAGGGCCTAGAGGCGACAGAGAGTGCCCTTTGATGGGATCCCTCATGATGGATAGGGTGATATGATGATATTGGTGCGGGGGGGATAGATTTTTTATTATGCGCAACCCCTCTTGCCCCTATTGATGATACGATATGTGATGATTAGCTTAACATACATGCATGATGTAAAACTTAGAATTTGTGTTTATATATGATGTATAGATGATGCTAGATGTGATGATAGTGATGGTAATGTGATGTGAATGACAACAAAATAGAGCACATGCAAGAAACACAGCCAAATGGTACAAAGAACACCATGAATTAACGCAATACACCGTGAATCACCATGCCTTATTAATAAGTAACAAAACACAACCAAATGCATTAAGAAAGAAATAATGAATTAACACACTAGCATGTCGAAACCCACCACAATATGCACAAGCAAGAATGAATCTATTCTAAGTAAGAAAAGATAAACTATGACAAAGTACACCTAAGCAACAAACAACTCAAAAGCAAGCATGCAAAACACTATACAAGCAACAAGCAAAGCAAGAAAACAAGACAATGCAAGTAAATGTTTTTGTAAGATATGTTTTCATAAACTGATTTTCTATTGTTTAGGTTTTTGTGAAACAATTTTATATTGTTTTTGTATTGTTTTTGTGTTTTCTCAAAACAATGTTCTAAAAAATTTCTATTGTTTTTGTGTTTTCTCAAAACAATTTTCTATTGGTTTTGTGTTTTCTCGAAGCAATGTTCTATTATTTTTGTGTTTTTCTCAAAACAATTTTCTATTGTTTTTATGTTTTCTTGAAACAATGTTCTATTGTTTTTGTGTTTTTCTCGAAACAATTTTCTCTTGTTTTTATGTTTTTAACAGTTTTCCAAAGCTATGTGCAGGTAACCAAGAAAGCATGGATGCCCCCAGCATTAGGTGGGGAATATACAAGGGAAGAAGCCACACGCTTATGAACAAGAAGGTGAAGTCGTTGAGTTGCCCCCAGCATAAGATGGGAAATAATGAAAGACCACGTCCCTTACAGACGAATAGAAGAAGGTAAAGCTGGATCAAGGCTGGGAAAGATGGTGTGCACAAGGAAACTCGAAGGCAGAACTAGGTCCAGGACAAAGACAACTACCCTTCTAATACAGAATGCTTGTGAACAACGAATCCTCCTGAGGCACCGAAAACTGGTTTTCACCCAAGGACTTGTCCAAAGTGCCACAATTGCGTGGTTTTCACTAGTGGATGACATGTTTTTTCTTTTTCTTTTTCTAATTTTTTTTTGATGTTTTTGTGATTTTTATGACTTTCTTGTGCCATGTTCAGGCATAAAACCTCTTAAGATGCATAGCATTCATGGGCTCCCGGAGCTCATCACCATTGGGGTGAGACAACTTCTATGCCCCTACGCCATACTTGGCAACTATGACATAGGGTCCTAACTAGTGTGGTTCGAACTTCCCTTTCTTTTCTCACTCTGCTCTGGTGTTGAACTGGTTCTCCTTCATAACTAAATCACCCACCTTAAACTGGCAATGGATGATTCTTTTATTGTAGTTGTGGGAGATTTTGTGTTGATATACCTTCAGGTGATTAAGAGCGCGAATGCGCCTCTCATCCAGGAGCTCTAACTCAACCAATCTTTCCACTCGATAATCTTCATCCTTATCCAAATAGTCCCAGAGAGAAATTCACAGGGATGGGAGTTCAATCTCTAAAGGGATGATAGATTCTATCCTGAACACTAGGGAATATGGTGTCGCACCCGTAGGAGTACAAATTGATGTTCAATAGGCCCAGAGGGTTGGGTGGATTTGTAGGTGCCAGTTTCGACTGGTTTTGCTAACAATCTTCTCCATTATCCTTACCAAAGTCTTGTTTGTTGCCTCAGCTTGTCCATTACCCTGAGGGTAATATGGCATGGACCATTTCAATCTGATTTGGAACCATTGGTAAAGACCTTTCACATTTTTATTATTAAATGACTTCCCATTATATGTGACAATGGTTGTAGGGATACCATATCGGCAAATAATGTGATTCATGATGAATTTAGAAATCTGTGCTCCTGTGACATAGGTTAAAGGGACAACCTCCACCCATTTTGTAAAGTATTATGTAGCTGTGATGATATGTGTATGACCATCAGATGAGGTAGGAGTAAACTTCCCTATTAGATCAAGTCCCCACTTGGAGAATGGCCATGGGGTAGTGATTGGTTGCAATGGTTGCGATGGAACATGGACGAAATTTCCATACTTTTGGCAAAGCACACATTTTCTAACATAATTACAATAATCAGTTTCCATGGTGGGCCAATAGTAACCTACTCTTAATAGTTTCTTAGCCAAGACCATTCTGTTTGTATGTGCTCTGCATACTCCTTCGTGTAATTCTTTAATTTCTTGGATTGACTCCGTCACATCCAGACAAGATAATAGATTCCCATCATAGCCACGATGATAAAGTGTACCTCCTAAAAGAGTGTAATGGGCTCTCTGGAGAATCAGGCTTTGCTTTTCAGAATGGGAGATATTGGGAGGGAAAGTACTGTCCTTAAGATAGGTGAAAATGGGTTCGTACCGCGGGGGAATAAGGACCAACAACCTCACAAGCCAGGAAATATTTTGGCATGTCATACGCGGGCTGGTGTAGATTTTCTATGAAAAATGGCATATCATTGTTCCTTGATGAAATACGAAGCATAGATCCCACCGTTTCCATAGCATCTGCTGATCTGTTCTGCACTCTTGGGATCTGCTCAAAGGTAATGCGCACAAAATACTCCTTCAGAGTTTCCACCAACTTCTTGTAAGGTATGAGCTTGTCATCCTTAACTTTATACTCATCATTAACCTATTTGATGATTAGTTGCGAATCACCTACAACCTTAACATGGTTGAATATTCCACTTGATGGCTAGCTTCATCCCTGCAATGAGTGCTTCATATTCCGTAATGTTGTTCGTGAAAGGGAAGACCAGGTGGAAAGCCTGTGGTATAGGATCACCTGAAGGAGTAATAAGGACCACTCCTGCACCTGAACCATGAAATGTAAAAGATCCATCAAAATGTATCTGCCATACGATAGATTCTTCAATGTAGAGCAAAGATGCATCTGGCAGATCCAGACTCAAAGGTTTTGTACTTTGCAAAGGTGCTTCCGCTAGCTAGTTGGTAAGTACTTGTCCTTTAACTAATTTTTTATGGATAAATTCTATATCAAACTCACTAAGTAGAATGATCCAATTATCCATTCTACCTGTGAGGTCAGGTTTGGACAACAAATACTTGAGTGGGTAGACCTTGGATATGAGATTGGTCTTAGTATTTAGCAGGTAATGGTGAAGTTTCTGAAAGGTAAAAACAATGACCAAGCAAGCTTTTTCAATATGAGGATAACTAAGTTCATAGGCGATGAGGGTGCGACTCAGATAGTACACTACTTTCTCTTTATGGCTAAGTTCGCATTGGGTGAGTAGTACACCAATAACGTATTACGTAGCGGAAATATAGAGCAAAAGTGGTTCTCCTGGAGTGGGAGGCATGAGGACAGGTGGATTATCCAGGTACTGTTTAAGAAAAGCAAAAGCTTGTTGCTGTTCAGGTGCCCAGATGAAAGCGACGTCCTTCTTAAGCAAATGAGTGAATGAGTGACATTTATCTGCAAGCTGGGAGATAAAGCGGTGAATGGCTTGAATTTTCCCCTGTAAGCTACGCAGTTGCTTGATATTCTAAGGTGGAGGCATTTCTGTGATGAAAGACACTTTAGCAAGGTCTACCTCAATACCTCGTCTTGACACGATGAAGCCTAATAGTTTCCCAGATAGCACACCGAAGACACACTTCTTTGGATTCAGCCTAACTTTGTATTCACGCAGGCATTCAAAGATACACTGTAAAATGATAGGATGATCCTCTCTTGTTTTGGACTTTCCCAGGATGTCATCAACATAGTCTTCCATGATGTCATGAATCATATTGTGAAATATTACTGTCATGGCCCACTAATAAGTTTCTCCCGCATTCTTAAGGCCAAATGGCATCACCTGATAATAGAAGGTGCCCTAAGGAGTTGTGAAAGCTATTTTGTGTTGGTCTTCCTCAGTGATCTTAATTTGATTATAACCCGAAAAGCCATCCATAAGCGATAGCTTTTCGTACCTTGCGGTTGAGTCAATAATCATGTTAATGTTGGGCAATGGAAAGACATCTTTAGGGTAAGCTTTATTGATATCCCTAAAATCTATGCAGATTCAGATACCGATAGGTTTCTTCTAGATAGGAACAATGTTCGATATCCATTCAGAATAATCAATTGGCCTAATGAATCCCGATGCAAGCAACCTTTCTAACTCTTCTTTAATTAACAAGGCCACTCTTGGGTGCATCTTTCGGAGCTTTTTTTTGATAGGCTTAGTGTCTGCGTGCACAACCAGGTTGTGCACGACCAAAGTTGGATCGAAGCCGGGCATGTCTTTGTAAGACCCTGCGAAAATATCATTAAACTCTCGTAGTATAATAATGAATGTCTTTTGTTCTCTGGCCGAGAGTGATGCTCCCAATTTTACTATCTTGGGATCTTCTTCGGTACCAATATTGACATCAATGGTTTCTTCAACTAACAATTTTGATAAATCCTCCATATGCATAGGATCGGGAGGTAGGTTGAGATCTTCATCCAAGGATGTCTCTATGAGATTTTCATCCTTGGCATGGTCACTTTGTTTATCCTTTGATTTTCTTATTTGTTTGTCAGCCAGTGCCTCAAAGAGGTTTTCACTGTGTGACTTGGACTTTGATTTTTGCCAAGGATTTTCTTTAGAACTCTTTCCCTTACTTTTCTTTAAATTTTGCTGACCACGAAGTTCAGCCTCTTCGCCAAAGTAGGCGTAGGTGTCTAATTCAATAAAGAAACCCTTCTTGTGATCTCCAATGGGAATTCTATCCCTTATGCCCATGAACTCTGCAATAGCCTCATTGTTCTCGAATAAATCTAGTGGCACGTGACGTTGTTGGTCCCATTCAACAAGGGAAGGGTACACAAGGTCAAGGATTGGTTCAGTGGGGGTTATGGTTAGGACAACGTTATTCATGAAAAGGTTCGTGGAGGCTAGATACTCATATTGGCTACAACAGGAATCCATATCACTATCTAGATAATCGGAGCCATCCTCACGCTTTAAACAAGTCACATCTTGATCGTTAGGGTGTGCCCCATAAGGGCGAATCTCGATGGCATATATTTCAGTTTTGAAATGGGGGAGAAGGACTGGTTCCCTTTGTCCTTGTTCATTCTTACCACATCCTAGGCCTTTGTAGCCCATGGAGTACATCATTCTGCTAGATTTTTCATATTTCAGGGTTTGATAACAAGATGGTTGAGTGTCCTCAAGGACCCAAGTAGTAGGTGGATCAAGTAATTTTTCCTCAGCTAACAAGCCTCCAGGTAGGAATGACCCAATAGTGTGTTCCTCTCTAGGTCTCCTGAAGTGGTAGTTGGGTCAACCTCTAGTCTTGGGTGACAAGGAGAGGTCAGAAACCAAGAGTGCTTGTTGTACATTATACTCCCCACAACCATATTCTAGAATTTTCATCTCCCATGAATCAAATGGAGATGTGGAAGTGGATGCCCCATGAGCGTAAGAACTAAGAGAATTTGAATCTACTCGAGATTCCATGGCCTTAGAATGAAGAGGGACAACTATATCTGTGGAGGGACATGTGTATGTACCCTTTCGTGCAAAGCTATTAAGAGCTCTACAATGAGCAAAGGGCTCTGAATCTCCTGGTATTGTAACCGTATGTCCCTCATGCTTCAGCTTGATGCATTGATGAAATGTTGATGGCACGAGCCTACATGGCATGAATCCATGGTTGGCCTAGAAGCATATTATATGGAAGTTCCAAGTCTAGGACGTGAAACTTTGTCTGATGGCAAGTGGGGCCCACCTCCATGGGCAGCGTAATGGTGCCTGCTGACTCTCTTTCTGCGTTGTTGTATACGGTGATAGTGATGATATGGGACTCAAGATCTGCCTCTGTATGTCCCAATTATTTGACTAATTTAAGCGTGCAGATGTTCAATCCAGATCCGTTATCCACAAGCACCCGTTTGATTTTCCTGCAGGTGACAACTACCTCAATGTATAAGGGAAGATTATGTTTAGGATTCTCGGTAGGGACCTCCCTATGGTTGAAAGTGAGATGCTCACTGGGTGCAATATTTGCCACCACGGCTTGAAGGTACGTAGGATCGACTTCTAAAGGCACTCCCGACCCCTGAAGAGTTTGATACAAAATGTCCTTATGCACATTGGATATCTTGAGAAGATCTAAGATCGAGATCTTAGTAGGTGTCCTCTCAAGTTGTTCTAAAAGGTTATATTTACCAGTTTTCGGGGTCAACAGAGAGGGTTCCAGAATCACGAGGTGAGCATGCCTTGTTACCACAGTGCAGTCCTTTCCCTTGATCTGGATGGTATTGACACGGTCAGCAGGGGAGTGAATACATCTGATAAGTGAATCGTAATGATTGTTATCTCTTTTGGTATACAAGTAATTCACATCTTTATAGGTTTGGGATGAGTCTCCCCGATCCGGCTTTGTCTTTTCTGACTTATCATGCTTAGGGAATGGTTCCTTATAAATCCCCATTTTCTCGTTAGGTGTTTGCATTTTTCCAGGGTTATCCACCTCTATCTCCCCATTATCAATGAGGTCCTGAATATAGTGGTGAATTTACAGACATTTTTCTGTCTTATGACCTTTAACACGATGCATTTCACAGTATTCATGCTCCTTATACCATGAAGATTTAGGAGCGTTGTCATCAAATGATTGCGTTGTAGGATAGGTCATCATGTTGGCCACATCCAACTGTTTTAGTTTGATGAACAACGGTTCATTGAGGGAGGTGAATGTTCGTCGCTTTGGTGGTGGTTGAATTGGGCCCTTGGTTAGTTTAAAAGGTTGACTGGTTTGGACCGTTTGAACACGTTTGGAATCAGTGATTCCATCTCCCACCATGTTTTTGTTTTTGTTAAAGATCTTTGGCTTTTCAGCGGGTTTGACACTTTGGTTGTCTTTAGATTGGGTTTTGAGGGTGCCTTTGGCAATGAGAGCCTTTTCTATTTGAATCCCTTTCTTGATAACCTCCTCAAAGGTGTGGACACAATGCATTTGGAGGTGGAAAGCTATATCTAGGTTGAGATTAGCGATAAAAATGTTGACCAGCTGCTTCTTAGGGAAAGCGCAAGGGAAGCGACTAGCTATCCCTCTCCATCATTGGAGGAAGCTGGCGAAGGTCTCATTTGGTTGTTGTTTTTTGCCGCACAAGTCTACCATGGTGACATCACTCTCTATGTTATACGAGAAATGACGCACGAATCTTTCTGCCAATTCTGGCCAGGTGAAAATTGATCCTTGTGGTAAGCACGTAAACCATTCCAATGCTTGACCTCTGAGACTCTTAGGAAAAAGTTTGATGAGGTAATTATCACTATAAGACACCTCTTGACATGCCATGTAGAAATCTTTAACATGATCCCTTGGGTCTCCCTTTCCTTTGTATTTTTCGAACTTTGGCATATCAAATTTCTTTGGAAAGGGTTGAAGGGTCATTGTCTTGTCAAAAGGATAGGGGCATAGTTCTTCATATTGGTATTTCCTAATACTCCCTATATTACTTTCTTGTATGCTCGCAAGCGTTACTTTCATAGATTGCACTTCTTGTGTGAGCAATTGTTCTCTAGTGGGAGAAGTGGGGACGTGTACACGATGATACCCCATGTCTTCTTCTCCTTGGTTTTCTCGATGGAGTTCGTGGATCCTAAACTTAGGCCTTGAATTTTGAACGTTCTTGTTTGTGTCTTTTTGTACCTGGAAAGTAAGAAAAGCTAGTTGTCGGCTTAGGTTACTGAGTTGTTGTTGGATTGTGACTTGGTTTGTGTCTTCTTCTTCTAAAGGTTCTTCCTCTTCGTATTGTGGAGGTTCTTCCCCTGTCTCATGTTCTATCTTGTTTCTTTGTGGCACTTTGATGAGGGGTATTCTATGCCCTACCACTTTATCATTTTCTGCGTAAGAAGTGGAAGCATGCCCGCCTGTTAAAATATCTTCCATATTGATAAGGGGGTGTTCTTCCTTAGTAGTGTCATTTGTAGGTAATATTGGTTCATTCTCGGTGGGCAATTTGGCCCCTAATTCCACGACCCGTGCCAAAACTCTATCTTTGTTTCTAAGGAGAAACTCATCTAGTAGAGCAGGGTCAAAATCAAATTCCGCGCGTGGTGACTCTAATTCGTTTCCACTATGGTCGACCATTTTCTTTGTTTCCTTTTTTGTAGAAAATAGTGGTCCTAGATCGTGTCCGATAAATGGGTTTGACCCTTGTCTGTTAGAGGTTTCCCAAGCTTACACCTGTTGTTCCTCATATGTTTGTTTCTTTAAACCTAGACGTGTCTTGGGAGCCATGTTTTCGTGATAAGTTTCACTAAGGTAAGTTGTAGATTTGTTCAAAATTCAATGACTACCCCTAAGTGAAACACAAGATGTACGTGTTAAGAGTAAATTAACAGTGTGAGAATACCAATGTGATAGAATGATAAAGTCACCAATGAAACAATCATTTGGTACCAAAACTTAATCAAATGAAGTACTTCCTAGACTAAGTTTCAAAGTAATTTGCGACGCCAGATGATTAACAAGATGTCTCCACTTATGCCAAGTTCAAAGGAATGAACAAGACGTAAGTAAATACATGAAGTTAAATGTGATCTCCCAATCAAGATATACGATGAGCAAGCTCAAGTCTGATTAAGACCTATATCTCAAAAAGTGCCAATTACGATTTGCGAATGACACAACAATATCACCAAGATATGTTAACCCACTTTGCAAGAAAGTGAAGTATTGATATCGAGGTGTTATTGATATAACACGCACAAATGGTAGTGCCTAGCACCTTTTGAAATCGAGGTAATAATAAAACCGAAAAAAAAAGCTCAAAGTATAGCTAGGAATAGTTAAGAATGTGTGCAGCATAACCGTACAATATAGGTATTTATGTCGAGTTTACAAGAAACAAGACGTAAATATCGAAATTGTAATGATACGAGACAAACAAGCTAACTCCTCTATGGAAGTCTGCGGTGATGAACCACGCCTAACTACAATGACGATCTTGACATGGGTATCAAGATCACAATGGCTACCAAATGACGTGAAAATGCCTCTGCTCACTTTAGACGTTTAACTAACCCAGCCGCAAACATGGATGGGCGTAAACGAACATAAAAGTGAGAGAAATAGTTGAATGGAAACACAAAGGTAATCACACCTCTTTTGATCAACAAAGTGTCAAAAGAATATGAAGGAAATAAATCAAGAAAAATGATGAAAAATGCTAGCCTCACTTCGGCAGAGTTTCGCCTCGCCCTAAGGCAAGTAAAAACTAGGCGAAAGTAATACATCACACGTTTCTCAAAAAGAAGGTTCACAACTCAACACTGTTTTAAAATGGTCAAAGTGGGCTCCTGGCCAAAGTATATTCTCCTAGGTGGTTCTCTCGCCCTAGGTGTTACAAAGTTGCCACGAGCGAGCGTGATTTACCCAAAAAGTCACACTGACTAGTTTGGGAGTATCTCGGCTTTACTTTACCCCCTTCAAGAATAGTAGGCAACTAGTGCGTCTACATGTACTATCACTGGGGTCACCACAACGGACAACCTATAACGCTATCTCACAAAGGAATCACTAGTCAAGTAGGTAGTGCGAAGCACTTCCCGTTTTGTCCACAAGGTTCCCTCTTGCGTGGACTACTTTGGGGTTCCTGGAACCACCCCCATTGTTGTAGCTTAAGGCGTTATGCCAAAGGGGTTATGTTCCAGTTGAGCGGAGAGGGATGTACCCTTTTCCGAAACCTGCAATACAGTGTTTTGAATATGTTGTTCTTTTTATCTTGTTTAATTAGGTGTGGTTTGCTTGAACACCTTTTGGCAACCTGTATAACAACTGTATTAGTAGTTTTTGATTTTGTTTTGATTCCTCCTTTCTTTGACAAGCGTTTTTAGGTCCTGCACTCAAGCGTTAGTAGTTCTCCAAGAAAATCACATTATTTAAAAGAGGATTAAGAGTTGCTTTTGATTCTCAAGATCATCCAAGGATGCAAGAGAAGAGCATACACAACAAATAATCCAACTAAAAAGTAAAGAAAATCTTTTCAATCAATGAACCATACAAAATTCTTGATAAATGTTCATTCCCCTAAACCAAAAGTGAAAGATGAAGTTTCTAATTTACCAAATGTTATAAAATGAAGACTAAAGTTGTTTTTTATTCTCAAGATCACCCTAAGGTGCAAGAGAAGAGCATACACAAACTTTATCCCAACTATAGAGAAATGGAAAACTTCAAATCAAAGGACCATTGAAAAATACTTTGTAAAAGGTTCATTCCCTTAAACCAAAAGTGAAAGATGAAGTTTCCAATTTACCAAATGTTATAAAATGAAGACTAAAGTTGTTTTTGATTTTCAAGATCACCCTAAGGTGCAAGAGAAGAGCATACACAAACTTTATCCCAACTAGAAAAATGCTTTGTAAAAGGTTCATTCCCTTAAACCAAAAGTGAAAGATGAAGTTTCCAATTTACCAAATGTTATAAAATGAAGACTAAAGATTCTCAAGATCACCCTAAGGTGCAAGAGAAGAGTATACACAAATTTATCCCAACTATATAGAAATGGAAAACTTCAAATCAAAGGACCATTGAAAAATGCTTTGTAAAAGGTTCATTCCCTTAAGCAAAATGAATAATCAAATTTCCAAGTTTAATCCCAATGTTAAAAAGATATAGATCAAAGTTGTTTTTGATTCTCAAGATCACCAAAAGGTGCAAGAGAAGAGCATACACACGCTTTGGTCTAAATCGAGTAAGCATGGAAATACAACATTCATCAAAACATTAGACATGTTAGAAAATGACCAGTTTTAAACTAACAGAAAAACCTACAATTTCTGTAAGTATAAATCCTAAATTTATGTTTTCATTGCATATTTAACTTCAATACCTTTCCAACGCAAAAAAAATGGAGTCATTTTGAGTTTGGGAGCAAAAGTTATGGCCTTCGGAAGATGGGTTACGCATATGCTCTTATGCTCACGGGTATGCACTTGACATGCACTCAAAAAATGTCAAAAAAACGTCCCTTAATCTGCAAAATGGGAAAAATTTTTCCAACCAAGATTCAATTTTGACAACAACCCATCACATTAATATATGAATAGAAGACTCAACGCTATCAAACATTAACATACATGCTCAAGAATTTAAGATTTTCAAGAAATTGACAAAACTAACATGTAGAATGATGAAAAAGTAAGCTCTAAAAATGAAAACATGATGAAATCTTGAAATTTTCTCACCAAGATTAAATTTTGACAGCAACCCACCACATTAATATGTAAATAGAAGACTCAGCACTATCAAACACTAACCTACATGCTCAAGAATTTAAAATTTTCAAGAAATTGACAAAACTAGCATGTAGAATGTTGAAAAAGTAAGCTCTAAAAATGAAAACATGGAGAAATCTTGAAATTTTCCCATTAATTCCAATTTTGATAGCACTTCACCTCCTTCATACCTACAAGGAAGACTCAACACATGCAAACTCAACAAAACAAGTTAAAAAAAACAAGTTAGATCAACATGTGTAAAAGAGGGTTAGTAACCAAAAATGAAACTTAACTACAAAAACTTGAAATTAAGTGCAAAGGACAATGGAGTATGTCCCACCGGGTGTGCCAAATGTGTGCATGTGTTTGTTTTCAAAATAATACTAATATGAGTAAAGACTAACACCTAAATAGTCTTAACTTAGCAAGAATTGAACAACAAACTAAACACCATCAAGATAAGAATTAAACAAGGGTTAGATGCTAGCATTCATCAATACAAACTTTGAAACTAACAATGCTAAATATCTAAACTCCTCTATTCTCTAACAACAAATAAATGAATGGACCTAAGTAAGCTCCATGGCTATCAAAATAGTTGTCCTTAGTATGCCAAGTAACCTAGGAATGAGGGCCTATCAAAGTTGGGCTACAAGACCCCTTTGACACCTCCCATATGACCTAAGCACTTAAGAAAGAGGCTTAACTCTTCAAGATGATGAACTCTCAAAAGGGAAAGGTGCAAGCTCTTAGTCTCTTTGCTATATGCTTTGCATTTTCTCTCTAAGGAGTTTAGGTGTAAGTAAAAAGGTAGGTGGAGGGCTCTTTATATAGCCCAAAGGATAAAGGATTCAACACATTCTCATGAATGTGGGATAAAGGTAAAACATGATTAGGAATGGATAAGGTTGCTTTATTAAAGGTAACCTTACTTTAGAAGGGTTTAATTTATGCTTAGCAAGTCATGGGAGTTGGGGGGTGTTTTAATTAATCAAAGGTGATTAACTAATAGGTAGATGTAAGCTTATAGAAGATAATTAGAGGAATATTAGTACGATTTAGGCTATTATAAGGGGATTAAATCAATTAAATATTGATTTATTGGTTAAATGGAAGGGAAAGCTAATTAATTAATAATAATTAATTAGTCTAGGTAGAAGGGGTGATTTATTAACGGAAGGTCGTTAATTAGGGTATTTGTTGGATAGGTAACTTAATTAATTAGCTTAGTGTAATTAATTAATGATGATATGAGGGAAAATGAGTGCTTTTGACGATATGTCGTTGATTTGCGAGAAAGGGGATAATTAGCGCAATTTAAGTATTTAAATTGCTTGGGCGTAATTATAGGTGTCTACAATGTTCCATAGACTTCAAAAGCCATGGAACAAACGGAACAGGGTTGTCAAGTCAAAATCTCGCGTAATGAAGAAATAGGCCTCTACGACATGTAGAGGAGAAAGGTAAGAGTTTCACGGTTGTGTGAGAGTTAATGTCTTGTGGATTTCTCAATTTGTGAAGACTTTGAACATTCAAAAGTTGAAAAAAATAAAATTCCCAAAAAACAAAGTAACATTCAAGGAAGGCCGCTAAACATTTACAAAAATACATAAAAAATAAACTCCATGGATGAGAGTGTGGAGGCCGCATGAAACCATGAAAATCATCTAAAGTTTGCAATGGATTCCTGTGGAACCTTCCTTCAAATGCTTGGAATATTCCTTTTGAGATCAAGCAGTCCAACCTGGCTAGCACCTGATCCACAAATTTAATGGAATATCTTGTGTCGCTTCCTTGACATACCAAATATGACTAAGTCCAAAAACTGTGATCTGGAACCATGTGAGCGCACGTACCGTGTGTTCTGCAATAATTAATGGTAGAACCCTGTCCTTAGTGCGCCTTCGAATCTCTCATGCTCCCTCTCTTCAACTAGGTTCCGTGTACTCTCTCGCATTCTCATCTTCTTCTCCCATTTTCTATAAGTATGGAACTCATGCATTGTAAACCTATGCGATCTTTCTTTTGTTGTAATGACACCATATCAAAATGGTGGTCGACTTCCCACAAGTTTCTGACCTCAGATTTGGTCTCTGTAATGTATTTTTTGCCTTCTTCGATGAATATAATTGATTATGCACCCTTTAAGCAATAAATCTTGCTTTGTGGCTCTCTTTCCACAATATACTTGCATTTTTATGTTTGTACCTCTTTGTCTTCCATGGTTTTTTGGTACATTGTCTGTGCATTGTTTTCTCTTACTATGCTCTTGGTTGTGGGATTTTCTATGTGTTGTCAATGTGTGAGAGGGGTTGAGTTATGTAGTTTCAGCTCTATGGAACTTATGTCTGCCCTTTTCATTATGCATCTTATTCCATGTTTGCTTCCCTATTTTCATGGTCTAGAGTGATCACACCCTTCTTTTTGGTGTTATCACTGCCCTTGTTAGTTTAGGATTTGATTTTTACATATTTATTTCTCTCTCTCTGGGCCCTTGGATTTGTTAGAGTAGGTTAGCTTAGGAGTAAGGTTAGCATTAGGTTATATAAGAAGAGGAACCAACCTTCTCTGGAGGTCTATCTCAAGCCTCAAGTCCCACACTTAGAGATAGTCCCATGTTGGCCCAAAATTCTAGATCTTTGATGATTCAGGATAAGGTACAATTTTAATTTTTGATCTCCAACTAGGAGAATTAGTCACCTGATACAACCTTTTGCTTTCTTCACATTATCACTTTCCACCAGTTTCAATAGAATTTTCATGTTTTAGACAGGGATTTCATTCAAACTTGGATCTCCAAAGCAGATATTATATTCACTGAATGTTAGTAATAGGGGAAATTCACACCCCTTTTGACATTTGTAGCAGTGAGATGTTTTTCCCCACAAGGTACAGAGTCCATGATAAAATTGCCTGAAATAGAACTCAATCTCTTATTGATCACATTTAAGACATAGCCAATAAATGTGTCATTCACAATGTTAGAGAAGAGAAAATTTGCCTTAGGCTTCTTATTTCATCGGGATCAGAGGTAAATCAAGAGAATGGTACATCAATTTGGCTCCTCAATTCATTTCCTGATGGGATCAGTTTGGAGAGCAAATACATAACCAACTCAAAGAGGATGCAGATGTCATTTATCTCATGGAACATCATAGAAAAATACAATGGGCTTAAATGGAGTATATATTATACTTGAACATTAGATTCTCAAGGACATGGCTCAGAATCCCTAAAGAATTCAGACCCTTATAAGGTATGTCATTCTTATCTTATTTGAAGTCCTTGGATGTAGATTTAGCTATATTGATCTAAGCTCTAGGAGACAACACTTTTCCTCAGGATTTTGACGTTTCAACAAATAAAACATGAGACAGATCCTCATTCGACCTAGATATGAAGGAAGCAAACATACCGTGAAACCTAGAAAAAGGAAGCTTCATGCCTCTATGCTCTCATTTACATCACTCACCTTCCAAATCATCTCTGGCTAACAATGCAATTAATCAACAACACTTTGCTTATGTCTCATCTCTAACCAGTTTCACTGAGGATGACACTTATAGACCAATTGAATATTGGTATGATTTTGATTGGGAGGATGAAATCATGTAAAATATGTAAAGGATAGCTTTCTCACCAACATAAAGTGGGAGAAATCTGTAAACACTAATTCACACACTTTTTGTATCTTTTTAGTCCTGATCGTATACTACTATCCATATGATTCAAAGTAAGAAAAGTACTAATTAACCTGTGTCTTTGGCCATCTTTGCTTACTTTCTATTTCCTCTTTTGGTCTTACACTCTTGCTTGCTCAGTCTATCTTTTCATACTTCAACATTTCTTATCATCCTTGACACTAGCGCCCAGCTATGACACCAATGTCAGGCACTCCCCGTCCCCTCTGGGCACCCCGACCTCTTTGTACTCTATTCACATCTTTTGGGTCCTTTCTAGCCATTTGGTTTGGTGTTCAGCCTTTTCGGGGTTAATTAGGAAATTCAAGCAAGGGAATCATATTAATATAAATTTATGTGATCATAATAAAGGACCAAACATTAAGCATTAGCTATCACCACCTAAGGTTGCATCAAAAGGCATTATCAATAGAATTCAAACATCCATGTAACATCCACACAAGGGCAAGGGACTACATTTTTCTTCATACACTTCATAGGATGGGAAGTTTATTCTATTCCATGCACACATCTACTTACATCTTCTACATCTAGCTACTTTCTTGCTATCCAAGTGTGACACACACAAGAGAAACCTAGGGCACAATTCCACACACATAAATAAATAAATGGGATTTGAGAGGTAGTGCAATGATTAGTCATAAGTTCACCATTGTGACAACTGAAGACAATCTGACCCCTCATTCTACATCTTTCTTTTTTGGATTTAATGTCTATTTGAGGGTTTTGTAGGTTCATTTTTCATTTCAGGTTTACAGTGACCTCAATGATCTTGGTACGACCACATAGTGAAAAAAGGTAAATAATTTTGAACACCTTGCAACACCTCAGAGGAGTTTTTTGGATCATTTCTGTAGACCCAAGCACCCAAAATCAGGACCTGGGCACCCATGGATGCACCTATCCTTCTCCAGGCACCCATGTTCAACCTTTTTTTTTATGTATTTGCATTTTGTAGGGCTTCTGTGTGATGCTTATTTCTTTCTGTTCAGCTAGTCACAACTTTGATCTAGTTCAAACTTTACTGCAAATTAGTTAAGGCTTCCTACCCTCTTTTTGCACTTAGGGTTTTACATTTTTATTGTTTAGTTTGATTGGGTTACTTATTGTACTTAATTTATTATTCATTTATTAAGGCCTTTCATTCATATTAGGCTTGTGCATTCACATTTTAGCTTAATCAGGTATCAGGTGTGATATTGGGGCCTACCCCTTCACTTCTCAGTACCAAAATGATAAGGGTGTTGGGTGCTTAGCCGATATCCCACCCACCAGATTGTTTACACTTGGCCAAAAAACTAATTTGGATAATCCTCTTAGTGATGAAATCCAAGTAGGTACACCTTGGAAGGAGTGTTTAGATGTGAATTAGGTTTGATGTGGTTTGGTTGTGTGTGAAGGGATTTTTGTGAAAGTAATTCTTTTAACTCTCGATTAAGCTATCTGAGCATGAAGTTATGAATGTTTTTCTTTAGATACAAAGGAAATGTTTAATTTGATGAGAGAAAGGCACACAACATGCAATGTTGAAAGAAATGATGAGAGAAAAAGAGAATACCTATGATCAATTTTCCCTTTTTAAATTTTAATTTTAATGTTTTTAGCGTATTTTTGAAAAAACAAAAAACAAAGTACTATGAGTTAAAAGGCTAGATGATATTAATAAAAAATAAATTATATGAAATCTAAATCATAAAGGAAATAATAAGATCACATTGAGAATGCTAGGATGTTTATGGTGAATTCTGGTTAAGTGCTATAATTGTGGAAATACCAAAAACTCAAATAAGGTAGGGTTTAATGATAATCATGCCAACAATCACAATGTCGAGAGGATTGATTACTCTAGTAATAAAATAGGCTCATCCTGTTGCCAAGTGAGAATACCTATGTACAAAGACAAATCAAAAGATAAATATTAGATAAATTTGTAATGAGTTTCTTAACAAAGGTTGCTCCCAAGAATCCAAAGGGTTTCCTTAAAGGGTGTCAACTCATTTGATATAATTAAGTGAAAAATGATTTAGAACTTAAGAGGGATGGAAAGATACCATTTAGTATTGTAAGTGGCCTAGGATAGGGTAGTGGCAAGCTCGAAAGCCTCAAAGTAGTCATACTAAAACTGCTTGGAAACTTCTGGTTCTTCTTTTATGATCTCTAGCTGATCTTCAATGTTGCGTGAGTGCGGTGGCACACAAGCTGAGTTCATGAACAATGTCAAAATGTTACCACAAAAAAGGTTGTTGGATGATCAGGAGATCATATATGCTGGTCATGGGGTGCGAAGGACATGAAAGAATAATCTACATAACATACTTCTTACAAACAATTGATTAGATCAAAACAAATTGCTGAAAATATGATAGATGTTAGAAATGACTAAAAAGGATAAGGATTGATGTCGATAGGGAAAAAATATTTTCTTTGATAAAAGGCTGATAAAACTAATTGTTTTTGAAAGAGATGAGGTTTGACAACAATGAGATTGGTTATAAGGATTTCTAAAATGCGTAAAATTTAGAAAATAGAGATCCATATGTATTTGAAAGACTAATGATGAGAAAAGGGACTAAAACACCGATTGAAGGTGATCAGGAGTCGATGAAAATTGCTGTTAAAATTCTTGATACTGTAAAGGTTGAATTAAATGAGAAAACACAGAATTGAATGTAAGAGAGGTAAAGAGGAAGGTGTAGACGAATGATAATAGGCTAAAACCAATTCAAAATAAAATTGATAAAGGTGAAGAACACTATACTAACCTTTTTGATTATTTACAAGGAAGACAAAGCTGCAAGAGGCTTGATCAATGATCTGATGAGGTTCTCCCAAACTTTGGTAGCATGGTGTTGATGATTCCAAGTGTAATGACATTGTACGAAGGTATAGCAGTTCGTTATCTAATCCATGTTCTAACTAACTGAGAAATGGAGGAATAGGGTGGTTAAATAGAATTGATGACATTCATAATGATTGCCAATGAGTGTGGATCACCATCGATTTGTCTAGAGAGGTTACAAACCAAATAGTAAAAATATGGAAATTGGTTAAAACCACTTGCCATCTGAGGAATAGGGTTGTTTGGTAAATGGTGTGAGGTTAAGAATCCAAGTAAGAAGAGGTAAGGGGGTTGGGATGGGTAGGATTAATTAGGATATGTTGGTTTTAGGTGGTTACGGGAGAGTAAATGAGGTTTTACATCTGTAAGTGAGAGTTTCTGACAATAATTTATAATTTTCTTAGGATAAGGATAATAATGATAATGTGATTAATGTATGTGGGGTCAATTAGGGGTGAAAAATCAGCGTCTACACTTCATTCCCTTGAATATCAGCCAACATTTACTTGACCCTGTCTTCCAAAAGATAATCCATTTGCTACATAAAGTTGATACGACGCCCCTTTGCCATCCCGCATCCCTCACTTTATATCTTGCACAAAATTAAAATTAAAAATAATAATGAGGGTATTATTTTTAGTATAATATTACACTTCACTATTAGCTCTTTATTATCAGCATAAATACTTCTTATAACCTTTAGGACTACTTAGGGCCCATGTCCTCTATCCTTGGTATAGTCTTTGAAACCATATCTCTAATATTTAATGTAGATTACTCTGTATTAGATCCATTAAAACCATATTATATTTATAATGTATATATTACTTGAGTGTTGGTTCTAATATGGCCATCTACTTATATCATATACTATAGAGAGAGAGATCATTATACCGACTGTGCATTGTAAAAAATGCTTATAAATTCAAGACACATAATCAAAAGGAAATGAATTACTCATGCCCCCCATATTTTGTACCAAAATGTAGTAAAAACTTATTTGAATATGTTCCATATGTTCTTCAATTTATTATAGAAACCTATTAAATTTTATATGTATTAAAAAAATTAATTTTTCTATCAAAAATCTACCTAAGATAGTACCGTCCATTTTGGAAAGTAACATCTAACAGTGCGATTCTTGTTGCATAGTTTTGTTTAGAATGAAATTCTATAAATTAATTATACTTTTTCCTATTCATGTATTCTAATCCATTGTAAATAATATATTATGTAAGTTGTAAAAGTTCCTAAATTACATTGATTTTCATGTGATAACCGCACTGAATACCCCTCTTTTTGAGCTAATTGAGAAATTTTATAGCTCGATTGACTCATAATAATTGAAGTACATATAAGTCAAATATAGAATTTAGTCAATGTTGGGGTCACATAAAATACAACTATTGGTGTTCACAATATAGAACAAAGCCATTCAAAGGAGTGTATTTGTAGAAACCTTGGCAATAAGAGATAACATAAAAACAAACAATACAAGTATCTTATAAGAATACAAGTATAGTAATCAATGTCACATATAAAGTCATAGAAAAAGTTAAGAGAAACATACAAGGGACATTGGAGAGTTATACACACTAGAAAGGGTTGGATGGCCCCATAAGAAATAGAACCTAATGCCGAAAAAAAGGGACACCAAAGTGTCTTATACACATAGAGAAAGACAAAGGCTGCACACAAAAGACAAGAAATTAAGAAATCAAATGTGTGATGATAAAAAGTAGACAATACATAATAGGCGCATGGAACAAGATATACCATTCCTATACACTCCACATGTGTTAGTGCCATAAATATAGATAAATAGTGTATAATATAATCATATTTAGCATATGAAAGAGTGGCGCGTAATAAATGGAACAATAATCGCTGATACTGTAGAAGGTACCCCCGGATTAGTAAGGCCATTGGGGAAAATGGGAGAACCAAAACCTATGATCATGTAGGGTTCTAGATGTATCCTACATCACACTCACATACCTCGTAAAGAAAGTGTATAAATATTATAAAATATTTTATGTATCAAACCTTGTGACTGCAAAGAAAAAAAGCTAGTAGATCAAGCCATGTTAAAGTATTGATTTTGTGTTATGGAAATATTTTTATGTTTTTGTATTTTAAAAACATTTAATCTTTTTTGTATTTGTGTTTTTTTAGAAATGCTACAAAATATGTGCTACGTATGAGGTGATCAATAGGTTAAGGGGAGGGATATACAAGTGTAGGAAGATTAGACCTTAAAGGTGCATTGTTCACAATAGTTTTAGGATGTATCAATTTAGGATGAGGTTGTGGGAGACAATAAGGAACTTTCTTGCATGAGGAGACTTAGGAGAAGGCCTTTAAGAGATAGAACTTATATAGATAACACAAGTAGGATTAATAGGAATGGGTGTAGTAATTTTTTTTTTTTTAATAGAAGTAATAGGTAGGGAAGCCTCATAGGGAAGCCTCATAAGGGGTTCCTTTTAGGATTTTTGAAAAATTTGCCCTGTTTTTGGAGTTTTTGATATATATATTGTTTTTATTGTTTTTACCTTCCAAATTGTGGTGAACAATAAAAGAAGATAGAGGAAGAAAGCGAAGGGCCTAGGAGAAACAGAAAGTGCCCTAAGTGGAAGAAAGAAGAAAAAAATGACAAATAATGTCTTTGTTTAGTGGAAAAATTAATTAAAAAAATTATTTGAAAAATAACTATTTATGAGAGTGTGAAGAAGAATAAAAATCGCCAGGGAGCAATAAAATTGTCCAAGGGAGAAGAAAGGGGTATCAGACAGCAAAAATGCCCCAATACGGTGAAAAATAAGAGAAAAATAGTTATTCCACAGCGAACAGAGGAGAAAACGGTGATCGAAACGGGCCTCCCGACCCTCATGACGATGAAAAACGGGTTAATATACCCCACCAAGGGGGGATAAAAACATCGCGACTAATTCATTTTAATTGAGCAATATAGAAATTTATCGTGAGGCTCTAACACTGAGGAGAACCATGGTGATCGCATGAGACCAATTGAGGCATGCAGATGCAGTCTGGGGGTACCAGCGGCACACAGACAATGACCCCTTTGTGAGTATCGAACCCTAGCTTCATAAATTTCGTCATTAATGCATGAAATTTGAGCTTTAGCCCTAAGAAATAGTTTTTACGCACCTGTGTGCAGGCGCAGGCATCAGATAGGGGGTGCAAGTGCTTTTTTGGAGGCGCATATACCAAAACGTATATGTGCACATGCGCTGACATAGACAACACGCATACATGTGCATGCACACACACAAGCAAATGGGCGCGCACGCGCACACACGGGAAATGGGGTGCACACGGGAACATACGCGCGCAAGCGTAAGCACCTAATGTGTGGCGAACACACCAAAAAGGGCGCGTAGGTGCCTGAAAGAGGGCATAAGCGCCAACAGACACACGTGCACAAGCGTAGGGGCCAGAAATGTGGCGTACACACCCAAAAGGGTGCACAGGCACCCTAGACAGGTGGAGAAATGATAGGAAAGTGTAAAAAATATAACACTTAGAAGAAGTTTTAGGAGTTTTGGGTTAACTCTAAAATGGGAGATAGGTTTTTAGAAGAAATGTTAGGAAACTAGCACCGTGTTATTTTGCAGAGACAATTACCAATTTTGTAGATGCAGGAGTGACATACCTAGATTGTAGAGCTAGAGGGTAGTATGTGCCGGCATGACTAGCGAGCCATGTCGATACTTCTCGAGGAAGTGGGGCTAGGCCCCGTGTCTCGGATGCCTTCTATTGTATTGGATCATGGCCTATTGATTGCGTTAGTCGAGCGATGGCATAGCGAGAGTCAGTGCTTCAGACTGCCTACAGAAGAGCTGACTATGACTATTGAGAATGTATGTCAGATTCTTCACGTGCCTATGATGGGAACCTTGATCGAGTACAGCTCTGATGCAGGGTTGATTAGAGCAGCTTGCAGTGCCCTGTTTGGTGTTGAAGATATACCGCATGATGGGATGACTATAACATTACACAAGTGCATCTCCGACCCCACATTGCACCGGGGGCCTCTCGATATCATGTCTCTTATTAGTGGGTTCTTACTCATTGATAAGATAGGGACCTCATTCCCGAGAGCATTACTATCGTTGGTTCATGATATCTATAGCGGTGAGAGATATTGCTGGGGGTAGTGCATATTGGCCCACTTATACTGAGATTTATACTTGATCACATACCATGGTCAGAAGACCGTGGGTCCAACCTCCTTATTACAGATATGGTCATGGGATCATATTGTGATCGGATTCCCTATAGACCCTTTCGGTGTCTGAGATCCTGAGGAGCCATCGTACATGGCATGGGTAACAGCTGGTGGGGATGTACGTGGCCATCTTGGTAGCTTATTTAGATATAGGTGAGATTTTGATGAGCTGGTAGAGATAGACGTCATTTGGCGGCAATACAGGCATTTCCAGTAGCCAGAGGATGCCATAGAGCTCAGTGTGTACCTGGTGGAGAAATTTATCATTGGTAGCCACAAGTACATTATGGAGATGTATCGTGTAGATAGGTGCTAACAGTAGCTTGGCTGGGTATAAGGTGTCCCCTAGTCAGATATCTGGCATGCATGCAAGGATTCAGAGAGGCAGACCATGGTGCCTTGCATACTGGTGGTCCGAGCTAGGGTGAGTTTCACACAGGTGGTCCCACAGGTATGGGACCCATTACGCTAGGTGAGAGATCTAGGGACCACAGATGACGACGTAGCTTAGTATGCTACAGTGTTACCCCAACGTCTCACCATTTCAAAGGAGGCTTAGGCAACAGGAATTCGGCCACCTGCAGAGATATGGCATGGTGAAGAGCACAGGGCGAGGGCAGTGGCACAGGGGCCAGACCCAGAGGATCCCTTTGATGGCATCCCACATGATGGACAGGGTGCCTCACAAGCACATGGACCAAGGCCACAGGGCCCAGTACAGGCAGCAGTGCATTCATCCAGAGGTAGGGTCCTAGACCAGGGAAAGTCATCTAGAGCACCTTAGGGATAGTCCCTGAGGCACACACAACCTCCCAGCCAGTGGTATAGACAACCACAGTACAATTGCAGTTACATCAGGTTATAGCCGAGAGAGACGTGGCTAGAGAAGAGAGAGATGAGGCTTAAAGTTGGTGTGTGACTACCATAGCAGAGTGTGATGAGGCCCGAGCTCACATTGTTACCTTACTTTTAGAGCAGGATCAGGCTCGGGCCCAGGCTGGCCCAGGAGATGATAGAGTAGCATGACAGAGCTAGATTCGGTAGACATCGGCACATGGGGCTCAGATATTGATCCTTCTTCATCATTCCCAGTCACAGGTGCAGATGGTTGTTACACAGAGAGACCATGTATACGCATGATCACAGGTGCTCCTAGCACAAAGGGACCAGGCCCACACCGAGCTGCAGACTGTTACGACAGAGAGAGACCGAGAGGTTGCATCCTTTAGACAGGTCGAGGTAGACTTGGGCCGAGTGATAGGTGAGCGTGACACTACACTTCAAGCAACGCTCACCTCTGGAGATGCCGACCTGATACGTGACACCACTAGGCTTGGTGGTGAGGCCTTATTTTACAGGACTACTTATTACAGAGTGATTCCTCCAGAGCAGCGAGTAGCATTGCCAAAGCTATCAGGGTCAAGTGCATCAGGCTCTTGATCATGGAGATTAGGGTATTCTACCATATCAGTGAGACATCCCCTACCAGAGCAGTCGGTCAGACCAGTGCCATCCCAGCCTCCAATGTTCCATCGACCAGATGACAGATCTGGGAACCTTGGCGAGGGCGAGAGCCGTGGTTTAGATCTGTAGTTTTGTTGTACAAATTCTTTATATGTATGCCTCTTATGAAGGTCGATTTTTGATGTACAACATTGTATACATGTATTTTGATGATGTCTCGTGATGAAGGCTTTATTCTTTTTGATACATGCCCTTTTTTGATGGTAATGTGTATCGATGATGTATTAAATTGAGTACCGATATGGACATTGTATGTATGTGTACAAACATTGTTTGATGTAGCATCTTGTATGCCTCAGCTGAAGGCATTTTTGATATAGAGCACTGATGTGTATCCATTTTTATTGATATAGATGTATATGACACACATGTATATATATGAGGATTACTTTCTTGGGCTCAGATGTACATGTTTATGAGATGATGTACTGTATTGTTTTTGTGTCCTGATGAATGTGACACAAGTGGGATAATTTTATGATGTAAAATACCCTTTTCAGAAATTACTCTATATTGATTCTCATTACGTGCTACATTTTTGATTCAACACTTATGGATGCATTGTGACACGAGTGGGCATTATTTTATGATGTGAAATACCCTTTTCAGAAATTACTCTATGTTGATTCTCATTGCATGTTGCATGTTTTGATTCAGTACTTATGGATGTGTTGTGATATGAGTGGGCATTATTTTATGATGTGAAATACCCTTTGTTAGAAATTACTCTATGTTGATTCTCATTGCGTGCTGCGTGTTTTGATTCAATACTTATGGATACATTGTGATGTTATCTGATTTTATACATCGTATGTATCTGATTTCGATGTTCGATGTATAAATGTGCTATGAATGTTAGATGATAGATCCTTAGATGATATCAAATGCATTACTCGTGTGTTAATGTAGATGTATATGGACGGGATGATATGATGATATTGGTGTGGGGGGGATATATTTTTGATCATGCGCAACCCCTCTTGCCCCCATTGATGATACGATATGTGATGATTAGCTTAGCATACATGCATGATGTAAAACTTAGCGTTTTGTTTATATATGATGTATATATGATGTTAGAGGTGATGATAATGATGGTAATGTGATGTTAATGATAACAAAACAATGTACATGCAAGTAACACAACTAAATGCTAACAAAGAACACCAAGAAATAATACAATACACCATGATTCACTATGCTTTATTTACATGTAATAAACACAATCAAATGCTAAGAAAGAACATAATGAATTAACACATTACATCATGATTTCCCAAGATTCACTAGCATGAAAAAGCATACCACAATATGCACAAGTAGGAATAAATCTAATCTAAGCAAGAAAAGATGAATCTTAACAAAGTATGCCCAAGCGACAAACAACCCAAAAAGTAAAAACCCAAAAATAACTATACGAGCAACAAACAAAACACTAAACAAGACAATGCAAGTAAATGTTTTTTTGTAAGGTATGTTTTCATGCACCAATTTTCTATTGTTTAGGTTTTGTTGAAATAATTTTCTATTGTTTAGGTTTTTGTGAAATAATTTTCTATTGTTTTTGTTTTTGTGAAACAATTTTCTACTGTTTAGGTTTTTGTGAAACAATTTTCCAAAGCTATGTGCAAGTAACCAAGAAAGCGTGGATGCCCCCAGCGTTAGGTGGGGAATATACAAGGGTAGAAGCCATGCGTTTATGAACAAGAAGGTGAAGTCATTGAATTTCCCTAGTATAAGATGGGAAATAGCGAAAGACCATACCCCTCATAGACGAATAAAAGAAGGCAAAGCTGGATCAAGGCTTGACAGGATGGGGCGTACAGGAAATCTTGAAGGTAGAACCAGGGTTAGGCCAAAGACTACTACCCTCCAAATGAAGGATTCCCTCCAGATGTAGGATGCTTGTGAACAACGAATCCTCCCGAGGTGCCGGAAACTAGTTTTCACCCAAGGACCTATCCAAAGTGCCACAATTGTGTGGTTTTCACTAGTGGACAACCTGTTTTCTCTTTTTCTTTTTTGGATTTTGATTTTTTTGATTTTTTAACTTGTGCCATGTTCAAGCATAGAACCACTTAAGATGCATGGGGTTCATGGGCTCTCAGAGCTCATCACCATTGGGGTGAGCCAGTTTATATGCCCCTGTGCCATACTTGGTGACTATAACATAGGGTCCCAACCAATGTGCTTCAAACTTCCCTTTCTTTTCTCGCTCTGCTTTGGTATTGAACTGGTTCTCCTTCATGACTAAATCACCAACCTTAAACTAACGAGGGATGATTCTCTTATTGTAGTTTATGGAGACTCTATGTTGATACACTTTCAGGTGATTAAGAGTGCGAATGCAGCTCTCATCCAGGAGCTCTAACTCAGCCAGTCTTGCCACTTGATAATCTTCATCCTTATCTAGATAATCCTGAAGAGAAATTCTTAGGGATGGAAGTTCAATATCTAAAGGGATGATAGATTCTATTCCGAACACTAGGGAATATGGTGTTGCACTCGTAGGAGTGCGAATGGATGTTCGGTAAGCCCAAAGGGCAGGATGGATGTTGGGATTAATATAGTATTTAAACTATATTATAATCTTAAAATATATTGGTGAAACATTTTACATGGCTCAAATCCATGTTCCATATGTTGGAAAAGGCTATTTAAAGCCCATTTTATCTCCATTCCACCATATTACGGGATAAAATATTATCCCCAAATGCCAGTAAAGGTTTTTGCATTGACTTAGATACACAGTGGACTCGACATACCCATGGGGCTCATATGGGTGATGTGGAACATGGATAAGGTTAGAGAGCATGACATAATTAGTCAGTGGTAAGGTGGACGAGTCATGTGAAGCCGCATGGTAGAGGGGTTGGCAATTGTGGAAAATTAATCAGGGAAGTCATAGGAAGTGGGATTAGAACCCATGACCTCCCCGTAGCTATAGGTGCTAGATTCGACCTATTTTGCAAACCATCTTCTCCATTATCCTTACCAAAGTCTTGTTTGTTGCCTTAGCTTGTCCACTACCCTAAGGGTAATATGGCATGGGCCATTTTAACCTGATTTGGAACCATTGGAAAAGAACTTTCACAGTTTTGTTCTTAAATGACTTCCCATTATTTGTAACAATGGCTGTGGGAATACCATATCAGCAAATGATGTGATTCATGATAAATTTAGAAATCTGGGCTCTTGTGACATAGGTTAAAAGAACAACCTCCACCCATTTTGTAAAATATTCTGTAGCTATGATGATATGTGTATGACCATCAGATGAGGTAGGAGTAATTTTTCCTATTAAGTCAAGTCCCCACTTGGAGAATGGCCATGGGGTAGTGATAAGTTGCAGTGGCCGCGACGAAGTATGAATGAAATTTCCATACTTTTGGCAAAGCACACATTTTATAACATAATTGCAACAATCAGTTTCCATGGTAGGCCAATAGTAACCAAATCTATAAAAATTCTTAGCCAAGAGCATTCCGTTTGTATGTGCTCTGTACACCCCTTCGTGAACTTCTTTGATTGCTTGGATCAACTCCATCACATCTAAACAATGTAATAAAATCCCATCATAGCCATGACGATAAAGTGTACCTCCTAAAAGGGTGTAATGGGCTATCTAGTGAATCAGGCTTCACTTTTATGAATGAGAGATATCGAGAGGGAATGTGTTGTCCTTAAGATAGGTGAAGATGGGTTCGTACCAGAGGGAATTGGGACCAACAACCTCACAAGCTAGGTAAGATTCTGGCATGTCATACGCGAGATGGCATATATTTTCTACGAAGAATGACATGTCATTATTCCCTAGTGGAATATGAAGCATAGACCCCACTATTGCCATGGCATCTGTTGATCTATTCTGTGCTCTTGGGATTTTCTCAAAGGTAATATGCACAAAGTAATCCTTTAGAGTTTCCACTAACTTTTTGTTAGGTATGAGCTTGTCATCCTTAACCTTGTATTCATCATTAACCTGTTTGATGATTAAATGCAAATCACCTATAACCTTGACATGATGAACATTCCACTTGATGGCTAGCTTCATCCCTGCAATGAGTGCCTCATATTCTACAATGTTGTTTGTGCAAGGGAAGCCCAGACGAAAAGCTTATGGTATAGGATCGCCAGAAGGAGTAATAAGGACCACTCCTGCACCTAAACCATGAAACGTAAAGGATCCATTAAAATGTATCCGCCACACGAAATATTCTTCAATGTAGAACAAGGAGGCATCTGGCAGATCTAGATTCAAAGGTTCCGTGCTTTTCAAAGGTGCTTCCGCTAGCTAGTCCGCAAGTGCTTGTCTTTTAACTAATTTTTTATGGACAAATTCAATGTGAAACTCACTGAGTAGAATGATCCAATTAGCCATTCTATCTGTGAGGGTGGGTTTGGACAATAAATACTTGAGTGGGTCAACCTTAGATATTAGCTTGGTCTTAGTATTTAATAGGTAGTGGCGAAGTTTTTGAAAGGTACAAACAACGGCCAAACAAGCCTTTTCAATTTGAGGATAATTGAGCTCATAGGAAACGAGGGTGCAACTCAGATAGTACACCACTTTCTCCTTATGACCAAGGTTGTATTGGGCGAGCAGCGCACCAATAGCAAATTACATAGCATAAATATAGAGCAAGAGTGGTTCTATAGGAGTGGGAGGCATGAGGACAGGTGGATTAGCCAAGTACTATTTAAGCAAAGCAAAGGCTTGCTGTTGCTAGGGTCCCCAGATGAAAGTGACGTATTTTTTAAGCAAATGGGTGAATGAGTGACATTTATCTACAAGCTGGGAGATGAAGTGGCGAATGGCTTGAATTTTCCCCTGTAAGCTGTGTAGTTGCTTGATATTCTCAGGTGGAGGCATTTTAGTGATAGTAGACACTTTAGCGGGGTCTACCTCAATACCTTGTCTGGACACAATAAAGCCCAATAGTTTCCCTGATAGCACACCGAAGACACACTTCTTTGGATTCAGCCGGACTTTGTACTCACGTAAGTGTTAAAATATATGCCGTAAAATGACAGGATGATCCTCTCTTGTTTTGGACTTTCCCAGGATGTCATTTACGTAGTCTTCCATGATATCATGAATCATATCATGAAAAATCATTATCATTACCTATTGATAAGTTGCTCCTACATTTTTGAGGCCAAATGACATCACCTGATAGCAGAAGGTGCCCCAAGGAGTCGTAAAAGCTATTTTGTGTTGGTATTCTTCAGTGATCTTTATTTGATTATATCCCGAAAATCCATCCATGAGTGATAGCATTTCATACCTTGCTGTTGAGTCAACAATCATGTTAATGTCGGGTAGCGAAAAATCATCCTTAGGGAAAGCTTTATTGATGTCCCTAAAATCTGTGCAGATTCAGATACTGATAGGTTTTTTCTGGACAAGAACAATGTTCGATATCCATTCAGAATAATCAATTAGCCTGATGAATCCCACTGCAAGCAATCTTTCCAACTCTTCTTTAACCAACAGGGCCACTCTTGGGTGCATCTTTCGGAGCTTCTATTTGATAGGCTTGGTGTCTGCGTGCACGACTAGGTTGTGCATGACCAAAGTTGGATATAAGCCGGGCATGTCTTTGTAAGACCATGTGAACACATCAATAAACTCTTACAACAGCATAGTGAACGTATTTTGTTCTCTAGCCGAGAGTGATGCTCCCAATTTTACTATCTTGGGATCTTCTTCTGTACCAATATTAACATCAATGGTTTCTTCAACTAGCAATTTTGATAAGTCCTCCATACGCGTAGGATCAGGAGGTAGGTTGAGATCATCATCTAAGGATGTCTCCATGATATTTTCATCCTTGGCGTGGTCACTTTGTTTGTCATTTGATTTTCTTATTTTTTTGTCAGTGAGTGCCTCAAAGAGGTTTTCACTGTGTGACTTGGAATTCGATTTTTGATGAGGATTTTCTTTAAGTTTTGCTGACCATGAAGTTTAGCCTCCTCACCGAAGTAGGCATAGGTATCTAAGTTGATAAAGAAACCTTTCTTGTGATCTCCAATGGGAATTGTATCCCTTATGCCCATGAATTCTACGATAGCCTCGTCATTCTTGAATAAATCTAATGACATGTGACGTTGTTGGTTTCATTCAACAAGGGAAGGGTATACAAGGTCAAGGGTTGGTTCCATGGGGTTTATGGTTAGGACAACGTTGTTCATGAAAAGGTTTGCGGAGGTCAGATCCTCATATTGGCTACAATGGGAATCTGTATCATTGTCAAGATAGTTAGAGCTATCCTCACACTTAGAACAAGTAGCATCTTGATCATTGGGGTGTGCTCCATAAGGACGAATCCCAATGCCGTATCTTTCTTTTTTGAAATGCGGAAGAGGGATTGGTTCTCTTTGTCCTTGTTCATTTCTCCCACATCCTAGGCCTTTGTAGCCCATGAAGTACATCATTTTACTATATTTTTCATATTCCAGGGTTCGATAACCAGATGGTTGAGTATCGTCAGGGACCCAAGTTATAGGTGGATCAAGTGATTTCTCCTCAGCTAACAAGCCTCCAGGTTAGAATGACCCAATAGTGTATTCCTTTCTAGATCTTCTGAAGTGGTAGTTGGGTCGACCTCTAGTCTTGGGTGAAAATGAGAGGTCTGAAACCAAGAGCGCTTGTTGAACATTATACTCCCCACAGCCATACTCAAGGATTTTCATCTCCCATGAATCAAATGGAGATGTTGAAGTAAACACACCATGAGCATAAGAACTAAGAGAATCCAAATCCACCTGGGATTCCATGGCCTCAGATTAGAGAGGGACAACTATATCTGCGGAGGGACATGCATATGTACCCTTTCATGCCAAGCTATTGAGAGCTCTAAAATGAGCAAAGGGCTTAGAATCTCCTTGTATTGTAACCATATGTCCCTCATGCTTCAACTTAATGCATTGATGAAATGATGATGGCATGGCCTGCATGGCATGAATCCATGGTTTGGCCTAGAATCATGTTATATGGAAGTTCCAAGTCTAGGACATGAAACTTTATCTGATGGCAAGTAGGGCCCACCTCCATGGGTAGTGTGATGGTGCCTGCTGATTCCCTTTCCGCGTTGTCATATGCAGTGATAGTGATAATATGGGACTCAAGATCTTCCTTCGTATGTCCCAACTGTTTGACCAACTTGAGTGTGCAAATGTTCAACCCATATCCATTATCCACAAGCACCCGTTTTATCGTCATGTAGGTGACAACTACCTCAATGTATAAGGGAAGATTATGTGTTGGATTCTCAGTAGGGATCTCCCTATGGTTGAAAGTGAGATGTTCATTTGGTGTGATGTTTTCCACCGCGGCTTGAAGGTGTGCAGGATCAAATTCTAAAGGTACTCCTGACTCCTGAAGAGTTTGGTATAGAATCTCTTTATGCACATTGGATATCTTGAGAAGATCTAAGATCGAAATCTTAACATATGTCTTTTCAAGTTGTTTTAAAAGGTTATATTTACCAATTTACGGGGTCGACGGAGAAGGTTCCAGAATCACAAGGAGGGCATGCCTTGTTACCACAGTGCAGTCCTTTCCCTTGATCAAGATGGTATTGACACGGTTAGCAGGAGAACGAATACATCTAATAAGAAAATCATAATGATTGTTGTCTCTTTTGGTGTACGAGTAATTCACGGCTTTATAAGTTTGGATGACTCTCCTCGATTTGGCTTTGACTTTTCTGACGTATCATGCTTGGGGAATGGTTCTTTATATATCCCCATTTTCTCATTAGGTGTTTTTGTTTTGTCATGGTTATCCACCTCTATCTCCTTATTGTCAATGAGGTCTTGAATATAATGATGAAGCCATAGACATTTGTCTGTCTTATGTCCTTTGGTGCGATGCATTTTGCAATATTCATGCTCCTTGTACCATGAAGGTTTTGGAGCATTGTTGTCAAATGGTTTTGTTGTAGGATAGGCCATCATGTGGGCCACATCTAATTGTTTTAGTATAACAAACAACGGTTTATTAAGGGAGGTGAATGTTCTTCACTTTGGTGGTGGTTGAGTTGGGCCCTTGGTCAGTTTAAAAGGTTGATTAGTTTAGACCATTTGAACATGTTTGGAATCTGTGATTCCGTCTACCACCACATTTTTGTTTTTGTTAAAGATCTTCAGCTTTTCCGTGGGTTTGACATTTTGGTTGTCTTTAGATTGGGTTTTGAGAGTGCCTTTGGAAATGAGAGATTTTTCTATTTGAATCCCTTTCTTAATAACCTCCTAAAAAGTGTGAACACAATACATTTTGAGGTGGAAATCTATATCCAGGTTGAGATTGGGAATGAAAATACTAACTAGCTATTTTTCAGGGAAAGTGCAAGGGAAGCGAGTAGCTATCCCTCTCCACCATTGGAGGAAGTCGGTGAAGGTCTCATTCGGGTGTTTCTTGGAACCACATAAGTTTGTCATGGTGACATCACTCTCTATGTTATACGAGAAGCGACACATGAATATTTCTGCCAATTCTAGCCAGGTGAAAATTGATCCTCATGGTAAGCATGTAAACCACTCCAAGGCTTGACCTCAGAGACTCTTGGGAAAAAGTACGATGAGGTAATTATCACTATAAGACACCTCTTGACACATCATGTAGAAATCCTTAACATGATCCCATGGATATCCTTTCCCTTTATATTTTTCAAACTTTGGCATATCAAATTTCTTTGGAAAGGGTTAAAGGGTCATTGTCTTGTCAAAAGGATAGGGGCATAATTATTCATATTGATATTTCCTTATGCTCCCTATATTGCTCTCTTGTAAGATTGTGAGTGTCAATTTCATGGACTACACTTCTTATGTGAGCAATTGTTCTTTAGTGGGATAAATGGGGATTTATACATGATGATACCTTGTGTCTTCTTCTCCTTGGTTTTCTTGATGGAGCTCATTGATCTTAACCTTAGGCCTCGAATTTTGAATGTTCTTGTTTACATCTTTCTGTACATGGGAAGTAAGCAAATCTAGTTGTTAGCTTAGGTTACTGATTTGTTGTTGGATTGTGGCTTCTTCTTATAAAGGTTATTCCTCCTCATATTACGGAGTTTCTTCACCTATCTCATGTTCTATCTTGTTTAATAGTGGCACTTTGATAAAGGGTATTCCATGCCCCACCACTTTATCATTTCCTGTGTAAGAAGTGGAAGCATGTCTGTGTGTTAAAATATCTTCCATATTGATAAGGGGATGTTCTTCCTCAGTAGCTTCATTTGCAAGTAGTATTGTTTCATTCTCAGTGGGAAATTTGGCCCCTAATTCTACAACCCGTGCCAACACTCTATCTTTCTTTCTAAGAAGAAATTCATCTAGTAGAGTGGGGTCAAAATCAAAGTCTGTGTGTGGAGATTCTAATTCATTTCCACTATGATCGACCATCTCTTATGTTTCTTTTTCCGTAGAAAAAATAGTGGTCCTAGGTCATGTCCAATGAAGGGGTTTGACCCTTTTCTGTTAGAGGTTTCCCAAGCTTGCGCTTGTTGTTCCTTGTATGTCTGTTTCTTTAATCCTAGACGTGTTTTAGGAGCCATGTTTTCGTGATAGTTTCACTAGGGTAAGTTGTAAATGTGTTCAACGCTTAGTGACCACCCCTAAGTGAGATGCAAGATGTATTTGTTAAGAGTATGAATAAGTCAACAATGTGAGAATACCAATGTGACAGAGTGATAAAAATCACCAGTGACACAAGCATTTGGTTTCAGAAACCTGTTTAAATGAAGTACCTCCTAGACTACGTTTCAAAAAGTAGTTTCACATCGCAAGATGATTAACAAGATGTCTTTCACTTATGCCAAGTTCAAGGGAATGAAAAAAATGTAAGTAAATACAAGAAGTCAATGCGACCTCCCAATCAATATCTATGATGAGCGAGATCGAACTCGATTAATGCCTATATGTCAAAAAGTGCCAATTACAATTCGCAAATGACACAACAATATCACCAAGATATGTTAACCTACTTTACACAAAAGTAAGGTATTGATATCAAGGTGTTATTTATATAACACGCACAAATGGTAACACCTAGCACTCTTTGAAATCGAGGTAATAATAGAACTGAACTAAAAATCTCAAATTATAGCTAGGAATAGTTAAAAATGTGTGTAGCGTAACTTTATAATATAGATATTTATGTCGAGTTTACAAGAAATGAGACGTAAGTATCAAAATTGTAGTGATACGATATAAACAAGCTAACTCTTCTAAGGAAGTCACCGGTGATGAACCATGCCTAACTACAATGACAATCTTGACATGGGTATCAAGATCACAATGGCTACCAATGACGTGAATACGCCTCCGCACACTTTAGACGTTTAACTTACCCAGCCACAAACATGGATGGGCGTAAACGGACATAAAAGTGACAGAAACAGTCGATTGGTAACACTAAAGGTAGTCACCCTTCTTCTGACCAACAAAGTGTCAAAAGAATGTGAAGGAAGAAAATCAAAAAAAAGGATGAAAAATGTTGGCTTCACTTCGGCAGAGTTTCACCTCACCCTAAGGCAAGTAAAAACTAGGTGAAAGTAACGCGTCACACGTTTCTCAATGAAAATATGGTTCACAACTCAACACTGTTTTAGAATGGTCAAAGTGGGCTCCTGGCCAAAGTATATCTTCCTAGGTGGTTCTCTCATCCTAGGTGCTACAAAGATTATCCACGAGCGGGATGATTTACCCAAAAAGTCATAATGACTAGTTTGGGAGTATCTCGACTTTGCCCCCTTCAAGCAAAGTGGGCAATAAATGTGTCCAATTGTGTACTTAAAAGGGTCACGTAGGGACAACTTGTAGCTCTATCTCACAAAGGATTTACTAGTCAGATAGGTAGTGCGGAGCACTTCCTGTTTCATCCACAAGGTTCCCTCTTGCTTGGACTACTTTGGGGTTCCTGGAACCACCCCCATTGTTGTAGCTTAAGGTGTTATGCCAAAGGGGTTATGTTCCAGTTGAGTGGAGAGGGACATACCCTTTTCTGAAACCTGCAATACAGTGTTTTGAATATGTTGTTCGTTTTATCTTTTTTAATTAGATGTGGTTTGCTCAAACACCGTTTGGCAACCTGTATAACAACTCTATTAGTAGTTTTCTGAATTTTGTTTCGATTCCTCCGTTCTTTGAAAAGCGATGGCATTTTGGTCCTGTATGATGATTTTTAGTAGTTTTCCATCAAAAGAGAAGGCATCATTTTTGATTCTCTAGATCATCCAAGGACATAAGAGAAGAGCATACGTGATTGTCTTCAAAAATCCAAAAAGATATCAAATGGAAAAACACTTTAATTCAACTATGCCAAATTAACCAATTCACACTCAAATACTCCTAACAACCTCAAAGCATCAAAAGGACTTAAGAATCATTTCTGATTCCAAAGATCACCCCAAGGGACGTGAGAGAAGAGCATATGTGATCTTATTCTTACAAGTAAACAACGTGCAAAATATTACCTAATCAGATACAAACATGTAAAAACAACCTGTAAAGACAAATATATGATTAGATAAACCTGTAAGAATGTTAGCACATCAACACCTTAATTTAAAAAAATACAAAAGGACACATGCACCCCTTTTTTAGCACCTGCATGTAGCTTAGGGCATATGTGCCACTTAAGGTTGTTTTAGCTCACAGTGCACCTGCGCCACCCGAGAGGTGTGTGCACCATGAAAATAGTATGTGCGCCACGAAAACAGTGCATGCGCCACTCTATGGATTTTTTTGATTTACCAAGTGCCTACGCCACCAGAGAGGTGTGTGTGCCACAAAAATAGCGTATGCGCCACTCCCGAGAAAAATAGATAGAAAAACAGACAGAATAACTACATTACCAGAAAAAGGTGTCTGCGCCACTAAAACAACATGTGTGCTCTGGTTAGGGCATGTGCACCGATCTGACAGGTTTCAGAATGTAGTGAAGGTACATTACGAAATGATGTCTGCCCCCTGCTTAGTGTACCTACGCGCTGGTTAGGGTGTGTGCGCAGGGTTAGCGCGCATGCATCAGGGGTCGGTAGATAGAGTAACATTTTTTACCAGTGCGCCTGCACCACTAGAGAGACATGTGCACCATGAAAACCACGCCTGCACCCCTAAAAACATGCCTGTGCCAAACCTGCAACCAAAATATGGCAACAAACACAAGAAAACTCACAATATCTCAAATTTTGACAAGTTAGCTTAAGAATGGCAATAACCCATTAAAATTATGGCTATGAACATGAAGTTACACATATCAAATGAGCAAAAATTCCAAGAAAATGGACATTAATTACTACATGTGCATATCAAAAGTTAGCCAAAATAATGAAACTTAAACTAAAATGCCATGGGACTAAGTGTCCCACTGGGCGTGCCAAATGTGTACAAGTATTTCATCAATTTAGCTAAATTTAAAGCAAGAAACTACCACCTAGAAATAGCTTCCTAACCTAGCTAGAAATGAGAAATGTGCACCATCATGATGAAGAAATAAGCAAGTCCTACCCTCAACATTATAACTTTGAAATGATCAAAACATAATGTAAATTAATGAACTCTATTCTCCTTAATTGCCTAATTTAACATTAAAATGAACCTAAGTAGTTCAATGGCAATCAAATTATATTGCTTGCTTTGATCCTTCAATGGGTACTTGGGTGTGAGGCTTAGCTCTTTAAGAATGGAGGATGGAGGGCTCAAGAATGACAAAAGGCTATTAGTATGAAACTATGTGCTTTCTTTTGTCTCTTGAGAGATTTAGGTGTAAGTGTAGAAGTAGAGGGAGGGTTGTTTATATAGCCCAAAGGATAAAGGATTCAACACATCCTCATGAATGTGGGACTAATGGAGATGTAGAGTTAGTTATGGATAAGGGGGGTTTAGATGGGGTTGAGTTAACTTTAGGAGGGTTTAGTTTGTCCTTAAGTGGCTCATGTGGATAAAGGGGGTGTATTAATTAATCAAGATGATTAATTAATACATGTGCAAGCTTTTATAAGCTTTTAGATGGATTTTAGTGTGATTTGGACCATTAGGAGGGAATTAAACCAATTAAATAGTGATTTATTGATTTAATGAGAAGGGAGGCTAATTAATTAATAATAATTAATTAGACTAGATAGAAGGTGTTGATTAATGAAGGGTCGTTAATTAGGGTATGTGTTGGATAGGCGACTTAATTAATTAGCGTAATGTAATCAATTAATGACAATGGAAGAGAAGATGAGCGCTATTGACAATATGTCATCAATTTGCGGGAAAGGAGATAATTAGCACAATTTAAGTATTTAAATTGCTTGGGTGTAATTATAGGTGTCTACAGGTTGTGATAGGTATATTTAACACATTGGTGCAACGTAGAAGAAATAACCCTTAAATTATTAATCCAACAATGTTACTATATAAATCCAATATACTTATGTCCATGGGTTGATATATACATATTTATATATTATTTAAACTTTGAATCAACATACATAGAAGAGTTGAATGAATGAATGATTTTAATACAATGAACAAATGATTTTAACAAAGTCAAGAGACCAAGTATTGTATGGGATAAAAATCATTAAGACAAGTGTTGTATTAGAGAAGAACCTCTTGAAAGAAAGATTATCCCATTGAGTTTTTGAAATAGCCATTCCTTTTTGATGTTATATCTTATACTATGAATGTTGATAAAAATAATATTGTTTTATCTAGCGTAGTATCCAAAAATAATTCAATTAGATTTTCCAATTTCAAAGTAAAGTCATCTTATATTTGCATGTCACTATAATTTGAGAATTCGATGACATAGATTCATCATGTCTCCACCATCCCTAAGGTATAAAATGGGCATGATTTCTTTTCCCACTCTTGTTTGATAACTATCCCTTGGACATCAATATTTCCCCCCTCTACTTGATTTCTACTCCTACATAAGTTTCTTTGTCATGATCATAAGTGGGATTAAATTATTTCACATGGTATTATTCCTTCCTCCCATGTTTCTTTTTCCAAATGGTTACCCTATATTTTTCTCATGCACTTTTTTATTTCCCCATTGGTGTTTGGGGAATTTTGCAAGCTAATGCCCCATTTTCCCATCTACTTGTTTTGTTTCATCCATGTGTTCTTCCTCGTACTTATTAAATTTTTCTCCACTACTATTTTGGACAACTATATGTTTTTTGTTTTATTTCACTTAGAATTAAAATCATAGTTAATTCCTTCAATGGAAAAGTACATATTTTAGCAAATAAAATATCATGTAGAACCATTGTTTTAATTTTGAAGCTACTTATTATTATGTATTTTTTATTATACCTCACTAAAAATATGTTAAACTTCTTGCTGGCGTATTAATTCCTTAAGTGTATACATCAAGGGGTGAATTGAAAAAAGAGTTAGGGTTAGTTTGTAGCACCTCATGAGTGACCATCATGGAACTTTCCCTTTCCTTCATATTACCACCATATTATGACTTTACCCACTCAATACATAGAGCCTTTAGATCATCTCCACACGTCTTTCAAGTTTATTACTTCACAATTAGGCCCCTCTCCTCTCCCTAACATTTTATTGGAGTAGTTTTAGTTGACGTTATCAAAAATGATTGTGTATGGTGGGAAAAAATGTGTCTAGACAACATGTACTCTCTTCATCCATTCAACCAGGGTATTGAGGCAATGAGTAAGAGACACACCAAAACTAACACACAATAGATAGAATTCAAAAGGGGTTACAAGGACTAATAATATCACATACCCAAAGGGAAGTAATCCTTACACTAGGAAAACCTAAGGTTTCCAAGGATCTAGGTCGAGATAGAGGATGGAACCCTATTAGGGTATCGATACTATGGTGGTGATTAAGAATAAAATACATATGAAATATCTATGCTAACTGAAGTAAAGCATACAACAAAAAATAAATATATGAATGCAATATATTAACCTAGCATGTGCATAAAATACTAAGCTAACATAAAGTATCAAGAAAATATCAAATACTACTCTATACAAAATGAAAAATTGAGTCAAAGCACATACATGTTGGGGGCATGTCGCCGATGCATCTATTTCACAAGGGACAATACACCAAGAAAGAATATATTTTGGGTGGAGAAGGGGAAAAAATTCTATCGTAACTCACTATAGGTGACCCAAGAGTTCAAGTAAGTTGATATATCAAGAAGAAGATCCAATCCAAGAGTTAAGATGCAAGAAATCCAAAAGATGAGAAAGAAGATGCAAGTTGATGTAAAAGAGCAGAGCTAATGGCAAGTTCATGTATGTATTTTTTCTATATCCTTATGTGAAAAATGTATTTTTGGTATTAATTCTGACGTCATCACCCATGGGAAAAGGCGTCGGACAGGAATTTAAAAATTCACCGATACAATCACCCGCAGGTGATGACATCAGATAGGGAGGGAAATGATAAGGGATGTGTGCAATCTATCGTGAAGAACAAAGGAAAAGAAATAATAATATGGTCATGGTGGAAGTAAGGTATTAGAAGGATGCAAAGAAAAATAAGAAGATAAGAGAAGAAAAAGTGGATAAATAGGACCAAAAGCCATTCTCTCTCCATGTATCATCCCTAACCCAATGGTTACGTGAATAACCATACCCCTATCCTAGAATGATCCCCTTAAGGCACCCATTCCAAAAATAAATTCATTATTGACCTATAACCGATAAGATAATTTGTTAATAACATGTATGAAAATATAAAATGTGATAAATTAGGTGTATACATATGCCCCAACCATTGATTATCGCATGTTGCAATCATGAAACATGGGATAGTCAGCAAAAAGAATGATAGATAACACAAAAATAAAAAGAAGAATTTGAAAATAAATAAAGGTCCAACTGAAATGAAATATACCCACCAATGCGAACTTGATAGTGTCAGTCATCCTACCAAGTACGTGCGCAATCCATGCTACTAGAACCCTAGATAAGCAAAACTGAAAGGAAACAATAAAGGATCATCAATAAAATAAGACATAAATAATCTAGCTAGCAGCCCATGGGATGAATTTTGTGTCATAGGATTATAGAGGTAAGGTGTCATAGTGTAAAAGCCAAGAGGCAAGTGGCAATGGTGAAAACTGAAAAAAACCATATGGTAGAAGCTAAAAATAGGCATTGTAATAAAACCCGAAGGTGCAAATAAATATAACATAGATGATTAGCTAAAAGGGCAAATAAAAATTCTGAAAAGCACAAAAAAATATGAGGTAGATGATATATGAATAAGAGAGATAAGTAGATCCAAGCAAGACTAGGATCCTAAACAAGGATGCAGAAGAGCACGACGATTCCATATGAAAGACTAGAGTGGAAGAGTTGATAATACTATCTAATATGGTTAATGAAGTAGTGAATTTGAAAAAGGAAATATTAGAGATGGTAGCTGAGTGCTGAAACTCTCAAGTTCTGTCATACATGAAACTTTTTGATAAATTGGGCATTTGTTAGTTCTTTGAAGATGTGGCCTTTACTAGTTTCAAGGTGATATGTGTTAGGGCTGATGATATCTTTGATGAGGTAAGGACCCCACAAATTCTAAGGGTATTTTTTTTATTTTTCATGAGTATAATCAAGTTTGAGGACAAGGTCACCCATGTTGAAAGCACATGAACGAACAAGTCTATTTTGCTACTTGTTCATACACTCTTTTTACTTCTAGTTACAAGTATAGGAATGATCACGTCGCTCTTCTAGGATGTCAAGTTCATGAAGACACACCTCATAGATTTCCTCATTTGGAATGATCCTACAGAGGGATATACAGAGTGAAGAAAGTTCTACCTCGAGAGGACGAACAACCTTGGCTCCACAAGTAAGAGAGAAATGCATTGTTCTAGTGGCCATATGGACATTAGTGTGATATGCCCATAATGTAGGATATATATTTGTATGTCAGTCTGTATGTGACTCACGAACTATATTTTATAGGATTGTATTGATGATTTTTTTCATAGATTTGGATTTTCAGTTGCATTGTGGATGATAAAGTGTTGAGAATCGATGTTTGAACTTGAACTTAATGGAGAGTTGCTTCATTTATTTTCATTTAAAACTCCCACCATTATCACATATGATGGTTTGGGGAATTCCAAAGTGGTAAATGACTTTTTTGAGGAAAAATTTGTGGTTAGTAAGTCCAAACATGTTGGTGAGGGGCATGGCTTTAACCCACTTGGTGAAATACTCCATGGGAGTAATGATGAATACATGAATGTCTTGAGAGTAAGGGAGATTTTCATTGTAATCCAATCCCCATATAATAAAGGGCCATGTAGTTGCAACAAATTTTAGCTCAGCCGTAAGAGAATGAATTAGATTAACATGATATTGGCAATGATTGCACTTTTTGACAAAGGCATAAGAATAAGATTTGAGTGTAGGAAAATCGTAGCCCATACGCAGGAATTTGTGTCTAGTATCATGATAGCTATAATGGCCACAAAAAGTGCCTTGTGTAGTTCTTCTAAGACAAGGGGAGCCTCATCCTTGTTAACGCATTAAAGTAGGGTACCTTTAAATTTTTGATAATACCATCTGGATAAGTCTAGTATTGGATAAATTGGTGAATTTTTTCATCTCATAGATCATTGACATGGGTGTTTAACTCAATTTGATAGACATCCTGGACACATTGGTGATGTGCGGTAGTAGGGGTTTGATAATTTTGAATTAGGGGAGTAATCTCACTTTAATCAGAGTGTGGTTGGAACTGTGTGGAAGATGTGGCTAAAGAGTCAGCCAAGGAATTTTATTCACGAAGGATTGATTCAATGGTAAATAAAAAGAAGTGTGGTTTTAGCTTATGAACTAGGTCATAATAGGCTTTAATGTTTTCTCTATGACAATAATGTGCACTGCTAACATGTTGACACACTAACTATGACTCCCCCATGACATGGAGATAAACAATATTCCTATCAAGGGAAGCTTGCATGCCCATGATAAGAGCTTCATATTCGACCATGTTATTGGTGACCTCAAATTCTAGTCGATAGGAAAAGGGAAAATTTCGGTTAGAAGGATCAGAGAGCATAGAACCCACCCCAGATCCCTGAAGGCATTTCTCCCCGTTGAAGTGTAACAACCATGTATCCTCATGAAAATTTATGGTAATTTCTTATTCGGTGATCTTGGTGCTTGGTTTAGCCTTAGATGAGGGAGGTGCTTCATTATTGGTGTCAGAGGATTGTGCCTCAATACCAACCATGAAGTTAAAGACATATTATTTGATAGAAATATAATCATAGATACCCTTAATGAGGAGGATGTATTCATCATGTAGTGCATTGTGAATTGATTGAGGAGCAAGGATGGGAGTGAAGGCTAATTGGTATATAATAAATTGGCCTTTTACCACTCACTGTGTGATGATATAGAGGTCAAGTTCCATAAGAGTCATCCACTTCCAAAAAATATCTGTTGGAAGGACAATGTTTGAGAAGAGGTGTCTTAAAGGATTTGTGTGGATGATGACATAAGTGGTTTGGTAAAGCATGTAATGTCATAGTTTTGTAGCTGTGTAGTAGATGGATAGGAAATCTCATTCGATGGAAGTGTATTACATCTCATAATCTAGAAGGGTTTGAATAAAATAGTAGATGACATGGTCCTTTCCATTTTCATCTTCCTATGCTAACATTTCCCTTATGGACATTGGTGTGGTTGAGGTATATAATAACAAAAGTTGATCGGGAGAAGGAGGCTGTAATATTGGTAGTGAAGATTGAGATGGTTTCACGGGGGGTTCATTAGTAAAATTATGGTATAAAATGTTCATTTGAAGGGTATTAAATAATACCCGTAATGTTAGTTTTTACCTCTAATTATTCAATTGATAATACCCCCTCCCCTTATATTATTAGAATCAAAATACACACTATTTTTCCATGTACCTTATCAATTTTTCCATTACAATTTTATTTACCCCATTTTCTATACCCTAATATATCAAACGTAAAAGATATCATGTGTCCCACTCAATTGTTATTTTCTTAATATGACTTTTCTCTAGAAAGAGAGTTTTAAGCCATTTAAGACCTATTACCAAATACCTTAATGTTAATCTTTAACCATTAACTAATATTTATTCAAATACTTAATATGGTGGAATAACATCATGTGTTGAAGATCATGCTCAATCATAGTTTTCTACCATTTTATTATTTATTTTTTAAGAATCTTCTAATTTAGATTTCCTTATTAAAAAAAATTATAATATAACTTTATGACCATGAACCTTTATAATTTTTAAGATATTTATATTTTAAAAACAGGGTTTAAATGTTTTAGTTTTATATTAAAATTAACCTTACCTCTTCTTTAGAACACCTTTCTAACCTACCCCTAATACCTAATTCAAAATATTAATAAATTAAACCCTTTCACCCCATAATGTCTATTGGTATATTGACTTTGTTTTTATCAATATTACCTCAATATTAATTAACGTGCTAGGATTTTCCTTGCTAATGAACCCCCCGTGGATTGTTTCATGTTATCGAAAGCTTGTAGACTGATTTAACAAATATGGAATTTTTAAAAACCTTTTTGCTGAGTCACACATGATAAATAAATGCTAAAACACAATTCTAGCACAAAAATAAGCTAGATTAAAATGGAACCCTAGGTGCAAGAGAGAGGATAAGATACTTAGCTAATATTTACTTAATCCTAAAGTGTTCTAGACTAGAAGACTGATAAATAGGAGGAGGAGGCTATTACAACCACACTTAGAAAATTTTGTAATTGTTGGATGATCCTAGACTAGGGCACTTGGACTAGGGCGAGCGCACCTACATGCCTGAGATCTTTGTTTGGTGCATGTGACTTCGTAAGAGCTCGAAATCTAGTTTTTTTAATGTTGCAAGGTGGTCACTAACTTTCACTATTGATCACCCGTATGTCACTGGATGATTGCAGAATTCTCCTGTAAGCTGAAAAAATGATATCCTGTAAAACCCCAAAGTACATCAAATCCTAAAAAAGAAAGATGTAAATGGGGAGTTAGACTGACCCCGGTAGTCACCTAACAGAGTGAACTTACAACCAAACGTTGTACTGCATTTCAGAATCCATGTAGTTTTTTTTGTGTGTGTAAAAATTATGCCCTAGGAAGCCCTTGCACAAGTGTTCGTGATAACGAGTGATAGATATATGTAGAAATATGTGTGTGTGTGTGTGTGGACGGAAAAATTAACTTCCCATCCTATGCGTGTATGTAGAAAATGCATTCACTTGTCCCTTGAGTGAGTGTTATATGAATGCCTTTGATGCTCTTAGAATGCATTTGGATGCAACCTTATGTGATGATGATAGATGTTTAGATATTGGTCCCTTATTATGGTCACATAGCTTTGTATTTATATGATTCCCTTGTTTGAATTTTGCAATTGAAAACTAAAAGGCTAACCCATAAGAAAACAAGAAGCCCAAAAGATAAAAGAGGCCCAAAAGAGGCGAGTAAGATACAAAGAGGTCAGGGGCACCTAGAGGGGATGAGGGTGCTTGGGTGCTAGTGTCTAGAGTCAATAAAGGTAAATAAATGAATATTATATTGGGATGTGGGGTGTGCAAGACCAAAGATAAAACAAAAAGACAAGAAATAGGCTAAAGACAATAGTTAATTAGTAATTTTCTCGCTTAAAATTCATATGAATAGTAATATGTGATTAGGACCTAGAAATATACCCAAGTTCATGATTTTGTGTCTACACTAACAATCCTTTGTCCACTCAAATTTGGTAGAATTTTGGAGTAGAATACTTATGACATGTACACCATAGGTGAATTCAGGGAAAAATCATCCAATTTACCCAAGTTTACCAAGAAAATTTCGTATTTCGTCTATGGAAGATGGTCGTGGCATGTCAAAGATAGCCTTAATATTTTTTGGATCCACATCAATGCCACATTTTGATACTAATAAACCTAAAAGTTTTCCTTGAGTCACCGTAAATATGTATTTTCTAGGATTGAGACAAAGCTTTTAGTTGCAAAGATGCCATAGGGTGATGTCTAGGTCATGAGCATGATTGGATGTCCATCAATATTTGATGAGTAGATCATCCATAGAAAATTTTGCTATTTTATGTATAAGACCATGAAAGATGTGAGTCTTGGAGCGTTGATACATTGTGTTGACATTTTTGAGACTGAAGGTCATTTTGACATAACAATAAGTACCCCATTTTGTTGTAAAAGCGGTTTGATGTTGATATTTAGGAGCGATTTGGATTTGATTACATCCTTAGAACCCATCCATGAGAGATAACATTTCATATCTTGTCATGGAGTCAACGATGGCGTCGATGGAGGGTAGAAGAAATTTACACTTAGGACAAACAAGGTTAAGGTTTCTGAAATCAGTGTAAATATGGAAGACGAGGGTAGCCTTCTTTATGAATAGGACAATATTAGAGACCCATTCAAAATAGTCCACAATGTAGATGAATTTGACATCTAAAAGTTTAATGATTTATTTATGACAAACATCATTGATTTTTGGAGGGAATTTTCGAATACTCTGTAAAAAAGGTGTAACGTCGGGATAAGTAATGATGTTAAGAGAGACAATCTCATGATCAATGCCTGACATGTTGACATATCCCCATGTAAATAATTCCTTGTTTTTTATTAATATTTCAATGTGACATTCACGTAAATGGTGGAAACAATCCCTGAGCATGACTACATGCAAGGGATTGTCATCCAATTGCACACTGAATGTTGAATCAACTAACATAGCATTGTTGTCTTATAAATGATATAGAGCTTTAGGTAATTTAACTACCTGATTCTGACACGGATCGATAATAATGACATGTTCATCAAAGTGCATGGATGGCTTGGAGAAATTCCCTAATTTATGATGGCTTCGAGGAAGTTTATCCTCTTGCGTGTATAGGAGATCTAAAATAGCCTCAACATTATCTAAAGTGGGGAGAGAGCCATGATATTCCATATCAATTTCTAGGCCTACATATCGTTTTCCATCTCGTTGTTGTCTAGAAATAGTTTGTCATACGTGTAACACCCTATCATCAAAGGCAATTAATTTGGGTAAAAAATCTACATTGGCCATGCTAGAAGTACAAGCGCCATCGGTAATTGTAGAGGTTGGATCAGGAGTGTCCAAAAGCAGAGGATTGATGAGAGGCACATAAGGAAGTTCTTCCTCATCATCTTCATTTTGCTAATATCGTAATTAGAAAGCCCATAAGATGTATCGATAGTGTTTAGATTGGAATCACTAGGATTACATTTGGGCCAAGGCACATTGGTAGTGCAGAAATTCCAAGTATTTGGATTCAGCTTGCGAAATGATGTAGTCGTTGTCATTAGAAAGAGAAAATTTTATCTCTTCTTCCTTGGGTTTGGGAACCTCCTCTTTAGCCATGACACTGATTTGCTGAAATATCAGAGCAAGAGGGGAGGGTGATCGGAAAAGATTTGTGAAATTCCTAATTCATTGTAGTCTTAGTGGTTGGAAGTTCAGACATGATGAACATGCTCCTTTGGCTTGGGTTGTGGTGGATACCAATCCTGAGGTAAGAGCACTATTGGTCAATATTGTACAATTTCATCACATAATCTATTCTTTTTTACCTTGTTTTTTATTTCATTAGGTTCATCATCATCTAAATCTACTAGTGTAATATGAATTTCAAGCCTAAGATCAAAGAATTCCAAATATGGGATACCTTAGATTTCAGGAGCAGTGGGCATTAGGAATGGATCATTAGGAAATGGTACCAAAATATCCCAAGGATTGGGATCAACATGATGCCTAAAGAGTTAGTTGTTGTGAATGAATTTAATACACTTGTATTTGGATGATGAAATTGTGCACGTGTGATGTGTCTAAGAGTAACCCATCAAGAGATTATAATAGAGAGGATGATATAAAACCAAAAGCTTTGTGCGAACCATTTTGGTTCCAATTTTTATGGGAAACCAAATGCATCCTATGGGTTTTTCCTTTGTTTTGTCAAAGCCATGACAAGTTAAGTGAGTAGGTTTGAGGTTTTTGATGAAAAATTTGAGGTTTTTGATTAGAGAATAGGAAGCTAATTTAATTCCTGACCCTACATCCATAAGGACTCTATGTAATTGAGAATTTTGGATAAATACACTAATAATTAGGGGTAGGTCATCTACATGAAATGATACTTAATCAGTTATAATGTCATCCTCCAGAAATTCCAAGGCTAAACAATCCTAAAATGAAATTTGTGGAGATCATCCCATAGTCTCAATGTGATGAATTTCTGGGGCTGTAGATGTGGTGGGAGCTTTGGGATCCTCACTAGGAGGATTCTCAAAGATTTTAAAGCAGTTGAAGAAGGAATTTGTGATGTGAAGTCGAAGTACACATGAGTTCCATAAAGGAAATATTACATGTAAGAGAGTGTAGTTCATCTAAAAATTTCTAGTGTGGCTTGGAGTAACTCCCATAATGATACTGTGGTAGTGGCATGATAGAATGTGTGTCCAAACCTGATTATGGTTTTGCGTTCGATGGAGATATTTTATCTGGAGAAGGGGGAATGGGATACTTTCTTAGTAACACTATTGATACCACGGGTGAAGGTTTAACTGCGGGAGAGTAGACACTAAATCACAAAATTTGGGTATCTATCTAGTCATAATCTCATACTACTATTCATATGATTCCTAAGTGAGAAAAGTATTACTTAATCCCTATCTTTGGCCATATTTTCTTATTTTCTATTCCCTTTTTTGATCTTGCACTCTTTCTATCCCAATGTGTCTTTTTATACTTCAACATTTCTCATCCTACACACCAATGCCTAGCCAGGATGCCAATGCCAGGTGCCCCCATCCCCTTTGGGTGTCTTGACATCTTTTTACTTTGTTCACATATTTTAGGTATTTTCTAGTTGTTTGGGAATCTTATCTTTTCAATAGTCATCCCTTTTGGGGTTAATTACAAAATTTAAGCAAAGGAATCATATAAATATAAGGTTATGTGATCATAATAAGGGACAAATCACTAAGCATTAACTATGACCACCTAAGGTTGCATCCAAAGGCATTATCAAGAGTATTCAAACATCCATCTAGCATCCACACATAGGGGAAAGAGAATGCTGCAGGGGCGTGTGTAAATGAACCTCATCTCATGCATACACATCCACTATGGGGGCATGCTGCTCCTACTACATTCACTCCACATTTCATTCCATCTCATCCACAACATACTACATATCTTAGTCGCACTTACTCTTGTTTTTGTATGCTTACGTGTACACTTTGTTTACCATGCTAGACAGAAATCTTGTATGTCATTATCTTTATCATATATACATGTGTGTTCAATTTCCTTCTAGATGTGATCACATATTCTACATATCGATACATGTAACATGGAAGCTTGGTGTAATACCTCTTACTAGTCCCACAAAGGGTCCTGGGGGACATCCACTTTTGTACTCATCACAAGAGCTATTGTTTCATTTTTCATAGCACACTACTACTATTGGATTATACACGCTTTAAAATACTTTTTATCTTTATAACATGCTTATGAGTGCTTCATGTGCATCATTTTTTTGCATGTCTATTTTTTACCATGGTTTTCTACTACTTTACTGGTTATTGTCTTCCATTGCTTGTCATTATATGACATTTTTTAAAGGATTTGCCCTATGTATTGATTGTTATTTGATTTCTTGTATGCTTATGGCCACCATGGCATTGATTTTCTTGCAACATCATGAGTGATGTCCCATGTTTTTAAGCCACTTTTAATTGTCTACTTTGTTTTCTAATGTGTTTACATTGTCTTCTTGCGTGCTAGCTTACACATTGTCTTCTTGTTTGCTAGCTTACACATTGTCTTCTTGTTTGCTAGCTTACATTTTATTTTCTACATGCATGCTTATCTTTCTTGCACTAACACTTATTTCTAGCCACTTTGTTTGCATGTGCCTTAGTTTCTACCAAACACACTCCCTCCCCCTACAGGGCATCAATTTTAGCACAACGACTAGTCCTCCTTTGGGTCACATACTCCTCAGTGATGTCACATGTACCCTAAATGAGGGGGGCATCATTTGGGCGAATCAATGACACCACAAATAAAGTTCAAAGTCATCACACAATACATTCTAGTATTGATACAACATAGTCATCACTCATAATAATACCCCAGGTCCTGACTTGGGTCCTCAACACAACACAATCTCTAGTGCCCAGACTTAGACAGTAGTGCCTGGGCGCACTTGAACCTTCCTGGATGCTTACGAGTAGGGGAAGTTACACAACATTTTTTTGTTTAGAAATTTTTTAGAAATATTACACAACGTATTTTACAGGGCACACAGTCCTTCAGCACTCGGCATGCATACACTACACAACATTTTCTACTTTCGCGTTGGATCGGAACTGTTCGAAATGGATTGGATTTTTACACACCTTCTACAGTGATGTTCATATTATAGGAAGTAGTTAAAGGTTTGAGGATGACACCCGAATTTCCTCCCTACACTTCTTCCATGTCTTGGCCTGAGATTTCCTAAAAAACTCACACACAATGCAATTGACATGAGATTGCTTGAAAAAATTGTTCTTCTACAACATCATTCAGGATCCTTTCTATCTCTTTTTTCTCATCACGGATTAGGTGCACATGTTATTTTTTGCATTTTTACATACTTTTTACATGCTTTTTACACATTTTTCTCATATTTCTCACATGCACACATATTTGACTACTTGATCATTCTTCTCTTTACCATGTCCATCCTTATGGGAAGCGGTAGTCACATCACATCAATAACATCAATCACATCGTCAATCACTCTAGCATCGAAATAAAAAATAGGTACACACGTGATATCTACATATGCAGTCTCGCCCTAGGGTCATCATTATAATCATCACTTTTCATTGCCTCTTCTCTAGCTTTTATGCTTCACATTTTTTATCTTTCCATGCTTTTCCTTAAATCTTGCCACACTTTTCATCATTGATCTACATGTTTCTCAAGTACACATATCTCATCTAATTTATTTTATCAAACATTCTCTCAACAACATAAAGTGGGGGAAAATGTAGACACTAAATCATAAACTTTGGGTATCTATCTACTCCTAGTCACATATTAGTATTCATATGACACCTAAGTGAGAAAAGTACTAATTGATCCCTGTATTTGAAAAAAATTGCTTGATTTCTATTTCCTTTATTGATCTTGCACTCTTTCTATCCTAGCATGTCTTTTTATACTTCAAAATTTCTCATCTTGGATACCAGCACCCAACTAGGATGCCAACGCCAGGTGTCCTTGTCCTCTTTGGGTGCCCTAACCTCTTTGTACTTTTTTCACATCTTTTGGGTCCTTTCTAGCTATTTATGTATCTTATATTTTTCTAGTCAACCTTTTCGGTGTTAATTATGAAATGCAAGCAAGGGAATCATATAAATATAAGTTTATGTGATCATAATAAGGGACCAAGCACTAAGAATTTTCTATCGTCACCTAAGGTTACATCCAAAGGCATTATAAAGAGCATTCAAGCATCCATCTAGCATCCAAACACAAGGGGAAGGGACTGCTATCTCTACATAAAATTAATAGGAGGAGAAGTTCATTCTTTTATGTACATATCTACTTAAATTGTTTACATCTAGATACTTATTCGTTATCAAGTGTGATATGAAAGAGCCACCTAGGGAACAATTCCACACACACACATAGAACTATATTGGGTTTGAAATGTAGTATAGTTCTCACTCGTAAGATCACTTGTTTGATAGCTGAGGACACTCCAACCCCTCATTTGCATTATTTTATTTTTGGAATTTGATGCGCTTTTGAGGGGTTTGCAGGTCATTTCTTTATTGCAAGTTACTGACGACATCTGCGGATTTGGTGTGATATACTAGCGATAAGAAGTGAAGGAAAGAAAACACCTTGCAACCCTGTGAATCTAGTTTTCTGAGATCCTGAGTATTCACGGGTGCCTAGAACAGGTCTGAAGCACCCCAAGTTCCCTTGAACCTCTATAGGTACCATGGTCTAGCATATTCTGGTACATCTATTATTTTTCTGAGGATCGGTTTGACGCTCTTCCCTCTGTGTTCATCAGTTTGGAATTTTGGCACAACCCAAATTTTATTGTGAACCAACTAAGTATTTCTATCTCTTCATTTTGTAACTATGATATCATATATTCTAGCTTACTTTGCTTGGGTATAAGCTATATTTAATTTCTTATATTCAACACTATTACATAATTAGTATTAGACACCTATTTATTTCAATATTTTTTTAATCAGGGAGTGGGCTCCACTATTGGTAGATCTTGGGAAGTATCAAACAAAGATGGGTTATCAACAAATTTCTTTGGTTTAATAATATGATCTTTATGGGTAGGATTATGCCTATAGTTAGTTTTTGCGGCATTGACATATTGGGAATCTAAGAAAATTTGATTGTACGAGGGTTCTATGGTACCCACAACATTCTTCGTGGATTTTTATGGTGTTCATTTTAACGATTAGAGTGATATCTCTCTAAAGATTGATAATTTTCATAGCGTTCTTGTATGATGGTAGAGTAATCGAATGAGGAACCAAGGAATAATTCAAGGGATACCTTCCTAAGGTCTTTACAATTACTATGTGAGTGTCCTATGGCTGCATGTCACCAACAAAACGAATCACCCATGAAAGTGGGCAGAGCTTGTTTCAAAGGAGGGACAATTCGTGGAGTGGGAAGGATTTAAAGAAGTTCAATGCAAGATAAAGGAGTATGAAGGGAGATGAAAGGATAATCATGGTGTGCTCCCATTCATTTCTCTCTAGAATGATTAATTATATGTGTTGTTCCTTTAAGCTTGAGCGATGAGTTAGAAGTGCATCCAAACTTGCGCATAAGGTGGTCTTGTATTTTAGCTTGCTCAAGGGCTTCCTCTAACGTGATAGGAGAGAAATACTTCACCTTGTATTGGAGGGTTTGTGTAAGGGCCTTAAGAAAGATTTAGGATAAAAATTTTATATTAAGGTTATAGTTAACTTATATGGGAAAATCTTTCTAATTTTTAGTAAAGTCGTGAGATGATTCATTCATTCCTTGTTTAAGATGTTGAAATTTTCGCAAGGTATAATCGGGTAGATATTGTTGTTGGAATTTAGAAATCAAGGCCTTGACTAAGCCTTCTAGATCAACTATTGAATTGGGAGGAAGCTGATTATACCATTATAGGGCCTCACCCACTAAGGTTTTTGCTGGAAGCTTAGTTGTTGTAGACACAAAATCTATGCACTTGGGTACATTTCTAGGTCCTAAAAGCATGCTAGAATTTACATGATTCCTAAGTGAAAACCACTAAAAGTATCTAGCAAGGGTAAATAAAAATACTAACACCATATAGTCTATTAACAAAGCTAGGAATTCAAAAATAGTTACATCAATGATTAAAGCTTAATGGAATGATTGAAAGAACTAACATGATATATCAATCAATCTTAGCTAAAGCATTCCTACTTAGGATCAATTGCTAACTAATATAGACCTAAATAGATCTAGGAGAAATCAAATTGGGGTTTTTTTGCTCCTTCAAGAGAGGTGAGATGGTCTCTCCAACAATGACTACAAGGTCATATTAGATACCCATCTACTAACCCCATTGAAGATTGGAGGAAAATATTGAGCAAGCTAAACCTAGAAGGAAGTTGGGATCATAATCATATTTATTATATGATATGAAAATCAAAGCATGGTGTAAAGTTAAAAGGTATGTGGTTATTCCTTTTTATAGTTTTCCATTTGGGGAAAACTTGCATCTTGGTGCATGTGGGACTAAAAGCAAAAAGTATATTAAGAATTACTAATCATGATTAGTGAATTAACAAGTGATTAGGACGAGAGGAGTCGTAATCAACCACTTAGGGTCAATTAAGAGGATATGATAAGATTTTGAAGCCTTATGAGATGTTGTGGAGGGAAGTGGGGTGATTTTGAATGGTTGGAATATGGATTTGAGTGAATAATAGGGTATATTGACCAAAACAAGGGTAAAATACACTTAATTAGCTAATGATTACTAATTGTCTATTTGGAAGAGGATTTTGACTTACGATGTGTTGTAAATTGGCATCCTGAATGTGAAAGAGGCTAGGTAATCAAAAAAGCGTTGTTAATTAACCAAAATGGTAAGAAACGTTAGTTAATTAGCAAAAATCACTAATTATAATGGAAATGGTAAGAATGGGAGTGATTAGTGTGCTTTTAGCAATAAGATTGCTAAAATGGAATTTAGGTGTCTACATTTGCCCTTGCTTTATGTGAAGTAAGTGAAATCACTTAAAACATAGTAGACAAGCATAAGTAAGTAAATTTTTGAAGAAAAATTAGTAGAATGAAGGATGCCCCCTCAATTGTTGATGGGGTGATAGAAGAAGTCAATCAACGATCGAAAATATGATCGAAACAAATGGAAGAAATGCGATAGAAATAAACATGACTGTTTATTACCCCATGTGATTTGGAATAAAAATTAATAGTGATAAGACATGATAGTGGAGAATAGGAATAGATCTTGCATCTAATATTCAATAAGAAATGGTGTTTCATCATGTTTCCCCTATGATTTACATCATTGACCCTTATTAAATTAAACAAAATTGTAAAATAACATGAACAACTATATTACTAACATTTGTTCATTGCTAAAAATGTGTAACCCATGTAAGATACACAATGCAACATACAAAATGCAATGAAATATGATAAAGTAAACCAACTAACCTAACAGAGAAACAAGTACAATCACACATACTCAAACAAACAACATTCAAGATAGTTGCACCAATATTTTTGTTATCAAGCTTTAGTTCCCGAATGTTCATGTTGTAACAAAAAGGGTTAAAAATGGTGCCTCAAGCAAGGATACATGCAAGGGGAATAACAGAGGAAACAAATGATCCCATGAAAAGCATTCATGTACTATGACACAATCTCTGACAACTCACTATTGCATGGGAGTACTTACATAGTAAGGCAAGCCAACTTTGTTAATGGAGGTAAATCATAATGATCTGTAAGTCATTTGAGACACGAACAAGCAAGAACCTAAGAAATATAATTTTGTATGAAAAATTTCGATGTTCAAGGACAATGCATTTAATACAGTCTTTAGCTGTGTGCATGTCATTTACCAATTTTTGAATTTTTTCTAAATTTTTACAATTTTTTGGATTTTTAATGATTTTAACAAATGTTTTGGGATTTTTTAAAACACATTTGAATGTTTTTAGGAGTTGCGAAACATATTTGAATGTTTTTTAATATTTTCTAGAATTTTTTTGAGGCTATGTACAGGAAGACGAAGAGACGTGGATTCCCCTAGCGACAGATGGGATGTACTAGGGAAGAATGCCACGTGTATGCGCAAGAAGAAGAAGATGAAAATATGCCCCAACGAGATAGGGGAATATTCAAAGGAAAAATCTTCACATGCAAAAGTTAGATCAAGGCCAATATGGATAGGTTCGATCATGATGATGAACATAACCTAATGACATACTAGGAAAGATCAAGGATGCCCCTAACGTAAGTTGGCAAGAAGCACATGATAGAGAGAAGTAGAAGATTTTTTTTATGAAGGGGAAAAAGGTTCCCACAAATATGAAAAAATGACAATATTATACACATGGATATTCTGAATGAAGATGAAGAACATCGAATGTTGTGAATGTAGCTTAGAAGCCTCGCGATGAAGAAGCTATTAGACAAAGACACAAATTGTGAGACAAGATACTGTTGGCGAGAAAAATTTTTGGGGACAAATTGGTGGATTTATTGTCAATGCTCTAGGAGTCTAAGTCCCTCTACTTAACTGGTGCAACTGTTGTATATACATGCACGAGTAAAAAGGTGTGTTTTCTTGATGACCTTACAGCTGGGATCCAACAGGGGCACTCCACTGACCCTGCAGAAAAGCTAGAAATTTCTTGCTAGAGAGGACTTTGTATGTAAAGTGGGAAAGGGGAGTGAGAAATGAGATAGGATAAATAATGTTGCAGGTAGAAAATTAGATTCCTACACACACTAGTTAAAAATTTCAACACATGCATTTATGAAAAAAAACAACTCTGTAAATAGCAACAAGACCAATTAGAATTTATGAGTGCAAAGTATCAATAAATCCCTCAGTCAAAAAATGTTAGAAGCTCCTTCTTTTATTGATTGCTTAAACAAAAGGTGCACATAGTGGAGAAATGGAGGAAATTTGAGAATGGGGGAATGGAAGAATTTGGCTATCTCCTTTGTTCTCTCAAAGCACTCTTGAGTTTACAAAATCAATCACCAACCCTTTGAAATGAGAATGGATTTACAATTTATATAATGAGATACGACTCTTCATGGACCCCCTGATGCCTTTTCATATGTCTCGATATGACTTAAGATTCTACGACTTCCTAGGAAAACATTAAGTCCCTTTTTATAACATACAAAAAAGTGCAACCCAATGCAAGATTATAATATTGAGGAGAGATAAAGTTGGGAGGAAAGAAGAGAGAGAGAGAGAGCATAAATTAGAAGAAGGAAGAATGATGTTGATGATGAAAGATTCTGCCTCTGATAAAGCTTATTGACCCTTCTAGATGACTCTATGAAGCGCTCCAATGTGATGAACTATGAATTCCTGAACTCTTATGCACACTGAGAAAATTTCTTAAGATGACATGTGAACATCGTTAATTAAGTGTTTAAAAACACTATCAAATGACTCATTCGGTGTCCATGAGTATCACTTGTGAAGATCCTCCTCTGAATGGAGTTGAGCATTGGAACAAATCTTGTCCTAACTCCCTATACTTCTGCCGCACTGCTTGGATGATTCAAACATGATCCCGATGAAGCATCTTATGAATGATTTGATGGTGTCAACTATGAATTCCACCTCCCACATACCAATTGAAGCATGAAATGAGTGTCGAAAGACACTGTTAACATCCTCACTATCACCTACTCTGCATAGTATGATGATAGAGACTACACTTTTTTGTATCTCTTACTCGGAAGTGAAAGAATACGTTGGCTTCTAACCTATCCATTTATGCTTCATGATTTCTTCAGAAAAAACAACTTCCTATTTTTAGTAAGTATGAAAAATCAGCTACCTCGAACCTTAATTGGATGTTGCAACTCAGATTTCCCTTTCTCCCTGCATTCCTCTCACCTTCTGGATCAATTTTCTATTTTTTATAGGTGCTTGTGGGACCACTTACTATTTTTAGTAATTGTCAAAATTATACCAAAATTTCCATTCTGATGAATTCTTAGATGCAGTGCATCATCTATGTTCAACGCCCCCCTCGTAGGTTCTTCTATTGATGAATTTCCCAAAATAGCAGTCCCCTATGTAGAAGACCTGCTATTTTTAGAAATTGGGATTTTATAGGTCGGATTGATGTGGAATGAAGTTTTCTGATATGGGTTTTTTTCCAAATATCGGCTCTATGAAATCTTAGACCTTCCCGTTCAATAATTTAGGAGATTTTAAACTTTTAAAGTTCTGACCTGGCGACACTTCTAGACACGACAACTACTTCTGTGCTTCTAGTGAAATCTAGTTTTGATCTAATTTTCGGTTTGATAGGAAATAAAGATTTTTTCTCTGTTAGGCCAGAAAGAGGATTTCTTCACTGTGAATGTTTTATTCCATGGGAGGAGGGTCTGAAGGTGTGTTTCTAATTTTTTTGATAGAATAATGTACAAAAAAATATTTTTTCAATCCGTGCATATGTTTGCAAGATTTCTTCAAAATTCTATTTTGTGGCAATGGGGATTTTCAACTTTCTTCTCTATTCTTCATTTCTTCTCCTTAGTTTGATAAAATATTATTTTGTGCTTCTAATGAAATCTAGTTTTGATCTGATTGTCGGTTTGATAGGAAATAAAGATTTTTTCTCTGTTAGGATGGAAAGAGGATTTCTTCACTGTGAATGTTTTCACAACACGCCAGGTTCCATGGGAGGAGGGTCTGAAGGTGTGTTTCTAATTTTTTTGATAGATTAATGAACAAAAAAATATTTTGTCAATCCGTGCATATGTTTACAAGATTTCTTCAAAATTCTAGACCCATTGCGCCAAAGTGTTGTGAAAAAATTAATTTCACAATATTTTAGGTATTTTAATTCCCTTTCTAAATATGTTTTATTTTTCTCCTAACTCCATTCGAAGCTCCCGAAATAACTTTTGGAATCTCAGTAATTGTTTTGGCCTATGCACTGCCTAGGCTTGTGAACCCTGATTTTAGTGAAACTATCCCAACTTCTCAAGATCCTTCATGGATCTTCCTAAATAAAATCCATGATTTTTTAGGCCTTTGATTCACCTCTATGTTTGATTTGTATTTTTTGTTCCACTCCATGGGGTTTCTCCAGTCCTAGGAAGGCCAGTGATAACCCTTCCCACAATTGCCCGAAGTTTGCATTTTTCATTGAACTCCTAAAATCACCTAGGGGTTTTGAATTGAATTTCCTAAATCACCTAGGGGAATGATTTAAAATCAATTGAGAGGTTACTCGATTGACTAGGTAGACCTAGGGTATCTTAGAAGGATAGAACGTTAAAATTTTGGTATATGGGTATAGTTGTCATGCTTAGAAATTGTCAATTTCCTTGTTACACATTTGCACGACAACAAATACAGACTAGAGTAAGAGTCTGAACAAAGTAAAAAAAATACACTTGGTAACATACTAATACGGTTTACTCATCAAGATCTAGTGTGTGCACATGGAAATTTATTACCTCTTGGAGGGAAGATTTTATAGACAACAAGTGAAGACACCCTAGCCAATGTGTAGGAATGATTTATTTTTCAAAGTTGATTTTTTGTGAATGGATTTGTGGAAGGAGAACCATAAATTTCTCCGCTACCATCCAAGCATCTATAGCCCCAACGGATATGTATTTGATTCTAATCATAACATTTTGCTACTGCCAGTCAGGTGTCTATAGCTCCAGTAGAGATTATTGGAAATACCCCAAGATAGAGTTATATATAAATTTGCTTTTTGCTTTTGCTGTTTGATTTGATTGATTCTTTTACTTTTTGAAAACTTATTTAAGCTCTCTTTTTTGACAAGGGGTTAAGAACCATTGATGGCTTGATGGAAGGAAGTGGAAGTGATTGTGATGACAACATTGGCTAATGTCAACAAATACGTCCAAAAATTCTTCGCAATAAGTTTATTAGATGTTGATTGTGATAGGATCTCTAAGAGCTCAGTCATTCTTTAATTGACCAAGGTGATGAAAGAAAAAGGCCAAACAGATACCATAGAGATAATTTTCAGAAAATGTGTGTGAATTGGCTAACTAAAATGTCACTTAAGGGATGAAAATGGTAGGAATTCTTACAGAAGAAGAGCAAGAAAGGGAAGAAATAACATCCATGTGTATTCAATACCGGATTGCAATGTTTGATCTTTACCTTTGATATTTTTGAAATGTTTTTTCATTCATTTTTTTAGTATTTTTGTCTTTTTTGAAAAGTGAGATCAACAAGGTCACTTAGCATGATAAGATCCAATAACAATGTTATCGATTTCCTTGATAAGGAAGACTAGGCATGTTTTCTTATAAAGAATCATATTATCCCCAATCTCGATGATTGTGGTGAGCTCATACTCAACAAATGACTGTGATTTATCATGAAACATGGATTTTTTGTATGGGAGCTTGAGGTCCCTATCCAGAGGTTTCAAATAAAATTTCCATACTTGATGGGTGCGTTGATGTGTAACTTTGAATCATGGTTGATTATGAACTTTAAGATCATTTAAATTGTTGTGAGCTTTGGAGATCTTGCAATTTTTAATCGTAGTTGGATGAAGGAACCGTTTGGGTTTCCTATGAGCCAATACATGACTTGTCTGATCTAACAAAGTGGGAGAAGAAATTGGATGAATATAATTGATGTGAAAAATGATGGTGGAATTGCCATAATCATTGATAGAAGAAAAATATGATGGGAAAAAAGGATACAGGCCAATAATTGAAGAGGATGGGTTACAAGGAGGTGTCCCATAAACTAAAGATAAAAGGGTTGTCAGGATGTGGCCCTAAGATCAAAGATGATGGACTACTAGGATGTGGCACAAGTATCAAAGATGAAGATGGGCTACCAGGCGGTGTCCCATAGACTGAAGATGAAGGACTACTAGGATGTGGTCCTAAGATCAAAGATGAAAGAATACCTACAGGTGTCCCATATAGAGAAAATAATGGGATACTAGGACACGGCCTAAGAATTGAAGATGAGGGAATTCTAAGATGTGCCCCTAGTATAGATGAAGATGGGATACATGGAGGTGAGCCACATACACATGATGTGTGGCTACTTGGAGGTGGCCCACATATAGAAGAAGAGGATGGGCTACTAGGTGGTGACCCAAGGTGAGATTGCGATTAAGGAATCATGATAGATAAATAATGATTAGGTAATGAGAAGATAGGTCATGGATCAAATGTAAGACCTATGCATTTCATCACATAATGAAGAATGTGAAGTTGGAAGAATAAAAGGAGGATCAATTTTGATGATCCTAGGGTCATCATATATGGTCTGACAAACAGAATCAACTTATTCCCCACAATATGCAAGCATATCGAAGTTTAAATAAAATTCTTGCATGTGATCCTATAGGGGAACACCATTATGTGGCCCCATGATTTATATGAGTGTTTCTTCATCTTGAAAGAAATCAATTGATATGGGTAGTTGTTCTTCAACCATGGGAGGTTGACTAGAAGAAATGGGTCCAACGGGTGTGGAAGATATATAAGATGTTTGATGAGGGGAAGGTTTGATATTACTGTGTCCATAAAGGAACTGGATAGTGCATCAAAATTATATCTTAGCAAATGGTTTGACATGGACGTAAACATTGATTTTTAGAAGATGGATGAATATAGAGTAAGTTATGATCAAATTACTCAAGGGACGAAAAGGAATTGGATTATGATTGATAAAAGAAGATGACTTGAGAGACGTAGTAGATTTGGATCTAAATGGCTCATGAGTAGAAGAAGACATGGCTTGGAGATAGCTGGTTGGTATAGGTTTTCCCATAAGATGACATATTATGGGTAGACCCCTAGGATCACTCATCAAAGTAGGATATACTGACATAGGAGTCGACTTAGATGATTGAAATATGAGAGTCATCTTAGATGCTTGCAAAATAGGTGTCGACTTAGATGATTGCGACATGGGAGTCATCTTAGATGATTGCGACATAGGAGTTGACTTAGAAGATTGTGACACAAGCATCATATTAGAAGATTGCGACATGGCAGTCAAATTAGAATATTGCAACACAAGCATAGTATTAGAATATTGTGACATGGACATCGAATTAGAATAATTTGGATTCACCTAGATCTTTAACGAAGGAAGAGGTCATTGAGGCGATGGATAAGAGAGGTCTTGCAAAGCAAGGGAGGACTGTGGATCAAGAACCAAATTATATGTTTGATTGATGGATCTTGGAGCTACACAAATCTTTAAAGAAAGACTTCATTTAGGAAACTGATAAGGGGAGTCCTATGAAGAGAGGGAGGAATGAGACTTAAGAGTTGAATGAGGTGAATAACTCTGATGTGAATCTTTAGAAGATCGAGGTGAATTCGAAGAATCAGAATAATAGTTTGGATTGGAATCAGAAGAAGAGTAGGGGAAACTGAATAATAATTTAGATTAGATGCATCTAAACCATACCATTGACTATGAGATGAAGGTGGGGAAGAGGGTACCTAAACGAGTTCTCTAACATGAAGAACCAAACAAGGCTTAGCCATGATGAACATCCTTTGATGGGAATGCTGAAACTTTGATTCCTTAGAGTTGTACGTATAAGGAACATCACAATATTTGGTCATTGTTGGAATTTGTGGGATACAAATTTCTAGACCGAGATAGTGCTATTGAACTCCTTAAATAGCTAAAAATTTGGAAAACATGGGCCCTAAGACAAACCAAGCGCTGTAATGGCATCAAATTGTTACAAAGAATACCAAACAATAAATGGTCATGAGTATAAAGGATCAATATGAAACTAAGGACACCAAAGAATAAATAATGATACACTGACAAGGTAATATATGATAAGACATATCTAAGACTAGACAATGAAGTATAAGACTCAAATCCAGTCACCAAAAATATTTTACTCCCTATGCTTTACCAAGATAGGTTCTAAACAAATAGTGACAACACAATATCACCACTTAGGCCAAGTTTTAAATAAACAAGACCTAAATGATAAGAAAGTGCTGACGTGATCCTCTAAAAAGGTATACTATAACCAGTTTCTAGACACTAAAAAATTATAAGTTTTTTAAAATGGAAGTTACAAATGTGAGCAGTGTAACAATGCTATTTGGACACGTTAATCAAGTTTTGCAAGAAAGCAAGATTTTAGTATCAAAATGGTGTTATAGTGATGTGAATAGGTAACCTAAAAACTCACAAAAACCTGAGGCAATGCTAGGATTCAAAAAATAAGCCTAAGTATATCAAGGAATTACTATGCATGTGAGCAACACAACAATACAATTTAGAGATTTAGGTCAAGATTCACAATGGAAACAAGACGTAAATATCACAATTGTATGGCTATAATGCAGGAAGTGTAACAACTCAAAGGAAATCAATGATCATACCACCTAACTACAATGATAATGAGTCTCAACATGGGTTTGAGACAAAGGGCATACTAGAACATGAAGACATACCATTCACACTTTCAACACTTGTATTCCGACATTACAACCTAGTCATGCAAGTAGACTACAAAAGTGGTGGACACGATTATTTCTAGCGGTATCTGCATATGTTTTTCTTCTTTTGTCCCAAATGGGCAACAAGAAAAAAAATGTGCAAACCAAGTGGTGATGATATAAACTAAGTGTAACTTTGGTAGAGTTTCACCTTGTCTTAGGACACATGATAAACTAGGATAAAGTAACACGTTGTAGGTTTCATGATGAGTAACATGTAGTTTCAACTTAAATGGACTCTCTCCTTGTTCGGATAATAAGGTTTTGACTCTAAACAAGTTATCACTTTGTGAGAGATATATAAAACATGATATATAAGTCAAATTGGCTCTAAGCCATAATCTTTCCTAGGGGTTCTCTCTCTAGGTGTCAAACATTACCTTTGCGAGCTCAATTTTCCAAGAAAGTCACACTAAATAGTCTTGGAATATCCTGAATTTAGTTTACCCCCTTCAATACAATGAGAAATAAATGTGTTCAATTGTATTTTCATTGGGTTCGCAATGGAAATAAATTTGACTCTACTCTCACCAAGGTGTACTAATCAATTGGGTAGTGGAGCACTTTCCCGTTTCGTCCACAAGGTTCCCTCTTGCATGGACTACTTTGGGGTTCATAGGAACATCTCTCTTGTTATCTTAAGGCTTATGCCAAAGATAATTTTCCTAGTTCAAAGAGGATGAGCCGTAGCTCTTAACCAAAACCTGCATATACAATGTTTTGAATAAATGTTGGTGTGTTTTCTTATCTTTTGGATTAAGTAATTAGGTTTAGACCACCGTTGGTAACCTACAACACACATAAAAATTAGAGGTTTGTCTAGATTCTCCTTTCTTTGGCTAGTGTTAGGTCCTTTATACAAATAGTTAGTAGTTCAAAAAGATCTACAATATCATAGAAAGAGGGTTAAATGTTGTTTTTTGTTCTCAAGATCATCCAAGGACGCAAGAGAAGAGCATACAAAAAAATTAACCCACCTAGATAACAATGAAAAACTTGTAAATAAAATAACCACCATAATAATTTGTAATTAAAGATTTATTCCTAATTAATCCAAGTACCTTTTTAATGAAATACTAAAGTTATTTTTGGTTCTCAAGATCACACTAGGTGCAAGAGAAGAGCATACACAAGCTTTAGCCTTAGTTATTTATCAAATGAAAATATCTTAAGCTAAAAGATCATATACATGTCAAAATAAAAGTTTATTCCCTTAAGCATAAAAAATGAACAATGAAATTTCCCACTTACTCTAAGGTTACCAAAAGAAGGTTTAAAGCTACTTTTGATTCTCAAGATCACACAAGGTGTAAGAGAAGAGGATACAAAACTTTATCCCAAACTCATATAAAACATGAAAATCAAAGCATTCACTAAAACCCTAAGAAAATTGTTAGAAAATCTAATTTAAATGTTGAAACCCAATAAGAAAGAATTAAGAAAACTTGCAACACCCAGAAAACACCAAAAATTAGAAATTCACAAATTTGAAACTAGTGCTAAATTTACACAGTCACACCAGTGCCCACATTATAACACCACCGCTCACCATTTAACACCAATGCTCACCTTTTAGCACCAACACTCACCTAGCACCAACGCTCACCTTTTAGCACCAACACTGACCTTTTAGCACCAACGCTCACCTTTTATCACCAACACTCATCCTTTTAGTGCCAACGCTCACCTATAAAAAAACATGGACACCTTAACACCAGTGCATCTAGAGAGATGCCAATGCACACATTAGACCACAAACACATACCATAGTTACACCAACACACATTTTCCTGTAGGTGGTCATAAAATGGTTTTTGACAAGAAAAATCTCAAAAAATTGGAAAATTTAGCAATATGATCCAATTTTGACAACACTTTTCCTCCCTTGATCCTGCAAAGAACATAACAACAAAGAAACTAGCACTAATCTAGCTAAGAAACTTCACAATTATCAAAACTAATGCAAAAGAGGGTTAGTAACATAAAAAATTTGAAACTAATCTAAAAAGCTTTAAAACTAATCTAGAAGGTTTGGATCTAATCTAGAAAACTTGAAACTAATATATAAAACTTAAAAACTAATCTAGAAAGCTTGAAATCTAAAAAATTTGAAACTAAGTTAAAAATCTTATAAATGAATGCAATGGGGTTTGAATGTCCCACCAGACGTGCCAAATGAAGCCTACTAAAAGTCTCTAGCAAGGGTAAATAACAAGACTAACACCACATAGTCTATTAACAAAGCTAGTAATTCAACAACAATAACATCAATGATTAAAGATTAATGGAATTATTGAAATAAATAACATGATATATCAATCAATCTTTGCTAAAGCATGCCTACTTAGTATCATTTGCTAACTAACATAGACCTAAATAGATCTAGGAGCAATCAAATTGGGGTTTTTTTGCTACTTCAAGAGAGGTGAGATGGTCTCTCCCAAAATGAATACAAGGTCATATTGTATACCCATCTACTAACCTCATTGAATATTGGAGGCAAATATTGAGAAAGATAATCCTAGAAGGAAGTTGGGCTCATAATCATATTTATTATATGACATGAAAATCAAAGCATGGTGTAAAGTTTAAGGGTATGTGGTTAGTCCTTTTTATAGTTTTCCATTTGGGGAGAACTTGCTGCTTGGTACATGTGGGACTAAAATCACAAAGTAGATTAATAATTTCTAATCATGATTAAGGCTTGCTAATAATGATTAGTGAATTAACAAGTGATTAGGACATGAGGAGCCTTAATCAACCACTTAGGGTCAATTAAGAGGGTAAAAAAAGATTTTGAAGCCTTCTGAGATGTTTTGGAGGGACATGGGGTGATTTTGAATGGTTGGAAGAGGGATTTGAGCCAATAATAGGGTATATTTATCAAAACAAGGGTAAAATAGGCTTAATTAGCTAATAATTGCTAATTGTCTGTTTGGAAGAGGATTTTGACTTACGATGTGTCGTAAATTGGCATCCTGAATGTGAAAGAGGATAGGTAATCAAAAAAGTGTTGTTAATTAACCAAAATGGTAAGAAATGTTGGCTAATTAGTAGAAATCACTAATTATAATGGAAATGGTAAGAATGAGAGTGATTAATGTGCTTTTAGCAATAAGATTGCAAAATCAGAATTTAGGTGTCTACGCTAAGCAAGAAAACTAGTAATTGAAAACTCCCTCTATCCTTTTGCTTTTCCTTTTACACTTTTATTGGTTTCATACATCTTGCACTCTTGCCGACATTTAATTGTTTCATCTTTCTATGGACTTAGACAATAGCACCCAATTGGGACACTAGTGCTAGATGTTCATGTCCTCCTGGGTGCTCTTGTCTTTCTTTACCTTTTTTTAATCCTTTTGGAGCCCTTTAAATTCTTAATTACATTTTACTACTTTGGGTCAATCTTCCAGTTCTTAATTACGAAATTATAACAAGGGAATCATATAAATACACAATTATATTTTCAAAATAAGGGATCAAACACTAAGCATTACATACTATCACCTAATCTTGCATCCAAAGGCACAAAATCACTTCAAGGCATCCATCTAGCACACTCACCCAAGGGAAAATAGCTACATTCTTATGCATACAAAAAATAGGAGGGTGAAATACTTTCTTGTAGGTTACAGGTAGATTTGTAGATCAAATAATGAATCTAGAGAGACATTTAGAAAAGGACAACAAAAATCATTCATCCCTGAAAGAATCTGATCCACAACATCTATTTGGATAACAACACCCAGATCCAGACACTAGTGTTAGGCTCTTAATGTAGCCTAGAAGCCTACATAAAAAACCTAGGCACGTTGGCATATCACTCATCTTAAGGTGAACGCTCACCTGAAGTGCGCAAAGGTACCATGCCCCTCTTTAGAGTTACGTGTGCAAGATGTTAACGTGTTGAAGATAAAGAATACATCCAAAACCCTAACTAACCATAAACATTGCAAAAAGCATATTCCAGATCTAGATCTTAAAGAATCATGAATTAATAAATAAATATAATGAAATCAACCATGCAAGAACCATTTATAGTCATTTTTAACATCTTTATCCACCTGATATACTCCATTATATTAAACACAATAAATATAGAAGCTTCTTACATCATATAACATTACCATAAGTTTATGCACGTAACAGATGTGGCATCATAACTCTACAATAACTCATACATAGTGTCTCTGTATTTCTTTCTACAAACTAATACAAACTTATAGGGGTGGGGATTCACTACTTACGCGCTTCCCAAAATAGGTCACATGCTGAAAATAGCCATGTGCCTTTACAATAATATGCACACATGCAAGTGCATTAATAATAGATCTCCTAGAGTTAATTGGCAGTAGTAATCCTATTATTATCCCAAACTCATGCATGACACTTAGTAGACACTCATCCCCAAAATAACATTTGTGTGTTGCGCAAGTCTCCATCCCGTTGTGTGCTCCACACGCTATCTCCAAAAATAGCCCGTAACCATGAAAAATGGCTAAGTCCCAAATCAGCTTGTCCTGGCATGCGTTTCCTTTCCTATCCTTCCGTGCCTTCAAATGTGCCTTGTTCCCATGCATGAATCTTCTGTGTGCCCTCTCCTTAGTGTCATACTCTGTCTGCTCAACATTACCCCACACTAATGTACATTTTCGTCCCAGAAATGGGGTTCCTCTTGATTGTCCCAAACAATAAAGAATAAGAATGGAAAGAATGTAAAGAATTACTGTACAAAGAATAGAATTCTATTCTGTAACACCCTCTGCTTCAACTGGGAGGATCAACTCTGGATATTCTATTTTAATCTCAACCTCCAATGTTTTCCAGTCATCCAATGCTGTTTCTTGTCTTCTCTGGAATGTCTATGGAGATGGCTTCCAACTCATCCTAGGTTATCTCTCCCTTTTCATTCTGTAGTACTAGGACAACATTGGCCATAACAGACATCCTTCCCTCTAGAAGATCCATATTTTGCGTTATGAGCTTTCCAATCTCATCTAGCCTCTCCTTATGTGGGTTTTGTGCTGATGCAAGGGATTTGCACTTTTGTTTTACTAATGCCAATCTTTCTGCACACCCTAAAGTCTCATCCTTCATTGCCTTCAGAACTTCATTATCTTCTATTATATTTTTGATCCTGATCACTGCTTCTAGTGCTGCACATATGTTCAAAGCTTGATCTTCTTTCTTCAGCTCATCTTGTAAAGTTTGGAGTAATGCCTCGTAAGATGAAATATTTCTAACCACGGAGGCCCTTGCTCTCTCTACTTCTTGTTCAGGATCCTTTGGCACTGGCATTCGAATCGGTCCATCTTCAAGCACCAAATCAACTAATGTGCACACATAATGCATAGATGAATGAAAATTCTCAAGTACCTTAGACTCTAGATGCGGTATTTCTTTCAAGACATAGTCACCAATTTCTTCTGCCATGCTAATGAAGGCCTCATTATTTTTCTACTCTAGATCCTTCTCTCCTTTCAGACACATTATTTCTATAGTTTTTCCTTGTTATCTTCACATAACACTCTAATAGTGGCAGCCTTATCGATATTCCTTTGTGCCACCTCTGTAGATACCTTAACCAAGGCATTTCTCACCTGCTCATCAGACATGAGAGTGGGATTTATAGTCATGTGCCTACTCTGAGGTGCCTTCTTCACTCTTCTTGACACATAAGACTCCTCACATACATCAAAATATGGCTCATCCATGTGAGTTTGCATGGACCAAGACAGTTGTTTCCTTGCGCGCATAGTGGCCATGTCTGTGTCTATAATTTCCCACCCATATAACTCCTTCAGGTCCATTGTGCTTTGAAAACGGGCGTGAATGATTTTTCTTGTGTTCTCAGCATAGTCCATACTCAACACAACATATTATCCACTTGTTCCCCTTGTTCTTGGCCCATTAGGAACTTGAGCGCAAAGGTTTGGAGTTGGCCCTTTGACGTCCTGAGTAGTGTCATGCACGTGAGGTTTCTCATGCTCTGATTCTTCCGCCTCCTTCACACCTTCCTCTTCATCCTTCATGTCCTCATCTCTGGGATCCTCCATATCTTCTGGTTGTACTAGGGTTCCAGGCGCACTCTCTGCAGACTCCTCCACCTCCTCATTCAGCTTTAGCTTTCTCCTCTTCTTCTTAGTTTCCTCTTTCTAAGGGGAGAGTCATGGTGATATTCTTACAGGCTATAGAGTTTCCGTGCCTCGGGTCCTTGTTCTTCTGAATACCCTCTTAAAGAAGTGCTCTTTATGGAATGCTTTTTCATCCAAGTCCTCATCTCCTTCTTGCACCTGAGGTGGATTATCCACGTGCTTAGTCTCCACTCTGTCTATGGGCTGCCTTCGGCCTCTATGATCCAAGCCACCACTGTATTTGTGTTCTTATTCCTCTTTGTCTATCTTTATAGTCACTTTAGGCTTTGGGGATGGCATGTTCTCCACTGTATGTTTTCCCTTAGGCGGCCCTAGGAGCATGAACTCATTCTCCACATACTTGTTATTCTCCAGCTTAGGCTTAAGCTGAAGGTATATGAGTGTGGCTCCACTGTCCCCAATAGCCAAGCTTACTAGCTTCATACTTATGACATCTGAGATGAGCCTCTCAATGTAGGCAGTTTGGCTTGGATACACATATGTCTTCTTGAGGGTGTGGTAGTCACAGTCTACCTTGTCTGTGTTGAAGTTCAGATGGTGTGCATCAGTAAATCTGTGAACTGAGGCCTAGAAGTAGTGTGTTGTGAAGGCATAGGGAAGTTTTCACCATGGGCTCCATGTCCCATCCCTCATAGAAAACCACGTGATGCAGAAGTTTTGGTACACCGCGAACTATACCACCTTGCCTACTACCGAAGGTAGCTCCTTGGGAATGCACCACTCCTCCTCAAATGCCACATGAAGTTGGTCATACCACATCTCCACCCTCTACTTAAATGGCCCACTCATTGATCCTTCACATAAATATTTTTCAAACCTCTCCGCGAGGGACTTATTTTCCAAGGGGTACTCCCAGATCTTGTTCTTTGGCCCATCGGGCACTCCAATTTCTAAAAACACAAGAGAAAGTAGGATAGTGCCAAAACTTATCTTTTCTCCTATGCACACTTCCTCAACAATGGTGTCTACAATATAGCCTGCTAAGTTGTATACTACTCCCTGAGACATTTTCTTTGCAATGTGAAGCCACATGGTGTTTACCTGTGACCATCTCTCTTGGTCATTCAACTTGGTTAGCAGATGCGTGGCTACCTGCACCACAGGAAACTTCTTCAGTTTATCAATGTCCATTCCACATGGACCCTTGGTATACCCCAACTCCTTTCTTGTTTCTATGACCATTGCTTTATCAGTCAGATCACTAACAAGGTCTACCCCTGTGCCCTTCAATCCTGTTAGTGTCGAAACTAGGGCTGTTGTGATCCTAACCCTTCATGCGAAGAAATAAAAGAAGTCCTCATGGACTTGGCTCATCAGCCATTGGTATAAGGGTTCATATTTTCCAAAATACAGGAGCTCATACAACTGATAAACTCCTACCTGCTTCAGTAATTTCTCCCCAGCATCGTCATACACTGGCATATCCTCCACCGTGTGCTTGTTGGTCTTCTTATTCAACAACACGTCCAACTCTCCCTTGTTGTTAGAGGTACGGTGGTTGTAGTCACTTATTTTGCATCTGTGGATGTGGGAATCCCACTCTTGTCTGACTATTACTCCTTCTGGGTATTGCATCTCTGAAAAATTACTCTCGGGAGTAATTTCAACTTCATCTTCTACCTTCTTCTTTCCTTTCGTGCCTACTGTAGGTGCTTTCTTTGGTGCCATCATAAAAATCCCACCTTTTTTGTCTGTAATGAGAAAACTCAAACCCTAGCTTGAATCTGCATGCCCTAGCTTGAAACCATGTGCCCTAGCTCCTTCTCAATGCTTCTGCTTCACTCAAACCCTTCACCAATGGGGACGCAAGCCTCTTCCACACAATAGTCTTCTCTCCACATCTGGTTTCACAACACTCGCACCTCAACATGATTCACTCGGCTCGATCGCACTTAGCTCACTCAAATACTTGTGATCACAAAGGTAAAAATGAACCCGCATCATGTCCTTATATAGATTTTCAAAAAGTTAGTGCATTTATTACTCCTTCACCTACCAACAATCCTCTCATTAATTGACCATTTTCACAATCTCCACATGGTACATCTTCACACCCCAGCTATAACCTTCTAGTGCGCCTTCCTACCTTCTGGCTACATAATTCTCTTCAGCACTTCCATGCACCCGAGTACCTCACCATTGTGCCTTCCCCTGGTAGTCTCCATGACTGCTACTTACCTCATGTTATATTGTTCCCTCATTTATCTTCATCTATGGTCATATTTTTAGAGAAATCTCCTTTCTAACAACTCCTTTCCACACTTAACTAGCACCTGTAACAGTTTTTTTCTCATGTGTACCCAGTTGTGAATAACCACCCCACACCAATGGTATGTGTAGTCCTCTGCACATAAAAATACTTCAAATGGTAATTAGCTTCCAATGTGCAAACATGCTTATTACACAAAACACCAAACTAAATTGACAAAGCATAGCGATGAAGAAGGAAATACATTAAGGAAATACAGAAATGAAAACCTATTCTAAATGGAAACACTACCTTATTACAAACACCAAGAAGACTTATTTATAGTAGGGCTTCAGCCTACTCCCGTTGAAGTAACCAGGTAACCATATTCCATCAAGCATCTCTAACTGGAAAGTGCCTGATTCAAGTATATGAGTGATAACATATGGTCCCAACCAATGCACTTTAAGCTTTCCTAGATGGCGCAGAAACTTAGAATCATAAAGAAGCACCATCTGTCCCATCTCAAGATTTTTGTCCCTGATGTGCCTGTCATGCCATGCCTTCTACCTGGCCTTTTCCTGCTTCTGACTCCAACATGTTATGGTGTGCACGTGCCTCTCATCCAACTGTATCAATTTATCAATTCTTTCTTCTAATGCTTTCTCATTAGCTAGACCTCCAGTGTGTGCAATATGCAAAGAAGGTAACATGAATTCCATAGGAAGAACTGATTCTGTGCCAAACACCAACTGAAAGGGTGTGGCCTTGTTCAACCTCTTGTATGTTGTTCTATATGCCCAAAGCATGACAGAAACTTTATCATCCCAATATTTCCTTCCAACATCACAATTTTTTGTCAATGTTTGGCTCAAAATCTTGTTGAAGGCCTCAGAAGTCCCATTTTCCTGAGGATGATAGGGTGTAGTCTTATGGTGCACAATCATAAATTCATCCAATAGTATCCTGATTGTCTCATTCAAAAAATGTGTACCCCTATCACTTGTCAAGCTTAGCGGGCATCCATACCTTGTAAGAACATTTTCCCATAAGAACCTAGCTGATGTAGCTACTATACAATCCTTGGTAGGTGCTGCTTCTTCCCACCTTGTAAGATAATTTGTGCAAGTGATGATGTAGCAAGATCCAATTCTACGTGCAGCTGGAAAAATAGGACCCACAAAGTCTATAGCCCATTTCTCAAATGGCTCTGCACTAGGAATAGGTCTTAAAGGCATTTCATCTCTTTGCCCTAGGTTTACCAAGGCATTGACAGTGATCACACGCCTTACAATATGCTTTACAATCTTTGTAGAGGGTCTCCCACCATAATCCAACGAGTAGAATCTTGCACACAGTGGCATCACCTGCATAGTGCCCACCTATAATACCACCATGAGCCTCTTCCATGATATCCATGCACTCATGCTCTAGTACACATTGACACAATACTTCATCTCGACCTAACTTGTATAGGTCACCACTGATCAACATAAAAGGTGCCACATGAATTGCAAGTTGTTTCTTCTCTAAGGATTTCATTCCTTCTGGCATCATACCTGTATGTAAAAAGATAACAATATCCTTCCAATTCTGAAGGTGGCCATTGTAACTTATACAACTGTGCATCTGGACATTGTATCTTTAATTTTCTATGCATCCTCCCCTGACTGAATTCTTGATAAATGGTCTGGGACAAAATTACTTTTACCTAGTTTTACCACAACTGTGAAATCAAATTCTTGGAATAAGAGCACCCATCGACATATGTGCCCCTGTAAAATGGGCTTTTTTACCAAGTATTTCAATGCCATGTGATCGGTATAAAATACAAATGGTGTTGCTAGCAGGTATTTTCTGAATTTATGTAGTGCATAGATCATTGACAAGGCTTCGTGCTCAGTAGTTGTATAATTATTCTCTGCAGGAGTCAACTTTCTACTAGCAAAACAAGATAGGATGATCTATAATACCTTCTCCAGGATGAGCTAACACCACACCAATGGCCATGCCAGAGGCATCCACATGTACATGAAATGGTTGGTTCCATGAGGGAAAACATAGAATAGGTGATATAGTAAGTCTCTCCTTCAATGACTCAAATGCACGTTGCTACGGTTCTCCCCAATAGAATGTCCCTTTTCCCTTTAGTAACTCTTCCAAGGGTGTGGCAATCTTAGCATATCCTTTGATAAATTTTCTATAATACCCAGTGTGACCCAAGAATCCGCACCTCACTCTGACTGGTAGGCTCTTCCAGGCCTACAATAACTGCAACCTTAGTTGGATCCACTAACAAACCTTCCTTGCAGATGATGTGCCCTAAAAAGTGCCAAAAGGTGTAGCAAACACACACTTCTTGATGTTTAAAGAGATGCTTAATTGTCTACATATTTCAAACATTAAGCAGCAAATTGTCACAATGATCCTTAACAAGTCCATACACCATCCAATCATCCAAGTAAACCTATAAGAAGTTGTGAATAAAATCCTGGAATGCTTGAACAACTATGCGCAAAAATACAACAGGCACATTTTTCAGACCAAAGGGCATCACAGTATATGCAAAACTTCCCCATTCAGTGGTGAAATTTTTTTTCTCTTGATCCTCCTATGCAATCCTGACCTAATGATACCTAGAGAATCCATCTGTAAAAGAATATATTTCAGCCCTACAATGCCTTCTAATATCTCCTCTATGAAAGGTGTAGGAAAGGGATCAATCACACATGTAGCATTTAGTTCCTTGTAATCCACACAAATCCTAATCCAAACATATTTATTCATAATGATGACCATGAGGCTAACCCACTCTGATTCTTCTAGGGGTTTGATAATGCCATATTTCAACTTCTTGTCAATTTCTTCCTTAACTTTTATGCGTAGGTTAGGGTTCATTCTGTAGGGTCATTTCCTAACCGGGCACACACCTTCCTTAAGATTAATCTTCATCTCTCCTAATGATTCATGCACTCCTTTTAATTCATGGTAGCCCCTAGGAAATAAGTCCTGAAAATCATGTAGTAACTCAATGATTTTTGCCACTTCAGAGTTGGACCAATAATCCCCAATTATTGCCTCTTTAGATTCATCATCCATACCAATATTCAGTTTTTTTGTCTTCATGGGTTCATGATAGGCATGCGCATTTTTATCCACACTGTCTAACACCTTACGCATACCCACTAAATGATCTATAACCATATTTTATACTTCCTCATCATATGATATGTAGACCATATTTCATTTTTCTTTCTCTAAGCAAGTGTGCTTAAGTAGCGTAGCATATGTCTCTTCTTCTTTATCAAAGCGTGCTCCTGAGTCTGTCTCACCAAATAAATCTTGAATGAGTTCTTCCACCTTTGCAATTTCTCCCATAGTTAAGCACTTTATAACCCTTAATGCCTCTTCCACTGGAGGTTTAGTAGAGAAGTAGTCAAAAGTCTGGACCATTCCTACAATCAAATCCTACCAATTTCTAGTCTCTCTATGTAGCTCTGCATATACATACCAAGCATGTGTGAATCATTGTAAAGTGGAGTAAAGTTTTTGCACCCATAGTGAAGGTGGTAAAGCTTCATGCCCCTCTGTTCCAGAGCTTCTCAAACTACTTAATGTGGTGCTGAATAGTTTGATAACCATTATATGTGCAGATTTGAGTAGGTGCATTACTCCTGAAAAACTGAGTTGTGAGAGCAATCCTGACTTCATTCCATTCTACAAGATTATCCCTGTGAACCACCCACCAGCACACTGTTGTCCCATGTAGGGTATATGCTAACATATTTCTTCTTTCAAATTGGTCTATCCACTATTCCTCCATGGTATGCAGGAATACCGTAGGGTCTCCTTCTCTAGTGTACTGAGGTATAAAGTTGTTACCTATCCTCCTAATACAATGAGGTTTTCTTCTCTAGGAAAATGTGCTCCTTATTTCACGCCTAACCATCTCATAAGTTTCATGAGCCCAATTGTCACAAGAAATATTTTTGGTTTTAGTGACAGACTGTGCATCTTCCCACTAGAGGATTCCTTCCTTAGACGGCTCAAGTACTTTTGGGTCCCGAATGGCACATACATAAATCCTATTAAGACATTCTTCACTCAAAGGCTCAACATAGGGTGCAAATTTCCCATCCATTAAAGGGATAATAAATCTTTCCTCCTTGTTCTCAAAACTTATATATCCCTTGTTGAACCATAGATCAACATTATTTGCGTAGCACCAAGGGCACCCAAGAAGAGCTGGGAAACTATCCGCTTCTGCAAGTGCTAAAACCTCAAAGTCCCCAGTGAACTTGGCCCCTTGTATAGTAATGGATGCATCTTTTAAAACTCTGATGGGAGTGGCCTTAGTTTGATTAGCCATAAACAATACATTAGAAGATGGCTGCAATGGAGGTCTCCCCATCTATACCCATGCATCTAAAGTAAGCACATTTACCTCCGCGCCTGTGTCAATCAATATATTACTCAAGATCCATCCATCCACAACAGCATTCAAAGTGATCTCCTTGTCGTAATCTAAGCTATGAGGGGGAATATTTTCATGTAGGATCTGACATCCATTCTCAATATTTATGCATGGAGTGTTTCCCTTTAGCCAACTCCCTAGTAATGGAATGATATTCTCCTGGAGCAACATTTTGCATACCTCCTTCAAGTCATCAATATTTGACTGGACCGTCTTTCTGCCTTCTTCTGTTCCATCTTCTCTGATTACTCCTTTAAACATTGTATTTCACCTTGAAGGTTTATTAGTACCTCGATGGTCTCCTGATAAACCTCCTTCTAGTGTGTAGGATCTAGATACCTTGCATGCAAAATGTCCTCCTTAGTGATGGTAGGCTTCTGATGTAACACTTCTCTGGCATGCACAACTTCAGCGCGTGTAGTAATCTTCACAGGTAATACCTCAGGTTTCGTGCCAACTTTGGCATCCACTGATTTTCCATAGCCCGTTGTATTCTAACCATCCATGTGCCCTTGTTTTCCTATTTATGCTACTTATTAAGATGCTCATATAGGTCCAGGCATTCCTCATAGCTATGAATCTTCCCACAAAAAGAACAAGTATTATTCCTAGGACATTTGCACCTGTAGTGGTCAGGAGATCCGCATGTAAAGCACGTTCTGTGAGGAAACTTTCCTCGTCCACCACCATGGCCTCGACCCCCAAATCCACCATGGTATCCTCGACCTCTTCCACATCCTCCTTCATAGCACCCCTCGTTCCAATCATAATGCACTTGATTGTGATCCCAATCCTGGTGCTCACCTTTACCCTTATAGTTATATGTTACTCATGTCTATCGCACACCAATATTTATAGCATCATGGATCTGACTCAATCAACCTACAGTCTTCAATATCGTGAGTCATGGAATAGAAAATTTTACAATAGCAAGATACATTCTTCCTTATCATGCATTGTAATAATGGGCAACGACTAGTGTCATGGTTTAGATGACATATCTCACAGTCTACCAATAATGAATGCACTGACCTACGGGGACAACTATCCTTGGTGTGCCCTTCCACTTCACATTCTATACACCAAATCCCAATGTGTGTCTCATGTGTTCCAAATTCACCGATAGTTTCTCCAATTGCTTTTCCATAGCTGTAATCTATGCTTCCAAGAATGGGCTAACTCTAGTGTCTATACTTCCAACTTCCTCAATGCACAAAGCTGCTTCAAGTGCTTCACGTGGATCAATGTATGTCTTATGTGACAAAGCCCTTCTAAAAGGTGTGATCAGACATCCAACAAACCATTGTGCATGCTGGTTTGCATGAATATCATAATAAAGCTTAGATAAAAGTGTTTTGAAATGAGCATCATACTCCTAGACACTCTCAGTAGTTCCCTACTTAATATCGTTGAGTGTGCTTATACTCTTCAACTCAAATTCAGGGATATAGAACTCTTTAAGTAAGACATATTTTAATGCTACATAATCTATGCAAGTTTGATCAGGGTCAAACTTCCTGTACCAACTGTGTGCACATTCCTATAATGTAGTGGCAAATTGACTTGCTTTGCACTCAGAAGTTGTGATCCCTTTTGTGCACCACAGTATCTCACACATGTGCACGTGTTCATTAGCATCTTCTATGCCCCTATACTCTAGAAGATGGAGAGACATCTCCATGTAAATATTCTAGGGTTGGTGCAGACCCTACCCACTTGATCCAGAACCTCTTGTGTTACCTCTTGCCTCTAGAACCACCAGATCCACTAGAAATAGAGCCATCTATACCCCTGATCCTCTACCTGTAGCTGGAAGTGGACCAACTAGAAGATGTACTTCCTTGTGTCCCAATAGTAGTACTAAACTGAACTCCTACAGTCTGTGTGGTGGTACTACTCCCAGAAGTGAGTCCAAAATTCTACGCAATTGAAGTATGTTGATGATGCACCTGAAAAGGTACCTCCAAACAACAATGAAGATGTTTTCCCTACCATAGATGTACTTGCTATGTGACTTACTCCTACTTCCCAAATTAGCTTGCTGACTATTGGATGTACTAGATACTGGAAAACCAAGTTCAAGGGCTAGGTTTCCAGGTAGATTCAGATGCGTGCCCTGTGGCCCAGGTCATCTTGCTGGCAGCTGCGCTCCCATGTGAGGATGAGGAGGGTTCCCTGTCATGCTTTCCCAAATGGGGGAGTTCTAGATGCTCTAGCTCCACGCCTTCTATGTGAGCTCCAAATCCTTCATGAAGCCATCTCTCTCCTCAATGCCATCCACTCTATAATATTTCTTTGCTTTTCCATCTCCCTTTTCACGTGCCTCATTGTACTTAAGCCTCCTTTCTTCTCTCTGCCTTTCTGCTGCTAGGTCCGCCATATTTCACCAAACCTGCTCCTGCCCCTGCGCATGGTGGGGTTTAGCTAGCCATCAATTTTTCTTCCAAGTTCAGGGTCACCATCAAGATCTTGATCACCAGTGGAATGCCTTGCAAGTAAGTTCCCTTGGGATAACGTAAAAATTGGAACTCAGCTACCTCTGGAAAGAATAAGTGGAAATTGAGTACTCCAGAATATAGCTGTTCAAAACACCATGGAACCAAGTATCCACAACGCGTGTCCAAATCAGATCAACATCATACAGGGCCTGAAATTCTTCCTACGTCTAGAAAAGTGTGTGATACCTCCAATTCCATTTAGACACATAAGCAACCAACCACTCGTACAGTTCTACTAGGAAGATAGCAAAGAATATCTCATACAAATAGTCATACATATTCTTTTCCACCCATGCGCATGTGTCAAACTCAGATCCAGATGCTGAACCTCTGTGTGTACTCTTCTTCTAGATATTTTATCCACTCCTCAACACTTGCTAAGGTCAACCGGTATGTCTTCATTGTGAACCATCCTGAAAACAACTGAAAAAGAGGTCCTGGCAACGAAACCAATGATGCAGCCTAGAATCTACCATGAACAACCTAGGCACATTGGCACATCACTCATCCTTAGCTGAGTGCTCACCTGAAGCTAGCAAAGGTACCAGGCCCCTCTTTAGAGTTACTTTTGCAGGATGTTAATGTGTTGAAGATAAAGCATATATCCAAAACCCTAACTAACCATAAACATTCCACAGAGCATATTCCAGATCTAGATCTTAAAAAATCATGAATTAAAAAATAAACATAATGAAATCAGCCATGTAAGAACCAGTTACAGTCATGTTTAACACCTTTATCCACCCAATATACTCCATTATATTAAACATAGTAAATATAGAAGCTTCTTACATCATATAACATTACCATAAGTTTATGCGTGTAATAGATACGACATCATAACTCTATAATAACTCATACACAATGTCTCTGTATTTCTTTCTACAGACTAATACATACTTATAGGGGTGGGGACTTTCCCTTCACTACTTACACACTTCCCAAAATAGGTCACATGCTGAAAATAGCCATGTGTCTTTACAATAATATGCACACATGCAAGTGCGCTAATAGATCTCCTACAGTTAACTGGTAGTAGTAATCTTATTATTATCCTGAAATCATGCATGGCACTTAGTATATTCTCATCCAAAAAATAACATTTGTGTGTCGTGCAAGTCTCCATCCCTTTGTGTGCTCTGCACGCTATCTCCAAAAATAGCCTGTAACCATGAAAAATGGCTAAGTCCCCAAATCAGCTTGTCCTGGCACGTGTTTCCTTTCCTATCCTTTTGTGCCTTCAAATGCACCTTATTCCCATGTGCGAATCTTCTGTGTTCCCTCTCCTTAGTGTCATACTTTTTTTGCTCAACAACTCTCCTATCCTCTCACATGTGATTTTGTCCTGTGTAGTTTTAGAGCCCAAAATCCTCACCGCTCCTTTGCACCACTCTTTCTAGTCAGATCCAACAACCACATAGCCTAGATCACATTCAAATCCTTCAAAATCAGCTAATTCTCTCTATATTTATCTCTTTATTAGGGTTTCACATTTTCATATGCTTGTTTTCTTATGTATTACAATATATTAGCATTTTTATACATTCATTATAGTAGTTACTCTTCAGTTAGGTTTAATTCCACTTATATTAAATCATTTGGTTAACCCGTTCCTTACACGCCCATTATTGGATCTTGCATGGCTTCACATCCCTTTGATTCAAATTCTTCCCCATTATATATCTAGGTTTAACTATATAATATTCTTGTTAAATGTGTCCTAGTTGATCTTGAATCTAGTCTTAATGTATGCAATCTTTCCTTTCTCGATCAAATAGGACTTTCTTTTACTCATATCAATCCATATACTCTTTATATCTGCTACTTTGATAATATACCTAAGCAAGTGTTGGGCACAATCTCTCTTCCCCTTACTATGGGATCTTACACTTTTAATGTTCTATGTCATGTTATGCCTCATAATGTTCCTTATAATATCCTTCTAGGACATCCTTGGTTACTTTTATCCAATTTTGCACCCCCTACAAAATTTACTAACTTGCAAAATCTGGACTTGGGCAGTGTAATGGGACATTGATGAAGAAGATGGAGAAAGTGTGTGTTGAAAATTTTGGAGTGGTTGAAGTAACCAAATGTAATGAGGTAGTGTTGTACAGATGTTACTGATCGATAACAAGAATGATGTTACTTCCTAGTAGTAGGAATGTAACATGAATGCTCCCGATCGACAACAAAAAGCATACTATCAAATAATAGTAATGAATAATGCTATTAGCCAGAAACAAGAATGTAACACAAATATAGCCACCTGAAAACAAAAAGCATGCTACCAGACGGTAGCAAGGAATAGTACTACCGACTATCAGAAGGAACACAACATGGATGTAGTCGGGCAATAACATAGATGCAACTGATCGACAAAAAAAAACATGCTACCGGCTGACAACAAGAACGGAAATGATGGCATTAAAGAGCACTGTACAAGGTAGCTCAACAACCTATCAGGGAATTTATGCATGTTGTCGGTGGGTGGAAGCCCATTTTCTATATAATGTAAAATTATCTCATTTGAAAGGGAGTGCTCTTTGTTGTAACGACACCATGCCAAAATGATGGCCAACTTTCCATAAGTTCCAGACCTTGAATTTGGTCCCTACAATGTATTCATGCCTTCTTCTAGGAATGCAATGAAGTTGTGTATATTTTTAAGCAATAGAATATTTTTTGTAGGACATTTGTCTACCCTAGCTTGTTTTATTTTCATTCTTTCCTCTCTATTCATTTTTGGCATATTGTGCTTATTTCATTCTTACAGGTTCCATTCTTGTTGTCTTATCAATGCACAAGAAAGGAGAAGCTACATGGTTCTTGATATGTGGCACATTTTTTCTCTCTCCTATGTTTTTTCTCTTTCCTTCCCCTTGTGGAGAGTGATCAACCCCTTTTTCTAGTGCTATCATCACTTTTTAGTTTAAGATTTCCCTTTCATGCATCTTTCTAACCCTATCTCCTTCTCCCTGGTTCCTTGGACCGTGTAGGTTAGGATTAATTAGATTTTTTTTAGTTGTAGGAGTATTGTTAACATTAGATTTAGGTAGAGGAATCAAAATTTTCTGGAGGTCTGTCTCAGTTTGTAAGTTCCCACAACTTAGAGAAAGTCCCATGTTGCGTCAAAATCCTAGGTTGTCTATGAATCAGGGTAGGGTGCAATTTTTAGCCCCAATAGTTTCAGCATACCCGGTGGGATAGGTTTGAAAATCCTTACAACTTCATTTCATCAAGTTGATGTGTTTTCAGTGATATTAAGCCTTTGGAGTAAGTTCTAATAACATCTAGTGACTCCACTATTCCAAGAAGCCTATTATCTCATTTGCATACCTTTCCCTTCATTCTTTCATCCATTTCCTTTCTTTCCATTGTTCAATTTTCCTATTTCATGATGTTGTGCAATCATGGCTTCATTCCTTCATTGGAAATATTATTTGCAGTAGTATTACTAGTTCCCTTCATCCTCATATTCCCAAAATCCTCCTCGAAATCAGTTATATGATCCCTATCATCATGATCATGTATATAACCCAACCCCCACTGATCCATTTAGTTATCCTTCTAGGCATAATGTTTTTCAAGAATAGGGTTATGCAGGTGATGGTAGTGACTCCATGACATATGGTGATTTTTAAGAGACAAATTCAAGGAATGAAAGTGAACATGGTGCAGATCAAGGATACATATGCAACAAAGACATGTAAAATTTGTTTTAGGGTCCCTTGTCCATGGGTTGCCCCTATGCCAAATTGGTTCAACCCACAACAAAAGGTGGAATTTATAGTTGAGATGCTACCCAAAATTACAAAAATGGGATGAGTTAATGGAGGCTCATGAATCTAGTTTTAGGAAACACTTTCAATGGGGCAACCTTACACTACCATCTCACAATTCTCCCATTCCTCCTCCCCAACCTACACCATCTCAGTCTGATTTTTCAGGTTCCTAGCTTTCTACCCATTCCCATTGAGATTTCCACTTCTTTATCTTCTTCCTTTCCATCTCACCTTCACTTCTCAGCCTTATTTTCTTCAAAATCCCCATCTCCTCCACAAGATAACCTTTCACCTCCTCCATTTTTTAAACCCTTGTTATCTCAACCTCTCCCTCACTTCACAAAATTAGTTGAAGTGCATTTCATTGTAGACAACCATGACATATCTGTCGAGGAAGGACCAATTCTTATAACATTTTTGAAGCACTTCCTCCTATTTTGATAGATAAATTTGCTAGGGAAGATGTTCCCAAGGAGCACACAGAGGAGGAATTCAGAGATGAAGATCAATTTTATCTTCAAGTAGAGGAAGATAAGTTCGAAAGTGAGTAAGGAAATTGGATTAATTGCAGTGATCTAACAAGAACATATTCAGATACTGCAATTGATCAAAGGGAACTTCACATTGAGGAGGAGGAGATGTTTGATTTATCAAACTTCTCGATTGTTGAGGAGACGGAAAATCCAAAAGAGGAAAAGCTATTTATAGAAACACCACAAAGTTCAGACCATCCTAAAAATAATTTCTTTCTTATGGAAATTCTGCATGATCATCCCATATGTGGGATTGAGCTTCAAATAAATGGGAAAATCACAAGGATCAGCTCATTGGTTCCCAAGGTGGCATGCCCAATCAAATATTTGGCTAGTTTGGAGCCAAAAATAGAGTTGTAACCGGTCATTCTTATTTCAAAGCATGATGATGAGCTTTAATTAGCCAAAGGTCATCTAAAACACCTCCAACCAAATGCAAAGAAACTAAAGGAGGTATTTATTTTGTATTTTATTGATACTTTAGGAATAAGGGTGGAAAACCAACTTCAATTTTTTTCTCCACTCTTATTAAAGACCATGCTAAATGCCAAATCAGTTATATGGTCTCAATTTATGAGGAAAGAATGTTATTTCTCACAACCTGTTGAAGGTTTTGTTTATCTTCCTTTGCCTTTGGTTAGAGTAGGGTAGTGTAGGTTTGTTTTCATAAAAATAAGTGATTCTGTACAATCTATACGTTTCCACTTGGAACATGTATGATGTTTAATTTTTTACATTGTTTTGTTGCCCTTGTTTCTATTGCACAATTTATTTCAGGATAAAATCAGATTTGGGGGCACTTTTTAATGAGTGTTCATTAAACCCTAATCAATCAAGTGCAAGGGAAAGAGGGTGAAAAGACCATTTTCCACTCTCATAAAGCTTAATTCTAAATAATTTTATAATGAGATGGTCATTTAATGCATTCCCAGATCAACTTCAAGTCCAGATAGTAGTTTAGGAAGATTCATGGGTGAAGACTTTAGGTTTCAGATCAATTTTCAGATTATCAGGTTGACTTCATGCCCAATGGATGATTTAAGGCTACTAGTTTCTTCAATCTAGTAGGAAGATTACCCCATGAGTCACCAAATGGTTATCTAATTTTGTAACCCCTACAAAATTGGATAACTTGTAAAATATGGACTTGGGCAGTGTGATAGGACCTTGATGAAGAAGCTGGAGAAAGCGGCGTGTTAAAGAGTTTGGAGCAGGAAAAGGAACCAAATGGAATGAAGTAGCATTGTATGGATGATTCTGGTTGGTAACAAGAAAAATGTGACCGTTCGGAAGTAGGAACACAACATGGATGCAACTGATCGACAACAAAAAACATTCTACCAGACGATATCAAGGAATAGTGCTACAGATCGGTAACAGAAATGCAACACGAATGCAGCCAACCAACAGAAAAAATCATGCTACCAACTGGTAGTAAGGAATAGTGCTACTGACCGACAACAAGAACACAACATGGATGCAGCCGAACGACACCATGGATGCAGCCAGATGACAACAAAAATCATGCTACCAGCTGGTAGTAATAAATGATACTACCAGCCGGTAACAAGAACATAAAATATGGCATTAAAGACTAGGGTACAATGTATATCAATAACATATTAGGGAATTAATGCATGTTGTCAATGGGTGGCAACCCATTTTCTATATAATGTAAAATTATCTCATTTGAAAGGAAGAAATTTTTGTCTTAACGAAACCATGTTGAAATGGTGGCTAATTTCCATTAAGTTCCAGACCTCAAATTCAGTCCCTACAATGTATTCGTGCATTATGACAAGAATGTAATGAACTTATGCATATTTTTAATAAATAGAATCTATTTTGTGGCACACTTGGTTACCCTATCTCATTTTATTTTCATTCTTTCCTCTCTGTTCATTTTTGGCATGTTGTGCATATTTCTTTCTTGCAGGTTCCATTCTTGTTGTGTTGTTAATACATGGGAAAGGAGAAGCTACATGGTTCTTGATCTATGGCACATTTTTCTGCCATCTCTCCCATGTTTTCTCTCTTACCTTCCCTTTATAGAGAGAAATCAACCCCTTTTTTTTGGTGTTATCACCGCTTGTTAGCTTTGGATTTCCCTTTCATGCATCTTTCTAACCCTCTCTCCTTCTCCCTAGTCCCTTGGATTGTGTAGGTTGGGATTAGCTAGATTTTATTTTAGCTATAGGAGTAGTGTTAGCATTATATTTAGGTAGAGGAACCATCCTTCTTTGGAGGTCTGTCTCAGTTTGCAAGGTCCCATAACTTGGAGATAGTCCCATGTTGCCTCAAATTCCTGGGTTATTTATGACTCAGGGCAGGGTGCAATTTTGAGCTCCAACCATTACATATTATGCATATACTTCTTTCTACACATGCTATAACACACAATGCCCTTGTTGCACCTTCTCCTCTGGATATTGTTATAGAAGATTTCGCACCTCATGTTGCTAATCCTTGTGATATTCCTCTTACACATGATGCTCATGAAATTACCTACATTTTACATCCTTCTCCTCTTGGGATGCACCCTAGTGCTACTGATTTACATGATAAATTTTCTATTGGTACCTATGATAATCCTTCCATTATGTCTCACTCTCAGTGCACTTCTATTGGTCCTATGCTTTGTGCTTCTAATGTTACATCTTTCCCCATACTTTCCTCATCACATGTTAGAGCACCATACAATGATTTTACAATGCCCCCACTTTCCAATATCCTATGCATAATTACTATTGCAACACCTTATCTTGTTACATTCATGGGGACCATATGTTCCCCTCTTGCTACATTTTTGTCTATGATCATATGGTCTAGTTCATACTGCATTATTGCTTATAATATTCCAAAATTGCACCTTTTAGTTTTTATTACTACTGATGAGCATCCCAATATTAGATATGTTATACATATTTTAATTCACATATTGATCCTTATGTTTTCACTTTTTTTTTCACTATTGCCAACACATACAATGCTATACCTATTCTATTTTCTCCTAATGGGTACACTCTTATTACTCATACAGGATCTTGGACTCCATTAGGTTTTCCCCTCACCATGTTGATATTATTCTTTTGTAGCTCTTGTGTTTACTAATGTTATACCTATTATAGTTTCGACACATGCATGACACAATCCTACTCCACATGCTATGATATATGCACTTTCACATGACATATGTTCATCTTCCTTAGCATAACATGGGCCGTTTTGATGCAGGAGCATCTAACCCCTCCAATGGATTAATAATGTTCTTATGGGCTTAGGATAGCCTAGGAATCAATTTAGGGTCATTTGGAGGTGGAATGAAGTTCTAGAGGCCTATGGAGTGTTTTCCCTCCAAAACACTAATTCAAATTTTCAAATTTGTAATTTTGAGTCTATAGAATCCTAGGTGGTTTAAGGTGTCCTAGATGAGTTAGGGGGTCATAAATGTGGTCATTAATATAGCTTAAAGGATTACTAACCTAACTAGAGTGCACTTAACTAAGTTAGTTAAGGTTTTCATAACTAAAGTTAGGTGATGAGTTAGAGTCTTAAGGGGAGGTTATGAGAGATAGGTATATAGAGTAAAAAAGAGAGACAATGGGGATCATTCCATTTGAATGGGGGAGAGAGTTTCAGGGAATTGAAGAGCCCAAACATTTATAAATATATGTAGATATTTCTAAGAATGCAATAATAAAATATGGAATGAGGGTAAGCTTCAAGGAAGATGAAGAACATTGTCTTGTGCATGTATTCTATATTTTTTGACTGAGAATTACTTTTCTTATGAATGATAATTCTATTCTTATGTATGTTAGATGGAAAATTAAGACTAGAATATGAAGATCATTTGTATTAAGGGTTACATCATTGTATGTGTGAAGGCTAACACTTGTTAAAACCAAACTGTGGAATTTTTAACAATTGTGAAAATAAGTGGCATTGTAAATTGAGATGAAGAATGTTGATGCATTTTGGATGGTTCATGTGTTTTTGATTCATGATATGAAAGGTATATAATTAGACCCTAGGGAAAGACGTTGGTGTTGAGATCATAACTACGTAAAATTGAGACTGAGTAAGTTGTATCTGTGGGAGTGTTTCTTAAAAGGTTGTACGGTTGTTTTGGAAAATAATAAAGAATGGAAAATAAATATATTGTGTGAGCATTATATTAGAGTGACCAATAAGTCATGCATGTAGGTTAAATATCAAACACAAGTTCTAGTTTATCTTGAAAGAGGGTTGAGTGATGATCAGGGAAGATTAGGAGGAAAACTAGTAAAACTTAGATTTTTGGATGTCTCCATTACTTTCTGGTAAATTATTCTTGTGTATATCCTTGTGATAAAGATTATTTCCAAAATTATAATCTTGATTCTTTGATTAGAAAAAGTTATTGTAAGAGTTCGCCTCTTGGACTTCACAAAGATGAACAACACAGTCTGACTAGGGTATGTGATTTGAGATATCAAACTTGGGAATTTTGCCTCAAAATATGGAAGATAGTTCAGTGATAAGGTCTCCTTAAATATTTAAAAATAATTTTTCAATTTCAATGGTTAAATTTTTATATTTTCTTACTAGTCTCTTTGGAGAACTATATACATAGTTTACAAGCCAATTTGGGGTGTTCTTTTCCAAAGGAAATACACTATTATATTTGAATTAGGTCATGAAACTTATAAGGGAGGTGAAGAGGTGTAACAAGTGTCCAAATCCTCTCTTTTAAGCATTGAAACTTCTCAGAGATCAAGATATAGTGAATAGTTTAGAAAGACTTAAACAAGGGTTTGGAGACAAAGTCACAAAAGAAAGATAGAAAGAATTGTGTTAAGAATTGAGGTTTGAATTTTTGAGGGCATGTCAAGGAGGGTAAAATACAACTATGAAAGGTATTATTCATTCATGAGAAACATTAGAATCTCATAAGCACCCATAGAGTAACAAATTTCGTCTTGATAAGGCCTATATCACAGTCTAAGAGCAAGTAAAGGAAAAGGTGATTTGTTAACCTCTTGAAATCAATTTGATTAATGTTTAACAATTTTGGGTAGTGTGTAACATGAAGAAGAAGTTAGAATCTTTGGGGAATGGATATAAGGAGAAAGAATGCATAATTAAGGTAACGAGCCAAAGAAGAGTGAAGAAGGCAGATCGAAGTGAAGGGATGAGTATGAAGTTCTCTTGATAAAGAGTCACTATGAAGATGATTTTTGCATGGTATGAGACTACATTTTAGAATTTTCCAAGAGATAATTGTATTAAAAACCATGTTGAGTGCTTATGAACCTGATATGTTCTCCCACATGCAGAGTTAGGTAAGTTTGCTTGTTGTAAGCTTTGTGATAGTTGTTAGAAGGTTGTTGTAGTTACTTGGTGGAACCACCTTTCCTACTACTCTCATTGCATAGATCATATTGTAATTCACATTTGGGGGCATCAAACGCCCCCCCTCATATTCACACATTCTAATTAGTCATTACCTACCCATACTATTCACATACACATATATACGTTACTCTTGTTTTGCAATGGACGTTAATCTTTGTAGCAACACCTTCTCTTATCTACACTATGTGCACACCTTGCTACATCTATATATGCTCATATGATACTCTATCCACATTTTTTTACTCATCCTTAACTATGGATCCGTCTAAACATGATGCTCATACTACTCTCTATATATGGTTAACTCTGAATATTCTTACTTACAGTGATCACATCTATTTACCAACAACTCTTGATATACACACTTGGGGGCATCGCGCTTTCTCCCCCCCTCCATCACTATCAATCCATCTCTAGTGCCTAATATCACACTTCACACTCCATGCTTCATGTCTAATATTTCTCATCACTACTACATATTTGGTACAGAAAATGTACCATCATTACCCGATGAAACACTCTAGTGATATGGTTCACACTCAACTATTGAGGAAATACTTCATTAATGAGCCTCACATCCTCTACTCTCGCTACACTTTGCAATTAATAATTCACGATACATATTTTATAACATCTACTACTCTCTCTCTCTCTCTCTCTCTCTCTCTCTCTCTCTCTCTCTCACTTTGTGCTTCATGATATATTTTCAAGCATCACATCATCCACACTTCATGCTCTATTTTTCTCGATACATATTTCCTAGCATCTAATCTCAATCAAATTCACCACCTTCATTTCCCGATGAAGCACTCTAGTGCTATTGTTCACACTTGATTATTGATGGCATAATTCATCAATGAACCTCACATCCTCTACTCTCGCTACACTTCACACTTAATACTTTATGATACATGTTTCATAACATCTACTACTCTCGTTACATTTCATGCTCAATACTTTATGATACATATTCCATAACATCTATTACTCTCTCTCACTTAGTGCTTAATGACTATATTTCCAAGCATCACATCATCCACACTTCATGCTATGTGCTTCATGATACATATTTCCTAGCATCTACTCTCAATCGAATACACCACCTTAATCTCCCGATGACACACTCGAGTGCTACGGTTCACACTTGACTATTAAGGGCTACTTCATCAATGAACCTCACATCATACACACTTCACAGTTTTTCTATTCACGAAATTTGTTTTTAGATTCTATTCTCACACGTTATAATCATTTCCCAATGACAAACTCTTGTTCTATGGTTAATTCTCAACTATTGAGGGAGCATTTATAAATGAACATCATGTCATAAAATTCCACTTAGGGGAACTGTTACTCCAACCATATACGCACCTTGTATATCATAGCATCACACTCAAATAAAATTTTTATATCTTGGTTGCATTTATTTTTGCTAGCTTATACTACTTACATCTTGCACTTTGCTTATTATGCTAGATAGATACCCAATATGCCATTATCTTTATCATATACACATGCACGTTCACTTGGCCTCTAGAAGTGAATGTAGATCTCTTAAAATGCCTTACATGGTGCGTGATGCTCAACATTGAGTCCCTTTCTAGCCCCGTCGAGGCTCATGGGGGCATCTAATTTGACTACTCTCACACACTATAGGTTTTATTGTTTCATCATTTACTACTTCTTCTTACTAGCACTTGATCTTCACTGATATTTCAACGATGTCACATACTAATTATATTTATAACATGCTAACGGGTGATTCATGAGTATAATTTTCCTTACAGGATTACATACAACCATAATTATTTAATACATTTTTCTTGCTATTGTTTGCTATTGTATGTGGGCTATGCCCTATGTCTTGTTTGATCATTATATGCTTTTGGCCGCTTTGTCCCTGATTGCCTTATGGTATTGTGTGAATTGTCCCATGTATAAAAACGTGCATCTTGTGGTCTATCTTGTCTTCTCAGTTGCTTATCACATTATATTCTATTACATGATAGATTTTACTACTAACACATGTTACTAGTCTCTCTTGTTTTCATGTACCTTGGTTTCTACCATGCACATCCCCTACCCCCTACAGGTATCCCGACTCAGTTATACATATTATATTAGGGTCCTCTCTTTTGGATGGCATTCTCCTAAAATTGTTGCATGCACCCAAAAAGAGGGGTGCATCTGTTGGGTGAAAAAATAAACCCTACAATAGCTAAGAGCTATAATACAAAATCAACACATGATTACATCCATAGAACAATCTAGAATCAAAGTTGGACCTCACACACAAAGTAGACACTACCACCCAGTAACAGATAATAGTTCCTTACGATTGTATCCTCCCTTGGGCGCTAATGTAACGAGGGTAGAATAATTTAATTTCACAGTTCAAAATGATCTCCAACAATTTTCAGAACAGTTCTATAGTAGAATGTAATTGCCTCCAGTTACAAAATTCACCTTCTCAGTACATTTTAGAAACATTTGGGACTAATTAAGACTAATCAAAACAATTGAAACAAATCAAGATGTACCATGTGCAGTGGTTATTATTTGGGAAGCATCACAGAAGGAGAGAATATATATATATCCCCAACATTCTTCTCTTGGCATGAAATTACCCAAAAAATCACACTTGGTGTGAGATCGCCCAAAAACCTCAATCTCGACATGAGATCACCCAAAAAAATCACTATTAGCATGAGATTGGCCAAAAACCTCACTATTTGACAACAAATTTTGTAGCATCTCTAAGAAAATGAACACAAATTTCTATCTCATAATCTCTTACATATCAGGTGCACACTTTCCTTTTTACATACTTTCACACTTTTACCTACTTATACACATGTTACTTTGATTTCTCATATGCGGAACTTTAAATAATTTTTCACTCTTCTTTTATAGGCCCATCCTTAATATGCAACAAGGAGTAGCTTAGATTAACAAACACAACACACTACTACTTATACACTTTACTCCTAGGGTCCACTTCCCTTTCCTAATCTCCACGCTTCACTTTATGCTCACTTCACACTGCACTTGTCCACTCAGTACACTATCAGCTACACACTTCTTTACAAGGTTACAAGGTACACATATTCTATCTACTTTATGCTATCAAGTATTCACTCAACAACATAAAATGAGGGGAAAATGTAGACATAAAATCTATGCACTTGTGTACATTTCTAGGTCCTAAAAGCATGATATCATTTACATGATTCCTAAGAAAGAAAACTAGCAATTGACAACTCCCTTTAGCCTTTTTCTTTGTGTTATACAATTTTTTTGGTGTCATATATATTGCACTCTTTCCAAAATTTGAATATTTTATCTTTCTTTGGCCTCAAACACTAGCACGAGGTGATCCTATCCTCCTAGGTGCTCCTGTATTTCTTTACCTTTTCCTTATCCTTTTGGACCCATTTCACTTCTTAATTATTTTTTCTTACTTTGGGTTGGCCTTCCAATTGTAAATTACAAAATTCAAAGAAGGGAATCATATAAATACACAATTATGTTTTCAAAATCAGGGACTAAGCACTAAACATTACATACTATCACCTAAACAGGAATCCAAAGGCACAAAATACTTTCAAGGAATCCATCTAGCACACTCACTCAAGGGAAAAGGGATGCATTCTTTTGTATACACTACATATAAGGGGAAAAATCCTTTGTTATAGGTACCAAGTACATTCGTAGATCAAGCAATGAATCTAGAGCGATTGACAAAAAAAACAAAAACCATCATCCGACCCTGAAAGAACTAGATCCATGACATCTACCTAGAAACCAACACCCAGATCTATACATTAGCACTCGACACTCTTGTCCTCTCCTAATCACTCCTATCTTGTGCAATTTCAAAGTCTAAAACCCTCACTGAGCATTTGCGACACTCTTTCTAGTTAGATCCAGTAGTCACATAACCTAGATCACATTTAAATCCTCTAAAGTCAGCTAAGTCTCTATATCTTCCTCTCTTACTTAGGGTTTCACATTTACATATGCTTTTTTTCTTGCATCTTATCGTATATTAGCATTTGTATATCATTCATTACAATAGCTACTCTATAATTATATTTAATTATACTTATATTAAATCAGTTGTTGTATAGGTATTTGTTTGAATCCATTATTTATAGAGATTGGTAAAAGTTTTAAGAAAGATAGATGGATCCCTGGAACCATCATAAGATATGGTAGGGATAGTATCTCCTAAATCCATGCCTATGATATATGGAGCTAAAGGTTCATTTTGGACAGTTTGCAACATATTGTTTTAGATCAGTAGAGGAGGAATATGATTTCTATATGCATCCATCAATGGGGGAGGTGTAAAGGAAGGTATGTTGGGAACTGTAGACACAAAATCATGCACATACTAATATTTTACTATACCACCAAGTGTTTTGCTTTTTATATGTATCTTGCATAAGGAAAATATTCACTGATGTCCCACCGTCTAGTCCGTTTGTTTGTCTTTCTTGTTTCAATTATTTTATCTCTCATATATGTCACTTTTGTACCCATTTTTGGTCAGGTCACAAGGATCCCTATTTTTCAGTATTCACATCTTTGTCGTTAGTTGTCTCTAGTAACCAATGCCCAGGACTGGACACTAGCATCTAGGTGCTCCTTTCCATCTTGGGCGCATGTGTCCCCTTTGTTCTTGGTTACATTTTTCACATTTGTAGTCGGTCTTTTCAATTTTCTTACTCCTATCAAGAGGTCATAGTCTGCATGTCAGGTCATCCTTTTACACATACGTTGGGGAGATTACTATTATTCCACATTGTCATTATACCAACACATGATTACCTACACTTTTACAAAATTTTCAATAACATTACCCTTTCAGATTATTCATCTCATACATACATCTAGTACTATTTATTACATCTCTATGCATACATAACCTATGTTAATTATTCATCTATTTGTCAACATCATCATTTAGTAGTCATTAAAACCATTTACACAATCCAACATATAAAAAAATCAAACAACAATCATCACATCAGTATCAATAAAGCATCAACACAACACAATAATACTAAACATCCATCTATATATATTGTAAAAAATCATAGTTACAAAAATAAAGTCATTGGGGGGTATGCCCCCAAGCATCGCTACATCAATACATGTCATATATCATCATCAATATCGCTAACTACAAATGCAAGAGATATTTAACTAGATTTTTCACCGCTCAATCTACACTACTGGTTGCGGCCCCTATATCTCTTGACCTATCCAGGAAATATTGCCAACTCAACCGAATACTCCGTAAATCAACCTTGTAGCTCTATGTAATTCATAAACACATCCTATGGTAGGGGTCCTCCTCCCACAACCTCCCTATCTCACTGATTCTTCACCTGTTCCTCGTCATGCTCACTCATCAGTACAATACATGTAGTCATCGAGGCCCGAGTACCAGAACTTCTGTGAATTTATAGCGTGGCCCAAGTACCGCGTAGGCTCTTCCTCTTGGATGTCACTTCCAAGTAGGCGAGGCCAGGGGAAGAATTTTTGTTTTGATGCTTTATACCTAGTGATTTTGGATTTGTGTGCAAGGGTGAAAAATAAAAATAAAATAGTGTCACTACTGATTTTGATTAATTTTTCCATCCTATTTAGAAAACTAGATGAATAGCATACAACAAAAAATGACAAAGGAAAAGTTCTTTTTAAGCACCAAGAACGAAGTGTTGGATTTCGATGAAGACAAGTCAAATAAATTATTTCCCAGATGTGATTAAATTATTTTTAAGCACCAAAATCGAAATGTTTGAATGTGGTAGAAAATAAACAAACAAGTTCTTTTTAAGTTCTTAAAAAAGGAGAAAACACTGTAAAAGAGGAATACCTATAGATTTAGCTCTCCAAGGTGTGTGGACTTCAAAAATCACGTTGTTGAGCTCTTCCCCTCGAACAATCCCACAGAACAAACAATGTGCTCTGCAAGAAAAGGTTAAGCAAACACCCAACAAATCCAGAAAGATATATCCAGATGATAGTAGAATGAAAATTTCTATTTAAAGAACTAGAAAATTTTCAATAAAATAACAATTTTGCAAAAAAGAGACGGATCAAGAATGCAACTTTGAAATCAAATGAAATATTTATTGATCTTCAGAATAGGAATTGGAATTTAGTTTTGTAAGAAAGAAGAATACTTTTAACTTTGCGAATTATAAGTGAAAGGAGCAAGACCAAAATGAAGGAAGGAAATGCTATAGAGAATTGACGAAAAGCAGTGAAGAAACAGAACAGAAGCTCAAAAATGGAAAAGAAATGAACTTACCAATAAGGGACTTTGGTTGGGTCCCACCGGGCATGCCAGAATGTAGATCAAGAATTTCCGCGCTTGTTACATGTCCAAGTTAATGTACCAAACTAAACACAAAAACCTTGAAAAACTCAAATGAAATCGATACCTGATAGATAAGACAAGATCTGAAGATGTAGATGGAGAAGAAAGCCGATGTAGACAAGACGGGCGCACATGAGCGATCCTACAAAGTAGATCCAAGAATCTTGCGAGACACCGATGCTTGACAGAAAAAGACCATGTTAAAAGATATTTGGGTGGACTACCCGAAAAGTGGGTCCAGGAAGTGATAAGCTCCCTTGGCGGATGTCAATCCAAATTTTCAATTAAGGAAAGAAGCATACATGATAAAAGATATAAGTGAATTTCTATATTTTGATTAAAAATGACAGACAGAAAAGTAAACAGCAAACAGAAACCAATAAAAAATGGGAAAGCATGAAAACAATGTTGGATTTGTGTTCCCTGATTTATTTTACCTGTCCGTAGGTAGATCGGCATCGATTAAGAAAATTGGCATCGACCGAGATAGATCGGTGTCGACTGAGATAGGTCGGTGTCGACTAGATAGAATCGGCGTCGACTCGGGGAGAATTGGAGGAGTTTGAGAGACAGACAGTAGAATCTAGATCGTCGATCTCTGTTGGATCTGCAAAAGCTGTAGGGATACTGACAAGGCTCCACCTACACTAGATGTAGGAGAAGAGTCACCAAGGGATCGATTGGGGCTCACGACGTCGATGTGGTAGGAGCAGAGTAACATTACTCCTCTCAGGGATTGATTTGGATAGAATTCGCCCTCGCTTGATAGATAACGCTCAAACTTGATGCTCAAAAATCTTTGTTGTTCTTTCTCTCTCTCTCTATATCTCTGTCTAACCAGAACTGAATTTTAGCCTTCTATTTGTAATCGGCGCTGACCGAGATGTAATCGGTGCCGCTCTGAAAAATCGACGTCGACCGAGTACCGACCGGCGCCGATCATGGAACAGATTCCCAAAATGGCCAAAAAGGACGATTTCTAGAAAGATGAAGTGATCCTTCCACCTCAAATATGGGAAATATCCCATTGCTTAGTTTGGGAGGAGGAGAAATGGGGGGGATAGATGAATAAAATAGATATGGGAAGTTAGGAATTGATATGGGGTAGATAAGTGGTTAAGATGTATGTAGAAAATATAATTAAATAGTTAATATTTAATAATCTATGGGTAAAACATAATGGGGTGAAATAAACTTAAGATAGATGTTTAAATCAAATATTAAATAATACCCTAAGGGAGAAATGGTGATGTAAACGTGCCCTAGGTTACTCGAGAAGACAAACTTGCATGGGGGACACTAGATTGGATAACCAATTTTAGGTGTCTACATTTTGCCCCTTTTTGTTAAGTAACTTGCGATAAGCAAGGTTGCGAGACAAAAACAAGGAGTTGGAAGAAAGGAAGAAAAAGTGATGATGTGATCCCCCCTCAAACTAGGAATGGGATGGGCCCTAAAAGATCAACCGATCCTGAGTTTGAAAATGCAAGATGCCCCAGCTAGATGCCTGGAGTAGATCTGATCATTAATGACGCACAAAAAATAAATATAAAGGCAGTAACCTAAGGAAATCACATTGGTAGGGCAGACTAGACGGTCTCCGCATGAGATGACATTAGTACCTACATGCCCATGAGTGTAAGGAGGGCTGTAAAATAGTCAGCACCTAAAGAGAGACACATTGGTAGGGACAAATAGACGGTCTGCAAAGTAGATGACGTTAGTGCCTACAGACCTGCTAACTCTAAGCTGCCAAAAATGTGAGTGCCCCATGGATAGGGAACATGCTCGAAATGGACGATAATATCGAAAGTATGTGCCAAAAGGTAACACTCAGGGCACAATAATGACCAGATAAATAAGCCAAGCATCAACACTATGGCAAGAAGATCAAGAGATGGAAGAAAGCGACGTGGAGAAACCAAACTGCAATCCATCGACAACAATGGGACCAAATCGATGACGATCAAAAAAATCGATGATGACCATAAAAATTGGCGCCAACCGTACCAATCGGCACCGACCATGCCGAGCACATATAAATATGCGAACGAAAAACATGAACAATTTATTTACACCGCGACGATTGATTTAGAGAGAGTTAAAAACTGATTTTGAACAACATGGAAGCCTCTGGAAGCAGTCAAAAGCGGAAGAGGACACGACCTGGGGTAAGTGGTGCTACCCAAACTTGCTATTATTATTTCCTCTTTTTTTTGGGTGGGAGATCAGAGTGTTTTTGACATGCTGACTCCCAATCGGGGTCGATTGTAAAAATCGACGCCAATTATATTAAATCGACGCCAATTCATTTCAATTGATGTCGACGACTAGATGTGATCGACACCGATTGAAATAAATCAACGCCGATTGGACATAATTAACTGATAAGATGATAAAATGTGTTTTGGATGTTCTGATTTGGATGAATAGGAAGCTAACATTGCTCCCGATGTTATGGATGTAGGCACGAGAGGCGTTACACATGTGGGATGCTATTACCGAGCTACTGAGGACCATTCTCCCGATGTCACAGATGCAGAATGGTGCCACTTAGAGCTAGCTGGGCTCGGGGGTTGCCGGTACTACCGACAAGTGCCTCGAGATGTAGAGTTGATGTGAGCATTAGTGCGACGATGGGATAGCCAGACCTGCACTTTTTGGTTCAGGACAGGTGAGATGACCATAACCCACGAGGACATATACAGGATCCTGAGGCTACCGATCACTGGGGACTCGATAGAGATTACTCCACGAGAGCAGCAGCAGAGGGCCCTAGGACGATTGTATGGAGACAGGGCGGATGATTCAGAGATAGTGTCCGGGGTGGTGAGGATAGCCTCTCAGTACAGACAGGATGATGCTAGGAGCAGACGGATAGTGTTGATTCAGATGGCTATCTCCTATTTTACTCTGTCAGATTCAGGAGGTGGGAGATTCCCATTACTATTACTAGATTTTGTTTGTGACATCCTGCAGTTTAGACAGGGGTTCATGTTTTTTGATGCCCTGATAGCTTAGATATATTATGAGTTATGGATGTATACCACCGGCAGGAGGACAGGAATTGATGTTAGTTTTTTGCTCCATTGCTAGGCATATGAGCACATAGCAGTGATCATGTCATCCGGGCTTCCATGGATGCCAGCAACAGTGGGGGCCATTGATTATGGATTCTAGTGATGACAGGCTGACATGGCCCCAGGAGATACAGGGAGATCTGCAGATTGGTATGCCGAGTGCTTCAGGATGCTGACACCAGAGAAGGTCATTTAGAGACCATATTGGGTTTACCCGACATGGGCCAGTCAGGAGGCTCACCTGGTGGGGTTGAGACGGAGCCGGGTGGTTAGGGTCCGTAGGCCTGATATGTGGGAGCACGTCTCATTTATATAGGTATTAAGACAGTTCGGCCTAGTGCAGACAGTGCCGACCACCTACAGGCCATACAGGTGAGACAGCAGAGAGACTGATCTTCCGATTTTGATCCCAGCAGATCCATTAAGGGAGGCCCTACCTTCCACAGGTAGTGATGATGATGTCGGAGTGGATGATGGCTATGCAGCATGGTATTTGACAAAGCTACCATGACACCTGCAAGCATCTATAAACGTTGATGAGGAGGACATAGCCACAGTGCTGGAGAGGCTGGAGGGTGAGCATGCCACCCTGGTGCAGACACACCAGGTCGCCCTCAAGGAGATCAGAGCTTTGACAGAGGAGAGGGATTCCCTGATATTAAAGAGAGATACAGCTCGTCGGGAGTGAGATGCAGCAATCTAGCAGAGGGATCGCTACCACCGGCATAGAGAGGCCCTCAGGGCCAAATATGGTGAGACAGGCACTATGTCAGAGTCTGGGTCATAGGGTACGACCGTAGGAGGGCCACCTCTAGCAGCACCAACAACGTCATTATGAGCACCAGGTACGGTGATCCTGAGTACTTATTAGTCTCTCCTTACCGAGGTGAGATACTACGAGGACGCTCTAGCATAGCATGCCCCTAATGTGCCCCATTATGGTGCGAGGAGGAGATCAGCAACAGTTGCAGCTAGTGGGGCATCAGAGGGAGGGAGCACTGGGAGAGACTGAGGTGGCAACAGGCCCCCAGCAGTAGGTTCTTCTAGTTCGATAGGCGGTGGCCAGGAGAGACAGCCTAGTCCAAAGGAGGGTGGAGGAGATAGTGTCTTCCACTTATCAGACTTTACGATATAGAGATTGGTGTATTTTGATATCGATATATTGATGTAGCCTCGATTTGAAGGCATTTTTGATGTATGATATAGATGGCTTGATTGAAATCCATCCATTCTTTGTTGTACAGATACTCATGTATATATATAGATTCATCATTTTCTTTGTCATATGATTGTACTCATGCTTTTAATTTCGATATACATTGATAGATGTAGCGTAATTGTGATGGATATAGACATATAGATGTGATTGGATGGACATAGACATAGAGGATAGATAGACGTGATGTGATTGATATGTGGATTTAATTTTGATGAAAAATAGATATAGATAGATGTAGTGTAACTTGGATGTACACATTTTTAGATGTTTTGATGGATATATGGATAGATCTGATTGATATATGGGTTTGATTTTGATGAAAAATAGATATAGATAGATGTAGTGTAACTTGGATGGACACATTTTTAGATGTTTTGATGGATATATGGATAGATCTGATTGATATATGGGTTTACTTTTGATGAAAAATAGATATAGATAGATGTAGTGTAGCTTGGATGTACACATTTTTAGATGTTTTGATGGATATATGGATAGATGTGATTGATATATGGGTTTAATTTTGATGAAAAATAGATATAGATAGATGTAGTGTAACTTGGATGTACAGATTTTTAGATGTTTTAATGGATAGATGGATAGATGTGATTGATATATGGATTTAATTTTGATGAAATTAGATAGAGGATAGATTTTGATTAAATCAACATGTTAAATGTCAATTTAACTGGATGAATAACAAATAATAATGGGAAATAATCTCTGTGAGAGCCAAGGACGAAATGAAATAAACTTGATTAGAAATAAAGGAAATACACCTAGATAAGAAAAAGAATGATAATCTAGGCCCCTAACCGATCATAAATAGAGACTTTGATATGAAACCAAAAGACCATGCATACAAGGCCATATATGAGGTTAAAATAAACCGGACACTAGCTAGTCACAAACCAGATCTAGAAGGTAAATGGAAGGAGAAGTAAGTATTTATTTTGTCAAAATTTACAAAGGACAGAATATATGCTCCCATTGGGAAAAATAGGGTTCTCCATATGATCGAAAAAAGGTCTTATGTCTCAGCTTCATGATTTTTGTTTAGACAGAAGAGCAAACTGATCAATGTGGGAAGTTTAATAGATATAGAAAGACTGATCGATACGGGAAGTCTTTCAATGATGCTAAGAAGCAAACAAACAACCGTCCGTCTAGGGAACAGTCTATATTTCAAATGTAGCCATCCTTCAAGGGCATGGTCTATATTTTGAATGTAGCCATCCTTCAAGGGTATGGTCTATATCTTTTGATTCATTTTGAAAATGCATAGATAGCTGTCCTTCGAGGGATCAGTCTATCTTTTGGGAATATCTTTTTTTTTTAGATTTTTGAGCTTGTTTTGAAAGAAGCTGAGTGTAGACCAGATAGATCAGATAGAGGGGAAGAAACGTATAAAAATCACGTACTCATGCCCCAAGTAGATTTGATTAAGATAAATACTTGGGACAGATGAAGAAGTGATTAAGGTGTCCCTATTAGGAGAAGGAACGTATCCATAAGAAAAAAATGCTATGAGTAGAGCTGTGATACTCATATTTAAGGTGGAAAAGACATAACGCGGAGAACCACATAGTTTCGAATCACTATGAAAATATATGACTGGTTGTTAGATGGATGAAAGATCTATTTTGCGATTAAGATCTTATAAGATAGATTTTAACAGTAGAAGGGCCTTAGATGCAAGGCATTAAGAGGTTCCATTTCAGGTACACCATCCATGAAGGATAGACGATAAGCCCCAAACCCATATTTATGAGTAACCACGTACGGACCCATCTAGTTAGGAGAAAACTTACCATGCTGACTCCATTCTAGCATAGTGACATTTTGGTTTTCTTTAAGAACAAGATCACCAATTTTGAAGTCACGGTGTTGCAAGTGCTTGTTATAAGCACGTTTGACACGCTCAAGATAGATTTGATGATGTTCAAGAGCATTGAGATGCCGCTCATCTAGCAACTCAAGCTGTGCTAGATGATTTTGACGATAGTCCTCATCAGAGACAAATTCTCTGAGAGAAACACAAAGAGATGGGATCTGGACTTCCAAAGGAAGAAAAACCTCTGATCCATAGACTAGAGAGAAGGGAGTAGCACCCGTAGGAGTACGAATGCTAGTCTGATAAGCCCAGAGAGCAAAAGGGATATGTAAGTGCCGATCCCTACTAGCTCGACTAGTTACCTTTGCGTGGATATTACGCAAAGTTTTATTGGAAGCCTCGGCCTGGCCGTTAGCTTGGGGATAGTATGGAGAAGAAAAGATAAGTTTGATATTGAAAGTATCACAGAGGTTCTGTAAATCGACGTTTTTGAAATATTTACCATTGTCTGTGATGAGTTTGTGTGGAACACCAAAGCGAAAAATGATGTGTTGATAGACAAAATCAACTATGGGTTTAGCTTTGGTCGATGAAAGAGGAATAGCTTCCACCCACTTAGTAAAGTATTATGTGGTAGTAATGATAGAATGATGACGCTGTGAAGAGCGGGGATTGATGAGACTGATGAGATCAAGACCCCATTACGAAAAAGGCCACAAATCTGCTGCAGGTTACAAATCCTGACTGGGGATATGCGTAAGATTGGAATGTTGTTGACACTTGACACATTTATTAGTGTATTCACAACAATCTCGATTAAGAGAAGGCCAATAATAGCCTAAATGTAAGATGCATTTAGCTACAGCCAAACCACTGAAATGTCCACCACAGATACCATCATGGACTTCCTGGATGACTTTAGATGATTCAGGGGTTTTGAGGCACCGAAGCAAAATACCATCAAAACCACGTTTGTAGAGGATTCCACCTAGAATAGTACAGCAATTAGCGTGTAGGATAAAATATCTTCTACCATTGGAGGATAGATATGGAGGAAGCACTGAATGAGATAGATAATCAACGATCTGTTGATACCACTCATCTTGAGTATCGGTTGTGACAGCGTTGATTGAAGCTTGTTGCTTGAGATGAGATGGTTGATCTAATCACTGCACAGCCACATAAAGTCGCGAGTCTTTGGTAAATGGTGGAATAAGCGAGGCTAAAGAAGCCATTGTATCGATGAAGTGATTCGCAGTGCGGGGGATAGCTTGGATAGTGAATTTATCAAAAGATTGAACTTAAAAGAGAACGATATCATGATATTTTTGGAGGATATCATTCTTGTATTGATAGACACCCGTGACTTGATTAACGATGAGTTCAGAATAGCCAAAAATGTCGATATGGCAGGCGCCAAGATTAATGGCGTAAACAAGAGCTTCATATTCATCCATATTATTGGTACACTCAAAGTTAAGTTTGTGTGCAACTGGGATAGGTGCACCCCAAGGAGGAATCATAACGAAACCTACACCTCCCCCTTGCTGGCATTTGGATCCATCAAAGAAGAGTTTTACTTTAAATGGAGAAAGACCAAAATCAATTTATTGGATATATTCATCGAGGAATTGAGCAAGGGGGACTTGAGTGTCTGGAAGAGGAGCATTAGCTAATTGGTCTGCAATGACCTGACCCTTGATATATTATTGTGGAATAAACTCGAAATCGAATTTTGTCATTAGAATGAGCCAACGAGTGATACGATCATTGTGATAAGGCTTCACATGCATTGTCTTGAGTGGATTGAAACTTGTGACAATGTAAGTTTTGTGATTGAGGAGGTAGTGACAAAGCTTAGAAGTTGTAAAGAAGGAGCACAACATAGCTTTTCAGCTTCGGAATATCGTGTTTCATACTCATGGAGAGTGCAACTGATGTAATAGATGGCCTGTTCTTTACCGTTAGCATCCCAATGTGAGATCATGGCTCCCAAAGCATGGTCAGTCACAAAAATATAAAGATAGAATGGCTCCCCCTCGTGTGGAGGTGTAAGCACTAGGTGGGGAAAGAAGATAAACTTTGAGATCATTAAAGGCCTTTTGGCAACGCTCATCCCATTCAAAATGAACATTCTTAAGGAGGAGATGATGAAAAGGTTGACAATGGTCTGACAGTTGTGAGATAAAATGACGTATTGATTGAAGGCATCCTTGAAGACCACAGAATTGCTTTAAGTTAGAAGGGGGAGGCATCTCAAGGATAGCTTTTATTTTCGCGGGGTCTACTTCGATACCCCTAATAGAAATGATAAAGCCTAAGAGTTTACCAGTGAGAATGTCAAACACGCACTTGGATGGATTTAGGTGAAGAAAAAAGTGAATGAGCCTCTCAAAGAGCGGTGCAAGAGTGAAAAGATGATCCCGACGGTGTTTGGATTTACCGAGGAGATCATCGACGTAATCTTCCACAACTTTGTGTAAGAGATTGTGGAATATGTAGGTCATGGATCTTTGATAGGTTGTTCCTGCGTTCTTAAGACCGAAAGGCATGACACGATAACAAAAAGTCCCCCAAGGAGTTATAAAGGAAGTCTTATGCTGGTCCTTAGGTGCTATAAGAATTTGATTATACCCAGAGAAACCATCCATAAGAGAAAGCATCTCGTGACTTGTCGTTAAATCTACAAATTGGTTGATATTAGGTAAAGGAAAATCATCTTTTGGACAAGCAAGATTAAGATCCCGAAAGTCGGTGGAAATTTTCCCAGTAGCTTTGGTCACTTGTACTACGTTTGAAACCCATTGTGGATAATCAATGGGTTGGATGAAGTTAGCAAAAAGCAAACGTTGCAACTCTTCTTTATTAAAAAGGGCTACTCGAGGGTGCATTTTACGCAATTTTTGTTTAACCGGTTTGATGTCGGGAAGAGTAACGATATTGTGGACCACAATATCAGGATCAAGTCCTGGCATATCCTCATATGACCAAACAAAGGCTTGACGATGGTTGGAAAGAAAAGTGGTAAAGTCTCCTAACTCTTGTGGATTAAGAGATTGGCCGACCTTAATGATACGAGGGTCTTCAGAAGTCCCTATATTAAGATCGACAGTGGCTTGGTTGAGAAGTGTAGACGTGTCAGAAGGAATGGTCTTAGGAAGATAAGAATCCTCTGCCCCCAGATAGGTGAGGACAGAATCATCATCCGCACAGTGGATAGTGTTAATAGTAAGAGAGTCATCTCCAACTATTTTAGGGAAGACTAACGGTATGGAAGTGGATTTGTTATCAGTTTTATAGGTCAGTGGCCCTAAGGAAATGGTATTGACTAAAAAAAAATTTAGACAGGATGGAAATGGTGTCATCCACATCAAATGATGCTTCTGACCTAGCGGGAGAAGATGGTTCCTCAATGGGAAGAGGCTCATCGAGAATAGTGATGGTGGCTTTTGAAAGAGGTTTAAATCCTAAACCAAATTTTTGATGTGGTTTGAGAGTTGGAATAGATGCGAGGTCATGCACACCTTGTTCATACTTTCCCAGGCAAAAACCCTTCCATGCGCATCGATATAAATAATTTTTTGCAAACGTGGGATTTTGTAGACAATCAAACCCTGTTGAATAGGGTTTGGCCCTAGAAGGAGAATCCGAGCGATAGTGAGGTGTATCAAGACCACCGTAAATGAAGTTAGTCTGTTGATTGGGTAGACCAATGGTGATGACATGACCGAGACCTGGCTGATATTCAGGTTGTTTGTCTGGTCTACCATACTCATTAGGTTTGAGATGGGCATCAAAGGAGAGAAGAGGAAGCTCTCCTAGTGAGAAACGCTACAATGTCTCCTCTAGATTTTGTAAATCTGGTAGTTTTGTTGCAGGTATGGAAGAGGATGAAGCCTCATTAGGAGAGAAAGCATTCTCCTTTAGAGGGGTAGACCCTGTGGTAATGTCACATTGTGTAGAAGGAAAATGATCTCTTGGATGAGTATAGATTTTTCCCTCATATTGATATTTTAAGCATCGATGGAGGGTTGATGGGACACAATGCATCATATGAATCCAGGAGCATCCGAGGATCATATTGTAGTGGAATTTCCCTTCAACAATGTAAAAGAGTTCATGAAGCAACTTCTTACCTACTCGAATGGGCAGGACCACAGTTCCTAAAGTAACTGCCAACTGATCGTTAAATGATCAAAGGGCAAAAGGCGGGGGTGACACTACGTTCTTTGGTAACTTAAGTTGCTCAAATGTGTGTGAGGAAATGAAATCGAGTGCAGCACCACTGTCAATCATAGTGCGTTTTAATGTAGTGTTGTTGATTTGAACTGTGATAAAGAGGGGAGCCTCCAAATGCTCGGAAGAAAGGGAAGGAATTTCTGAATCTTCAAAAGAAATAGTGTTTAATAGTTTATTCAATCCAACAATCATCTCGAAAGGTTGAGGCTCATCTGAATTCACCGCGATATGGCACAAATTATCAATCAAAGCCTGGCGATGTTGTGGAGATAATTAAACAAGATCAAAAAGAGACATTTTGACCAGAGCATGGGTAAGTTGTTTCATAACACTCTCCTCTACTGACACAGGAATTTGAGCTTGGGGTGAAGCATGAATAGAGACCCTAGGTCTCGAGGCTGATGTGGAAGGAGGAATGCCTTTAGGGGCTGCAGAAATGACAACCCGTGGCCGTGATGTAGATGATGAAAGATTATCATATTGTTGTGTTCTAGTGGCGATATGAATCATGTCGATTTGGGAAGGTGGAAGACCATCTGGCATGGAATTAGTAGAACTAGAGGCCTGAGTAGATCGTTGAGGCTCAGATGTGGTTGAGATGACAGGAGATACTTGTTCCTCCTCTTCTTCTAGCAAAAGATCACTTTCTTCCAAAAGACTGTTAACAATAGATTGAAGGGCCTTACATCCCTCGGTGTCATGTCCTGGGGTGCGATGGTAAGCACAAATCAAATCAGAGTTGAACCAGGAAGGTTTTACTCCTTTAGGATTATAGGGTTTGATCGGAGGAAGGGATATGGATGAAGACTGGATAAGTTGGTGAAGAATCTCGGTATAGAACCCGATAGACAAAGATGAGGATAGAGATGACGGAGGTGCCTCTCTTACCTCCACGGACTGCCGAGGTAAAAGAACCTGCATATCTAGTTTGACAGTCTTTTTAGGGATCATTTTACTTTTTCGAACATCGGGAGAAGCAGCCTTGGACACTTGAGATGGAAGCAAGTGAGGCATGATTGATTTATGTGGAGGAGGAGCTCCTAAGATAGACTTTGAAGAAGATGAAGTTGTGACAAGTGTTGTGGTCTTCAGAGATAGGGAAGGCTGCTTGATCGAAACAGATGATGATTTAGATAATATTGATTTAGATGAGGGAGGAGCTCTCAAAGTAGGTCTGATCAGAGGAACAGAAGGTGCCTTGATTTTTGGTGAAGAAGGTGATGGTCTTGATAAAAGAAGTGATGCCTCTCTAGTTTGTGAATTCACTTTACAAGGCATCATCGAAGAAGGTGTTGTAGAAGAAGAAGATGATGGTTCCAATGGCATTATAGAAGAAGACACCTTCCCAGTTGATAAATCCAATCTTTTATGAGGCGTAGAAAGAGATTTTTGAGGGAAAACACCAAGAGTCTTAATATTCCAAAATATGGGTTTTCCTTTTTCGAGGATGGTGACAACTTCAACCGCATAAGGTGATTGTAGCTTTTTAGGGGGAAGGAGATGAGGAGGTACTGATGATGTAACGTTAGACTTTAGTTGTCTTGGTTTAAGTCCAGGAACCGAGAGTGTAGGTGCCGGTGCTATTTCTTTAGATTTTCCCTTAATAGGCAAAATAGTATCGGTGATGGAAGGAGTGGATGATGAAGAAGCAGTTCCTTGCGAGGGAGGTACTTCTGGTACAATAATTGTGGTTGTAACTACTGTGGGAAAGGAAATGGGAAGGGTCAAAATTGAAGATGCTTCTGTTGAAGTTAGTACAACTATAGGTATGTTTACTAATGGCATAGTCGCAGTAAAAATGGGAGAAACAGAAGTAGATGTATTCGCGGTGGAAACTTGAAGGGATGTAATTGCCTCGAGCATTGAAAGAATATATGACGATGAGACGAAAGAGGATGACACTATCTCAGGAATAGGTGGGAGATCAGATAAAGAGGCAGAGGGAGATGGATCTATCTCTAATAATGTGGGAATATTCAAAAACGGGGTGTCTGAAGATGATGGAATCTCAGCAACTAGCGGAGCGGCAGGAGGTTTTGATTCAGTCGATGTGTTTGTAGATGGCTTAGTTTTAGAAGAATATTCTTCAGTAGAAATGAAGCTGATAGTATGAGTGTTTGGTTTTTGAGACTCTGAAGTATCATGGTTCGGGGAATGATTAGGAAAAGGTTGTTTAAAAACATCAAGCGCCTGATTTAGGGGAGCATTTGGGTTATCCAGAATGATCTCACCTTTATTAATGAATTTCTGGACAAGATTTTTGAAGGTTTGACATCACTCAATGTCATGGCATTTGGTTCTATGATAATAAGAGAAGTCATTTTCCCTATACCAGAATGAACGTTCTTGGTTTTCATCAAAATTTGTAATAGGGGGAAGTTCGATCATGTGAAATTCCAACATTTTTTCCAGGATAGAAGCATATGATTCCCCTAATGAAGTAAAAGATCGAGATGACGAGGGCCCTTTTCTAGAAGATGAGGAGTCGTGGTGTTTGATTAGAACTGTTATCGGCACATGGTGTTTTTAATATGATAGCGTTAGAGGATCCCTGATTTTTGTCTTTAGAAATGGAAGGGTTTGTTTTTGTAAACCGATAAAAATCTGGCTTAGATTTAGAGTGAATTTTTAACTTTCCTTGTTCAATGGCGCGGAACTCAAGTTTGCATGCCATTGTAAAGGCTTCTTCAAATGTATGAAAAGTGTGGATCCTTAAAGTGGAAGAAATATGATTAGCACAAGATCGAGTAAACAACTCGATATGTTGAGACTGAGGAAGGGAGAAATACAATTGGTTTATTATCCCTCTCCAATGAGTGACAAAGTCTGCAATAGACTCATCATCGAATTGACGAATGTTATAAAGATCAGTAATCAAGATCTTATGTGCGATGTTTATTGAAAAGTTTTCAACAAACATCTGGGCCAATTGAGAGAAAGAAAACAAGGAATGTTGAGGAATGTTATTGTACCAATCTAAAGTAGGCCCTGTTAGAAACATAGGAAAAGTACGGAGCATAAGCTCTTGATCTTGGACTATCAGGTAGTAAGTGTGTTTGAATGCTCGCAGGTGCTATTGAGGATCCTCCTCACTATGAAATTTTGAGAACTTAGGAAGTTCCCATTGGGGGGGAATAAGGCTTAAAAGCCACTAATGGATGAATGGGTTCATTACACACTTCTTCAAAAGAGTATGAAGGATGAGCCCCTTTGGCAGAGGCTTTTAAATCTGCGATTTTCTTGAAAAGAATTTAGACCACATCAGATTGAGTAGGAGGCATACTGGTATGTCCTACATAAGAAGTGAATGGTGGATTTTGTTGAGGCATCAATGGGGGATTCATCTGTTGATTAATAGGGTGGTAAGAGGAATAACTAGGTGTTCTGGGTGATGCTTGGTGAGGTATTTGTTGTGAAGGAGCTTGTGTAAAAACAGGCTATGAAATGACTAGTGGTTGAGAAAAAGATGGTTGAATGAGAGCCAGAGCCTGTGATTGGTGGGCTCCTACACTCATCGACTGAATCGGAATAGATTGAGGAACATGGGTATTGATTTGATTGGACATGGTGGGGAACAAGGTGTGAATGAGGTTTTTTACTGCTAGATTGGTTATTAAGGGTACCGATGCTAGAGGATGGGTGAAGGTCACTGTTGCTGGAACATTGGAAGAAAGACCAACTGGAGGACGAGAATCAGGAACCAACTGTCTCGTTAAAGGAGGTTGACTCATAAAGAGGTACTGACCATGGGACGTAATGGATGGCATAGAAGAATTAACAGGAATTTGTGGGTGTGCAGACGTGCCCATTATAGCCAGGGAAGAGGACTTCTCAGAAGTAGGCTATGGAATAGTCAAGGTAACTGCGGTGTTAGGAATAGGCAAGACTATTTGAGAACTAGTCAACATGGTCGGTGGAAGAGAAAGAAGAGGCACAGGTGCACCACCCTCTTCCGTGGTTCGAGGTGAGAAAAAGGATGATAACTGTTCTACAAAATCCTGGGATGGTTCATGAGGATAATTGTAAATTTACTGGATTGGTGGTCCCTGATCAGATATTCGAACAGAATTATGTACTAGATAGTCCATAAGGGCTACTGGATTGCGATCAAGGAGGGCCTGAAATTCAGGATCCCCGTGAGGAACATACTCTATATCAAAAGCAGATGATATTTCTGAAGGACTAGGGGAAGCTGGACGTGATGGGATTGCTTTAGGCTGATATAAAGGATTGTATGACCAAGATGGGGAATCAACTAATAGCGGTCCCGAGGAAGACCCGAGGGGTGCCAAAACATCCACACTAGTGATGATCTCAGAAGAAGAAGGGGCCAGTTGAGCCATTCTTCTAGATTGTAACCGAGTGATGACCATCATAAACAAGCAGAAATATAGAAAAAGAAGATTGACCTAACTAATGCACAGACAATTCAAGCAGCGTAGGTGATTATCTCTTTTAAATTTTCCTACTTTTAAGAAAGAAAATATTAGGGAAGGCTTTTTAGAACGGGAACTACTCAGATAGCCAAACTAAGGATGGTTTGGGGAATGTTTTGGTGAGGAGTCCCGAAGGCACTTTAGTAAAAGACCAGTACGTGGCTTGATATAGGAGCCTACCCCCGCACTTCACACACCACTGTGATTTATAACGAAGGGAGTTGGGTGCAGGGGAGGAATTTTTGTTTTTGCCAATATATCACTGCCGATTTTGATTAATTTTTCCAGCCTATTTAGAAAACTAGATGAATATCATACAACATAAAATGACAAAGGAAAAGTTCTTTTTAAGCAACAAGAACGAAGTGTTGGATTTCGATGAATACAAGTCAAACAAATTCTTTCCCAGATGCAATTAAATTCTTTTTAAGCACCAAAATCGAAATGTTTTAATGTGGTAGAAAACAAACAAGCAAGTTCTTTTTAAGTTCTTAAAAAAGGAGAAAACACCGTAAAAGAGGAATACCTGTAGATTTAGCTCTCTAATGTGTGTGGACTTCAAAAAGCGCATTGTTGAGCTCTTCCACTCGAACAATCCCATGAACAAGCAATGTGCTCGCCAAGAAAAGGTTAAGAAAACACCCAACAAATCCCGAAAGATATATCCAGATGATAGTAGAATGAAAATTTCTATTTAAAGAACTAGAAAAATTTCAATAAAATAACAATTTTACAAAAAAGAGACGGATCAAGAATGCAATTTTGAAATCAAATGAAAGATTTATTGATCTTCAGAATAGGAATTGGAATTTAGTTTTACAAGAAAGAAGAATATTTTAACTTTGCGAATTATAAGTGAAAGGAGCAAGACCAAAATGAAGGAAGGAAATGCTACGGAGAACTGACGAAAAGCAGCGAAGAAATAGAACAGAAGCTCAAAACTGGAAAAGAAATGAACTTACTAATAAGGGACTTTGGTTGGGTCCCACCAGGCATGCCATAATGTAGATCAAGAATTTCTGCGCTTGTTACCTGTCCAAGTTAATGTACCAAACTAAACACAAAAACCTTGAAAAACTCAAATGAAATCGATACCTGATAGATAAGACAAGATCTGAAGATGTAGATGGAGAAGAAATCCAATATAGACAAGACAGGTGCACAAGAGTGATCCTGAAAAGTAGATCCAAGAAACCTGCGAGACACCGATGCTTGACAGAAAAAGACCACGTTAAAAGATATTTGGGTGGACTGCCTGAAAAGTGGGTCCGAGAAGCGATAAGCTCCCTCAACAGATGTCAGTCCATGTTTTCAATTAAGGAAAGAAGCATACATGATAAAAGATATAAGTGAATGTCTATATTTTGATTAAAAATGATAGACAAAAAAGTAAACAGCAGACAAAAACCAATAAAAAATGGTAAAGCACGAAAACAATGTTGGATTTGTGTTCCCTGATTTATTTTACCTATCCGTAGGTAGATCAGCGTCGATTAAGAAAATCAGCATCGACAGAGATAGATCAGCGTCGACTAAGATAGGTCGGCGTCGACTAGATAGAATCAACATCGACTGGGTACGGTTTGCGTCGACTCAGGCAGAATTGGAGGAAGTTTGAGAGACAGACAGTGGAAGCTAGATCGTTGATCTCTGCTGGATCTGCAAAATCCGTAGGGATACTGACAAGGATCCACCTACGCTGGATGCAGGAGCAGAGTCACCAAGGGATCAATTGGGGCTCATGACGTCGATGTGGTAGGAGTAGAGTAATGGTACTCCTCTCAGGGATTGATTTAGATAGAATTCTCTCTCACTTGATAGATAACGCTCAGACTTGACGCTCAAAACTCTCTGTTGTTCTTTCTCTCTCTCTCTCTCTCTAACCAGAACTAAATTTTGGCCTTCTATTTGTAATCGGTGCCGCTCTGAAAAATCAGCTTCGACCAAGTATCGGTCCGCGCCGATCATGGAACAAATTCCCAAAATGGCCAAAAAGGATGATTTCTAGAAAGATGAAGTGATCCTTCCACCTCAAATACGGGAAATATCCCGTTGCTCAGTTTGGGAGGAGGAGAAATAGGGGGGATAGATGAATAAAATAGATATGGGAGGTTAGGAATTGATATGGGGTAGATAAGTGGTTAAGATGTATGTAGAAAATATAATTAAATAGTTAATATTTAATTATCTATGGGTAAAACATAATGGGGTGAAATAAACTTAGGATAGATGTTTAAATCAAATATTAAATAATACCCTAAGGGAGAAATGGTGATGTAAACATGCCCCAGGTTACTTGAGAAGAAAAACATGCACGGGGGACACCAGATTGGATAACCAATTTTAGGTGTCTACAAATACATCGTATCTCTACCCTATCCTTTAGCCATCCACCATAGTCTTGATAAAACCTCCATATAATTTCCCTGGGCCCCATGCAATCTAACATTGATATATAAGTATTAGTTTTCATCCTCCTGCTCCGAACACCTACCCATCTCACAATATATATGGAGTCGCCCACTCTGTGCGTGGTTCACCAAGTGGCCTCACTATGGCAATATGCTTATAAGCCCAGTCATGTAATAATGTGGTATCCCTAATCCCACCTCAATGGTCCTCCTATATGAACTTGTATAAATCCCTATACAAGTGTTCCAATACACATCATGCCCATGCTTATCACGTACCATCCTCCTCTATACAACGGCATATATCATCCATCTTATACAAGATGCTTACACCTCCTCCCTCCATAGCCACTGACAAGGAAATCACCACTGCAATGAACTTCCACAATTGTGGAACATCCAATCTCAGTATGGCATCCAAGCTAATATGGGTCTCTGTATGTACCTATGTCCTCGTAAAATACCACCTATAAAATCTCATCTGCCTCTGAGCATCCTCTACTGTAATCCTCTGGAATCACTCACCTACAACCAACATTCACAATATGTAATACACATCCTCTAGGGTCACAATAATCTCCTTGGTCGGTAACCAAAATGTACAAATGTCTACGCACCACCTCTCACACAATGCAGTCATCATTGACATATTATGGGGTACTTCCCCTATCCTTTCTATGTACCGTAAGTCAGGAAGGTCTAAAATCTCCCACTCTGTATTCAATAGACATAATCCCAACAACGTAATCAAGTGTCGTCCTCCACATAACTCCCTCGAATGAATATCCCTTTGCACAACATAAAAAATCAGCAAAAACGTAACATTAACAACTCATACACATGCAAAAAAATAATAATACAAAAAATCATTAAATTTCACATTTATCACTTTCTGGGCCAAAATAATCCTATGGGCCGCCAACGCTCAGGAGAAGGACATGAGCACCCAGGGGTAGGTCACTACCACCTAGGTCTAGGTGACATCATCTTGTAGGACGTTAGCACCTCTACCACTCTTGCTTAGGTCAGAAATGCCTAGAAACTCAACATCACAAATTTTAAAATAAATAGAAAAAATGAATAAATTTCAACACATTTATTGAAAATCATCATACTCACCAACTCAGCTGTCGTGTGTGATGCCACAACTATTGTCACCATCTCAAATCAAATCAATCTCTCTGCACTAATTTACAACATCATCACAAGCTTAGAGCTCTAAATCACACTCGTGTAAATTTCAAATGAAGTTACTATTCACCTTTTACTATTACTATTTATAGAAAGTTTTACTTTTTCATTTCGTTATGGTTCCTATTTGCACATATTCTTCCAACTAATACATGCCACACATTTTTTCTCATATCTTGATCTCCGCTACTTTGTTTTACTCCCCATCTACACCATGTGGTTCAAAAAAAATTTACTATCGTATTGTGTAAATTCTATAGCACTGTATTCACATCTGACACATTTTCAATTTGATATACACAAAGCTTTGTGACATTTGATACACTTCTCTTTACTCGTTATTGCCTCATTCCACATCTAATTTCAGCTGAGAGTTCATTCTTATAATTGCCCCCCTTTCTAATTAGGGTCTCTCTATGATCCCCCTAGTACTGCTACATGATCATTACACATCTTTAATACATCTTTATAAAAAAAAATATCAATCAACATGCAACATTTCATACCACTTTCTAGAGATCCCCCCTAATGACCTAATACATGGGATGATGCAGAGAAAAATATATTAACAAGCATATACCGAGCTTCACAAGAAGCTTTAGGAAATATCTCTACAAATGACTCTGCATAGAGGATGTTTAACAAGCCAAAAAAATCTTACAGTTTACTATCATTGTCAAAAATTCTCCTAAAATGCTTCATTCATTAAAAACACCCATCTCATATGCTTAACACCTTCATAATTTGGCCATTCAACCATCAAACTCACCAACATACAGTAGAATTCCTAGATCACTTTCCTAGCCACTTCAATACACAAGGTTCTTGTTCCTTCACTATGCTACTCAAGGATACAATGAAGTTATCTAGCTTCTCTCATTCTTCTATTCTCTATACTTCCCCCTTGGTTAGAATGATCACAAAATAAACCACAATAGCACTCATTTACTCACTCTTACTTTTGTTGCTTACTAGCCTCTTCTAGCTCTTTCACCTCTAGAAAAAATTAGAAATTCCTTCCCTCTAGAATTCTCCAAAGGATACTTAGTCCTTTTTCCCTGCAAGCACTTCAAAAATAGTTAATTCCACACAAGTAATGCATTTAAACAATTAGAGATTTCACTCAACTGTCCATTGTACAAGACTGCCCCTATATGCTTATTAGGTCAAGATTTTCTCTCCACTAGTGCAATTCAAATTCTTGATATGCCCAAAAATTTCTAAAACCTTAAATAGATGTATTTTAACCCCTTATATGTGCTTGTAAAATATCATGGCTCAACTCTTTATACATCTCCTTGTCCTTCACTCTTTGCATTTATTACTTTTGAGAACAAGTAGTTTGCTAGCACTATCATTATTAGGTTCCAGAGTGACCCAGGATGAACTATCACCTTCCTTAGTTTTATTTTACCACCCTTGATATGCATGTAAAATTTTAGAACGTACCTCTTAGCACAACTCCTTCCACCTCACTTTTGCAATTTTTGCTTACAAGAAGACAACTAGTTTAGGACAATATTGCAGCCCCTATAAATTCTCTTCCATATGTACTCAAGACAAAAAATAAGAATTTTTGAGGACCCATTAGTTATTTCTTTAAGGTTGAGAAATTTCAAGTTTAGAATCTTTTTATATCACACACTTCCTTTGGAAATCCACCCTCTAAATTAGCTCTTCATTTATTTTAACCGATCACCTACAACAATGGTAAGGATAACTTCATATTTCACCATTTAAAATTAAAATTTCTTATTTTAATAGGTAGGTAACATCCTCATGATGGTTACTTCTAAATTTTAGTTTGAAACTCATTGATTTGGTACCTCAACCTTCAAACCCTAGCACTAATATGAGTGAGGGTTCCTGTATACCCAGTTTTCTTAAAACTCTTATAAATTTGTCTAAATTCACTTTATAATCACCAAATTTGAACTAGATGACTGTATTCACGTGCTCAACAAGAATATATTACCAAAAATATTGAATAATAAGTATACATGTGTCAACCTTATCTTCTACCTCTCTAGCAACTTGTGCTTGCACAATGAACACAAGTTTCTCTTTTCACTCACTCCTCTCTATCCTTCAAATGCACCCTTCATAAAGAAAATTGAATATTGGATTGAATATGTAACATCATAGTCATAAAATCAAACACCTTGTACATTATAAAGGGAAAACCATCATTGATTCACAAGAACACTATTATTATCATAAACATTCAATCAACAAGCACTTCAAGTTCATCATGCAACTCAACATTTAAGCAACAAAACTGTATATATCTAGTTCCTATCACATGTAATGTGTGGGAAATACAATATACAATACTAAAAACTCATCATTATTCCTTGAAGGCTAAGGTATTCATACAAAACTGAAACATATATATCTATTACTGTGATTTCTCCATGAAAACTGTATATTATCCTTCATACCATATTTTCACATCCTCTACAAGAGGAATAGTCTCTCACTCTACTCCCATTCTTTCCTTATTTGAATATATCATATTCATGTAACTTATCTAAATGTAACTCCTCTTACATATGCAATAATGACTCTAAATCTGACATTTAGTGACTCTTGGACTTCCCTCATAACATAACCACACACACACTTAACTCTCTTAACCAATCACTTATGACTAACCACACACCCATAGGACTTAATTTGAGTTTTTACACACTTAAAACCTTAATCGCCCTTATATATGACTATTACAACTTTGAAGTACATTTTGGAGGAAAAGACCCTCATTAAAAATTTTAAATCCTTTACTCTTACCTCTTTTGCACACATGACTCACACACCCTAATTGACCATATTGAACATACAATGACAATTGAATGACTCCATGAGATGATCTTGCATCATACTCCCAAACATACAATTTTCTTTCACAAACATGTTCTCAGCTTCCTTGTAGCCACCTGGGTTCCATATGATTTACTTTTGTCTTCCATTTGTATTCACTTGTTCAATTTCCTCTGTGATATTCATCTTCATTTTCTTTCTTTTGTCTTCATCTTTTGAAATGATATTTTCAAGTCTTCTTCTCTTCATTTGATCTCTCAATGGATATTTTCATTCAATGTATTTGTCTATACCTGTACATTCAAGCACACAAAAAACCTTAGTTTCAAAAACAAGAGACATTTGAGTCTCCTCGTCATCTTTTTCTTCAATTTCTTCTTTCTTCACAATATTTTCTTCCATATTCTCCTCTTTTTATCCACCACATTTTACCATCTCAAAGAACATTCAAGTACATAGATCACTACCTATAGCCACTCTGGATTCATGTAGACAAACTGAAAATCACTATTTATCTACTCTCCTTTGAACTCTTCTTCAATAATAAAGGATTCATTGTCCTAATATTTGATTTCTTCTCTCTCTTGATGATTTTTCTTCACTTCCATAATTTAAATCTTGTCTTCTTCCTCTACCATCTCCCTTTGGTTATGTAGTTTCCTTTCCTTCTTCATGAGTGACCTCAAATGGACACTTTACCATCTTTGTAAGCACTATCTTCTTCATTTTCCCCATTGCTTTACTCATGACCATTCTTTTCATTTCTCTTACTTTCCTCTCTATCTCATTAGGTTGTTCTAAACTTCTTCTCATATCTTTCACCTCTTTTTCTTCCCACAACTTCCTTCTTCTCCCTTCTCCCTTCATTTTCTTCTCTCTCTTCCTCTTTTCATCATTCTTCATCCACCTAAACAACTCCTTTTCCAACTCAACCTACATATCTTCTAAAATTGTAAATTATCTACACACCTCACCTTGGTCTTACCAAGTATTTTGGTGTTTCCCTTTATATTATCTCTGCTCCACTCTTTTTCACCTTAAAAAGGAGCAACCCGGTACAAAATTCAAATATACCCATGCACAAGAGAGAATTAGTTCACCTTAATTAATTTTAAATCACCAAAACACAAATTCATATATACACAAAACTTGCATTAATAAAAACCTTATTTAAGAACAAAATAACTCACCAACTCAATTATCCAAGCTATGATACAACATGATGGAGAGAAAAATAAATTATCAAGCATATACCAAGCTTCACAAGAAGGTTTAGGAAAATTCTCTACAAATGGCTCTGCATGGATCCAAAAAGGCTTAAATTTTACTATCATTGTCAAAAATGCTCCTAGAATGCTTTATTCACTGAAAACACCCATCTCATATGCTCAACACCTTCATTACTTGACCATTCAACCATCAAACTCACCAACATACAGTAGATATCATAGATCACTTTCCTAGCCACTTCAATACACAAGGTTCTTGTTCCTTGACTATGGTACTCAAGGATGTAATGAAGGTCTCTAGTTTATATGATTCTTTTATTATTTATTCCCCTATTCCACACTTTCCTCTTGGTTATAATGATCACAAAATAAACCAAAAAATCACTCCTCTACTCACTCTTACTTTTGTTGCTTACTATCCTCTTCAAGATCCTTCACCTCTAGACACAACTAGTAATTCCTTACCTATAGAATTCACCCAAGGATAATTAGTCCCTTGTCCCTATAGGAACTTCAAACATAGTTAATTCCACATAAGTAATGCATTCAAACAATTAGAGACTTTACTCAATTGTCCATTATACAAAACTGCCCCTATATGCTTCTTAGGTTAAGATTGTTGCTCCACTAGTGCAAGTCAAATTCTAGCTATGCCCAAAAATTTATAAAAACTCCAATAGATATATTTTAACTCCTTAGACATTCTTGTAAAATATCATGTCTTAAGTCTTTGTACATCTTCTTGCCCTTCACTATTTACATTTCTTGCTTTTAAGAACAAGTAGTTTGCTAGAACTAGGGTTAAGAGGTTCTAGAGTGACCCATAATGAAATATCACCTTACTCAGTTGTATTTTACCACACTTGATATGCATGAAAAATTTTAGAACATAACTCTTAGCACAACTCCTTCCATCTCACTTTTGCAATTTTTGCCTACAAGAAGACAACTAGTTTAGGACAGTCTTGCAACCCTTATAACTTCTCTTCGACATGGACTCAAGACAAAAAAATAAGAATTTTTGAGGACTGATTATTGATTTATTTAATCCTAACAAGTTTAAAGTTTATACTCTTTGTCTATCACACACTTCCTTTTGAAATCCACCCTTTAAACTAGCTCTTCACTTAGTTTAACTGATCACCTAAATGATTATTAAGGATAACTTCATGTTTCATCATTTAAACTTAAAAATTTTTAGTTTAAAAGATATGGAACATATTAAAGATGGTTCCTTCCAATTTTTAGTTCGAAACTCATGGATTTGGTACCTTAACTTTCAAACCCTAGCACTAATCTGACTGAGGGTTCATAAAAACCCAATTTTCTTAAAACTCTTCTAAATTTTTCTAAACTCACTTTCTAATCACCAAATTTGAACTATAGGAATATATGCACGTTATCAAAAAGAATATCTTACCATAAATCTTGAATAAGAAGTATACACATGTCAACCATATCTTCTACCTCTATAGCAACTCGTGCTTGCACAATGAACACAAGTATCTCTTTTCACTCACTCTCTCTCTATCCTTCAAATGCAACCTTCATCAAGAAAAATTAATATTAGATTAAATATGTAACCTCACATTCATACAATCAAATACCTTGTACATTATAAGGTAAAAACCTTCATTGTTTCACAGGAACACTATTACTATCATAAGCATTCAATCAACAAGCACATAACCACTCATACACACACTTGACTCTCGTAAATACTCACTTATGACTAACCAAACACCCTTATGACTTAATTAGAATTTTTACACACTTAAAAACCTTAATCACCCTTATATATGGCTATTAAAAATTTGAAGTACATTTTGGAAGGAAATACCCTCATCCAAATTTTCAAATCCTTTACTCTTACCTTTCTTACACACATGACTCACACACCCCAATTGACCATACTAAACATACAATGAAACTTGAATGACTCCATGAGATGTTCTTGCATCAGGGGAAACATGGAAAATTTTAGTGGCAAATTTTCGTAAACTCGTGAAAATAAAGGATTATGGAAATTTGAAATGGTGAATATTATGTTGTTCAAAGCTGACTTATTCACCGAAAAATTCAGCCGACATGTCCCTTATACTATTCCTTTCACCTAGATTTTACACATATATAAGAGGTTATGAATGTAATTTGCCACCAATTCGAATCATATCGAGTGCATATTCACCAAAGTAAACATAATAAAATCCTCAGCCGCCAACACTAAAGTCTGAAATTTGAGCCATCCAACTCTGAGCTATCTACCCTTAACCCGACAAACTCTACAATTTGAAACATCAAACTCTATTCTGTCCATCTCTATTCCATCCAACCTAAGCCATCCAACCCCCTAACCATCCAACCCTAGTCATCCAACCTCTACTCATCCAACCTCTAGCCGTCCAACCCCTAGTCGTCCAACCCCTAGTCGTCCAACCCCTCACCGTCTAACCCCTAAACCGTCCAATCTATAGTCGTCCAACCCTTTACCGTCCATTCTCATAGCCTTAGAACATAAGAGCTTCCCCCAAGGCCCTAAGCAATAAGTAGTCATGGATACTAGAAATTAGGGCAAGAAGATTACAAATTCAATAAGTTCAAAAAAGGGTGCCAATACTTTGCTTGGCTATTTTGGAAAATCACAAAAAGCAAAGTTGATTTCTGCTTTAGCTGAAAATATCAGTATGTGGCAAGTGTTATTTACTGGTTATTTTATTTTACATAATTTAATAATTATGTTTATGATATTGTTCTTGGAACTCTTTTACATTTGTAATCTGTAAAAATTTAACTATAGATAAGATTAATACTATATAAGTAACAATTTTATAAAATTATTTGCAAATTTTTTAGAAATTCCTTCATAGAATAATCAATAAATAGATATTGATGATCTAATATATGTTGAGGTAAACATTCCATCCCTTGATGAAATAGAAGTACAAGAAAATTCATCAAACTCTTAGGACACACCAACAAAGGAAACTTCTACTCCAAGGTCTATTTCTAGAAAGAGGAGACATGAGATTCAAAAATTTCTGCTGATAATCCAGATGCAAAAGTTGAATCCCAAGGAAAAAAATGTTAGAAGAAAGATGGCAAACTGGACAATTGCAAGGAAATTCCAGTTCGAATGGGCTACAAAATATCCTTTTATTGAACCTGTGCATAGTGAAAATTGTATTGATGTTCCAACACAATGTTGATGCAAAATATGTGGTTGGAAACAGGGGAAGGATCACATGATGCAGCTCAAACTAGACATAATTGAAAAACACTGTGGTAAAATATACATTTCCCAAAATCTGAAGGATGGCAACATAGTCAGAACACATAAATGGAAAGATGCAAAATATTGTCTACATGTCAAATATGCAGAAGAATACAAAAAGGAACAAAAACGTATCAAATATGTAAATGAAAAAGGTGGGACCATAGTAGAAAATTTGAGAAAATCTATGGAGGAAGAAATGCAAGCAAAGGGTATTCAATTTGCAACCATATTTCATATAATGAAAAGGGGAAGACTGATGTTAGATTTTAGAGAAAATAGAATGTTGTATCAAGTTATTGGTTTAAAGAATGTTCCTCAATCTCATTGGTTAGATACCAGTGGCTGGGAGTTTGCAAAATTTATATCTCTGGTAGAGAAGGAGGATTTGAAACTGTGTGTTCAAAAGGTAAAGTATATTTCCCTTTCTTTAGATGAGGTTACTGCAGTCGATAATACTTCATGGATATATATTCATGTGTACACATTTACTAATGAAATGAGGACTCCACACCTCTTGGAAATTCATAAAATGACAGAGAATTACAATTCTGAGAATATTTATAAATTGGTGGTATCAAATCTGAAGGATATCGTCGGAATGGATTACTTTTCCATTGCAACAAAATTAGTTTGTGTCGGAACCGATGGTGCAACTGTAATGCAGGGAGCCAGAAATGGTCTGTGTGTTAGAATTCAGACAACTATTGCTTCTTATATGGTTGTTGTCCACTACATGGCTCACAGAATGAATCTCACCTACAAAATTGTGAGCACATTTGAAAATGTAGCTAAAGTGGAGGAATCGATACGTGATCTCCATGCCTATTATTCTTGTAGTCCTAAGAGATTTTTAGAATTTCAAAAAAAATCTATTGGACTAACAAAGGGAAAAAAACTTCTCAAATATGTAGATACTAAATGGATATCTATATACGAACTTGCCTTTAGAATATATGATGAATATTCTTCAATGATGGGATTTATGTTTAAATACCGCAAGGATGTAGATAAAGCTAAAGATCTATTGTGCCGTCTAACTGACATAGAGACTTTACTCACACTTTGCGGTATTTTTCCCATGTTGAGGGAGCTTAATATTTTAACAAAGCATACTAAAGATCAGTCTTTCTACATTATAGACTTTATAAGACTCAGAAGACATGTTTTCTGGAGTCTAGAAAGTTTATATATTTCTGATGGGAGTTTTCAAGGTACTGCTTTTGAAAGCCGAAATGCATTGATAGATTTGAAAAATTCTAGATGCTTCTTAAAGTACAATATAAATGATCATCTTTGTATAGAAGCACATGGAAAAGAGATTTCAATTCATACATACCAAAAAAGAATTGATATGGCTAACTCAGAAATAAAAGAAGTAAAAGTGACACGAAATTTATATGATGTAGTATTAATCAAAACTAGGAATAAGTTGAGAAAGATCTCTGAATCGTTAGCTAAAGAGATCCGGGAAAGAATCAAAAATGATAAAATACTTGAAGTAATGGGATTTGTAAATCCGCAATTCTGGAATTTGTCTGGCGGAAAACCTTATACATCTATCAGTCCTTTATTTGTCAAAAACATGGGTGTTCTTACTAATCATTTCTGTAAGATTGAAGCGATAAATGGAGTTTCTGTAGAAGTAATTTTGGAAAGAAAACTACTTAGTTCATAGTCAATGGATTTTTCTAATGCAATGATACGACAAGTTCAACTTCTACAAAGGCCACAAGATTACAGTGCCATGAAAAGGATTTGGAAGGATATTTGTTGTAATAGTATTCTAAGTGAATATTTGAGCGAGTATATTAAGCTATATGAGCTCTGTCGAATAATGATTCTGGGTTTTGTGGAAGATGAGAGGGTTTTCAGTGCACTATCCTTTTTAAAGTCAAAAGTTTAAAACCGATTGGATAGGAATCTAGAAAGTTGTCTCATATTCTATGTATCGAGTTACTCAGTGGAGTCTTTTCCTTATGATAAAGCACTGACATTGTGGAATTCACTAGTAGACATAAGAGGAGTAAGTAATATTATGCCTGACCGAGGGGATCGAGACACATCCAAAAATCATGTTGCAGTTGATTTCCAAGACACAAATGAAAGTGTTGCTCCATGACTGTTCGAATTCACATAGATTTCATTTCTTCTATACATTATTGAGACTACTTATGTACTTCATTCAGTGAATACAACTTTCAATAAATGCAATATTATATTTGTCATTATTTGATCCTTCGCAATTGCAACAATGTTATTATCTATTTCAATTATGCCATTTGTTTTTCATGTTTGGTTTTCAAATTCAGACTAAAATAAGGACACATTCATCTTTTATATTTGTTAATTTATTTATTTTACATTTGCAACAATTCAGAAATGTAAAGAAACAAAATAGTGTAAATTTAAGCAACATTTACGTAAACAATAGAAAAGAAACATATTTTGTATTAATATATAGTAACATTATACAATTCTAACTTCCAAAGTTCTTTTGAAATTGATTTCTCATGTGGCGGATTACTTTATGAAAAAGAACAAATTCATAAAGCATTTTCAACCAATTACAATTCAAAAAGGGGTTGTTATAACATCTCAAAGCTTCCAGACAAGTTCTATCATATAAGGACACATTATGAGGTCATTCTCTTTTTTGCCTATGATTCAAAATCATAGTTGTCCTTACGTCTACCACACGGAATAAAAACTAAAAAAGGGTTGGCCACTATCTTTTCATTCCTATGCCAATGTCGGAATTGTGACAACACACCTGTCACATGGTGAACTTTACTAACTTATCAAATTTTATGATGCAGGTGAAGGTTTTTCTTTTTCCTGTGTAAGAGATGGAGGAATAACTCTTGATGCCTAAAGATATCTTACTACAGTGTTGATATTTTCTAGTATATTCAGCTCCTCCCTCGCTACATCTCCTGTAGACAAAAGTGTTGCATCTGCATCTGTATTTTCCTTCAGTAAGACTTCTAGATCCATCTTATGCTCCTTTATTATCCTTCTCAATGTATTATTTTGTTTATTAATAACAATTATTTTTTCCTTCAACTGTATAAAATAATTTAGGCTTTTTCGGGCATTCTTCAAATGTGCTTCAAAAACAGCTGCTTCTTTCTTTAAATTTTCATATTTTTCCTGCAAAATAGAAATATTAAATTTTTAGTGCCTATCAGATAATATGAAAAAAAAAATTGTCTAGTGGTTTTAGTATTATCATAATTTTTAGTTTTTCATGTAAAATTAAATGCCCACTCACAACAGCTTTCTCTTTTTCTACATTTGCTGATTAAAACATTAGTCTTATCTTTAGACCATTTGTTGTAGTAAGCCTGTGCTTCAGCATTATGATTCTCCAATTGTTTAGCATTATGTCTATAATTTCATCATTGTCAGAGTAACTACTGTGAAAAATGATGTTCGCGTGAATAAACTATAGTAGTGTAAAAATACATCCTGCCATTCAGATATGGCTAATACCCTAACAAAATGAGAGAGGGGTGATGACTTAGCTAATTTTTTGTAACTTGGGAGTGATATGGTATCTATGTATCTACTGATACAAGTTTTAACAATGGTGAAAAGGTTTGATGAGGGTCTCCCAAGACCATACCAAATGTATAGGATACATTAGCAACCTCATGGGAGGATAGGAGTTCACCCCAAGAACTAGTGACTGATATGGGGACCCATGTGTACTCAAATGTGTTTTTTCATCATCTAGTTTGTGGAGAAGCCCTTGGGTTGGAGGAGAGTCACTTTCTTCTACTCGCATTTACATTTTTTTGTTTAGGAGTCATTGAATCATGTCATGGGTATAACCTATAAAACAAATTGTCTAGATCTACACTATCTCCTAAATAATCCATCATCAAAATATAATAAAAAAGATGCATAATGTTGCAGCCATATTGACCACCTAGTAGTCACCCGAAGAGTAAACTCAGTTGTACCAAGATGAACTAGTTCCTGGTACATCTTAGGAATCCATAATAGTTCTTTCCTAAAGTCCTCCTGTGTGTGTGCATTTGTTTTATGCCCTAGGTTGGTGGCCTCTTGTGCAAGTTGCACAGTGATGAAGCCATAGTTAGATGTAATTGTACCAAGTATGTACAAATGTGTGTGATAGAATAGAATGAACTCCCCTTATATATTATGTATGCATAAACAATTGTAAGCCATTGTACCTTATATGAATCAAACTACCGTATAATATGACCTTGTAGTGATCTTGTGACACTTTATGCAAGATCAGGTGATGATATATAATACTTATAGTGAGTTTGGTCCTTAATTTATAATAATTAACTAAGTATATGAATATGATTCCATGTATTTGAATTTCATAATTAGACAATATGAAATGATGACCCATAAGTGTATAGTAATGTGACCAAGAAGTGAAAAGTAATCAAAAGAAGAAGAATAACTTCATAATGACAGGGGCACCCAGAAGGGACATGTGATGGTAAACGTGTTGTGCATATCTATCCTAACTGGGTCGCTAGTGTTTGAGGCCATAAAAGATAAATCAATCAAATGTTGGAAGAGCATGTAAGATGTGTAGAGACCAGTAAAGTGTAAAATACCTAAATCAATTAAAATACCTTAAGGGAGTTTGCAGCCATACATTTTTCTTGCAAAATGGGAATCATGTTTACAATTAGTATGCCTTAGGACCTATAAATGTACCCAAGTGCATAGATGGTTGTATCAAGTAAATATTTTCCCCCACTTTACCTGATGTTGAGTGGATACTTCGATAGCATAAGAGTAGATCATAATATATGTACCTTGTAAACCAAAGAGAATTGTATTCCATAGTATGCCAAGTGGACAAGTACACTTCATTGTAGAAGTGTGAAGTGATCATAAATGTGGAGCATGAAAATACAATCCTAAGAAAGGGAGTTAGATTGGATTTACGGGCATGAAGTGTATGCATAGTAGCGTGTTTTTGGATCTTGTTGGCAAATAACTAGACCAATCAAAGTTGACCTTATTATTTCTTATAATGAAGGGCATGCTAAAGAAGAGAAAAAGAGTATGTAAAGTCTTGTATGTGAATACAATCCAGGCCTAACCTAGTGTAGCAAGTGCAATAAAAAAGTAGTTTGTAATAAGTAGTAGCTAAGGAAAGAGTGCACTCTTGATGAATGATTCAGAGGAGCTGCAATTACAGGATAGAAATGTTATTATCCTTTGTCTGGTTGGAAATGTTAAGAAAAAAAACATGGTTGGGAGTGATAAACTTCCCAACAAAGAAAGTGTTGAGCCAAGGATAATGAGTATCATGCCACCAAAGACTGAGGATTTTGTCTTCATCTCGTAAGGCCAACCTTTGAGGTAACAGGCGGCTTATTCTCACATGGAGGACAAGTTTTTAAGATGCACATCCTCACAATAGAAAAATGAGTTTTTTGGGAGATCTCACGCCGCAAGAGAAGAGTTTTGGGGAGAGAGGTATATTTCCATCATTCTCCTTGTAATAATGAGTAGGTCTTAAATGACTAATGTACCAGTGTCAGATTGGGGCATGTCCTTATTTTTAACATATTATAGCTGATTGTAACCAATCCTTTGTAGCCGATTGAATGAATTATGTAGCTGGAGCTAAAGTGCCTGATACTATGGAGGTTGTACTGTAAACTGACAGAAACTATATTGAACTAAGAAAATGTATGTTTTTCCCCTAGGACACACATTCTGAAAGTAGGGACAAGCATCCATTGTTCATGTTTGATATTGGAGAGCTCAATGTTTTCACTGGAAATTTACGTATCCAAGTCTAATTTTGGACCAATCTATGACTATGTTCATTTATAGGGCTATTCTAGGAGTATCATGTGATGATAATTAAGTGTGATTTGTTCACCCAATAGTTTCCAACCCCTCATTTTGGGTGCATGTGAAAAATGTAGGAGGATGCATCCCAAATGCCCAGGAACTGAACCCTTGATATGCATATCATGAACTGGCTCACCTGTATGGGGTAGGGGATGTGCATGGTAGAAATTAAGGCACATGAAAAAAATATAGGCTAGAAAAAAGTGTTAGTATCCAACCCAATAGCTAACCATGTAATAGTCTATAAAATGTGTCAAACAACTATGAAAACAAGAGGGAGACCACAAAAAATGGGTTCAAACCCACCCATGGGACCATTTCTTATACCCCTGTCACAAGATACCCCAAGTCTGGAGTCCAACCATAAGTGAACAATGATCAAGCATGACATAGCAACCTATCCCGCAAAAAATAGTAAACATGCAGTAACAGATAACCATGGTTGTGATAGTGTCATGTAAGGAAAATATTACATATGAAACACCCGTTAGCATGTTAGAAAGATCACCAGTAGTATGTTGAAAGTGTGTATATATCAACAAAGAGTAAAGTGACAGTAACGATTTGAAGTAGTAAATATTATAACAATAAGACCTGTGATGTGTAAAGTATGAGAGTAGAAAAGGTAGATGCCCCCAGGATCCTTGGCAAGATTAATAAAGAAAAGTGTCACGCATTATGCTATCATGCAAGAATTTTTAGAATTCCTCGATTCACCTTAACATACCATATGAATTCCCATTTGTGTATAGAAAAATATAATGACATACTAAGTCTCCAATTATCATAGGAAATAAAGTGTAATATGTATGTAGTATAAGCTAATAAGAGTAAATGCAAACAAATGTGTATATGTTGTGTGAATGTGATGGAGAGGATATGGAAGTCTAGAAGATGAGAGGAGCCTCATTTTCCCATGTGGATGTGTGTGATGTGAGTTTCATTTAGGAATTGCACCCTCAACAGTCAAGTATGACCTATGGAACTAGAGTGCATCATTGTGTAATGAAGGTATTGCATGTGATTGAGATTAGATGCTAGGAAATATTTATCATGAAGAACAGAGTGTGAATCTTAGTAGATAAAGTAGATGATAGAGACAAAAAATAGTTATGGAGGGGTAGGGGAGTGTGATGCCCCCCAAGTGTGCACTTGAGGTTCATTTAATACCCTCAATACTCATGTATGAAATTTGATAACATGATTTTATCATCAAGTGATTGAGGTACAATGTTTTTACCGAAGATGTGATAGTGCTTGGAAATTTAGACATGAAGCATAGAGCGTGAGTGTAGTAAATAAGTTATGAGTATACAATAGAGACGGAAAATAACGATGTGGGGGAGAAAGTTTGATGCCCCAAAGCATGTGAGTGATGGAAAGCTTGTCCAACTATAGTGAAGAGTGTGCTTCCCTTATTTGGTGTCAAAAAAGGAGAGATCATGTGACCATAGTCTAGGGTTGGTGGTTTAGGAGAGTAAATATGTGTATGTGAGGGAAACCAATGTGGTAAAGGAGATAGAGCACACATATAGGAATGGGCTGCATAAGCAAAGGACTTAGGACAATGGGTGGAATAATAGACCTAGTGAGGATGATGGTGTCATAGTGTAGGCCATGTGCAAATGGGAGAGCTAGGTACAGAGGTATAGTTAGACTATAGAGGTGTAAGAGGCCTATATTCCATGACTAGGGCTGAAAGAAAGGAAAGAGTTGGCCTAGGTAATGGTGTGTATGGTGTAATTCCTTGAATGGTGACAAATTTATTGTTGTGAATGAAATTAAGACACAAGTGGAGCATGGAAGGGTTATCATGGGTAGCACGAAGCCAAGGGAAACCTAAGACCATGTCACAGTGCTTGATTTCAAATGTAACAAGGAATGGTGTATGTATGGTAAGGGACCTGTATGCACCCAAACTTGCATGTGCTACAGTGTTGAAAAATAGTTACAAAAGTCCCCAATGATGATTCATGTCCTTTTAGAAGGTGTTAAAGTTCCTAAACCCATTTGTAGTGTATATTTGTAGCCTGGACATCCTTACTTAGCTTTTCAATTCTTTCTTCCAGCTTCCCATTTCGTTATGTGCATGTTTTGGCATTTAGTGTCAGGACCTCCGCCCCTGAAAGTAGGGTGGTGGTCCTTTGCACTTTTTCTAGAACTCTTCATACATGATTTTAACACGCATGATTTCACTTAACTTGACTTCTAGGGTGTGTTTGTGAACCAAACTACCTAAAAATAGTCTTGATTACATGGTATTCCTTCCCTCTTCTATTATTAAATTGATTTAATTAGTTTGAATTACCTCTTCCAATGATTTGGCACTCCAAGGCTGCGTTTTGCATGAAGTCACATCCCATCCTCAATGCCTATATATTCCAATGCTTATATTTAAAAAAATGGCCTGAGAATTTTATGTATCTTGCATACTATGGCTGCCATACGATCCTATTGGAAATTGTATAGCCAAGCTCTGTTCACTTGTGTTATCTCTCTTCCACTTGCATTACCACCAGACTACCTTCAAGTTTCCATTTCTCAAGTGCCATTCTCCTATTGTTTCCTCTTGCATTCCCAATTCCTTGGACTCATATGGACACTACAGAGAAAGGAAGGAATAAACTAAAGGGACAAGCCACTAACACAACTGGATTTACCTTTGTTCTTTGAATTCCAGGTTGGATTTTGTTGTTTGATTTCCTTCAATGTTGTAATTTTTCATTGTTACATCATGTCAAATAGAGTAGAAATCAATTTCCTTTCATTTACAAGTAATTAGTTGATTTCCAAGAGGGTTTAAATCATTAATAGTAGCTCCCCTAGTGACGGATCCTTTTCTTCCCATCCCTGTGGATCTGAAGGAGAGAATATATGTAGGAGGTTTTCTACATATCACAGATCATTTGGGAAAATTCTTGTTGTAAGTTAGTTTAGTTTCAATACACTCAGCACAGGTGAATAACCACATCGGGTTATTTTGCTTGTTTATTTTTAGTGTAGAAGTAGATTTGATTATTTAGAATAGAAATAAATTGTTGTTTGTGATTGTAATATTTTAGTTTTGTGATTTGTTTAGATTAGTTTTCTTTCAGCAGTAGCATAGATTGTTAATTTCATTTAGTTTACATGGACACTTAAAACTAGTTTAACACTTAGATCCAAGTTTAGGGAATTTACGCTACCCATTCATAGCCTCTAAATCTCCCCTTTACCAACTCAGCTACTAAAAGATCACACTACCAGATCTTAGTCACTGATCCTCCTATAGCTAGCCATCCACACACATTCAACATTGGCTGCTCCAGCACGACCTCAGGGGGAAGAGTGCCATTGAAGGTTGCATGTCAATTTTCATCCGTACAAATTGGTGAACCTGACATGAATCGATTAATTCCTTCTTGTTTCCTTTTCTTTCATTTTTATTACCTCACCTCTCCATTTCTTCCCCTATTTTGGTAGGTATTTTATACTTTCTAAAATATGTCTGGAAGAGATTTTGGTGGGCCATTTGGCTATGATAGATATTACACCAACGTGCAACCAAAATAATCCCCTTCTCTTTCGAGGTGGAGTGACAATTACACAAGCAACGTCCAAACCTCCCCTAGTTACACTTCAAACCCCATTAGCTATGTAAGGATGGAGGAGGTGGATCAACCATTCAACATGTAATACGGTCAACCCAATGAAAACCACATTGTTATCACAAATGGAACATGTTATTACCATAGGGTCTTTTTAAGACCTCACATTGTCATGTAATCAATAGAAGATGATACATTTGTATGAATAAAAAATCATCTTCTTTAGATAGATGAGTCTTTGGATAAAATGAAGGCTACAGAATATGATATTTTGAATTCCTATCCTAAGATTCTTAATTTTTAGGAAGACAAGAATTATAACACAAAACAATTCATGACAGTGTATCATGAGCCTGATTAATCAAACCCTATACCATAGGTACCCCCAACAAGGGACTCAGTCCTCTCCCAATGATCTTATTTATACTTTATTAGGGAGAATTAGAGAACTAGAAAGTGCCCAGAACTTCATAACCAACACATGCAGTAGGGAAAAACATGGGGTATATAGTTGATAGTAAAGGATAGATCCCTTCCAATGAGCAACCAACACAATATCCTGTACAACAAGTTTATCTGGTTTATTCAAATCTAGGTGATCATTCTCACAGGGTTAGACACACTAGGGATGGGTCATCATCCTTCTCAATCTTATCCTACGCAAGGGTTGGACGAAAATGCATTCTTGAATGCCACCACAACAGGCATTGAGATGTACCCTAGTTTTATGCCCGCTAGTCCATATCCTAGTACTATCCCACCTTACATGTGCATATGTATTCAAAAACTCCCAAGATGGACCCATATTCCATTCCCACTTCCTACATGTCATATCAAGGGACCCCATACATTCGTCAATGGCACTTATAATGTAGTCTTATCTAACTCCTCCTCCATGTCCTTGTCAATGATCTTTAATGGTGGAATCTTATGCAATGGGTATATATGCTGAGTACTTAAAGGGGTCTCTTGACTTCACCAGTACATGGTGTCATGCTTCCACGTCCATTATCAAATCTTCCAAACTTTAAGGTAAAAGGATACCTGAATGCTCATATCAAGGCCTACACTACTACTATCAGGGAATTGCTTCCTTGGGATGTTGTAGTGGAAAATATATTTCTAAAGACTCTCAAAGGAATCACACTGGATTTGTATTAACGTATTTTGGAAGCTTCTATAGATTCCTTTAAACAACTTGTTTCCAAATTCATCAAAGCATTTGACATGAACAAGTTGTTGCATATAGGGATTAGGGAGTTCATACATATTAGACATGAGAAAAATGAATATTCTGCCCATTTCATCTAGAGATGGCGCCAAGTTCTCTATTCCTATGCAAGTTCATGCCCAACATGGACTCAGATGGAACTTTACGATCTTTTCCTTCACTCACTGAATCGAGAGACTAAGGAAGAGGTCCAAAATTTTCATTTCTCATAATTACGAGGAAGTGTTAGATAGGTACGCTTCGGATTGACCAAGCCGCTATAGACAATGGGCGTAAGATATATAGTCCCAATGGGAAATTGGTATCGCCAAATAAAAATAATGCAAATTATCAAAAAATGGTACCAACAACTAAGGACCTAAAGGTGTGAATCTTAATAATGGTGCTATGAGGAATAGTGCTACCGATCAAGCCAAAAATCGCTAGTTTTCATAAACAACGGTAACAATAACAATAACAAAAAAACTCTGAAAATCAAAGAGGCCCTCATACTTTGTCTTCTATCAACACATTTGATGTAAATCATTCGCCACAAAAGAAAAAATAAAATCCAAGGCCCAAACCACTATCAAAACTCTAGCCAAGAAGAAATTAAATCATGGTTATAACAACCAATTTCAAAAATACAATTGAGGTTATAATTAACAACATCAAGACTCTTATCAAAGACCAAGATATTACGACCCTAACCTATATTGTGGTTTCCATAAGGTTCAAGGTCTTGACTATAGGACATGCCATGATTGCTAAAAGTTTCTTCAAAGACTTCCTGAAAACCAAAGGCAACTCTTTATAGACATGTTCCTAGCAAATCCTAAAGTAGAATCGCAATTTGACTATACAAGACCTGTAGCTCCTCAGAAAGCCAATGTGAGCATATTTTAAGATCCCCTCGCTACACATCCTAAAAATTTCAAGGTGAATTCACAAAACAAAAAATGCATTTCTATAGGAAATAATGACCATGAAGCTTCAACTTCCAGTAACTCTCGGGTCGTTCCTAACCTTGGTTCAAATGATAATACAAAAATCTTGGGATTAGTTGAGCTAGAGATTGAGAGTGAAATTAGTGCAAAAAATCATACAAAGGAGTACGTTTCACAACCCCTATGATTTAATATCGGATTTGAACAAGACATTTTCTCACATTTCATTCCTAGATTTGCTGAAGAATTCACCTACGCATCACTCTGCGTTTCTCAATGCACTAGGTCTTGGTCATCTAATCCAAGTTATGGAACCTTGTAGAGATCAAATAAATAATATTGACTTTGACATACATCCTCCAGGACAAAATGATAGGGATATTGGGTTTGTTTTCGACATAGATAAGATGCCATCTAACGTTGAAATTGCCCAAAAAGGTGATCCTGCCTTATTTTTACAAGTCTGGGTTTATAACAATTACATTAAGAGAGCAATGATTGATGACGAGGTTGTTTTAAATGTGGTTCCCTTCTCTTTTTTGCAGAAGTTGGGATATGGGGAGACAAATTTTTCCTCTGCAAGAAACACTTTATAGGGGTACGACAGTCTTAAAGTGACCTCGATTGGAACCATAGTTCTTCCAGTCATGCTTGGTCCAAAAACCATCTTGACAGAGTTTTACATTATCGATAGGGAAACAAGTTATAACATGATCCTCGGGAGACCCTGGATTCATCGAATGAAGGCTATCCCTTCTACACTGTTCCAAGAGATTAGATTCCTCCATTTGGGGAAGGTCTTCATCGCTTAAAGGGATCCTAAGCCCTTCGATATACATATAGAAAACCTCAAGAAGAATAAATGAGTCCATACGATGGAGTATGAACTTCCTGTGAATCAATTAAACAAACCACCTCCAACAAAATATTTAGTCCCAGTCATCCCAGACATTCCAAAGGTTGAATTCATTGACCCAAAAATATTTGAGGTGGCAAAAACATATAAGGGTAAATCAATATCTGTGGAAACAATGTCTACTAAAACCACAATGGGAATTATGAAACTCTTAGAAAGTGATGATCCAATCTTCCTCCCTTTTGAACCACAGGGAATGGTTAGTCTTCTCGGTTTAACATCTCTTCCCTTTGACGACCTAGGTCTAGGTGTGAACATGATAGAATTAAAAAATGAAGAAGGGCCATTTGAGATTGAAATGATGCCCATCAAAACCGTCACTAGGGGTTGTTCTATTCTAAACCTTGGTTTCAACCCATGTGCGTCTGAAACTAAGCTTGCCATATCCATGGGGCAAGGCCTCATCATTCAACAAGTGTTACAAGTAAAGACAATGCTCTACATAGGAAATAAGGCCGAGAAAAATAGTCATGCTCACCACACACCATGTATCAAGAACGTGACAAAGAGGTGCATGAACACCTCTTTCAGACAAATGATTTTAATGATTGGACATATACACTTTTGGGAAAGGGTTGTAAGTTTAGACTCAGAATGTTAGGCCCTTGTCGAAAAAAATAAAATTTTGAGGATCATGGTTCTCCGTTGTGTACTTTTAGGGGTGAAGAATTCGATATTCGTCAACTTTCTTCACCTTAGACATCATGACATGTAGTTTCACCTGCATTCCCATATGTACATTACTACATCCGCATTGCATTTTCATCTTCCAGTTCATTTCGTAAAATTTGTGATCAAGGGATTTATTCTTATAGAAACTCCTTAAAACTTTTGAAAAACATTGGCAAAACATTCAAATCACATCTCTTCAAATCTTCATAGTATCATCAATTACTTTTCAAATCATTTCATCAGATCCAAGCAAGATAAGACAAATTGTTTTTGATCGTGATCATACCAAGGCCTGCATACTTGGTTCTGCTTATAGTATCTTTCTAGATTAGGTGTCTTTTCCTATAGTCTATTCTAGAAGCTTCATGGTGTCACATAAGAACATACTAAACATTTTTCCTAGATGAGTAAGTCAAATGCAAATCCACAAGAAAATTTTTATTTTACACATTTCTTTTCCCTACCAACCTTCGGTGTTTAGCTTGCATCTCTTACTAGTGATGTAGGGTTGGGAAAGGAGAGAAGTGCCCTTACTCACCTATGCCTTGGTCCATGGTGATGAGCCCATACTTCCTACTGGTAGCATGGGGTAAGGTGTAGGGGGTCTCTTTGATAAACTTTAAAGTTACAAATAATTCAAATGTTGTGAAATCATAAGTCAAAAGCAAAGTGAGTTAGATGTCCAAAATCCAAAATAGCTTAAATCCTCAAAACCAAATTTTGTCAACCAAGTGGCCATCTATAGATCTAAGTCTAGATAAACTACAAAGCAATTCACATTCTAAACTATGAATTAACTTGAGTAGAGTAGGGTTGTAGTGTCTCAATTTGGATCTCCAAACCTTTGTCTTTCTCTCATCATTACCATTCAAACAATTTTTCATAACTTGTGTCCCTTCCTAGCTCTTGGTGTTGAGCCCTCACATCCTACTGGTTGCGTGGGGTCAGGAGTGGGGAACGTACATCTTCTTATCATATCGTTATATTATCATGTTTTGCCAAGACAATATGAAGTATCAAAAGTTGCTTAAAGAAACTAAAGTTCAACATCACATTGTGTTCGTATTATCATATATCAGCATTATGAAATACAAAAAGAAATCATTTTGTTATCATTTCACCTACACTGCATACATGCTAAAAAGCATAAAAAAGAGGAAGTTCTAAATATCTAGATTACACATGAGATATAAACCAAAAGAAAATCAACTTAGATATGATGGGATATCGAACCAAAAATAAGAGTTTGTATATATCATGGTGAATCAAGTTTGTATACAATTTTGCCATGCACTAGGCATGGTCAAAACGCTCGCAATGAGCCCAAAACATACCAAAAAAATCATATAAATGACCGAAAAAATGTCATCAAAGCAACAAAAATGGCCCATGGCCTGTCAATCCCTGTGAGATCCCTTAGATGGCACTCGACTGTGTCTGGGGCTCCTACTGTGTCTACGACGATGCTGAGAGTGAACAAAATGATGTGAGTGCTCATGATAGTGTCTGCTACCCGTGGCCTCACTGCAAGAATAGCTCCATCTCATCAAGCACTTGACAGTCTCATACCCAGCCACCTAGGTATGGAGGGAAGTCACTATCTTCGCTACCTTCCACACAGGGGCAAACATGTCAGTGTATCTGCCTACAGCTAATGGCTGGCCCAAGTCAGCAGTCAACTCAGCTCGAGTCTTCCCTAAGGGGATCAATAGAGTATCCATGCATGCCCAACGGATGAGCTCTCGTCACTCCTGTGTCATTAATACAAGAAGAAAGCAAGAAGCGATAAGTTAGGAAAATAAAATAAAGAAAAAGATACGAGTCAACATTCCTAACTAACAAAGTCAAAAAAAGGGGGGAGGGTATTAAACTTACTCGGGTCTCTGGGCATCCAGGGATAATCAGAAATTGTTGCTGGTGGTGGTTACAGGACTTCCCCAATGTCGGAAGTGAATCGATGTCCTACGATAGACTAATCGTCCCCCTCTCCATCATGAGGAAGTGTCGACTTTGAGACTAAGGTCTCTCTCTCAGTAGTGCCCTCCTCGTATGCTTCTCTCAGCATCTCCTGAGTGTCATGCCACTTAGGGTCACTCTCCTCCTCCACATGGGCTATCTCACCAATCCCAACAGTAACTCCCTCACCCTCTATGTCCTCTCCAACTGACTCCTCCTCCTTCTGCATTCACTAAAACATGGAAAAAGAGCAAGTTAGTAACATATACCAAATGATAAGCTCACCAAAAACATTACAAAACATGAAAAATACAAAAAAAATCAATTTAAATACTCATCTTGGTCATTCTATCCAGAACCGCCACCCAATGTAGGGCGGCAGTTCCAGGACCGCCACCTTGCTTTTGGCGGTGGTCCTGAACCGATTTTTCAAACATGCCCTTTACCCTAAAAATGCTCAAAAAGACCAAAAAAAGACCATTTTCAACAAAATAAAAGCATCCCCTATGGGCACCCCCCTTAGAGACTCATTTAAGACACTTTTTAAAAAATAATCCCCCCTAGGTGAAATCTTACATTGAGGCATGATCATGATCTCATCACGGTCGTATCAGGTATACTCTTGTTGAAAATGATCACCGTGGGTCTAGAGCTCCAAATTCACCAAATCAACTAACACAAATGAATTGAGTTATGAGTTGTTTTGATATGTGTGTGTGTGTGTATGTTTTAACCTCATTTTGAGTGTTTGTGTTCGCAAGGCTGGAGTGTTGGGTCAGGTATATTTCTATATCCCCGCATAGATCGTAAGTCCTCTTTTCGTTTTGATCTAGTGTTTATTTTTTGATATTTTTTCTATCTACATGTGAGTCTTATTTTCCTCTTGCAGGAAACGGGATTTTGGGCGATGAGATTTCGACACACGGACATGTTAGGTATATGATCTAACTCCCCATTTTGGGAATGCCATACTCAGACTCTACGTTTTACGCCTTTTTCATGGCTAAGACGCTTTTCTAAGGGGGCAATATGTACGCACCCAAAATTACATGTGCTACATTGTTGGAAAACAGTTATAAAATTCCCTAATGATGATTTAGGTCCTTTCAAGAAGGTGTTCGAGCTCCAAAACCCATTCCCAGTATATATTTGTGGCCTAAACATCCTTACTTAACTTTTCCACACTTCTTCTAGCTTCCACTCTTTCTGTGCCTGTTTTGGCCTTCAGTGCCAGGACCACTGCTTTTCCTGGGTGACGGTTCTGAAACCACCACCCAAAATAGGGCGGCGGTCCTGAAACTACCGCCCTACATAGGGCAGTGGTCCTCCCCACTTTTTCCATATTCTTCACGCATGTTTTAACATGCGATGGTTCACTTAATTTCACTTTTTGCATGCATCCGTGAAGCAAATTGTTTAAAATTAGCTTTGATTTCTTGGTTCTCCTTGCTCCTTCTAATTTAAAATAGATTTAATTGGTTAGAACTGCTCCTTCTTACCTTGTACATGAAGGTACCTCACATCCTCCATTCCTATATATTCCATGCTTGTATTCAAGCAAAAGGGCGTAGAATTTTGTGTTTCTTATATGGTGTTGCTGCTACAATCTTGCTAGGAATTACATAGCCAAGCTCTAATCTCTTACACTATCTCTCTTCTACCTGCATTGCATTTAGACTGCCATCAAGCTGCCATTGCTCAAGTGCCATCCTCTTACTACTGTTCTTGCATTCCCAATCTCTTGGAATCATATGAACACTCAGAGAAAGAAATGAACAAATTAAGGGGACATACTACTGCACAACTGGATTTACCTCTATTATGTGAATTCTGACTTGGATGTGTTGTTTGATTTCCTTCATTCCTACAATTTATCATTGTTACATCATATCAAATAGAGTAGAAATCCATTTCTTTTCATTTGCAAGTAGTTATTTAATTTCCAAGAGGGTTTGAATCTTTCATAGCAATGCCTGATGACATATCCTCTTCTTCCCATCCCTGTGGATCTGAAGGAGAGAATATCTGTACGAGGTTGTCTACACATCATAGATCATTTGTAAAATTTCTTGTTTTAAGTTGGTTTAATTTTAATACACTCAGCACAGGTGAATAACCACACTAGGTTATCTCACTTGTTTAGTTTTAGTGTAGAAATATTTTATTTATTTAGAGTAGAAGTCAATTGTTTGTGATTGTAATATTTCAATTTTGTGATTTGTTTAGATTAGTTTCCTTTCACAAGTAGCATAGATTGTTAATTTCATTTAGTTTACATGGACACTTCAAAACTAGTTTAGTGCTTGGATCCAAGTTAGGTAAACAAACCATAGGTAATTTAAGCTAGCCATTCATATCCTATAAATCTCCCCTTTGTCAAATCATCTATCAGGAGATCACACTACCAGATCTTAGTCACTAATCGTCCTATAGTTAGCCACACACATTCAACATTGGTTGCTTTGGCATGACCTCGGGGGCTTGAATGTGGTTGAAGATCACGTGTTAATTTTCATTTGTATATCTACCTATCTACATATCAAAAGGGGATGAATTTGGGCTCATTACGCAGCATACACTGCATAGGAAGGGGAAGTTCATTTTTCCATCCCATACATTTGCATATATCTATCTACCACCCATTATCTTGGCATAATTGGCGTGAGGGAAACCCAAGAGCACTATTGCACACATAAGCACATATAAATACATTACGTTTGAGATGTAGTGCATCCTTTGGTTGTAAGCTCACTCATTTGATAGTCAAGGACAATTTAATATTTGATGTGGGTTGATGGTTTTGGAGGTGTTTCATCTTTATTGCAGGTTTCAGGAAAATAATAGCAAGCTCTAGTGAAGTAGAAGCAATCATCAGTGAACAAGAGAGAAACCCTTATGACACTGAAGAGATCTGATTCTAATATTTTTTATAGACTCCAGTTCCTAGGAGAGGTCTCAGGCTCCCTAGGAACTCTCGCCCCCACCCAACACCCTAGTTCTGAAACTCCTTATTACTCTATATTTTCCTAAGCATGATTACAACACTTTAAGTTTATGTTTCATCTCTTCCTCCTGCTCATATACACTTTGTGATAAGTGAAATCAAGATAAGTTTCCTATCTCTCTCATTTATTTTCATAATTACATCAATAAAAATTGATTAGCATCTGTATTTCATTGTAGTAATATGTGCATTTAGATTTTAATAAAATAGTCATATTATTAAATCAGGCACCACACTTTAAAATGTTATTTGTAACATCTAATTTTTTATCTGGATCATGCTAGCCATAGTATCAGCTTGGGATAAGGCCATATGATCTAGGATCTTAGCTATCAATACATTAGGATCCATAAAAGAAGAAGATTGGACCTTATTTGTAGGTACTTCTTGGTTTTCATCATAATTATTGGTAGGGGCTTTAGGAGACTCATTTTGATTAGTATTTCAGGGAGGAGTTTGACTATGATGAATCCCTTTGTAATTGAGACAAGGAATGGTCATCTCCATGGATATAATTCAAGGACTTCCATCCCGATCAAGTGCAAGCTATTCATTAGCATTGATATTTTTAATGATACATCTTGGATCTATATACTCAACCTCAACCACATTACACTTAATTGAGTGACCTTATTTTTAGTGATTAGAGGGACAAGATGGGGACAACAGAGCTTCATGGGTATTGAGTGACCTTATTTTGAGTGATCAGAGGGACAAGGTGGGGACAACAGAGCTTCATGGGTAAGACTAGGGCAGCTAGGAAGATTAACATTTACAAGATGAGAGTTATAACACTTAGTTGAATGAAGAGGAAATGTGGGAATGAATACTTAGCCCATGGATAAGTTCAGGGGAATCAATTGATCCAAAAAGATCCTGAGAGGAGACATCAGTATAGTATGGAAAGTGAAAGCAAAATTATGGAAAACTATAATCTAGATGCAATCGATCTTATACAAAATTTACACAGGGGCTGATGGCATCAAGAAATAAAATGGTCTAAGAAATACATAATCAGCCATGCATAAAGTTTACGTAGGGGCCGATAGCACAGGGAAGGAAAATGATCTAAGACAACCATAATCTTCCCTAGATAAATTTTACACAAGGGCCGATGGCATCGGCAAAAACTGATTTTTAGGGATTTTCTATATTATTAAGGACTAAAACAAGGTAAAAATGAAAATGGATTATTTTAAAGAGCTATCCTCAATCAGAAGGTATAAAATGAGCTTCACATTGGGTTCACCAAGGATGTATGGTGGGAAAAAATGTGTCTAGTCAACATGCAATATCATCGTCTATTTAAGTGGGGTATTGAGGCAATGAGTAAGAGACACACCAAGACCGAAACACACCATATACAATTAAAAAAGGGTACATGCAATGCTAATATTGTATACACAAATGGAAGTAACCCTTACACTAGGAATACCTAAGATTTCCAAGGCTCTAGGTCAAGAAATAGGAAGGAACCCTATTTGGGTATCGACACTGTGGGAGTGATTAAGGAAAAACATGCAATATCTATACCAACCAAAGTAAAGCATGCAACATAAATAAAATATTCCAACCTATAATGTGCACAAAATAATAAGATAACATAAAGTGTGAAACAAAGATAAGAGACTACTCTATAAAAAATGAAACGTTAAGTTAGAGTACTTACCTTTTGGGGCCGTTCGCTAATGCATCTATTTCCCAAAAGAAAATAAACAAAGAGAAAATAGATTTTGGGTGGATAAGGGTAAACAATACTATCCTAACTCGTTATAGCTGACATAAGAGTGTAAAAAAACCGATCCAGTAAGAAGAAGATCCAATCTAAGAGGCAAGATGCAAGAAATCAAAGAGCTGAGTGAGTAGATGAAAGTTGACACAAAATAGTAGAGCTAATTATGATTTCTTGTATGTATTTGTGTTATTTTATTATGTGAAACATGTATCTTTGGTATTTATATCGATGCCATCACTCACAGGTGAAGACATTGGCAAGGAATTAGAAAATGTACGAATGAGACAATCACCCATAGGTGACGGTGTTAGCTAGGGAGGGAAATGATAAGGGGTGTGTGTAATGTGTCATGAAGAATAAAGGAAAATCAAGAATAATATGGTCATGGCGGAAGCAAGGTATCAAAAGGATTTGAAGAAAAACAAGAAGATAAGAGCAGAAGAAGTGGATAAATAGGACCAAAAGTCAATCTCTCTCCATGTATCATCCCTAACTAAATGGTTACGTGAATAACTATACCCCTATCCTATAATGAGCCCCTTAAGGCACTTTTTCCCAAAAATAGATGGATTAGCGACCTCTAACCTGAAAGAGAAATTTTTAGTAACAGGCATGAAAATATAAAGTGTGAGAAATTAGGTGTATACAGATTGTTGATATATGGTAGAATCATTTTCAAGTTGACATCATCAAACATGGTTGATGGTGTTTAATAAGTTTAGTTATGAATTCAAGTTGTGTTCCCCTATTTATAGAAACTATTATTTTCATTTCTAAAACTTGTCATTGAATAGTTTATTATGTATGTGGTTGTAAATTTTCCCTTAAAGGTTATGAGGTTTTAGGTTTTCATTGTATTTTACACTTAGAGATCACTGCTAGAGTATAATGTTACTATGAACATCAAGAATATAAAATGATCTTATGAAAATTACCTTAGTCCTTACATTCATCACATTTGATCTTTTATCCATATTTTGATCTACCAACAATAATCTATCACAATGCGCTACAAAACAAGAGGGGGTTTACACACCAAAAGTTTCCATACAAAGGTAAGTATCCCTAACCCTACACTCTTTCCACTATGTTGTTTTGATTAATTATGTTGATGTACCATATATTAGACTAGGATAGGGTAACATATATTCATTTATTTCGTTATTAATCTCTTTATAGCACATGAATATTGTCTAATAGTATTACAACTCTTAGTTTATGATTAACTCTTTGTTGTTAACATAAATATTTCTTATAAAGTTTATGACTATAGTTATAGCCCATATCCCCTATCCTTATTATAGGATTTGAAACCCTATACTTGATATTTAGTGTATATTAATCTCTATTAGATCCATTTACAACTATCATATATTAATGATATATATATATATATATATATATATATATATATCTTACTTGAGTGTTGGATCTAGTATGGTCTTCTACTTATATCATATATTAAAGAGATGTGATCATTATATTAACCATGAATTGTAAAAAGTACTTACAAATTCAAGATACATAGTCAAAAGGAAATGAAGTACTCATGAACCCCACATTATGTACCAAAATTTAATAAATTTGTATTTAAATTTGTATTAGAAACCTATAAAATCATGTATGTCTTAGAAAATTTTGACTTTGCTACCAAAAATCTACCCACGATGGTACCGTCCATTTTAGATAGTAATATATGATAACTTTGTTCCTGATGCCAATTTTTTTAGAATGAAATCCTATAAATAAGTTATGCCTATTCTTATTCCTTTTTTCTACTCTGGATTATACTCTATACTCTATATTCTATATTATGTAAGAGTTATAAAATTGCATAGAGATATTTGTGTGATAACCTAACTGAATATCCTTTCTTTTGAAGTGATTGAGATATTTTATAGCTCACTCAGTTTAGAATAATTAAAGTGTGTATATGTCAGATATAGCAGTTATTCAGTGTTGGGGCACATAGAAGGCACGTGTAGGTGGCCACCATCTAAAACCAATCAATGCAAAGGAGTGCATGGTAGAAACCATGACACAGAGATAACATACACAACAAGTACACAAATATAAAATCATAATATCTTATAGGCATAGAAGTATAGTAATGAATGTCACATATACAATCATAAAAAATGTTAAGATCCACATACAATGGACACATGTGTGTTTCACACATAAGAAATGGTCTAATGGGCCTGTAAGAAAAGGAAAATAAGGCAAAAAATAATGAACACCTAAGTTTCACATACACATAGAGAATGGAAAATGTCACATGCACATGACAAGAAAGTAATCAAGTGCGTGATGGTAAAAAATAGATACTACCTGATAGGTGCATGGAACATGATATACTAGCCCTACACACTCCACATGTGTTAGCCATGCAAAACTAGATAAATAGTATATAATACAATAATAATTAAGATATGAAAGAGTAATGTGTAATAAATTGAACAATAACACCTGATGGTGTAGAAAATGCCCCCATATTAGTAAGGCTAATGGGGAAATGGGATATCCAACATGTATTATCATGTAGGGTTATGTATAATGTACATCATGTTCACATACCTCATGAAACACATGTGGATAGTATAAAATATGCTATCTACCAAATTTTTTTACAAAATATATATGTAAAGTAAAAAATTAGTAGATCAAGCCATGTTCAAGTCCTCATTTTGCACTATGGAAATATTTTGATGTTTTTGGATTTTTTGGATATTTTGTTCCCTTTTTATCTTTATGTTTTTAGAAATATTTTAAAATATGTTACCATATGAGGTGATAAATAGGGTAAGGGGAGGGGTTAACATGTGAAATAATATTAGGCCTCAAAGGTGCATTGTGCACAATTGGAGTAGGATGTATCACTTTAGGCCAATTTTTATTTGAGACACTTAGGATATTGATTCCTTACGTGAGAAGACTTAGGATAAGGCCTTCGAGAGATATAATTTATACATATAACATGAGTAGGATTAATAAACATGGGTGTATTAATTTGTTCTTTCTTAATAAAAGGAATATGTATAGAAACCTCATAAGGGATTCCCTTTTACGTAACAACTTGATTGTTATAGGGATATTTTACAGACTAGTTCAATATAGAAGGATTATCCCTAAACTATGAACCCTAGGGTATCTAAAAAGCATGCCACATGTCCCAAGAGTATCAATTACTAATAAAGGTGTAGGCATAATATAAAATCCCAATGTAAGATGGAGAACAATATGTCCCATAGATTAAGTTGGATATTTTTCATTGAATTTTATATGTTGCTTAGTATAGCCCAAAGAGGTAAGCAATGTGAAATTACATATATTGTGCTTAGAACCACTACTAACCAATACAGTATGGATAGGTTACTTGTTGACAAAGGATCAAATATAAAGTTCATTAGAAATAACATCATTGTCAAATATGTCATTGTCATCAAATGTAATCACAACCTAGGCGATGAAGAAGAAATAATTATGCCAAGAAGAGATTAAAGTGGGTGATCATATTTATCTAGAGGTGGTTGGAACTAGTATACATGATGGACCTTCGAGATACTCTTAGATTCAGAATTCTGACAATTAAGGATAAGATCATTGAAGACTTTGAGCTTAGTATTTTTTATTGACATGGGGCTAAGATTATGTAGGAGTATAGTCAAATTCAATAGTATTGGTATCAATCAAATCCTATATAACATGTTAAATTTTTAAAATATTTTTTTATTAAAGTTCCCAATACATCTGTGATAGTCACACTAAACATTAGAATCAAATTTTTTAGCTTGACACTTGCTCATATCAACCTCAACCAAGGGAGGGAGAGATACAAGGTTATACTCAAACAAGTTTTGTAAGATCACATATGGAGAAGAGGGAAAATATGTTAATTTCATTTTAGGATAATCCTGTAGGTTGAGATATGACATTAATAATTTATTTAACTTCATCTTTATTATCATTAGTTTTTCCTTTGTAGGTGGATTTTCCTTTGAATTTATATGTATATGCATTATATTGGGAGGATTTATACTTAAGTTTTTCTAATACTAGGAGTGTGTGACATATATTTTTTTAAAAATGCATGACATAGCTCGTCAAAGGAATAGTAAATTTCAAACATAAAATATTATCTCAAAGGATATAAGATACTTTGAGTAAATACATATTGAATCTCATTTTCTACAAGGATGTTTCTCATTTTGATAATAATTTTCATAGTACAAGACATATTCATTGATGGGTTCATTAGAGCCTTATTGTATTTTATCCATTTGAGCATATGAACCTTACCACCAATGTTAATTGATTAGTGTGCAAGAACTTTATTGGAAAATGTATTGAAATCTTTTACAGATCAAACAAGTAGATCTTAGAACAACTGCAAAGCATAATTTTAAGTATTATAGAAAAAAGATTAGTAATAAGTTTTTCATTTTAAGGTATAAGTAAGTGACATGAAAATACATAAGGTGCTCAAGATCCCCTTTACCCTCATAGATAATAATCTTAGGAGATACCAACCCTGGGGGTAAAGGAAAAGATGTCACTTCATGTGTAAGAGGATTATGAAGAAATTTATTAGAGTTTTTGAAATTAGAAGGTCAATATATACCTTGGTTTGAAAATAATTTAAAATATTCTCAAGAGAACATGTTGTAGAAGAAGAGTGTGTACACCATATTAGTTTGCAAAAGATATGTAGGAATAGTAGAAATTGGAATAAACTTTGTAAAATTTTGAAGGGGGTAGTAGATGTCCCCAAATATATAAGCATATGGTACATTATAGAAATATTAGACATAGGATGAAGCACCCAAAAGAGAGACTCTTTATTATATTGTTGAGTAACACCATAAACCTTATAGGAAATAAGCTCATTAAGAATCTTATCAATGTTATGTGGATATTGGTTAAGATCATGACAGAAATAAGACAAGTGTTTAACCTGATCATGATCAACATCATTAATGTTATCAGAATTGCTTCGTTAGATCCTATGGAATGAATAAGGTCATCTTGATTTTTAAGAGGATATTTTTTCATTATTATTGATATCCTCATAAATAAAATTATCATCATAAATATGGGAGAAGAGGAATCCATGGGATGCCTAATCTTTCTAAGTGTGTACATGAGTTAGATATGCTCAACATATATATGATTTATCTTATTATTTCATCATAAGAGTATAGAAGAATAGCATGCACAAAGCTAAGGTGAAACCCTAGGGTTGCTTAGGAATAATTTGGAATAGGATGACCCAGGGAAAATAAGTTAATGATTTAGTCAATGGCCGGGTTGACCAAATGACTTAACTCATAAAATAGATACTTTTAGGATTATGGTTATTTAATTATTTAAATTCAAGATTAGGGTTAGCAATATGGTGTATAATCAGATTATTTATTAACATTTAGATCAAAATATACATGTATAATAATTTATAAGATAGACAAATTAGAGCATGTGTTAAATAGAGTAAGGCATGAGAAAGAAAGTGCACTTAGATTTTTCAATCATATAGAAGATGATTTGGGTGTGATAGATAGGTGAAATAGATGGATGTTTCATGTAGATGCTTCGTCTATGATTTTGAAAGTGTACAGTGAACAACCTAAAAAACTATTATTTATGGGCATAAAAATTTGGTGGTTCTATCCATATTTGGCATTTTCATCCAAGAAGATAATGGATTTCTACAAGTTTATTTTCCCTTTTGAATGACTAAGGTATTCTTATTTGTAATATATTAGTTATTGCATATGTGTAAAACCCTTTGTAATCAAATAAAATGATCCAAAACCCTAACTATGGGTGAATTCCCTATTAAAAGATTAATGTCTGGGATTGAGTTCAATCTGTACACTAACTATATTGGCACTACTCTAAAAAGGCCTAAAATTGCACATAGTTCTCCACCTAGAGATGATATCTATATAGAGAAAACTATATTTGATAACCCAATCACTTGATAATTATTTGTGAAGGCTTACTTATTGGACTCTTGAACCTAGTTTGGAGCCATTTAGACATTTTTGGGGGATACTCCTAATTTATAATGTTACTTTCAGAAAAACTATGATATCTTTTAATGAATTTTGAGTGATATTATCTTAAGGAGATCTTATAATTTCTAGGTGAATGTAAGGAAAGAAAATGAGTGCATTCGACTTACTCATATAGGGTTCCATAGGTATAATTTTTAATTAAGGCCAACCCATGATGAAATTATCAATCCATAAAATTTATCAAATTGAAAAGTGATCGTTATGTGGCCTTAGACAAAATTACCATTTTTGGACAAAAACGTTGGATGGTTGGTTCCATTTTGGAGAATTTTTTTCAGATGGGGAATGAGGTGTTGTAATGTTCTATGTGTGACAATTATGATGACTAGATTACTTTATACTTGTGATATTTTTTGTGAGCTACCAAGTAGTGTAATGAGGAGAGAAAATCTTGCAATAGGACTAGGGTTATAGAAATTAAGCTCATAATAGGTGCACAAATAATGATTTAGGTATTAAACCAATACTAAAATTATCGAGTTATAAATTATCAAATTTTGGCATCTACAAGACTATCATGTTCTTGGTTCCATGTTTTTTACAACTTAAAACCTCAAGGTGTGTATATTTAACATAACCCCTCTCATTATTCTAGTCTAAATTACACATTATTGAGAGACAAATAACATATTATATTAGACCATTATTTATTTTAATACAATGTGCCTTGGTATGTTTTTTGTAATTATAACTCTAACGATTTCTTGGAAAGGACTTATTTACTTACTAATACATGTATAAGTTTTTGAACTAAAACTCTCATCCCAATCCTATTATACATACACCTACAATGATATTGATGGTTTTTTAGTTAATTTTCATGAATTAAGACAATGTCTATGATATGGAATTATAGTATTATAGAATGACATTGTCCTGGATAATATTCTTGATTTTTCTTGAGTTGGAATAACATTTATGATTGAGAAAATTCCAAAAGGGTCTATTTGTGTTCCTAAAATAAATGAGTGTCAGTTAAGTATGACTATAAGTAGGAAGGAGGAACTACACTCAACTATGTTGGAGTGATGATTATATGATCTTACACTCCCACTCGCCAATTACATAGTGTTTAGTTTTAGAGAAACTGAATTGATGTTTAGTTGGGGAAGCCGTGAAGACCATAATAAAACCATGTCCATATTATTGATTTTGGAGGAAATGTATGGTTATATAGGGTGTTTTAAAACATAAATTTTTGGATATTATTAAATATGTTTAAAAATTTGAGTATTGATGATGAATATTTATATTTCTTAATATTAATTAGTGTTTATGATTATTATGATTGTTTTTTGTTATGATGGAAATCACTTTGGATTTTTCACCTTGTGGGCTATGTAAAATATTCCTTACTAAAGGCCAAAGCCTGAGTACTATGGAAGTAGATTCTTTTGGACTTGATTTAGAAAACTTCATGAGGATCTAGGTTTTGTACGAACCCAATAAATTTTTACTAAGCAATGTACAAGACATATTCTAAGCTTCTTGATTTAGGAATAAATCATGAGGAATGAAAGATATATTTAAAAATTATGGATCCATTATTTTACATAACAATAGTCTTTATTTAACCATAGTGTATTGTGAGAGAATTATGGTGAAGCAGTTAAAACACACATCTTACATCTTTTGGTATTGTAATCATATTTTGTATGGAGTTATGTGATCTATAATGTGCTAGGTGAGCTATACAGTGACTTTTATACCATTTTGAGATTATAACCTTGTTAAATGTCCTAAATAGGACCAAAGTTGTCAATTCAAAAATATATGATGAATTTTTACTTTTATTATCATATTGGATATTATCGAACCCTTACATGCAAATTTCAAATATTTAGTTCATTTAGTAGGATTTTACCCCCTATAATTGTAGTATTGTTGGATTGAGATTTATACATTAAATATTAAACTATTGATTTATTTAGAGTGATTATGCACATTCATAGTAGTATGTTAATATGCACAATATGGGAATGATCATATGAATTAATTTGGGGAGTGTATATTATGGAAAATGTTGGATCTTATGGTTAATCTTAATTAAAGTGCTAACCAATGTATACAAACTAAGCATAATGGTGTAAGTTATCTTTTACTACTTTCTTGAATTATATAAATTAATAGATATAATTTTAAATACTAAATGAATAAAGTTATTCTTTTGTGTAATTTTTAAATATTATTTTAATAAAGGACTTATGAATTGCACTATAGGTGTTATGTGATGGTTATGAGGGACAACATCATTTTTTCCCTATCCAATGGGTTATATGTGTATTTTTTTGTTGGATATTGAAATGTTGTTGGAATAGAGGATTTAATAGTTATAAGTCAACATCAAATCCAGTGAGAGTGTTAAAGATCAAGAACGTGACATGCCATGTGGTCATGTTCACATTAACATAGTACACAAGGAATGATATAAATTATACATATCGCAGACTTTGAACTCCTTAAGGAATCCCTAGTACATCTAACGCATATAGGTGATGTAGGTTGTATGATAGGAAATGATAGGTTCCCAGTTGGGTTCTCAAATATAGGAATCGAATATAAGTCTAGACACACAATGTAGATATACAAGTGCTCAAAGAGTGTTATTTTCATAATTCTAGAGGATAGTGATCCTAAACCTAGGATAGATATAGGTTTCTGAGGCCTATATCTATTATAAAGATATATATCCTAATAGGATTTATAATAAGATTAATCAAAGGATGGATAAATCCAAGGGGATTATTATAATAAGATAATGTAATAGATCAAATAAAATATAAATCTATTGTAGTCTATAGTAATGAATCAACATAAAACATACATGTGTAAGATAAAATACTAAGAGTGTAGTATGTGTGTTCAATTGTTGATGCATAATACTCCTCAGGGACAATAACACCAAGAAATAATTTCTATGGGTGGAGAAGAGGAAATATCAACAAGAAGATATCTAGTCCTAACTCATTATGGTTACCCAAATTCAAAAGAGGTAAGCTCCAAGACTTCAATTTAAACAAGTAGGTGTGAAATAGTTCAAAAATATGAAATCTATAAGTGTCTTCGTGCATGAAAAAAATGATTATTTTGTAGTTTATCCAAAAGAAGGAAGAGTATATATACCCAATTTAATTACCCATGGGTGATAGCGCTAGCCTTAGGGGAACCCAAAGGCCAAAGTGTAATAAAACATGTGAGATGGAGAACATAACGTAAATTGTGACGAATGATGAAGTTCTAGGGTGATCGAAAGAAGGGATAATTATGCGTAAAAAGAATGAAAAAGTAGACATAATGGGAAAAATGGACATAATCAGTGTAATGTGTGAACAAAGAGAGGAAATGAGGAAATATTGGGATAACTATGGCATGATAGTGACATCACTCACATTTTATTCTCTATTCCAAGTGACCGATTTTGATCACACCCTAATCCTAACATGCCCCTTAAGGCACCTACTTAGGAGGAAGATGCATCAATAACGTCTGCATAAAATCAATGGTTATCATTGTGAAAATTGAGGTGTATACATATTCTCAAAAATGAATTAATATAATTTAAATCTATGTAAGGACACTGTTGATCAAATAAATATAATAGTATTCGATCAAGATCTATCTAAAGAAGTACAAAAAAGAGTGAAAGATATGAGATAAAGATGAATCGTCTTATAAATGTAGGTCTGGACTGATGAACAAGCAAGAAAGGAAAACTATGGAATGTGTAAGCTCTGTTTTTGAAATTGGGAGTTTATGATATTAGGGACAAAAGTGCCTAGGAGAGGACATGACCACCTAAGCACTAGCATCTATTTTTGCTACTGGTGTCTATGGAGTAGCTTTGGTTCTGGTTCTTCTTGTGTCACTTCTTATTTTTTGTAGGTTTTTTCAGGTTTGTTTTACTTCTCCTCTATTGCACATATACCTACAAAATAAACCCTAGCTACATGCACAATAATCAAGCACACATTAGACTAAATAAAAATGCATATGAGAGAGTCAGACTGACCCAGATGGTCACCCTGATGTGATCCTATTTATGAGAATTGCACTATAGTTAAGAATCCATGTAGCACTTTTGGTGTGTGATTAAAATTGTGTCCCTTGAGCTAGGGTACCATAGTGCTAGTCACACAAAGACCAAAGACTAGTGAGATACAACTAATTTTTACCAATGCAAAAATGTGTGGTATGGAATTTAGAATATCCACCTATGTAATGAGTAATGAAGTCCCTTATGTTGTTCTTTTATATGTGGCAAATATAGAAATGATAGCCCAATTTCCCATTAGAATAGTTAGTAGGTTGTGTATATATGAGTTCTTTGTTTAAATTTCGGCACATAGTGACATCAAAATCCAACCTAGGTTGTGAAATGGAGACAAGAAAATACCCAAATCCAAATCAAACCGACAAAGCAAAAAAAGGTGAAGGAGACAAAAATGCCCAGAAGGACATCAACGCCTGGGTGATATTACCTTGTCTGGGTGTTATTATCCTACAATAAGAAAATAGAAACAAAATGAAATATAGGAATAGGGATCCCTGTAACTCAACCAAGAATATGTAAATTCTAGAGAAAATATGCAATCAGAGCCAATTAAAGCATGATAAGGACCAAAGAGGTGTCACTAGTGCCTAGTTTCCATACTTAGAAATCATGCATATAACAACATACTACAGACGTAATATAATAGTAATAAGTGCATATTTTAGTGACTACAAAAATAAAGATCATCACATGTCACCATAGTGAAACATAAGGTGGCCAGTGGGAAAATATCTATGTAACACCTAAAATTAAAAGGAAATGCTAAAAGTAAATAATTAAGGAAAGTGTTGTAAATAAATAATAAATTCTAATAAATGAAATATACCCACATTATACAAGTTACATGTCAGTGTCATTTACATTACCTATGGAAAGCGTAATAGTTGGTTGCAACTTTGAATAAGAAAGACTAAAAACTATAATATAATCATTAAAATAAGACATAAATCACATAAGTGGAAGGCTATAATAGGGATGATAACCAAGAAGTGGATAAAAACACTAAAGAGTGGGAAAAACCAATGGGTAGATTTTTTAAAGATGATAACGTGTAATAAAAAAATGCTAACCATGATGTGATGTCATATAGTTAGTGGGAAAGAAGAGATAGATAAATTACCAAAGAATCAAAGGTAGGAAGAAATGACCATATAAACCCAAGCAAGAAGGAGAAACCCAAGCAGGATAGAGTAAAATATTAGGTTGATGAAGTAGTTACTTTACAAATATTTTTTTTATAGTTGAGATCATTAAGCATAGAGTTTCTTGAGATAATGAACATTGATTTCTTATTTGAAAATGTGACCTTCATTAGTTTGTAGATGATAGGTATTGGGACTAAGGATGTTTTGATGAGATAAGGACCCCACCAATTTTGAGAATTTTATGCTTCCTTATTGTTTGTATAATCTAATTTCAAGAAGAGGTCACCAAATTTAAAATTTTGAGGTTTAATGAGTGTTTTTTGTATTTTAGTGACGCACTCATTGTATCTGTAGTTATGATGGAAAATTTTATCACATTTTTCACCATATAAGATCAAGGGCATGGAAACAAGATTTGAAAATATCCTCACTAGGGATGATTCCATGAAGATATATACATAGAGAAGTAAGTTCCACCTTGAGTGAAAGGAATAATTATGTGCTAAATACAAGTAATAATGGGGATACCCCGTGTTGTCATGTAATTGTGCAACATGAAAAGTTCAAGTTTTCAAGCATGACAATGGACCAAGGTGTCAAAATTTTGCTCCTAAGCCTTCTCAAACCCTCTCCTAGTTAGTATACCCTCATATAATGTTCATCTCATCCTTGTAACTTATCCTAGTGTGTTAAATAAGCTTTCCCTAGTGTTTGAAATATGGTGTCAATGTCATTTCATATCATTCAAAAAGTGTTTCCAATGACTAGTTTCTCAGTGAGCCTAGAAAGGTCAATTATGGCCTTCTTAAGGAACAAATGCATCCTTTGGGAATGAATAAAAGGACCATAATCATCCAAAGGTGGTTTCTAGGAGTTTTAAGAGTGGTGGAATTTATTTTGGAAGATTTAGGAAATTGTTGGGAGCAATTGTAGTGAAAGCATGTTTTTCAGGGTTAAAGAGCTTACAGTTGAAAACAGTACCTAAAATTAAATGGAGTATTTCAGGAGCTCTATGATGAGTCAAAGGAAAAATGAGTAACCATTGGAAATATTTAAGAGACTTCTTCACAATGGAATCACAAAATTCTTTAGAAGACATGGTTTCTTCTCAGGGAAGATCAGTTTGTGTAGACTCATCTTGTTTTCCTAAATTAAAAAGGGGCATTTTTTAGAGGAGGAAGAATCAATTATTTAAAACTATCCCATTAATATTGGACGTAAAAATGATATAAAATTCACATGAAAATACCTTCTGGTGTTCCAGGAAAAGTGCTATCAAGTTTTAAGGACTTGGTCATTTTCTCAGTTAGTTCAGTGGCAAGTTTTACCATCACAACTATCCCAACTATCCTAACTATCCCTGGGATAGTGGGGAAAATAAAATACACCCCTCCCCTTATATTATTTTTGAATCCATCATCACAAGGCCCAATGAATTTTCAAGGGAGCTTGATTTTCACAGATATACCCTGCAGTCCTAAATGAAAAATGATACTTTTTTGGAGAAGTAGCAAGAATCAGGTCTTTGAAACCATCCATTTATCTTGGAATGCAATATTTTCTACTCTCACCCATGACTATGTAGAGATTTACATGGATGAATTCATTGTTTATGGAGAAACATTGCAAGAGGAAATTGACAATCTAGACAAAGTCCTTGCTCGGTGTGAAAAATATGAATCATCCTTAAACTATGAAAAATGTTTATTTATGATGGAACAAGGGATAGTTTTAGGCCATCATGTTTAGGTTGAAGGAATCAATGTAGGCCCAGAAAAGGTTAGTATCATTGTAAATCTCCCATCTCTCATAAACCAAACATAGGTAAGAAGTTTTCTTGGCTATGTCGGTTAATATAGAATGTTTATCTCAAACTTTAGCAAGATAACTTCTCCATTATTTTCTCTCCTAACTAAATATTCTTAATTTGAATGGACAGAGGCATGCAAACAAGCTTTTTATGTTATCAAAGATAAATTGATAAACACACCAGTATTGAGAGGCTCAAATTGGAAGCTTCCCTTCCATATACAAACAAATACTTCCAACAAAGTAGTAGGTTCTATCCTTGGACAACAAGAAGAAGGAGATTCTATGCATGTTATGTTTTTATATTAGTAAAAACCTCTTCCCTACTAAAAAAATTACACCACCATGAAGAAGGAATTTCTTCCAGTTGTATATGCAATTAGAAATTTTTTCCATTAGATCACAGGCTATGAAGTGATTGTTCACATTGACCACTCTGATATCAAGTATCTAATGAATAAACCTTTAGTGCATGGCAGGATTTTAAGGTCATTATTGTTACTTTAGGAATGTTATATTAAAATCATTGACAAGTCAGGAAAATCAAACATGGTAGCTGATTTTCTTTCAAGACTGACCACTTCAAAAGAGGAAGAGTAGGTCAATGACTATTTTCCATACTCCTTAGTATGTATATATCGCTAACTAATTGGCTACAAGAAGTTTCCAACCTTTTTCACACAAAAGAAAAGGAAAAAATTAATTAAACAAAGTGTGATGTATGCATGGTTAAGTGGAATTCTTTTTTAAATGTGTACCTGACCATGTTCTATGCAGGTGTGTAGCTAAGAATGAAACATTTGACATACTTAGAGCATGTCATGATGAGCCATTAGGAGGGTATTATTTAATTCAAATGGCCATTCACAAATTTCAAGGAGCTGGTTACAATTGGCCTTCCTTGTTCAAGGATGTCAAAAAGTATGTGTGGAGACGTGATCAATGCCAAAGGATGGGAAAACCAAAAATTACATCTGAAATGCCACTCCAACCTCAAGTTGTCTTGGAACCATTTGAGAAGTGGGGATTGGATTTCGTTGGATCAATTGACCCAACTTCTCAAGGGAAGGAATATATTTTGGTGTCCATATATTATGTCACCAAATGGGATGAGGTGGAAACATTGTAATATGTAAGAGATGAGAAAGTTAAAGATTTCTTATATGGGCATGTTATTCAGAGGTTTGGAACACCAAGATCCATTGTTTCATATCAAGGACCACAGTTCATGTCATGTGTAATAAGTTCATTTGTGGTAACATACCATTTGAAGCACAAGAATTCATCACCATACCATCCACATCCTGATAGTCAAGTGGAGGTTACTAACAGAGAGTTGGAGAATATCCTAACAAAAACAGTGGATATCTCAAGGAAATTTTGGGTTTAAAGCCTTCCAGAAGCAATATGGTGCTACAAAAATACTTAGAAAACAACCACAAGATTTACTCCTTGTGATTTGGTTTATAGGAAGAAGCTCATTCTTCCCATAAAATTTGAGATTCAAACCTTGAGAACAATTGCTGAGGTGGGAATTGAATTATCATAGACACAACAAGAAAGGATTGTTCAACTATATTAGTTGGATGATATGAGACTTTACGGATTTCATTAAATTGAAATCATCCAACATCATAGGTAGGTATGTTGTGAAAAACACATTAATCCAAGAAAAATCCAAGAAGCGGATTGGGCTCTATTATTTGATTCAAAATATAAGGATTTCAAAGGAAAGTTGCAGACAAGGTGGATGGTCTCATATCAAATTGAAAAATTATTCAACAATGGGACAATTCAATTGATTTTAATTGATGGCAAGAATAAATTAATGTTGGTTAATGGGCATAGACTAATGCTATGCCATAAACCATCATCCAGAGAAGAATTACATAAGGAACTTCAAGAAGAAGAATTTCAGAAGGAACTTCAAGAAGAAGATTTTCAGAAGGAACTTCAAGAAGATTTAGCTCTTAATTATTTGGACAAAGTCTCTTTGTCTAACGCAACTCATAACTAAGATATTTTCATCAAAGAATAAATAGGAGATGACTGAAAACCAGAAATGGTGGTCACTGCTCCTAAAAAAGAAAATTATATATATAATAAATTCAGGTGGATGAAAAAAAGCAATGGCGGTCACCACCCCTAAATCATGTGGGAAATAAATGAAGGAAAATGTGTGGATGGGGGATCAAATCAACATGGAGGTGGTGGCCAATGATGTGGCAAGCGAATTTAATGAGGTATGAGTGATTATTCCCTTCTTAAAGGTTGAAAAGGCTAATTTATGAACTTCTCATTATTGTACCCATGCAAATTAATTACCTTCTCCATTTCTAATACATTCCCATGCTTCACATATCCACACAAATCCGTCATCTACCTCCTTAATAATCACCACATGTACCCAATAACTATCATTATCACCTTGGTATTTGTAGAGTCTTTCCCCATTTATGTGTTTTATTTGTAACCATTTCATCTCCCCTGTCACTTTACACACCAGTCATGGGGCCCAGACTAAGGCATGAACCAACCAATTCAGCATAACTGTTGGTCGATGCAAGGTCAGTTGAAATATTTGAAAAGGTGGGATGACTTGATTTGCTGCTAGCATATGAAGAATTCAGCACAAAAATGATGGAGGAGTTCACCAAAAACATAGAGGAAGGGTTCTTTATTGTACAAGGTAATAAAATCCCATTCAGTCCCAATGTAATTAGTCATCTTTATAGGATACTAGAGGAAGTTCAATCAATCAGTAATAAGACATTGTATTCTGAAATTCTTAAAAAGTTTTTAGTTGGAAAAAAGGAAAAATTAGAATTGGTGGTGGACAATAAGGGAAAGGCCAAAGGCATAAAAATAAATACTCTACCTGATCCTTGGGAAGAATTTTCCAAATGGGTAATCAAATATTTCACTTGTGAAGGACAATATGAGATCATTTGGGGACCTATGTTGAGAATTCTAATACACCTTTTCCATGGCCAAATTAAACCCCAACACAAAATAAATTTTCCTCATTTTTTGTATGATTTTGTTTACTCGGCCACTGAGAAATTCCATTCGGGTGCCTCCAACCTAAAATTCCAAGGCCTAATACATTTGATTTGTAAACATCAATTTGTTAGAAAAAATCATGGCCCTAAGAAATGGTTGAAGTTCTAAAAGAAGTGAGCCCGAGAGTTTGAATTGTTTCTAGAGAAAGATCCATCCACTTAAAAATGAACTAAGAAACACCCTAGGACCTCTAGGCATGCTCAGGTCCTCAACGAAATCCCATCTGAAGTTTTTCATTCTTAGGAAGAATAGGAAGTAGAAACCATTATGCAAATCCTACTCAAGACACCACATGTGTCTCCCCTCAATTTGTGTCACCCTGTGTTCCTGTTACTGAGAAATAAGTTGAGCGCACCCTAACCACTGCTGAAAATTTACCTATGGTAAACAAAGGTAAGGCTCCTTTGATGGAAGGAGAACCTAGTTCTCCCCTAACTTTGACATACCATAATGCCACATGTATTGTCCCTATCTAAAATTAAATTTTAGCTACAACTATATCATGAGATAATTACACATCTTCATCTCCTCTTCAAAGCTAAGTAGTCCATTTTCTCCCAGTTGGAGGGTGATAAAAATCAGAAGATCCAACAGTTACATCAGACTGTAGGACAACAAGAAGAGGAAAATCTTCAACTGTAGCATGCCCTGGAAGAAAAATAACAACAAATCCACTCCCTTTAGTCCAAAGAAGATGAGCTCAATGCATACCTTACAATTTTTCAAGAAAATAGGAAGGAAATAGAGCATGTGGTCACTAAAGAGAAAACAACTCATACAGACTTTGTTTTCCCTCAAATAATTATCTTGAAGGGAATGGTTAAATGGATGGAAGAATGTTATGGGATCAAAGTAGTTGTTGATGAGAATAAGGCCTTAAAGTAAGAGAACAAACTGATCAAAGAGAATTTTGTTATTATTTATTAGTTATATGATCAAGTTATTTCATGCAGGCCCTTGTCCAATTTTTATGCATAAATTTTGAAGGAACAATATTTCAAATGGTAGATCTCTAAAGCCTGTGGTATGCAAGATATAGAGTTTGATGATGATAGGTAATTTATTGGTGCATACACATGAGGAAGTGATGTTGAAAATAATTTACTCTATGAATTTTATGTTCACAAGTTCCTTCTTCCTAAGAATATTGAGATTCCCATAAATAGTTATGTGCGTTAAGTACAACTATGGGCATTTATCTCTACTCTAAGGCACTAGTCTAAATGGAGTGAACAGAGGGAAATATTTTTTTAAGAAGAATCTAATATAGGCCTCTTAATGAGGCATGATCTTCTTGCCCCCATTTGGTTTTTCAACAGATTTCGATCTCAAGTATCTTATTTACGATTGGTGTAAAAGTACAAAGATAGTCTTAGAACTTATGTGAAAACATTCAGGGAGTAAGCAATCCCAATGTTCAAATTCAATTTCCTTTCCTACCAAGTAAGGTATCAATTTCTTGTAGAACATTATAAGAAAAAAGAGGCAATTTCACCCACTAACCTCCACTGGTCATTGAAAAGGACCAAGGATATCTACAAAATCATTCTAGATATACATGAGAAATGGATTGGGATTAGGTATAGGCCTCCTTTATTCATTGCACCAGTACCATGATATAATTCAACTACTGATCAACTAGAGGATAGCTATACCACCTAGAGGAATGTAAGTCAATAAGTTATTTGGATTCTCTAACACTAAATTGGATAAAACTTGGCAAACCTTTGCCAATGAGTATAATTGTTCAAGGATAGTTGAACAATTGAATAGGTAGCATGAGGACCTATGAAACACTATGTGGGGGGATGATGAACCCTTTTTTTGTCATGTTTTAAACCTATGAAACACTGTGTTATTTTTGTATCATTTTGCACGATGTATGATATTGGCGTTTTATACTTAATACTTTAATATGTTTTGGAAGGAAATGTTGTGTATATTCTTGCTATTTTTAATCTTATTATTGCTTCTTAAAATATGGCTTAAATGAATCCTTTTATGAATATTAACGAAATATTTGGAAAATAATATGTTGAGCAACCATAGAAATTAATTGCATACTAGCGTAGGACTCATTGGTGCAGTAGCGCAGGAATCACCTTATAGCGCAGGAATCACTTGTGCATTAGTGCAGGACTCACTATGAAGTGTAGGACTCATCCAGATCACTAATTCAGACCTCCTTGAAAGAAGGAACTTGCGCAAAGGAGATAAATAGTTCAAATGGACAAACTTTTAGTTGATATAGTCAGCAACAAAACTACATGAGCATAAAACATGTGCCACTACCTCAACCTACCTTCATTAAGATTATGAGGTCCATTCACTCCTATATTAACTTCATTTGCTTGGAGACGTGATGTAGATGAACACTTATGGACTTATGATCACTAGGATTCTTTGGAATCAATCCAAGATCTGTAATATCTTCCAGCATTGATTGACTCTCTCAAAGGAGTCAATCACTTGCCTCATCTATAGTTAACAATATTAGTTTAATTCAAACACTCCATAGATCACTCCTTCCACAACTGTGATTCTTAGAATAATTAGTCATTGTTGTCGTCAGTTTCCAGTTAAGTAGATGTTATTAATTATAAATAAACTAGTTCTCTCCTAGAGGGACTAGGACTGCTCTAGTATAAAAGTGCCAATGTATTCAGATTAAAAGTTCAGTTCAATTTATTGATTATTGTAAAAGAAGTTACTTCAATTCAATAAAATTACATATTCAGGGGAAAACTTTTTTGTGTAACTTTCAAAGTTGAACCTGATCGAAGGGAAGGAGCAAGGGCCACTCCTCCCCAACAAGAAGGGATGATTTATTATTATTTATTTTCTATCATTTTGCATTTATTTAAATTTTATCATTGAATCATTTTTCATACCTTTAATTATATCTTTAATATTATTATTTTTCCAATACATTCCATTTCCTAAATTGCAATTTATATATTTTTCAGTTAATTCCATTATTAAGTAAATGTTGAGAAAACTCCCGACTGTTCCCTTTGGTGCAAACATCCATGGACATCACCCTAGACTGACAAATATAATATAACTAAAGTATGAGTATCAACAACACTCGTCACCCATGCCACATAGAATGGAATTTGATCTACATATTCCCCTTGGTCAGGTCCAAAGTATTCTATTTTTTCTTCATTTCCTTGTACTATTTGTACTTGTTCTTTAAAACTTCATCTTCTTCCAAAGGTGCTTCATTTGAACTTATTTTCATCCATCATGAGGTCCTTTCTTTAACTTTAACCATTGTTTTCTACATACCTACAAGTACCCACTCAAACATAGAGTTAGATAACAAAAATAGAGCCCATAAAGCCCCCATGAGATTCTTCTTCATATGCACTCTCTTATTTTCTTCTCTTTCCACCTCTTCCTCTTTCTTGTTCTCCTCAAATAGCATCTCATTTTCGTTCACTTTCTCATGAGTATATTCTACCATTCCTCTTTCTAAAGAAATCATTTGTTTCCTCTTATTCCTCTTCATAAGTAGCTTGATAGGCCACTTCACTTTCTTCTTCAACCTCCATTCAAATATCTGGTCTTCTACTCCCATCATGGTCTTGATCATTGTTTCCAACTTCTCAAGCCTTTCCTTTTCTTCCTTTAGCTCTTTCTCTAAGACTAACTCTTTCACATTTGTGTTTTCCTTAACTTTATCTTGGCTATTTACTTCTTCTAGGCTCTTGAATTTCTTGCTCATATCTCTCCTCAATTTCTCCATAATATCTTCACCCAAGTCTCTTTCACCTTGGTCTATTGATCAACTTAGGTCCTCACCTAGGTATTTTTCACCGTAGTCTTTTGGCCTTGTCTAATGCTTTCAACTCTATAAGTTTCTCTCTTGTAGTCTTTAATCTCTTCGTAGATGCTTCACGAGGACTATCAACACTCAACTTGTTTCTCTTAGAAAACTTCCTCTCTTATCTTCTCAACTTATCATCCATCCATCACTTCACCATTTTTTAGGTACATACATGCCTCAAATATCAACAAAATTGATTATTCAACAATGTTCTAGAAATATTCAAGCATCAAATCTCCCCAAAATGTCAATAAAGATTCAAACATCAAGGCTCTATAGTACTGTTGCATGCAAAAATTAAGAAAGGTTCATTCTTCAAAACATAGCATTCTTCACTTGAAATTCAAGAAAGATTCAATCTTAAATTGTCACGTCAATAAATTATTCTACCCTCGCTTTGATACCAAATGATGCAGAGAAACATTTAACTTGTGAATATATTCAGGTAACAAAAGATTTTCCAACATCAACATCCACTTAGCTCTGCAAAAGAGGATCCCATACAAGCCTAAAATGTCTTAAAAACTTGTAAGGTTGAAAAATAACGTTATAAAGGGTCTCATTATCATTATACCATTCTCCTTACACTCCAAACAATGTCAATACAATAATCAAATCCATCTAATTTTACACAACTCTTCCTTTTCTTACCTCTCACCAGCCTTTCCAACTTCTAGCTTTGTAGCTCCTGTCCAAGAAGGAAACTATCACTCTTGAGCCTATCCACTACCTTTTAGCCTATCCTTCACTCAAAAAATTGTTAGAATCATCAAAAAAATTCCCCAAAAGGATTTCAACATCAAACGCCACCATACTTGTCCTAAATTTTCCTTCAATGCTCTTAAGATCCAAAAACCTACAACAAATTTCTGTCATAGATAACTTCTTGTATGGTTTTAAAATCACTAAACCCTTAAAACTCCACTTGAAAAATGATCTAAATATTATACCTTCCAAATTTCATAACCTAAATATTTAAAACATGGGAGATATACTCACTTCACCAAGAAGGCATTACGCCAAATAGTTTGTATACATCCTTAATCAAGATAGGAAAACACTCCATAACTTAAAAATTACTCATTATCAAGGAAATATATTTCAAACCCATCTACACAATGCTATTATACTCGTATGTTCCAAATTTCAGATCATTTTTAGTTAAAACAATAAATTTATGATGTCTTTTCCAAAACATATCATTATACTTTCTCACATAGAGTCACAGTCCTCAGTATTATGGTATATCTCAACAAGAAAAGGTAAGATCATGACAAATACACCTCTAACTCTGAAAAATGCCTTCAAAATCCTTCATGAAAACAACTCTAAATCCATGCAATCCAAACAAAAAATGCAATTAAGTAAAACATATGTCAAAACATGGGCTTGATTCATCAACTATGTATTTCATACAAAAATTCAGATCTCTTTCCTTCTCTCCTTCATCCTCCATCTGAGGAATACATCCAATTTAACTACTCCCTCTCTCTATTTTATAATTCATCCATACATGTAACTTGTCCTTCCTTCATAATGGTCACTTTTTGTGACTTTTCAACTTCCCTTTAATTTATGATGGAATTTGATAACATTTTTAGACACTTCACCACTTGGAATCTCCTCTTCCTCACCTCAAGGAATCATCCCTTACTCCTACCTCATCCTTCCTATTTACATGTATTCGAGTTTGTAAATCTCCTCCCATTTTAAGCTAAATTTCAAATCCTGTAATGACTTAGGCATGTAACTATCCTAAAATGTAATTTTTCTTCCAAGTCATGATGACTCGCCATATGCTCCTCATATTCATACTTTGTCAAAGTTGGAATATATATCATGTTCACACAATTTATGATTTATACATATCTTTTGAGGGTTCACTTTCACATGAATAGACCCTTAGACTTGATAAACATAAAACTCTTAGCAACTTATCTTAACCTTACTCGTACATACTTAGGAAATTTAAATTTGTAAATGGAGGGAAACTAGAAATTTGAAATTTGAATGACTTGACCTTCTAAAATATCTTCTCATGACTCCTAAACTCTCTAACCTTACTTAAATCAGCCTTCATAGCTACCCATAAAGAATAAATTTTTATTTGAATCCCTTTAACAATACTCATGCATCATTTAGTCTATTGATCTTTCTTATTATATTATTCCCCTTGGCTTTATCCATATTTAGACCTACCTTTATTATGTATCTTAGTAGTAAACATTTCTTTATCTTATTTATAGGTCTTCGAAATCTATAGCTATCTTAGGGTTAGGACTACTATCCTTTAGAATTGTGACAATTGTGCTCCGTTAGCACCTTTGGTATCTACATCTCGTGTGTAGGCCTAGATATGATCCTCAATATTAAATAACATAGGTGAGGATCCATCTTTTCTTGTCATAAAAATCCATATGCTAATGTAAATACAAATTTACAGGGCTAATAACAAATATATCTATTAATATGTGCATGACTTTTCATAATCCACACCATTTCTATCTATAACAAATGTTACCACTTGTGATTTCAACAATTTCCTTGCACACATGTTTTTTTGTTTCCACTTTTAGTATGTGTGAACTTAATCATATTACTTTTCCATACTTAGATTCTACTTATAATATTATTCAATGGTGAATGTACTTACATATCGGTTTTATCTGTCTTCTCATCCTCCTTCCTCTCGTATTTTGATGAATTGTTATGATATACCATTTTCACCCCATCTCATGATCATTACACCTTTTGGTATAATTGCTAGTATATAACATTAAAAACATTGTCGGTTGATAAATGGAAAATCAAATAAGGTTAGAATTAATGCATATAAATGCTTAGCAGTACAAAAACATGCCTGTCGATCAATATTTTCTTTCAAAAATGTGTGCGTCAACTATTCATGTAAAAAAATCAGGGGTAAAAACTTTGGTACAATTCTAGTGTAAATTATTAAAAGGGTAAAAAACATAGATGGTTCATCTTTGTGTGAAATCAGGCCATAAGTTACATGTAAAAAAAACCCACAACATTTGGTTAAATTTGAAACGGTAATGGCGGTGGCACATGGAGAAAAAATATTAGTGTCATCTTAAGCCCTACACTCTCACAATCTAAATGGATACTTCCACTCTGACCACCCTCTAACACTTGGCATCATTTTTGCCAAAACATAATATGAAATTTGACAAAATTATCAAATCACTCTCCACCAAAATAGCCTCCAAATACAACATCCTATGCTTCTCTTAGATTTACTACTCCTACATTGACAAGGAGACCCAAATTTAACTAGAATCTAAAAATTATCATGGAGTTAATGAATTTTTCAGCCCCAAGAAATGTCAGTTGTCTTCCTCTTAAACATGGGAAATTGGAATCCTTTCAATGTTTCTCTGAAACTTGTTCCTATGTTTTTTAGTCTTTCCTTCCTTCCAACCCAAACCCAAATTTTTATTTTTCTTTTTCTATTTATTTTAAACTTAAATCCCTGAATCTATTGCTTCTAAGAATTGGTTTCCTTTATAAGATGTTTTTAGGGTTCTTTTTGCATTGAATATATGGATTTCTAGTTAAATGCCATCAATTTTTTCCATTTTAAAAACAAGAAATTGAATAGAATTCTCACATAAACTCTTAGATATTATGAATATTTCTTGAAATTTTCTTGAAGCGGAGTTTTACTCGCATCCCAAGTAAGCTTACTAATTTTGAAGAATGGAAACCGAGAAGTTTTTGGTGGGTAAAGCTTGAAACTTATCCTAAAAATAATGTAGGTCTTAATAATGAATTTGATTTATTATTTTTTATTTTGGGCTACTTGTAGTATTGTCTTTATAAAATGTGGCGCTATTTGTAGTGTTGTCTAATAATAGTAATTTCACAAAAATTTCGCATATGTAACTCATGGAAGATGAACCGCCTCATCTACCTCAATATCAGTGACCTTCCACATTCTTCTATATGTCTCTTCATATTTCCATAATTAGGTATATAATTATTTGTAACCCAAAAGGGAAGGACACACATCTCCTTGCATAGATAACTATTGTAATCACAGTCTTCTAAGCAATATATATCTCTTTTCAGAGATAGTTTTATTTTTTACATCTGGCACAATTGTTATTATGTCCTTTAATCCCAAAACCCCTAATTTTTGGATCAAATCATGGTTTTAACAGATATTGGTTTTTAAATGTTTTTGATCTTTTCCTATAGATTTGCTACTTACTTATCTTTTCTCCCTATCCTACTACTCTTTTGTAATTTCTTATAACTCTGTTAGAAGTTCATTAAAGTGGGACATAAATCTTGTAATCCATGTGTAAATTTTCATTTTGTATCTTACAAGTGACACTCATAGCAGAATATTCATGAAAATGGATTTCTCACATGAATTAGGGGATGAATGAATAATAATTAGATATTTTTTCTTGCAACACCATTCAAGTTAATCCCCTATTATTGATTCCTAAACCATAATTTCCTTTGATTAAGCACAAACCAAAAAATTCCCTCGACAAATCATAACAACACTAGCCACCTTGAGTTGTTCCCAAAAAAATCATATAGCCACCAAGACCTAGTGATTAGATTTTACTTTGAGGAGATCCCCACTCGTGCACTCCATTGTGAAATCACTTTCCTCAAATGTGCACCATCCTTTCAAGAGAGGTAGATCCCTACTCTTTTAAATGAAGCTTTGTCTAGGTTACTTGCCCTTATTTCCTTCTCAACATCATCATTTATTGTGCTAGGAAGGAAAAAAAATTCACTCGTGGAGACCAATAATCTCATGTTCACTATTTGTGACACATGATGATATTCAGTTGAGGCATGTGTACCCATCATTTTTATGCTTACTAACCTTTCTCTTTTTTAGGGGTTTTTAATGTATTATCCTTTTAAGAGGGTTCCTCAAGGGGCCTATCGGGATTGGGTTGTGATCATACTTGTTCACATGGGATAAACCACAATATTTGGCATATATCATTATGTAATCATTTATACCATAGCTACCATATCCTCACTTTATTTCCTCTCTTGTTCACATGTTTCTATTATTATGTTCACTTATTTACGCTCATTTCTTATCTTCCCATCACAATTGTCCATCCTAAACTTTCGTCAAGCATCTATTATTTCCTTGGATTCTACTCTCCACTATTTCATAACTTTGACCTTGGGTTTTCCCCCAAGACTAACATAATCAACCATGTCCAATCATGTCAGCCTTATTTCAAGTGGATCAACCCTGGGCAATTGGATCGGGTATATATGTATTTGTCTCCTCTTATCATTTTAGTATAAATCAATCATTACTCAAAGGTCTTCACTTTAATTACACATAAAACATGTGCACACATATTCACATCTAGTTGCTAGACTTGAGGTTTTAGAGTTTCCCTTTGTGAATTTGGGTCACCATACTGAGGTACGACTAAAGGTATTTTTCTTAGGATTTCCCTTCTCCACCAATAGTGATTCTCTCTCAATGTTTTGTTCTTTGGGGAGGATCAATGGATTAGTGGTCACATTATAGACAAGTATATCCAACCCTTCTTTTCCTTTGTTTCATGTTTATTATTGTGTGGATGGTTGATCATTCATTGTTATAGATTATGGTATATTTGTATGATTTCTTTAGTCTATTACTTTGTCTTATTATATTATGCCCCTTCACTTTATCCATCATTAGACCTACCCTTATTATGAATCTTCGTAGTATACATTTCTTTATCTTAGTTATAGGTATTGGTAAGATATAACTATCTTAGGTTTAGGACTACTATCCTTTAGAATTAAGAAATTTTCACTCCCTCAGCAACTTTGGTACCTACGGCTTATGTGTAGGCCTAGATTTGATCCTCACTATTAAATAGCACAGGGGAGGATCCATCTTATCATGTCATACAAATCCATATGCTTATGTACATATGGATCTACAGGGATAATAATAAAGATATATTGAATATGTGCAACTATGCACAACTCTTCATAAACCACACCATTTCTATCTGTAACATATTTTACCACTTGTGATTTCAACAATTACCTTCCAGGAATGTTTTTCTTTGTCCACTTTTAGTATGTGAGAACTTAATCATATTGCTTTTCCACACTTAGATTCTGCATATTATATTCTTCAATGGTGAATGTACTTACATATAGGTTTTCTTTGTCTTCTCATCCTCCTGCCTCTCGCCTTTCTCTAGATTGTTCTGTTATACAATTTTGCACCCCATCTCATGATCATTGCACCTTTTGGTATAGTTTTTAGTATATAACATTGAAAACATTTTCATTTGATAGATTGTATATCAAATAAGGTTAGAATTAATGAATATAAGTGCATAGGGGTAGTAAAATTTTCCTATCAAACACTATTTTATTTTCAAGATGTGCGTGTCAACTATTTCAGTAAAACATTCAAGGAGAAAAAACTTTAGTATAATTCAAGTGTAAATTTTAGGTTGCATTTTGTTCCATAGAATTTATAATCTTCAAGTTCTTGTACAGTTCTGGCATAAAAATACATGTAAATCATGCAAATCATACCTACAGAATCACATGGTATATTTCTATTTATATATAATAAATGAATATTATTAAAAGGGTTAAAAACATAGATGGGTCATCTTTGTGTGAAATTAGGCCATAATTTACACATAAAATAGCCCACAACAGTTGATTGAATTTGAAACATTAATGGCAGTGGTAGGCGGGGAAAAAAATATTAGTGTCATCCTAAGCCCTACACTCTTACAATCCAAATGGATACCTCCATTATGACCAACCTCTAACACTTGGCATCACTTTTTTCAAAACATAATAGAAAATTTGGCCAAATTTTTGGATCACTCTCCACCAAAATAGTCTCCAAATATAGCATCCTATACATTTCTAGCGTAAAAATACATGTAAATCATGTAAATCATACCTGCAGAATCACATGGTATATTTTTATATATATCTAATCAATGCAGATTCTTAAAGGGTAAAAATATAGATGGGTCATCTTTGTGTGAAATCAGGCCATAATTTACATGTAAAACAACCCACAACAGTTGGTTGAATTTGAAACAGTAATGGCAGTGGCATGTGGAGATAAATAATTAGAGTCAGCCTAAGCCCTACACACTTGCAATCCAAACAGAGAACTCCACTCTAACCACCCTCTAACATTTGGCATCATTTTTTTTAAACATAATAGGAAAAATTTCCATATTGTTGAATCACTCCCCAACAAAATATCCCCCAAATACAACATCATATGCTTCTCTTAGATTGAAAACTATTATATTGACAAGGAGACCTAGATTCAACTACTCTAAAAATTATTATGGATTTAATGAATGTTTCAACCCTAGGCAACGTCAGTTGTCTTCATCGTAAATATGGGAAATTAGAGTCCTTTCAATGTTTATTCTCTTCTTGTTCAGTGTTTGTTTTAGTCTTTCTTTCCTTCCAAGACAAACCCATATTTTTCTATTTCTTTTTCTATGTTTTTTAAACTAAAATATATGAATCTGTTGATTTTAAGAAATGGATTATTTTATAAGATATTTTTAGGATTCTTTTGCATTGAATTTGTGGATTTTTAGATAAATACCATCAATTTTTTCCATTTTAAAATCAATAAATCAGATAGAAATCTCATAGAAACTCTTAGATATCATGAAGATTTCTTGAAATTTTCTTGTAGAGAAGTTTTGTTTGCATCCCAAGTCATCTTTACAAATGTTGAAGTAAGAAAACCTAGAAACATTTGGTGGGTAAAGCTTGAAACATAGCCTGAAAAATAATTTAGATCTGAATACCGAATTTGATTTTTTTTGTTTTGGGCTACTTGTAGGATTGTTCTTATAAAATGTTAGGATTTGAGGAGATGGGTGACAGAGGCAAAAAGTAACCCTAATGGATTAATAACAACCATCATTTTGATCCCCACTAGTTTTTGTAGTAGTCTCCTCTAGTTTGGAATAATGGGTTGTCATTCGTCGAAGGTAGATCGTTCCACAGCTTTCTTGAATATAATGCTTTTTCAATGTCGAGGTCTGCATCTGGATCATAGCTTCTCTTACTAAACAATGTTTGGAATTCAGCAAGGCCTCTGTAATATGCTTTTACTGGTCATTTTTATTCTCTTCAAATCAAGGCTGGAGAAGGAGAAAATGCAGTGACCAAATGTTTTCCAAATAAGTTTCCATTAAGTACAACCCTATAAAGTGATGTTAGTGTTTGAGCCAATTTAAATAAAAGAATGGCCAAGCATATGAGAGTGGGTATTAATAGTATGAATATGGACATAAATATGCACCAAGATCTCATTTATCAATCACACTCTTCACCATCCTTGGAGACATCGCAATTTCATAAGGCTAGAGGTCACAGTTGAGGCTATCATGATAGTACCATAAAACTACAAGAAAAAGATCAAGTGTGTAGTCTTTTATCAGAAAATTATGTTGATGTCCATTTTTTTCTCCTATTTAAAAATAAAAGAAAAGAGAAAGAGGAGATGAGTGATTAACAAAGACACATCCAGAAGTATTATGAAAAGAGAGGAAGAGCAAACTCAAGCAGATTAGAATTTTGTATTGTTGAAGAAGAACGAAGAGTGAGTAGTTCATGAATTATGATGAATGTGAAATTTGGAATGTGTGAAGACAACAAGAAAAGTGAATTGAAATCTAAGTACCATCATCTAGTTGAAGAAGCAACTACAACGGGTGGATCTTTGCATTGTTGAGGTCAGTGCCTCATACAATTGGGGATAGGTGTCTTTAGTAGGTTAGTGCCTATAAATTAGTTGAGTTGATACTCAAGATAGGGGATTGGTGTCAAATTTGAGTTGGTGCTCATGAATCAAGATGAGGGCATGCTCATCATTGGGGATTTTTGTCTCTAGTAGGTTGGTTCCTAAAAATAGTTGTGAAACAATTAATTTTGTGGCTAGATTTAGACAGTAGATCTAAGCAGTCTTTTCTTTGTGGTTTTCCTCCTGGAATGGTTTCCACATAATATTGTTTTGTGTAAGTATTTTATCTTGTGTAATTAATGATAATAATTAATGTTAAAGTTTAAATTTTAAAAATCAAACAATATTGATTCACCCTCCTCTCAATATAAGTGTGTTTTGTACATAATAGGTGATCAAGAAAGGAAAGTTCACTTATCAAGGTGAATGGATCACCAAATACCATATCAAGAAAAAGTTCCCACACTTGATTAGACTCCTTGGCGGAATGGGGGCCATTGCTTTTGAAGGAGGAAAAAAGATCTTGACAATAATATAAGAAGCAATTATAGTAGGGATACTTCTGGGAGTCATAACTTTTACACCGTAGCTTTGATTGACTCCATTCAAAATGCGTCTGAAATCTTGGAACACGTAGAATATGTTGAAGAGCTACAAAACTCTTTTTTGTAAATTTTAACCCCTGAAATATGCTAGTAAAGGCCTCAAAATGTAATTTTTGTAGTGTTGTCTACTAATTTTAATTTCTAAAAATAGTAATTTCACAAAAAAAATCATATGTAGATCATGGAAGATGAACCACCTCATCTCCCTCCAGATCGGTGACCTTACATATTATTCTATATGTCTCTTCATATTTCCATAAATAGGTATATATGTAACTGTTAGTGCTAAAAATTAGCACCCTAGAATTTTTGTTATGGATCCCTACTTTTTGCTAACATTGGACCATCTCTCAAGTTATGGGACTTGTGAACTTGAGATGGTCCTCCAGAGGAGGCCAACTTCCTCTACCTAATCCTAATGTTAAACTACTCCTAATACAAGAAAAATGCCTAACTACACCTATCATAAAACTTCCAAGGAGACAGGGAGATAGAAAGTGCAAATGGGTTGGAGAGAGGCCAAACAAATGTGACATAGACCCAAATCTCCACCTGCCATCAAATCTCCATGAAATACAACACCCTACACCTGTAAATGAGAAAAAAATCCATAGTATAGAAAAATAATAATGGAGAGGCAAGTAGATACAATAAAACATGAGGAAGGGTTGAAAAACACCACAAAAACACAAATTTATTACTCTATAATATGCACAAACCATAACATTGTTGAATAAAGGCAAAAATACAATTTCCAAGCACAAGATAAGGCTTATAGCTCATTAGAGTTGAGGAAAAAAATTGCAAGAGTTTACCCAACTCCCAGAATATCTTCACAAAAATAAGGGGGTCGATTACATTATATAGGCAATTATCTCACCTACCCTTATTAAACCCCTGACGGGTAGTTGAACCACCTCAACTACCACCGTCTGTGACCCTTCCAACTCGTAAGCTGTACAATTTTGACCATGAACTACCCTATTTTGAAAACCATTGACCTTACATCATTGGCCGACCAACCTGTTGGGTTGGACGGTTGGCCATCATGTGTTCATACAACTATGTCATTGAATGACCCATCTGACCTCGCAACACATCAAACTTCATTGTCTTCCTTATGCATCATATGTCATCCAACCTGGGTTGGAATTTCATTTATCCCTACTCCATACAAATAGATAGTGCGTCATCCATTCTATGGGGTTGGACGATCATTTATTCCTAACAGTCAAACATGTGGGGTTTGACGACTGTCTAACTAAATGGGGTTAGATAGTCGTCTATCCTCTATCCAACCTCATGACTCATCCAACCTTCACTACTTGATCCTACCTTAACTCACCTGACTCGCAAGTGAGTTCACCTCAGACTCGACCAACCCAATAGTGATCCATATAACCTCAGCCTTCAGTGAGCCATCTAACCTTGGCCATCCAACCTGTAGGGTTGGATGACCATCTAGCTTACATCCAACTTGTGGTGTTGGATGGTCATCCATCTAGGTGGGGTTGGATGGCCGTACATCTAGGTGGGGTTGGACGAACATCTAACTTCTTCCTAACCCTACATTTTCTAAGTTTTTCATCCTGGCTCCACAATGAACTTTCCCACCTCACTTTGCAACTTGGTCATCATCTAGCTCAATTCTAACTCATCAGACAACCCAACCAGCTTGGATATCCATGGCTCACTAGCTCATTATGCATGAAGATTAACTCAGTTGAGCCATCCTAAGTTTTCTTTCTCTTCTTATACGTGGGGCTGAATTTGATGATCATCCACATGTCCCATAATTTGAATGGATAAGTCCTTTTATAATGAGTTATCCAAATTAACCTAGGGGTGAATTTGGGATAACAATTTGGTGACCTCTTAGGGACATCTTCTTGTTAAATGAAGAGATTATTAGCCTTGAAGCATCCTTTGGGCATGGAGTCAAGCCTAACCTTGATGACACTAATCTTTCTTTTGAAAACATGTCCTCTAGACTCGTGCAAACTTAGCATCTGGACTGAAACTACCTTGGCCTGATCTTAAATTTGATTTTGGGATTTTGGATAAAACTTGTAAATTGCCCCAAAAACTAAAAAAATTGGACTAAGGTAAAGAAGCTAAGATCTCTGGACTTGAAACCGATTTGTTGGGGCTAAAATATATGCACTATGAAAACTGCCCCAAAATATAATTTCCCTCATGACCACTACCACTTCAATATACTATGCAAGAGAAACCACCACACAAAAATTATGTACAAAAGAGAAAATCATACATGCTCCAAGTGGAGCTATACAGAGTGTGCATAAGCACTTCTTCTGCTTGAAAAAAACCTACCTACTCTACTCTAACTGGAGGCAAAGAGATCTCAAAAAAATCCTGAGATGGGTTATGAGAAGTAGCTACCCTTCCTCACAAAATGTGTCCATGTGATTGATTTCGCAATAAGAATTGCCATGTGCATGAGTGAAAAACTGAAAATAGGCCAATTATCCACCCAACTAACCAAAGTACCAATAAATAAAGTAGATACCTCCTCAAGATGTTCACTATTTGGATCTTGGAGGGTTTGATGCTGACCTTTAGTGTTTTGGATGTCATCCTCGTGTTTGGAAGTGAACATGACTAGTTGTGGCTACTCCTTTGGCTCCAATAAAGCCAAGTATCTGATTGGGCATGGCATATTCCACCACATCTACTTGCTACTCCGAATTTTAGCTCCAATTGTAGACACCAAAATTGGGTCACACTCCCCTTGGTCCCTCGACAAATCACCAACTTGAACACACTCACCTAACCGTGGCCCCTTTCACCCCACTCTAATATTAATTTAATTAATTTGATTAAATTAATTTATGATTTTAAAAATACCTATTATTTAAATATCCTAACTAGATAATGCCCACATATCCACCTCACCTATACACCTCATCTAGCCACCTCACCCTAAGACCTATTCTTAGTATGTTTCCATAGCTAACTATGACATACCCAAACCCTAAAAATCAAAACCCTATATTCCCTCTAACCACATTCCTGCCCATTAGAAGGAAGCTTCCATTCTAATCTGTGGAAGAAAATGAACGAGATCCAAAAAAATCAAAGGGATCTACCCAGTTTAGTAAACCTAGGGAATCCCACCCTAACTGATGCCATTTAACCTAAACCACCGCCGGTCAACCTGGAACTTCCGTCAGTTAGAATTTAATCCCCAAAACAACATTATTTTAATTTTGACACATTTTTTGAGAGGCTGGCACATCTTCTGAGAGCAAGTGACGAAAACAAAGATACATGCAAGTAGAAGCTAGCATTAGTACATGCATCAGAGCATTCATAGCCAGCACTTAAAGCAACTTACATAGATCCACTTGGCCTTCACAGGAGCATCTGAGGAAGCATTCCAAAACCAAACCAAGTTCCTTTCCATTTGATCACCCACCATTTTAGAACCTATACATCAAGCTCATGCAACAGTAAGTGTTTTATTAACTAGCGCTTGTCCATTGCCATTTTTTCAGTAGATTATTTTACTTTATGTTATTAGGTTTCTTCTCCCATTTCCATCTACCCACCATTTACCTCCATGTAAAACTTGACCATCCCTTCACCCACACCCTTGAACTTCCCATACTTGGGTTTTAATCACCCCTGAGTATACCTAAGACCTACACAGACCCTGTCATAGCCCTTTCCATTTTCATTTAGCCTTAGATCTATCCCTCACCTCAAACTTTTATTGAGTTTCCTGTACCCCAACCACACCAACGCCGGTTAACCAAAATCATCACTAGTTTACTTAAACCGACATCGGTCCTATCAAACTACGACGTCGACTCTCTGTGTTTTTAACCATCAGACCAGGAAAAAATATCCTGAACTCTCTACCCAATACCCAAAACAGCCCAGAACTTAACCCTGACCAGTACCAGTACTTTGACAGACACCTTGACCTTCAGATTTAGTCATAGCTTAGCCTATTGTGAATGAATTTACTTATTGTATCCAAATGAGACACCTAAATCATTTTAACTATAGTAGGATTTCCTTTATTGTTAGCATTAAGTTTTTTTAAACTAGTGGATTGACAAATGTCTAGGGAGTATCACACTTCCGGATCTAGCATACGCTAGGCAATCCACTGCATATATTATTTAACTTTATTTGGTGGTCTTGTTTTCAATTTCAGGTAGTTCCTCCAAGAAAAAAGGAAGCTCTCACGATCAGTTGTGGATTAAGAATTCATACGTGCACAACAACCTTCAACAAAATCTTCGACAGGTATTCCTCCTAGCCCTTTACCCTTATCTATTTCGTCAACATTCAAAGAAACGATCTAGAATCAGGTGAAACATTTTGGCATGCCCGGTGGGACCCATTCGGGGTTCTTTACATTTCTTCATTTCTAGGTGAAAATCTGCATGTTTGTTTCCTTTCTAAAAAGTTATCACATTAAAATTTCTCCCCTTGGAATCTTCTCTTCTTCTATTGTCTAAAAGCAATCATATTTTGGTGATTTAAAAGAACATTCCTTTCCTTTCATTAGTATCACATTAGTGAAAGAGAATCCCTTCTCCTATTCATATTTTTGTGTCATCGAATTCAACAATTTCAATTTGGGTTTTAAAAATCATTTCATTTCATTCTACTTTTCTGCATTAGCTCACATTAAATGAGGGCAACCTATACGCTGGAAGTCATGCCCAACTGATGGTTGACAAAAAAATCCTAGAAAAGAACTTTCTTTTTGTCTCTCTCTCTCTGAGTCTTACCAAACATCACAAAATTGAAAATAAAAAAAAAAATATACACATTCTTAAACAACATCTCACCCGGAAGAAGTTGTAGGTGATCACACGATCACAGTACAGTGGGCACCCCACTGGTTATCTCTTTCCAGTACCCATCAAAGGATGGCTCAGCCCCACCATAACATAACATGAAACCTCTCCTTGTAGATCTCCTTCTTCGTAGGAAGCCATCCTCACAAAAAATTCTATTATGAAGTTCATGAGTCAGTCCTTAAATAACATACTCTAAACAAACATAATAGAAAAAGCACTCTTAGGATCAAATTTTTCTTAGTGTTTCTTCTTGGCTTGCATTTTGAGGTGAGAGGACATGTTCTTCATTTTCTTATTTCCCCTTGCACGCTCCTCATCATAGTTGGTGTATTCCAACTTCATCTAAGTGTGCCTGGACCCTATTCTCATCATTCTCAGAATCCTAGGTTTGATTCCATATTTGATTTTAACTCACAACCACTTTTTCTTCATCTCTGTTTCAATTTCATAGTAACCGGTGTTGGTCCAGTGACTGTCATTGGTTACCCTCTAACCGTCATCGGTTTTACTCAACCGGTGTAGGTTAACTGTGCTTTTGGTTAACCTACCCAAAAGGACACCCACTTCACCTTCTTTGTTGTTTAGAGCCTCTGTCACTCTCAGCATATTCACTTTCTAGGTAAATTCCATCAACATCTTGCATACTTGGCAAATTATTGGCCTTTTACCTTGTTTTGACAAACTAACCATTTTCCACAGTGACCGACCGTGGTTAACTGTGACCGACGTCGGTTTACCCTAACTGACATTGGTTAGCCTGTGTAATTCTCCAGCTAACATTTTAACCCAAATTCACCCACCACTACCTATTTATCTTGTCTCTTTTGTATTTCTGTGTCATTTACAAAAAGCAGTCTTGCCATGTCAGTGCTTGTTCACATGGTGCTAACCCGAAGCCAAGAAAACACCCTCATATTCCATGCCAATCATCAAAAACTCCCACCTATTCCTTCACCACCTTCTATTTTATCACCCATGGATCCTACCCAACCTATCACTATCACCACAAGGGATGAGGAGTTCACATGACTCCTTGACTAGAACCCTGTTGCCTTGCAGTTTTATCTTTCCCACTCATCCACTCGAGATGCCTCGGGTCAGTTGATATACGACATGCCCGTATCTATCCCCCCAACACTCGCTCCTACTTCTGCTCTGACCTCCTGCTAGCTCCATGCTACTGCCTACATCTACCTTTCCCCCAGTCGTTTCTGTAGCTAGGACCCATACCAGCTATGACTATTGCATCTGCCACATTTTTTACACCCGCCACATCCTCTATACCTTCGCCAACCACCCAGAACATAACCTCATCCGCACCTATTTCTCACATATACCCATAGCTACACAACCACCCCCGGTGTTGGTGACCCCTACCCCTTTTCAAAATGTTGTTCTTTCTATTCCAAAATCCTTAGCCCCCATTGCTACTAGGGTCACCACAACCATTCCACCTCCATATACGTAATATCAACAACCTCCCATTTTATCTTCCATTAATTCTGGGTACGTACCCCCTATTTCACTTCCTCCTCCTCAATCTACCTATATGGCATCGCCATATACAGTATTACCACCTCCATCATATGTCCAACACTAACCTCCTTATGCTATAGGACGTACACAACAATCACAACCTACCAATGACCTAATTAAGTTAATGATGGATAATATGTAGACATTGGAGGCATCAGTTTCTGGCACATGTAATTCTCTTACCTACAATGAGATTTGTAATGAGCCCATCCACCCATCCATTCCTATTCATCCATATCCCGTACATTGGGAAATGCCTAAATTTAACCACTTCAACAACAAAGAGGACCCGCAACAACATTTGTCAGTCTTTCAAACATGGGTGTTATCTAATCACCCATGATGATGCTTTGCTCCTGAGGACCTTTCCCATGTCTCTGACTGGGCCCATACATTGGACTGGCATAGTGGGTTACCTAGACATTCTATCTTCTCATTTAATCAGGTAGCCCAAGCCTTCTTGGATCACTTCTCCATCAACGTTGTTAAGAAGGTTACCATGACTGACCTCTACTCTACGCGTCAGTATGACGACGAATCTATCACAGATTTTGTTGCTTGTTGGCGTAGCCTGATCAATCAACTCACATTTCCAACTACCACAAACCGAACTCATAGAGCTCTTCACGCGGGCTTGTGCTAGACATATCTCGCTAACCCTGCAGGTCCAGATTTTTGAACTTTGATGAGGCATTCACCATGGCACGAAAGCTAGAGATTCGGGCCATCGAAGAAAAGAAAATCCAACTATGAAATAAGAACTCAGACATTCAAGTCAAATGATACCTCTTCTTCTTCGAAACCACAATAACAATTATTCAAAAGCCAAGGGAACCACTAACGCAGTGGTACTCAAGGCCGACCCAGCTCATCCCTCAAATCAGGATAACCCCTCATCTAATCTCTCACCCATTCAAACTTTTCAATTCAAACGGGAATAACAAAAATACACCCCAATTGGGGAACCTTATTCTTCTATCTTAGAAAATCTCATTAAATCTGGGGCCATCACCCTTCCTCCTGTAAAGCCACACACTGGTTTTGATCCTGCTCACCCCACACCCACGTGGTATAAAGAGCATGACTTCTGTAACTATCATCGAGTAAAGGGTCATAGTGACGGAAATTGCATCACTTTCAAAAACATAGTCCACGAAATGCTCGAGAAAGGTGAATTAACCTTGGATAATCCTAACGCACCTGCCAATCAAAACCTACACATCTTCAAGAAACCCTTTCCTAATCATGCCCCTTCTGCTGATCAAACCGGAGAGACCTCAACTCATGATAGCCATACCCGCGAGGTCCATGCTATTTTCAGTGACGCACCCATTACTTCCCAATTACCTCATATTCCTTCCATAGAGGAAATTCTAGCCTGAATCCCTCCACCTACACTCAAACCCACTTCACCTATTTCTCCACCCACAGAGGAACACCCTTCGTCTCCTCCCTCACCCATGAAGGAGACTCCTGTTAACATCGAAACCATTTCACCTTTGGCTTCTCCACCTAGAGATCTATCACCTGCAGTACCTCTCCAACCCACGGAAGAGGCTTGTTTATCTCCTCCACCCACAGAGGAGCACCCATCCTCTCCTCCACCTATCAAAAATCTAATAGAAATGCCTTTACCTCTAGGTGCCCATTCTCCATCAGTTACCCAAGATCCTATGGACTTACTTTTGGCTCTCTTACCCACAGAAGCTAAAGCTAGCGAATTCCTCATTTCTAAGACACATTTTATGGGAATTGCCATTGGATCCTCATTATCCTCACCTACAATAGTGCCTTTCTCATGTTTAGCTGATTGCCTAGATTATGTGGATAGAGCCTTATTTTGGGGGTGTCTTCTACTTCCTGTCTCCAAATAAATGCAGATGTCACTTGCTGATACTTCCACTATATATCCAAAAATATTTCAGCCGATCGAACCAAACACAACCACAACTATCACAAATTCCACCACGATACCACTCATGGCTCAACTCACACCCCTACCCATAACCCAACATGCATCAAAATCCAAACCTACACCTACATCATCTTCCTCACCTAAACCTATTACTACCTTAGGGGTCATCCCAGCCGCCAACCTTACTCATCCACCCATCAAATTAGATTTAGCTACATCCTCCAAAGCCAACACCAAACCTACTCTGGCACCCAAATAGAAGAACCAATCCCATAGATCTCATACTCCAACCTCATCGATCACACCTTCATCACCTTCACCCTTTCCATCCATCTTAGGACCTCACCCTTCTAGCATGGTTAAGACACCTCCACCCACCGATAAACCAAAAACACAGCAGCCCATTCCTCCCTCGCAGAACCCTAACATACCCAAGAGCCTGATAAAACTTCCGCCCACACTGAAAACATCTTCACTGCCCATACCTCCAGTACCATCGATCACTTCTTCACTACCCACAACACTTCAGTCCCTTTCTCTCACACCTCCTACATGACCCGTGCCATCTACCTTCATAGCACCTCAGTTATCCCCATGGGTAACTCGCCCTCTTCCACCATCCTCCTTTCCCTCTAGATCTTGTGCACCCATATCTCCTTTACCCAAGAAGGTGCCACCTAAAGAAAAAAATCCGCTACCCCCCACTAAGGTAGTCAAACCAACCCCACACTCTCTTTCCAGTTCATCTACCATACCCCTACCCAAACAAACACGACCAACACCTAAGACCACACCAACACCTAAAACCATAGCTCGACCTACTCCCCCTCAAGCAAAGACATGACCTCTGCAATCAGCCACACCTACACCCAAACCCACTTTCATTTCCCATTGTGATCCACTAGTAGGATCCTATGCCAAAATTTTAACCAACCTCCTTGAAACTTCTGTCATCACATTACCGCCGCTCAAACCTTATGACCCTCTCAAACACAAACCAAAGGGGTTTGACGACACCAAAATTTGTGCCTACCATCATGTGCCAGGGCACGATGTGGAGAACTGCAAGGCTTTAAAGACCATTCTTATCTAGTTGTGTCCTCCTAAAGAAAACTTTGACGATGATGACCTTCTCGATGAGGACCCCATTTCACCAGCACCCATTCTCACAGTTCTTCCCTCATTGCCTACTCAACAACCAAGACCTCCAACCCCATAACTCCTAGATCCACCCCCAAGATTTGAAATTAACATGGTTCGCATCAGAGAACTCTCCAAACCTCCACCCAAATGTCGGTGTGCCCAACTCATCTCACAAGGTTCCTTCCCACCCCTGGGCTTCTGCCCTTCTTTTCGCTATACCTTTCATGGCTCACCTACCTCGCCCACCTCCCCACCTCAAATCAACATGATCCATGTTGCTACTCATGCTTAGAAGGATAAAGGAAAGGAAAAGGTAACTGATCCATTGACCAATCCTATACCCAACATACCATCTACACCCACACCTAAAATCACTATCTGTGGCCCCACATATCCTATGTCTAATGGGGTTACACATCGTACCATGCTCAAACAACTACACCAATCCCCCCTCAAAATGTCCCTATATGACCTCATCCAAACCTCAGAATCCCATCATCAAGCTCTCATGGAGGTTCTTCAGTCTATTGAGGTCTTACCCAATGACCCTACACCCATGGCCTCCATTATTACACCTCATCATGTAGCCTCCCTTACCAAATTACCATCTTCTCTTGCACCTCCACCTACTCACCAAGTAGCCTCCCTTAGCTTCTCAGAGGAAGAGATGACACTGCACCAAACTGATGACCCAGATCCAGCTCTCTTCATCTCTATCCACATCAATGATATATGTGTATGATGTGTTATGATCGATGGGGGTGCTAGCATTAATATCATTTCCTCCCATGCATTCACTCAAATGTGCATACCTGACAATTACATGCATAAACATCCCATCATGTTGTGTTCATTCAATGACGCTATCACCTCTACACTTGGCACCATCATCCTCCATGTTCGCATGGGCCCCCGCATTGTTCTAAAGCTATTTTATGTCTTGGAAGGGGAATTTCAATACAACATGTTGCTTGGTAGACCCTGGATTCATGTTATGGGTTGTGTTCCTTCCACTTTGCATCGTTGTGTAAAGTTTGAGCATGAGGGACACACCTATACCATTCTGGCTGACCCATCACCTTTCAAAACTTGCAACATGCTTTACCAACCCAATGATGTGCTTATACCCATTAAAGCATCTACCTCCATAATCACTACTTCTTCACCTACACCTCCACTCACCAGTGCAGCCGCTACCTCAACCGCACATACCTCCTCCATTCCTACCACTGCCACAACCTCCATGGCTAAACCGTCAGCCTCCCAATCTGTTAACCCCATCTCTGATCCAACCTCTGACACATCATCTATTCCAACTACCCACATACCAACCATCGATCCCTTGGAGGGAATTTTTCAATGCCTCACTCTGGGGGAGTATCACCTATATAGTGTCAACACATTCCTTACTCCACAAGAGTACGGAAGTCTTCACCAACACCCTCGCTATGATCACCGTATAGGAGAGTGCCTCCTTTATGGTCCTCCCCACCTTCGTACCAGTCTCACCTATGGGGGACTTGATACTACCACTTACACACCTGAACCACCATCACAATCCTGCCCATTTTCTGCTGACTTCTAGTCACTCACCAATCACCATTTCGCCCACACCTTCCTACACCGATGTGTGTGGAAGGGTTTTGGTTTTGGATTTTATGAGCAAGGCCACCATACTGTTATTCCATGTACTACCCACAAACATAACGACCGTAGTGGTATTGGCTTTGCTGAACCACCTACCAAGAAGGCCCACATTGAACTCATTGAGGACATCAACCCTTCTCCACCTTCTTCACCTGCTCCACCTTCTTCACGACAGAGTCGATGGATCTAGAATCCATTCCTCCTAACTTTTTTTTTCATAAACACCATTTTCTTGGGGCCTCTAACTTATCAATGCGAGGGCGAGGATCCATCCTCTCTTCCCTTCCTGTATCTTGAAATGATTGATGACAATACACCTTCGATTAATGTCGTTCAATGTTAGGATGATGAGTCTATACTCACCTACCTTGGTGCTGAAGACTCATATATTCATTGGTCATTACCATTTGAGATGTAAACAATGTTGAATGAATCGACTATCGAAATCAACATCCATACTCCAGACGACCCGCACATTCTAAAGATCAGACAATCTTTAGATACTGCTGAACAGGAAGCCATCACTTCTTTTCTCAAAAACCATAACCATGCTTTCACTTGGTCTTATGCAGACATGCCTAGGTATTGACCCCACCATAGTGGTCCACAATATCGTAACCATTCCCAATGCCAAACCTATCAAACAAAAGCTGAGGAAAATGCACCCTCGCATTGCTCTTCTGGTCAAAGAAGAACTTCAATGTCTTCTTTTTGTTTCCTTCATCTTACCCATTGATTATCCCTGGTGGATTTCCAACATTGTCCCTACTACTAAGGTGATAAGGGGACTCCTCATTTGCATGGATTTTCATGACCTCAACCTAGCTTTCCTGAAAGATGACTTTCCCGTGCCTGGTATTGACCAACTGGTTGACCTTACTGCTGGTCATGAGATGTTATCACTCATGGATGGTTTCTTGGGTTATAACCAAATCTTGCTTACTCCGGAGGATCAACACAAAATTTATTCATCACCCTTTGGGGGACCTTCTGCTATCAAGTCATGGCTTTTGACCATAAAAATTCTAGTGTCACATACTAGCGGGCTATGACTTACATCTTCCATGACATCATGCATCATATATTGGAAGATTACGTGGATGACCTCCTTGCTAAATCCAAACACCGCTTCTGAGCATCTCACCGTCCTCAAAACCATCTTTGACCATCCTCATTAAATATTGGTGTTCACCTTCAGCCCAAGAAGTGTGTCTTCACTGTACTCTTAGGAAAAATCTTGGGATTTATCGTCTCCTTACATGGCATAGAAGTTGACCTTGTTAAATTTAAGGCCATTCTTGAAATTCCTCCACATACTAATCTTAGAAAACTCATGTAGCTTTAATGAAGGTAAGACTGCATTCTATTCGCCATTTCATTTCACAATTGTCTGATCAGTGTCAACCAGTATTCATCATCTTCTCAAGAAGGATGCCACACCTTTAAATGAGATGGTGAATGCCACAAAGCTTTTGAGGCCTCGAAAAAAATACCTTCTCCATACTCATTCCACCTAAAGATGATCAACCCTTCTACCTATACATCTCCACTATCGATCACTCCTTAGGGGCCATGCTCGTTCACTGAGATGAACAACACATGGAGCAAGTGGTTTATTACATAAGCCATACTCTTTTGGACTACAAAACCCACTATACCCATGCTAAAAAACTTTTCTTAGCCTTAGTGTTCATTGCCACGAAACTCTGCCATTACCTACTCAACCAAAAAACCTATGTTGTGACCAACATTGACCCCCGACACTTCATGTATGCCAAACCTTACCAAAATCAACGTCCCGCATGCTGGCTTATGATTTTGGCTGACCTCAACCTTGAACATAAAAATTCCATGTGGCGACCAATTGGCTGCACCTCTTTCTAGGATCAACTTCTAATTTTGACTTTTTGAGTCAATTGCTTCCCTTTCCTTACAAAAACAAATACTCTTCTTTGATAGTTCCAACGTGTCAGCATATGAAGCATTACTCATTTTGGTCCATGGTGAACCGATGCCTTTGTCTTTCAAACTTCCAAGAATACGAAGTGCTCGTATTAGGTCTCCTGTCCTATGCCTTGGAAGTCAAATCCATCAACATCTTTGATGATTCCTGATTGGTCGTAAACCAAGTCAATGGTATATACCAATGTTGTAATGAGACACTTTAAAATTATAAACATCATGTGGACATACTTTTGACCACTTTTGACCATTATGACCTTCAAATCGTCCCCCGCTCTACCAACAAATTTGTAGATACCATGACCTACTTGGCCTCTCAAATACTTTCTTTGCCCGCTAATTCTAAAATATTTGTCACCGTACAAAGACTCCAATCAACCTCTTATTTACCTCGTGAAATTTACTCTATTAGAACTACTGCCCCCGACTTGAGTGACCTTTGGTAGAAATAATACTCAGACTACCTTTCTGTCTCCATCTTGCCTCTCGACCTCACTCGTAATGGACAATGCACTTTTCTTAGAAGGGTCTCTCATTACGTTATCATGGGTGGCCTCCTCTATAAGCAAGAATTTGATGGTATTCTCTTAGTGATGTCCTTACGAGTTTAGAAATTCCTTACACCATTAAGGAAGTTCATTATGGTATATGTGGAGGTCACTTTAGTGGACTTGTTGTTGCTAAGCATATTCTTTGCCTAGGCTATTACTGGCTGACCCCTCAACCATGATTTTTTCGACTACATTAAGCATTGTGTAAAATGCCAAAAACATGCCAACCTTCATCATACACCCAGTCATGCCTTACAGGTTGCCCGTGACCTTTGGCCCTTCACTCAATGGGGTTTAGATCTTGTTGGAGAAATCAATCCCCATTCTTCCCAGCAACATCAATGGATCATCACTACCACTAAATACTACACAAAAGGGGTTAAAGCCATGCCTCTCATCTCCACAAAAGCTGAGAAAATATGTGAGTTCATCAATCATCACATCATCTGTCGCTTTAGTGTCCCACATAGCCTCATCACTGATAATGGAAAACAATTCAAAAATAAAACCTTGCAGAAACTTTGTGATGCCTTCGGCATTCAGCTCAGTTTCTTGTCACCTTATTACCCAAAAACTAACATGGCCAAGCTCGTTATGAATCCACCAATAAAACCTTGAACAAAATTCTCATGAAAGTATTGTTAACGATACTGAGGAAGGATCCTGACATATCTTTGGGCATTATTCCTTTCACCACTGTGGGCATACTACACTAGTATTCCCACTTCCACTGCTGCCACACATTTTTCTCATGGTCTATGGTATAAAGGATGTTCATGCCTCTCAAACTTTCAACCCATTCCCTCACTCGCATATTTCTCTCCATGGGACATGCTTAATGATGACGACTTTTCGTTCAGGACTATTTAGCAGAACTTGAGTTATTGGCCCTTGAACGCCGTCTTAATGCTCTTGACCATCTCCTAAGTTTACCAAAAATTTATCAAATGCCTATGACAAACCCAATCATAATGAACCTTTCAAGTTAGTTACCCTTGTCATGAAATCAAAATGGCAACATATAACCAAAGCAAAAAAAAGTAAATGGGGAAAATTTTCTCCTAATTGCATTCTTGGATCATACATCGTGACTCATACTTATGGATCAGGTGCTTCTCAAATTTATCTTCACTTGATGGTAAACCCGAACCTAAGCCCTTTAACACCTTATATCTTCGACCATTCTATTGTTGATTTTTAGTCCTAACTCACCTTCTGCCTCTTTCCATATTTGTTCCTTAAGCGCTATCCACTTCCTATGCCATCACCAATGGTTAAACAAGAATCATGTGTGTACCATGTCACTCTTTTATCCTCTCTTAAATATGTGTACCACGACACTGCACATTGAATTATTCTCATGGATAATTTTTGTCTGCTTTTAGATGAGATCCCATGGTCAATTTCACCTCATCCTTCTAAACAAGAATCCAATTCATCACCTTAGTCTTGTCCATGACTTCAAAGTCCTCACGTAGGCTGGATCCAAAATCTCTTGAATCAAACTTCCAAACAAAAAGATGATGTCCCTCAAAAGGACATCTTTCTCTCTACTTTCTCCTCCTTAAGAGAGATTGGTGGCCTCGATAGAGACAGACTATGTAGAGAGCTCTCTCAGAGAGAGCGTGAGAGAGAGAGTCCCTGAGAGTAATAATTTGAAGCTTCCCACTGCGATCAACTTTGCAAAGAACTCAAGGAGTTAATTTCTTCATCCCACATAGACTTCCAGCATTGATTAGTCTATCTCAAATATTCAGTCAAAACAAAAAAACCTTTTTGTCATGGACTTTCCCATTGTGACCTTGGATATCTTGCCAAAAGGCATGCTACCTAGTACCATATAAAAACTAACCACTTTTCACCCTCTCACCATTCATACTGGGTCACTTCTGTAACTGGCCTCAAGGGACCTCATGGAACTGTGACATTTGGTGATCATGTGACTACTTTTCCCCTTTAGAATAGTCAGTCATCCTAGTGTTTTTTGGGTCTTACGTCCATCCACCTCTCTAAGGTATGACCCTTTCATTGTGATCCTGACAAATTAGGTGGCTTTCTTGCCTCATCTTATCTTTTAACCTTCTTTATTACATATTGATTACCTTATACAGGACTAGATCCTCAACGCTTATCTTTGGGTAATTTTCTCCTCTTTCACCACAATCAACTCAACATCACCCATACCAATGTACCCACAATTCACCCATACTTAAAAAATACCTAAACCCACGTCATGCCTATAACCGTACCAACCCATACTCATACCTCCTCATATTCTTCCCTAGCTTATGGGAGAAATACATCAACATAAGGTTCCTTTTCGCTAGGTTTATGTAGGCAGCACTCCGAGGGCATGGGGCCCTTAGAGGTTAGCTCGGCCACTCTCTACCCTAACCAATGCACGCTTTCATTGTCACTAAATCACAATCTACCCTTGTTAGATTTCTTTTTATATCACTAATTGTTTAAATTAAACTCCAAAAAACAACAAATTACTTTCCACCTATATGCATAATCAAACATACATAGGCCATTATGTCTACCATTTTGTTGTACCATTATCATGCATGTTACTATAAAAAATCTCAATACATGACCCATATCATCATTAATTGTCCACAAATTAATGACTTAACAAACAAACCTAAGCTCCACGTTGCCTAAAACATATCTCAATGCCATGCCTAGACCACAACCTTACTCATACCATGCCTACAGACCTGAACTCAATCCATGCCTATGACCACAACCTGAATCCATCCATGCCTAAGACCTAACTCAATCCATGCCTAGACCACAACCTAACTTCATGATCATGCCTATAACCTACTCCAAAGTCCATACCTTAACTCATTTCATGCCTATGGGATGAACAATCCATGCTTAAATTGGACTTGACATTTGCATAGAACATAACCTAATTTTTATCCCCATGTATACCCGACTCTATCATGCCTACCATGACTTCCATCAGCATATACACATAAATAACAAGTATATCCAAACATGTGGGTACTGATAATGACCATAGGCTCATCAATTATCTTTATGCACATGCCAATATATATCAAAACCACCTTATGTCTCAACCGCCCCCATATCCACCGCTCACCATCTTCTTGCACGCAGGCTGGTATATGATGCCAAAAATATACAATAACTCTCATACATCCTCACTCTCTTTGGCACGTTTAGGCTGGGTATATATGTATAAACTAAATCAAATACATCAAAATGGAGGGATGTCCACCAGGCATCATCATGTTGAACAACCTCAATATCCGTCTCTCATGTCTCCTCCTCCGCTCCTGTCTGGTGGCCTGATAACATCTCACCACATGCCATAGGACGTGATAAGGTCCCTGTGGTACATCACTTGGAGTTGGCCTTCATGAACTGGTGGCCTCACCCTAATCCTATCTCGGAGCTCGATGACCCCTTGTGCTCTCCACACTGTGGTACAAGATCCGGTCAATTCTCACTTGAGGCCTATTGTGCCCATGTACTCTGCCATAAGAATAGAAAATCTATCCCCAATGCCATCAACTGATCTTGGTAATATCTAGCCTCACCTAAAGCATCCTGTAACCTAGATATTGGTACTGTCTGTGGTGGTCCCATTGGCCTCTGACATTGTACTTGTCCTGTGAGACCCTATCCTGGTGCTTGTGGAGGTGCCATCTGCACCTCGACACCATTTATGCCTATGTACCTGAGCCTTTAATGCCTGAATCTGTGCTTGTGCAGTGTCTAGCTAACCCTGTAACCCTGTAACCTATGCCTGTAGGGAGACCACCTGCTCATCATCTTCATCTCCATCTCCATCTCCACCCTTGGCCATATGGGGTGTGTAGACTGGCCATCTACACTTGTGCATGAAATGAGGCCACCTCCACTTTCCAAACATGCTAACTGCCCCTGTACCATCCTCAATTGTGTAATTAGGGTCACCACTTACCCCTATAGGGCGTCTCTCTACACAGTGATGGTGGATAAATCTGGCTGCCCCTAGTCTGGGAGGTACTGCTTGTAAATGAGCTGCCCACCACTATCTATACCCATCTAGTCACTCCTGACATCATCAATACACACTGGTCTATGCCACCTACTCCTCCTACCCTTGTAGGTACTGCTCGGTTGTGGTAGCGGTAGTGGTCTCTCCACATCATCTCTCCACTATTGTGGGAAAGGTCGGTGGTATATCCCGTGGTAGCCCAAAATTTCATCTAACCTTGTCTACTGGGACCATCTTGTGCTCCCCTTCATGATGAAATCCTCTAATCTATCTGAGTAGCTGTAAGGCCATCTAACTCATTAGCCATTTGTCTGTATGAGGGATAACCCACATACAGTCTCCAAATAATGTTTACGCCAAACAATACCTCTAGTAGCCACATGAAATAGGATACATCATGTGTAACCTTACTTGCTTGCCACTCTCCCATCATAAGCACCCATCGCCTATACCCCACTCGAACAAAACCAGGCTCAAATGCATCTACCTGGGGAATACCAATCGGATGAACACAAAAAATGTGCTTGTAGGCCCAACAATGAAGAATAAATTTACAACACAGGTTAAACCTGTGGAGCTGCCCATACGCCGATAGCTCTTTATATAGCTGTACACTAGGAATGCTGGCACCTATGCGAAGCAGGTCCTGTCCATAATCATGTCATGTAGTACCTCCATCAGTGATTCTGGGAATCTCCCACCCTCTGCATCTGGCAGTACAAAACATCAGATGACCTCCATCAATACTACTACTAGCCTTGTCTCCTCTGGATAGGCTAGGTACTTCTCTCCATATCTCAGGCTGGCGCTATGGAATGTCAGCTTTGCCATCCCTCACCAAATACCGTCAGCATCAACTCCTCAGATACCTCTAAGGAGATCAATAATACATGCGTCCCCAATATAGGTAACCGCAAGATCTTCTACACGTCCTTTAGGGTGTATTTCATCTCCCTCGTTGGTAGGTGGAATGTGTTGGTCGCTGAATCCCATCTATCGATGAGAGCAACCATCAAACTTGGCTGTCAGACTACATGCCGATAGTGTCATAAACTAATCAGGCCAACATCTGTGACATGCCTCCACTCCTCAACTGTCGCCGTGCCTTGAACTCTCAATAGCAGGGGTGGCACCCTATCTCACATCCTCAACTGATCTCTCACATGTATCTAGTAAAACATCACATTAATTTCACCTTAATCATAACCATAATCTTACTCAGCATCTCACCTATACCTACCACCATACCTCTCTTTCCCTAGACCTCGTTACCTTTGTATTGCATCTTCTATCTACCCAACCCAACCCTAACCCACTATCATTCACCCTTACCTATTTTTACCCCTTACCTATGTTATGATTTTCCCCTAACCATCTCCTACTTCCCACTACCTACCTTACCCACCCAACCTAGGGCACTTTTGGCCCCTTTTTCCTCAAATTATGACCGGTACCGGTTATCTCTAACTGACCCCGGTCTAACCTTCAACCGACTGACAAGTCACTGTCGTCGCAAACACCCGCGATGTCTAAATCCCCCCTTCTTCCTAAAATCTCCCTTTCTCTCCCCACTACCCACCCAATCCCACCCAAATCCCCCCTCCAATCCTCCCCATACTTCCTTCACCCAATCACCCCTCTTCCCATTCCTATTTAACTCGATTTTACCCAATCACAATTCAAACTACATTTTCCCCCCCAAACCTGTTTTTTTTTCCCTCACTATATCTAAATAAATTTAATCAACAAAACAAAAAAAAGGGATCCACCTATTGACCAACTATCCCTAGTCATGTGGCTCACCAACTCATTCATTCATCTCACTCTATCACTTTCCACCTTTTCCTCTCTCTTTTGTTATTTTCCCTAATTCGATAAAAGACAAATGATTTGAAAAATATGACAATTTTTCTTTTTATACCCTACCCGACCTGACCAGCAACGATTTTCCCTTGACCGACATCGGTCTTGTGCCCTAGCTTACCATGGTTGGTCAATCTTGACTAGCATCGGTTCCTTCAAACCATCATCGATTTACCTGCTTAGTCTTTCTCCTGCCCCCCTACCCCCCAATTTTTGACCTAAGTCATTTTTTTTTACCTAACCCATACCTCACTTGGACACTTCACTTTATCTTCTTGACCTTATCATTTACCCCCCTCACCTCGTCCTCATTCAAGGATTCATTATTTTACCCATACCTCAGCCCTACCTGTGCCATGACCTAGATGCTTGGACCTAGAACATTGCTAGTGACCTGTGACCTCATGTGCTCGTTATACCTTGTGGCACCGTTACCTGTGTTGATGGACATCCTTACCTTACCTTACCTCCTGTCGTGACCATTTATCCTGACCCAACCCTTGGTATACCAGAACATACCTAAATGTTCCTACACCTGACTTGCATCGTGTTTCCTAACCATATCCTATACCTTGGATACCGAAATCACCTCAACCTTGTTAGGATAAAGCTATCAACCTTGGACAATGTAGAATTTTCGTACTCTTCAACCTGGTACTGTGCTGCAGTTTATACGTGTGCATGTGTTTGATTGTTACTACCTTTGACCCTGACCCATTACTTGGATTACCCGAGTACACCTTTTTCCTTTTTTTTACCCTCGTTGCCCACCTTCTTCTTCATCACATTCACATTTTATCAAACCACTCACCGATTCTGCCTTTTGCCTCATCAGTTCCTGGTTTGAGGGGGGTCACCTTCACCCACACATGGGACAACCACATCTTATTTTTGTCAACATCACTTACCATTACAAGCCACGCAACAAAAAGGGAAAAAATGTAGACACCAAAATTGGGTCACACTCCCCTTGGTCCCTCGACAAATCACCAACTTGAACACACTCACCTAACCATGGCCCCTTTCACCCCATTCTAATATTAATTTTATTAAATTAATTTATGATCTTACAAATAGCTATTATTTAAATATCCTAATTGAATAATGCCCACATATCCACCTCATCTAGCCACCTCACCCTAAGACCTATTCTTAGTATGTTGCCATAACTAACTAAAACATACCCAAACCCTAATAATCAAAGCCTATATTCCCTCTAGCCACATTCTTGCCTGTTAGAAGGAAGCTTCCATTCTAATCCGTAGAAGAAAATGAACGAGATCCAAGAAAATCAAAGGGACTTGCCCAGTTTAGTAAACCTAGGGAATACCTCCCTAACCGATGTTGGTTAACCTAAACCGCCATTGGTCAACCCGGAACCACCGTCGGTTAGAATTTAATCCCCAAAACAACCTTATTTTGGGGTTGACACATTTTCTGAGAGGTTGGCACATCTTCTGAGAGAAAAAGATAAAAAACTAGAGCTGCATGTAAGCAGAACCAGCATTCGTACACGCATCAAAGCATCCACAACCAGCACCTAAAGCAACCATAGAGCCATTGGCATTCATGGGAGCATCCAGGGAAGCATGTGCACCACACCAAGTTCCTTTCATTTTATCACCCACCATTATAAACTAGACATTAAGTTCATGCAATAGTAAGTGTTTTACTAACCAACACTTGTCCATTGCCATTTTTAGTAGATTCTTTAACTTCTATTAATAGTTTATGCTCCCATTTCCATTCACCCACCATTTACCTCCATGAAAACTTGACCATTCCTTCACCCAACACCCTTGAACTACCCATACTTATATTTTAATCACACCTAAGTATACCTAAGACCTACACAAACCCTGTCATAGCCCTCTCCATTTTCATTTAGCCTTGGATCTTCCCTCACCTCAAAATTTTATTGATTTTCTTGTACCCTGACCACACCGACACCGGTTAGCCACAACTGTCTCCGGTTCACTTAAACCGACATCGGTCCTATTAGACTGATGTCGGTCTTTATTTTTTAACCATCAGACCAAGAATGGGGCCTGAAATCTCTACCCAATACCCAAAACATCCCAGAACTTGACCCTGACCAGTACTAGTACCCTGACAAACACCTTGACCCTCAGATTCAGTCATAGCTTAGCCTGTTGTGAATGAATTTTCTTATTGTATACAAATGAGATACCTAAATCATTTTAACTACTGTAGGATTTCCTTTATTGTTAGCATTAAGTTGTTTTAAACAGTGGATTGATAGCCATCTAGGAACGTATCACACTTCCCGGATCTAGCATATGGTAGGCAGTCCACTGCATATACTATTTAACTTTCACTTGGTGGTCTTGTTTTCCATTTCAGGTACTTCCTCCAAGAAAAAAGGAAGCTATCATGATCAATTGTGGATCAAGAAGTCATATGCATGCAACAACCTACAACCATCATCTTTTGACAGGTATTCCTCCTAGCCCTTTACCCCTATCTGTTTCGTCAACATTCAAAGAAATGATCTAGAATCAAGTGAAACACCAATGATGAAGTCTCCATGCAAACCTTCCTTGAAAGTGGGGTTATTTGTGAGCTAATTTTAGATATTTTTCTCATCTAAAAACCATTGATCTTCTTCCCTGATGAATGGTATGGAAATGGTATCATCCTTGTTCTCTTCTTCCTCATCCTATGAGAAACTTAGAAGATTCAAATCCCCCAATATTGGCTGCAGAGGGTTGATATGAAATGAAGGCTTCTCTTGCATCTTCTCCTCCATATAAGAAGGATCTTGAATTTGGGGAATGAATAATGGAGCAGAAAAAGTCATGATCTCCATAGGCTCTTCTCCATCAAAACAATCCTCCAAGTCTGATAGATAATTTACCTCCTCATTGTTTTACTACACTAGTTCTACCTCCCTAATGGTGTCCTCTAGATCTGTAACTTGTTCACTGTGGTCCTCCTCATCCTCACGTATGAAGTTTGAGATCTCAAACTTATCTTCAGCATCACATCTCAGAGAGGATGAAGTAGGAGAAGAGCTTGAAGTTTCTTGTGCGGACTTCTCTGCATTCAATACCTTTGGATCTATGTGGTTCTCCTCCATAGCATGGACATGCTCCTCCTATTTTGGATTTGGAGATACTTTTCCTTCCCAAGTTGATTCTACAATTGGTGATAGATCAACAAATTCTAGAAATATGATGTTGTTGTGGACACTACACTCAAAACACACCGATTGTTGATTGTCTTATACTTCTTGCTTTATTTTTGTTGTAACCAGATCATCTTTTACCACCTGTTCTCCTCTAACCTTGACTTCCTCCTAAGGTTTGACCATAAAGGGGATATTCTCTATTCCAAACCTTGCAACCCAATTCCTCAAAACTATTGTCATTTCTTCTCTGTTGGCTTCCTCTTTTTTGGTTCCTCTTGACTAGTTTTCTAGGTTTCTTCCCAACATGGACTTGGGAATGCAAGAGGAAGGATGGGTTGCGTCTCAACTGATTTCTACATTGATTTTGGTAGTGGAAGGGAAGGTATTGCATTTTTCTCTTGTGGAGGGGACTTGGGTTTGGACGGGAAAAGGGCATAAACTTAAGATGAGGTGGGAGACTAGAAGATGGAGAAGGGGATTCCACAATGGGGGCAGCAGGTAAGAATCTCAGAAATCGAAGCTCAGGATGAGATGGTGTAGATTGGGAAAGAGAAATAGAAGGACCATGATGTGGTTGTGTAGGACTTACCCATTGACAAGATTTCTTGGCACTTTGTTCATAAGCCTCTATATCTTCAGCCCATGTTGCAAGTTGTGGCAACATCTCAATCATGAAGTTAAGATTTTGTTAAGGGATAAAATGTCTTGGCATAGGGCTAACCCATGGACAAGGTGCTATAAATTCGATCTTGAATGCCTTCATTTAAGTTGTGGCCCTTGAATACACCATGCTTGCCTCCATATTTTGAATCTTCTCCTGTAAATCAGCATTCTCCATGTAATTAATGTCACTACATGCATATTCCTCCTCTTGATAGGTTCCATAGCTGAACTGATCCTGGTACTACTCATAGGGGTAGGCATAGTGATTCTAAATTTTCTCATAACACTGATATGGAGGAGTTGAGAAATACATTGGAGGTGGATTGCATTGTTGTCCCTGCAAGTGTGAATTCATGATTACATAACTTCATGGAATGGAAGAAAATGAAAGGGATGGAAGGAAAGTCTACAACTCATAAAAGGTGGGTTGTTTGATGAGATGGAGTCACCAGATGTGTTTTGCATGTGCCTCCAAAGGATGATATTCCAACAAGAGCACACCAACTTATTGAAATTAAGTGGTAAGGTGCTCCAGACCTATCCCACTGGGCATGCCAAAACTATTAGTGCCAAAAAGTAGCACCTTGGAATTTTTGATATGGGTCCCTACTTTTTGCTAACATTGGACCATCTCTCAAGTTGTGGGACTTGCAAACTTGAGATGGTCCTCCAGAGAAGGTTGGATTCCTCTACCTAATCCTAATGTTAAACTACTCCTAATGTAATAAAATTTCCTAACTACACCTATCCTAAAACTTAAAAGGAGACAAGGAGAGTAAAAGTGCATGAAAAGGGAAATCCTACACTAAGGGGTGGTGATAACACCAAGAAAAGGAGACAGATAATCTGCTGGGGGAGAATGAAATTGAAAATGGGTTTGAGAGAGGCCAGACGAATGTGACACAGACCCAAATCTCCCCCCGCCATCAAATCTCTATGAAACACAACACCCTACACCTCCAAATGAGAAATACATCCATAGAAAAGAACTATAATAATGGACAGGCAAGGAAATACAATAAAACATAAGGAAGGGTTGAAAAACACCACAAAAAGACAAATTTATTACTCTATAATATGCACATACCATTACACTATTGAATAGAGGAACAAATATACTTGTCAGGCACAAGAGAAGGCTTATAGCTCATTGGAGTTGATGAAAAAACTTACAAAAATGAGGGGGTCAATTACATTATATAGGTAATTGTCTCACCTACCCTCATTAAACCCATGATGGGTAGTTGAACCACCTCAACTACCACCATTAAACCGATGGTTGAGATATCTTTTCTCACCTTCCCTCGTCATGATCTATGACCCATCCAACCCGTAAGCCGTACAATTTTGACCGTGGGCCTCCCTATTCCGCAAACTGCTGACCTTACACCATGTTCCAACCAACCTACTGGGTTGGACGGCCATCCATCTTGTGTCCGTACAACTATGTCGACAAATGAACCATACAACCTTGTGACCCGTCCAACCTTGTTGCCTTCCTTGTGCATTGTATGCCATCCAACAAGGGTTGGACGGCCATCTATCCCTGCTCTATACAACTAGACAATGGGTTTTCCATCCTGTGGGGTTGGAAGGCCATCTATCCCTACCATCCAACCTGTGGGGTTAGATGGATGTCTAACTGTATGGGGTTAGACAATAGTCTATTCTTCGTCCAACCTCATAGCTCGTCCAACCTCCGCCGCTTGATCCCACCTTAGCTCGACTAACTCACAAATGAGTTCTCCTTGTTATAGCCACCCTCGCATGAACCTGCCTCAAACTCAGCCGACTCGATAGTGAGTCATCTAACCTCAGCCATCAGTGATTCGTCTAACCTTGTTCATCCAACCAGTAGGGTTGGATTACCGTCTGGCTTCTGTCCAGCCTATGGGGTTGGATGGTCATTCATCTAGGTGGGGTTGGTTGGACATCTTACTTCCGTCCAACCTTGTATTTTCAAATTTGTTCACCCTGGATCCACAGTGAACTCTCCCACCTTGCTCTGCAACTTAGCCATCATCCATCTCAGTTCCAACTCGCCAGACAACCCAACCAACTCGGTTCACAGGATTAACTAAACGAAGCCATCCTGAGTTGTCTTTCACTTCTGATACATGGGGCTGAATTTGTTGGTCATCAACATGTCCCATAATTTGAATGGATAAGTCCATTTATAATGAGTTATCCAAATTAACCCGGGGGGTGAATTTGGGATAAAAGTAACCCAAAAGGGAAGAAAACACACCTCCTTATAGAGATACCTATTGTAATCATAGTCTTCTATGACATATACATCTCTTTTCAAACATAGTTTTACTATTTACATCTAGGAAAATTGTTAATATGTCCTTTAATCCCAAAACCCTTAAGTTTTGGATCAGAGCATGGTTTTAACAGATTTGTATTTTCAAATGTGTTTGAGCTTTTCCTACAAATTTATTACTTATTTATCTTTTCTCCATATCTTAGTACTCTTTCGCACTTTTTTATAACTTTGTTAAAAGTTTCTTAAAGTAGGATTTAAATCTTGTAATCCATGTGTAAAATTTCATTGTGTATGTTACAAGTGACACTCATAGCTGAATATTCATGAAAATGGATTTCACACATCGATAAGGATATAAATGAATGATAATTAGTTGTTTTTTCTTGCAACACCATTAAAATTGATCCCCTATGATTGATTCCTAAACCATAGTTTCCTTTAATTAGGCATGAACAAAAAAATTCCTTGACAAATCATAACACCACCAGCTAACTTGAGTTGTTCCCAACACAATCATATAGCCACCAAAACCTAATGAACAGAGTTAACTTTGGCAAGATCCCCAAATGTGCACTTCATTGTGCAAACGAAATTCCTCACATATGGACCATCCTTTCAATAGAATCAGATCCCTTCCCGTTTGCACGAAGATTTTTCTAAGTTTTCCACCCTTATTTCCTTCTCATCATCATCATTTATGGTGCTAGGAAGGAGATGGAGTTGTGTCACTCGTGGAGACCAATAATCTCATTTTCACTATTCATGAGACATGATGATCTTTGGTTGAGGCGTGTGTAAACATTTTTTATAATTGTTAACCTTTTGTCTTTTGTAGGGGTAGCTAATGTATTATCCTTCTAAAAGGGTGCTTCAAGGGGCCTCTCGAGATTGGGGTGTGATCAAACTTGGTCACATGGGCTAGACCACAATATTTGACATATATCAGTATGTTATCCTTTATACCATAGTTACCATATCCTCACTTTATTTCCTCTCTTTTTCATATGTTTCCATTATTATGTTCACTTGTTTACACTCATTACTAATATTCTCGTCACATTTAGTTGTCCTAAACTTTTTTCAAGCCTCTATTATTTCCTTGGCTTCCACTTTCCATTATTTTGTAACTTTGACCTTAGGTTTTCCCCCAATGCCGGCATAATCGACCATGGCCGATCATGTCAACCTTATTTCGAGGGGATCAACCATGGGAGATTAGATCGAGTATATATGTATTGGTCTCCCCTTATCATTTTGGTATTAATTACTCATTACTCAAAGGGATTCACTTTTCTTGCACATCAAATATTTGATCACATATTCACATCTAGTTTCTAGACTTGAGGTTTTAGAGATTCCCTTTTTGCATTTGGGTCACCATACTGAGCTAGGACTGAAGATCTTCTTCTTGGGCTTTCCCTTCTCCACCAATAGTGATTCTACCTCAAATTTTTTTTGCCTCTAGAGAGGACCAATGCATTAATGGTCACATTGTAGGAAAGTATCTCCAACCCTTATTTTCCTTTATTTCACGTTTATTATTGTGTGGATGGTTGATCATTCATTGTTGTAGATTATGGTAGATTTGTATTTTTAATTTAATCTATTGCTTTGTCTTATTATACTATGCCCCTTAGCTTTATCCATCTTTAGACATACCTTTATTATGGAGCTTAGTAGTATAGATTTATTTATCTTAGGTATAGGTCTTGGAAATTTATAGCTATCTTAGGGTTAGTACTATTATCCTATAGAATTGTGACAATTGTGCTCCTTTGGTATCTACATCTTATGTGTATGCCTAAATTTGATCCTCAATATTTAATAACACAAGCAAGGATCCAACTTATCCTTTCATACAAATCCATATGCTTATGTACATAATAATTTATAGGGCTAATAGCAAAGACATCTATTAATATATGCAATTATGCACGACTCTTCATAAGCCACGCCATTTCAATTCTGTAACATATGTCACCACTTGTGATTTCAACAATTTCCTTGCACACATGTTCTTCAATGTCCACTTGTATTATGTGGGAACTTAATCATATTACTTTTCCACACTTAGATTTGTAGACACAAAATCACACACTTTAGGTATCTATTTAGTCTTGATTGCATACTACTATTCATATGGTTCCTAAGTAAGAAAAGTAATAACTAATACATGTCCTTGGCTATATTTGCTTTCTTTCTATTGCCACTTTTGGTCTTATAATTTTTCTAGCTCATTCTATCTTTTCTCATCTCAGCATTTCTCACCTTGGACACCAGTACCCAGCTAGGATGTCAGCATCAGGCGCCCCCATCCCCTCCAGGTGCTCTTGAACTCTTTGTACTTTGTTCACATTTTTGGGTCCTTTCTAGCTATTTAAACATCTAATATTTTTGGTAGTCGGTATTTTCATGGTTTATTATGAAATTCAAGGAAAGGAATCATATAAATATAAAGTTATGTGATCATGATAAAGGACTAAGCATTAGTTATCATCACCTAAGGTTACATCCAAAGGTTATTCATGAGCATTCAAACATCCATCCTAGCATCCATTCAAGGGAAAGGGACTACATTATTTTATATACACTTCATAGGATGAGAATTTCATTCTATTCCATGCACACATCTATTTACATCTCTTAAATCTAGTTATTTTCTCACTATTAAGCACAACATGCACAAGAGCCACCTAAGGCACAATTCCGCGCACACACACCTAGAACTACACTAGGTCTAAAATGTATTATAGTGCTCATACATAAGTTCACTCATTTTATAGTTGAGGATAGTCCAACCCCTCATTTTCATTCTTTTCTTTTTGGGATTTTATGCACTTTTGAGGGTTGTGCAGGTCATTTATTTATTGCAGGTTATTAACAACATTAGCGATCATTGTGCAACCTACTAGTGACAAAGAGAGAATGTCAACAAACATATCCTGACCCTATGAAGGAGTTTTCCTAAGGATTTACTAGTCACAGGTTCTCTGATCAGGTCTAGGACTCCTGCAAGTGCCCCTACCCCTTTCCAAGTGCCCCAGTCCAAACAGATCTTCCGGTCGCACATTTTTTTGAGGTTTTGTGTGACATTTCTCCCTCTCTATTCATCAGGTCAACACTTTGACACAGTCTAGATTTAATTTTGAAACAACTAAGTCACTTTATCTCCTCTTCAAACTTAGGGTTTTCATTATTTCTTATCTTAGTTTGATTGGAGCTATTTTGTACTTAATTTCTTATTTATTTACATCTACATTGCAATCAGATTTAGGCATTTATTTCTATATTTTCTTAATCATTTTGGTGAGTCTGAGATGAAACTGATGACTTCATGCTTAGCATTCTCATTTTTCCTCTACCATGGATCATAAAATTCCTCAAATTTATTTTTATGATTTACTTAAGATGCATACCAATAGCCAAGATGTTCTGAAAAAAACGGTAGACACCATGCATCTTCCTAAAGATAGGTCACCACACGAAATAAGTTCTATCTTTGATCATCTATTTGATGGCCCTAGTCATTATGATCCTCCATCAAATCAACCCATATTAGCATCAAATCAAGATTTTCATTCCTTATTTTATGATAAATTTTAGGCTATGGAGTCCAGGACCACATCTCTTAAATCTGAAATCCAACACAACACTTCTCAAGCTCATGATAGTCCTTCTTCTCATTTTCATTCTATGTCTTCTACATGTGCTCATATCAGTGAGCCTCAATTCATACCATTACCAGATCCTCTCACCTTTGATCATAATACTAAGCAACATGACATTCTTATTGAGCTCCTCTGTCATCAATTGATTGTTTTACCATCTACTCAAGGATATCCTCCTTGCCGAATTGAAAAATATCAAGGTCACCCATATTGCAATTATCATCGGATTAATGGACATAATGCCCATGATTGTTACGCTTTGCAACGAAAAATCATGCATCTTAAGTGTCAAGGTTTTCTCTTAATCACTGCACAACATTTTTTGCATGCCCATCTACAAATGTTACATCCAAATGGGCTCCTAAATATGTTCTTTCCACGTCTAATGAGCATCATGTTATCACTTATTAGGTTCCTTCTTCGGGCAGTCAATTTTTGTGTATTTAATCCGCTCAACATCCTCTTAAGGATGGTCCCAATCCTCCTCCACTAAATTTATCTACAACATTACCAGGGCAAACTAAGCAATCACCTCTCAAGGCTCGTTCTCCATCACCTCCTCTTGTTAATTCATCTACAGTATTACCAATTCAATCTAATCCACCTCCTATAAATATCATTTCAACCTAGCCTCCACTCAAGTCTTCCACAGCATCATCAAATGAACCACTAGAATGCAAGGTCCCTCCCCAATCTCCAATTTCGCGTCTAATCACTTTTGTCAAAGAAAATACTCATTACATTTATCCACTCATCATCATCAACTAGATCTCCATCACTTACACACATTGGGGGAATCACACATATTTCTCCCTTATAACATCTACGGGTGTTTTATATCCTCATTATTTTGCATCTAGTCTCTCATATACAACATACAAATCATCATACACTCTTGTATCATCTTTCCCCGATGGCGCACTCTCATGCCTTGGTTCACACTCGACTGTTGAGGGAATCCTATACACATGAACCTCACACACCACACACTACACACTACATTACACATCATCTTATTTCTCATGCATATTCATCACCATATAATCAACACACTTATGACACCTTTTTTCTAAAAAACACTCAACATAAAATGCTACATACTTAACACATAAACAATACACACTTCTCAGACTTATTCATAAAAAAAAAAACTCAATACAACATACAATACACTCCACATATCTACAACATATTACAACACAACACTTTTATGACATACATATTTTACATCATACGATATATCTCTCTTGCACACAATCAACACAATATACTACAAAATTGACATATTCACAATGCACAACAAATAGACAACTTCACAATCAATATCCTACATAAGCAACATATTTATCTCATGTGTGAACAAAAAAACACATTACACATTAAACATGTATCTCACACACTTAACATGACACACTACCCTATGACACAATCTAGTTCCATGGTCCATACTTGACTACTGAGGGTCTATATCTCAAATAGATCTCACCACACTCACACATTTACTCACACACTCATTCACTCACACGATTAAACTCTACACTTTATTCTTGGATGATCACATCCTTCTCGTATATACAATTCAAACCATTTCCCGATGACGTATTCTTATTCTACAGTTCATTCTTGACTACTGAGGGGGAACATACAAATGAACCTCATCGCATGCATAAACATCCACTTGGGGCGCATGTGGCTCCTATCATTCATATTGCATTCCATTTCATCTCATCCATAGCATATTGCATATCTTGGTTACATTTACTCTTGCTTACTTATGATTTTATATGTACATGTTATTACACATGTTAGATGGATATCTTGTATGTCATTATCATACACATGTGTGCATTCACTTGCATTTTTAGTTGTGATCTCAGATTCTATAGATCCAAACATGTAGCATGGATGTTTGGCATAGTACATATTACTAGTCCCACAATGGCTCCTAGGGGCATTCACTTTCGTACACTACAGGTGTTATTTTTTCATTTTGCATAGCACATTTCTATATCAGATTATACACATTTTGACATAATCTTTATCTTCCTAACATGCTAACGGGTGCTTCATGTGCATCATTTATTATACAAGGATATTTTCTTCCATGGTTGTCTATTAAATTTTTTTCATTTATTTCTCTTTCTATGTCATTGGTTGTGAGATTTTCTCTATGTCTTGTGTGCACAATGTATGTTTACAGCCATTTTGTCCTCAGCATCTTGTGACATCGTGAGTGGTGTCCCATGTTTTTATCCCACTTTTCACAGTCTACTTTGTCTTCATGGGCCTATGCACAAAGATGGGGGGCCAAAAAGTGGACGCAAATCTGATTTTAAGAAAAACACGAGCACGTTTGGTTAAAACGTGAGCACGTTATTATTAGGTTTGGTTTTAACCAAGCCTAAAACGTGAGCTTGCGTTCATGTGTGTTATGTGGTATATGTGGTTGAGGCATGCTTCTATGTACAAAAATAAATGTTTAAGTATAAGAAATAATAAAATAAAAAACTTATACTTTAAATTTATTGTAGTAAATATAAGATGTTAGGGTCACTCTGCACCTTATGGAACTAGTCTCACAACTCCATCTGTCACGGTTTAGAAGATAGTTTTTCATATTCTAATCTGGTCAGTACATAAGTATTTTTCAGGATTTCAGCATTCAGCCTTCAAGCTTTTAGGGTTTAAATTATACAATCGATATCTATTTTGTGAAAGAATATAGGCGTTGTTTAGGTTTTGGGGCCTTTTGGATTGGTTATTGATATTTGTAGGAGTTTTAGATGTGTTATTGATTGGTTATTGATAGGTAGGAGTTTTAGGATTCCATCATGTTCTCAGACAACTAAACCACCTATTTCACTCATCTAGTTGCTCAACATTCATCCAAAGACTCCTCTCACTTGCCTTTACCAAAATTTCCCTTACATTGCACAAGAGCAAGGTTCACTGGTCACTTCTTGGTTTTTCTACACTGCAAACTCTTCAAGCAAGCTAAAAGCATCCCTAAACACCCTTCTCAATCTCAAGGAGGTATGACAAATTTTGGTTAACATATATCCACTTGTATGAGGTTCTATAAGAGAGGTATTCGTAATTATGGGAGGCTTTAAGGAGTTGCATCAACCGTGCCACAATAATAATTGTATTCTCATGAATAAACCTGATGGTGATTTGGCAATCTCAAAAATACACTTATCATAATAATGGAAAATAAATCCAACTAATAACAATTAATCATCAATAAGTAAATTTGTGGTAGGACAATCAATTTCTACCACGTGCCACCTCCAAATTCCAAATTTCATTTCATTTAAATTCACTTCAAGAAAGGTTGGGGGAAATGAACTCACCATTTTCTTCACGCTTTTAGAGGTCCAGAATGTCAATTCGACCCAAATTTGGCAAATATGGAGAACTTGGAAAGCCAAATTGCATTTATAAAGATAAGCTCGAAGTGAAGGAATGCATTTCGTAAGTAATTCCAATCAAAATTGTTTTCTTTTTTCTGTTAATACCCGCTAAAACTAGCCTTGTTATTGCATCCTGATAAAAACAAGTTCCCAAGAGCTGAGGGAGCTTTTAAACTTATCACACAAGCATGGGGAGTTCTCTCTGATAATACTAGAAAGGCTACCAATGACACCATGAGAAAAAACCAACAAGGGCACAACCCCACCTTCCACCAACTGAATTCCACAGGCACTGCCACTGCCATTGGAATTTCCAACAATCTAAATGGCAATAATTATTCAAGTGTGGATTCCTTTCCTGAAACTTCCATATTTGATGACCATAACCACAACCAGAACTCAAAACTGAAACGGGGCCAGGAACACGACTGAGACCAGGACCTAAACTAGCAATTTGAGAGGATTTCTAAGGTTCAATTTTATTTTCCAAGATGCTTTAATCTAATGTTTAAAAATATTTCTCCAGATGTAACGACATTATGATTCAGACACTCGAAAATTCCTGAATGTCCAATCCTTCCATAGACCCCAGTAATCCTCGATCTTTGGATATAATGAGACATTGTTACTTGGCTTCCATTTATAATGATAGAGATATTTGTAAATTCATGTTATGACCTATAAATATGTATAAATTTCAAGTTGTTTGGAAATCACATCACTCCCTTCACTAGGATTGATGACTACCCCTATCTTTTTTAAGGCGCTTTTGAAAGCATCTATGGGTTTATCATAGAAGGAATTATCAATGAATAGAAGGTCACTAAGCCATAGGCCAACTGACTCCCATTCAAAACTAAACAAGAAATATTTACTAGGTGATTGATAACCCCTATGTGTTCTTAGCCATTCCCATGTTGTTATGCTTATTTTGTACAAGTAGACTCAATGATGGTTCTAGGCACGAGACTAGGAAATATGGTCCTAATATTGTCATGCCCTCCTAGTCAAGTAGTCAGAAGCCATATTAGTCTTGTTGATACTTAGTACTAATTACCCATGAAATATAATTCTCCATATTTCATTTGCTTTTCTCATCTTCCACATCATACTGAATAACCTATTTTAAAGGGGAGCTTCCCTCTTCGACGACAATACACCATATATGAATATGATCCTTGAGAGTCGATCCTCATCCAACATAATACCAGTACGAAATCCTTTATTGGTTATGTTACACAGTTAAGGGTTGAGTGTTTAGGGTTAAGGTTTTAGGGTTTAGGGTTTTTAAGGTTTATGATTTAGGGAACTTAGAGATCAATATTCATGGTTTAGGGTTTAGGTTTTAGTGTTTAGGTTTTAGGGTTTAGGGTTTAGGTTTTAGTGTTTAGTGTTCATAGTTTAGGGTTAAGGAATCAATATTTAGGGTTTAGGATTTACGGTTTAGGGTTTAGAACATATGGTTTAAGGTTTAGGTTTAGGGTTTAGGTTTAAGGGATTAATGTTTAGGGTTTACGATTTAGGGTTTAGAGCCTAGGGTTTAAGGTTTAGGTTTTAGGGTTCAAGGTTTAGGGTCCATGATTTAGGGTTTAGGGCTCAGGGGTTAGGGTTTAGGATTTAGGGTTTAGTGTTTAGGGAAAAAACACTCTAATGGTATTGATCTTATGCACTTGATCTTTAGTCTACAATAGTGATTACAAAGTGAAAACTACTCTTGATCTTCTGCACTAAGGATCGACAAACCTTATATATTGCACATCTCTATCAAACATGTTTCTTCCCACATATATTTGTGCTATTAAATGTCAATTTCTTCACACTCTGAAATAAATTTCACATTTCTACAGGACTAGGAACATGACCTATACTAGAAATTTGAGAGGATTTATAAGGTTCAATTTTATTTTCCAAGATGCATTACTCCAACGTTTGAGAATGTTTCTCTAGATACAACAACATTATGATTCAAACACTCGATGATTCTAGAATGTCTAATCCTACCACAAACCCCAATAGTCCTCGATCCTTAGATACAAGGAGATGTCATTACTAAGACAAACCAGGTACTTTCAAGGAATAAGAGGTTCTTGTGAATATATAGTTTTTACACATCACAGCACACCCTTCATTAGGCTTGATGACTTATCTTTTTGAAGGTAACTTTTAAAATCATGAATGGGTTTATTATAGAAGGAATTATCAATGAATGGAAGGTCACTAAGCCGTAGGCCAAGTGACTCCCATTTAGAACTAAACAAGAAAGATTTACTAGGTGATTGATAACTCCTTTATGTTCTTAGCCATACCCATATTCTTGTGTTTATTTTGCACAAACAGACTCAATGATGGTTCTAGGCATGAGACTAGGAAATATGGTCCTAATATTGTCATGCCCTCCTAGTCGAGTAGTCGGAAGCAATATTAGTCTTGTTGATACTTAGTACTAATTACCAATGAAATCCAATTCTCCATATTTCATTTTCTTTACTCATCTTCCATGTCATACTGAATAACCAATTTGACAGGGGAGTTTCCCTCTTCAACAGTGATACATTGAATATGAATATGATCCTCAAGAGGAGAGCTACACATGGAAAGGTATCATCTGATCCTACACCTAAGCCCTAAGCTGTAAACCCTAAATCCTAAACCTTGAACCCCAAAACCTAAACCCTAAATCCTAAACCCTATTTTTACCACCTTGAACCCTAAACCCTAAACCCTAAGCCATAAACCATAAACCATAAACCCTAAAACCTAAATCCTAAACCCAAAACCATAAACCATAAACCCTAAACCTTAAAACTTAAACCCTAAGCCATCAACCCTAAACCCTTAGCCCTAAACCCTGAGCCTTAAACCCTAACCCCTAAACCATAAACCCTAAACCCCCTAAACCCTAAACCCTTAGCCTTAAACCCTAAACCCTAAACCTTAAACCCTAAACACTAAACCCTAAATCTTAAACCCTAAACCCTATTTTTACAACCATAAACCCTAAATCCTAAACCCTAAACCCTAAAACCCTAAACTCTAAACCCTCAACCATAAACCCTGAGCCCTAAACCCTTAACTCTAAACCATTACTCCCTAAACCTAAACACTAAACCATAAATCCTAAACCCTAAACCCTAATCTCAAAACCCTAAATCCTAAACTCTAAACCCTCAACCATAAACCCTAAAGACTTAACTCTAAACCCTGATCCCTAAACCTTGAGCCCTGAGTGTTAAACCCTAAACCTTATTTTTACCACCATGAACCCTAAACCACAAACCCTAAACCCTAAACCCTAAGCCCTAAATAATATTCCTAAATTATTCCTAAATTTCCTCTAACACTTCTAAGATTCTCTGACATCACCTCTAGATGCTTCATATATTTCTTGAACTATCCTAAATAGTGTTTGATTAGCTCATAATTATTCAAGGATTAGGGTTTAAGGTTTAGGGTTTAGGGTTTATTGCTTAGGATTTGGGGTTTAGGGTTTAGATTTAGTTTAGGGTTCAAGGTTGAGGGTTTAGGGTTTATGTTTTATCATTTAGGGCTCATGGTTTAGGGTTTAGAGTTTAGGGCTTAGGGCTATGGGTTGAATGTTTAAGGTTTAGGGTTTAGGGTTAACAGCTAAGGGTTTAGTGTTTAGTGTTTAGGGTTTAGGGTTCAGGGTTTAGGTTTTATGTTTTAGGGCCCAAGGTTTAGGGTTCAGGGTTTAGGGTTTAGGGTTAGGGTTTAGGGCTCAAGGTTTAGGGTTAATGGTTTAGGGTTTATGGTTTAGGGCTTAGGGTTAAGGGTTGATTGTTTAGGGTTTAGGGTTTAGGTTTTAGGTCTCAGAGTTTAGGGTTTAAGTTTATGGTTTATGGTTTAGGGCTTAGGGTTTAGGGTTTAGGGTTTAAAGTTTATGTTAGAAGTTTCGTCACTCAAAAACACAATCTCAGTTGTCAGGAAGGTGTTTTCAACTCACAAAAATTGGCCCCATCCTCATGAGATCCTTACCCATGGTAAACAATAGTCTATTTATGATAGTACCCATTCCCAGAGGTACTTATCAATGTTTACAAATATTAACCTATCACCATGTGGTGATCATATCTTTAGTGCTTACAAATTTAGGGCCATTTTGTTTCCGGAACCGAAAGGGGTAGCTACACTATCTTGAAATTATTCATGAAACTTCAAGTCTTAGAGAAAAATGAATGTTACCAACATGTATAGGATTCACGTATCTTTCCGGTTCCTATTTTTTTCCTCATAACTCCTTACGAAGCTCCCAAAATCATCCGAAAAATTCAAATTTCACCATTAGATTGTTTGTTCTCTTGCACCTAGAAAACCCGTTGTTGAGAAGATTCCCTTGAATGAGTAAACATTTCCTAAATCTTCCTAAACACTCCTAAAAATATCAATAACCAATCCAAAAGGCCCCAAAACCTAAACAATGACTATATTCTTTCACAAAACAAATATCGATTGTATAATTTAAACCCTAAAAGCTTGAAGAATGTTGAATGTTGAAATCCTGAAAAATACCTATGTACTGACCAGATTAGAATCTGAAAAACTATCTTCTAAACCGTGATAGATGGAGTTGTGAGACTAGTTCCATAAGGTGCAAAGTGACCCTAACATCTTATATTTACTAAAATAAATTTAAAGTATAATAAATAATAAAATATAAATAATAATCAAAGAAAAACTTAATTTTTTCTTTTATTATTTCTTATACTTAAACATTTATTTTTGTAAATAAAATCATGTCACAAACACATATACCACATAACACATTGAAATGTGAGTGTGTTATAACACACTCATGTTTCACCTTTTTTTTGGTTTGAAATTCCCAATCCATAGGCTTGGATTTGCCTTGGATTACCAAACCAAAGGTTTGGACTGTTTTTGTGTGTTTAAAACCGTGTTTGACAAAAAAATCAAAATTTCACGTGTGCACCCCAATATCTCATGCATTAAAACATAATATTCAAAAATAAATTCTACTACGATGTCAAGCTCGGTTTTACCTTGATGACGATATAATTCTTTCTAAAATCCGATTAGTTTAAGGCTTTCATCCATATTTTCTTTTACTAGTGCCTTGTTTTCTTGCAAAAACCTATGCATACATTTTGGTGCACAATTTATGATTTTTTCATCCAATTTTTTTTTAAAAAGTTGTTTTTTTCTAAACTCCATTCTACATGCACTCTAAAAAAAAAACCAAAAAATGACTTTTTTTTTCTCAAAGTTATGGGGGTGCACACACAAATATTTCATTTTCGGGATATGTGCACTTTGAAAATTAACAAAAAATTATATATTCATCCAAAAATTATGAAAAATTAATGGGACCTTGTACATGGTCTTAGCTAACTTTCTACTAAAGGGATTTGAAATATATTTAGCTCAAAAAATGGGGGGTGCACACACAATAGGTTCTTATCTTTTTGACACAAAATATACATACTTTGTGTGCGCACCACATTTGACCCTCTTAATCTCAACCATTTTCAAAAAAAAACAGTAGTTTAGAAACTAGATTCTGAGCTCTACAGTACTTATTCTTATCACTTTGTCAAATTTTGAGCATAGGCATGTCGAATTATTTGATGAAGTTCAGGTTTCGTTGATTTCAGGAAAAAGGTGTCCCTTTTTTTACCCCCTTTTGGCCCCCCATTTCCATGTGCTTGCTCTATTATGTCTTATCTTACACATTGTCTACTTAGCTTACATTTCCTTCTACATGTGTGTTTATCTTTGATTGCATTAACACTTGTCTCTTAGCCACTTTTTTTGCATGTGCCTTGGTTTCTACCAATCACACTTCCTCCCCCCTGTAGGGCATCAGTTTCATCACAGTGGTTGTTCCTCCTTTAGGCCACATACTCCTCAGTGACGTCGTATGAACCCCAAACTAGGGGGGCATCATTTGTGTGAATCACTCACCCCATACAGTAATATACAATCATCATGCAACACAGTTTAGTATTGTTACAACACACTCATCATTTTTTAGATAGGGCTCAGAATTAGAACTGGGTCCTTTCCACATAAAAGACAACATCGCCCAAACCCGAACAGTAGCGCCTGGGCGCTCCTAACCCTTCCTGGATGCCTGTGACTAGAGGGCATCTATACAACATTTTTTAGTTCAGCACAGTCTACGACACTTCACACAGTAGTTTTTATAGGCCATATAGTCCTTAGCACTCAGCACATATGCACCATGCAACATTTTCTACTTTCGTATTACATCAGAATTAGTCAAACCAGATCGTATTTTTACACACCATTTATAGTGGTGTTCCATACTTTAGGAAGTAGTTAAAGGTTAGAGGATGACACCAAACTTTTATCCCTACACTTCTTCAAGTTCTTGGTGTGAGATCGCACAAAAAAACTCGTAACCGACGCAATTGGCGTGAGATCGTCCAAAAAAATCAATCTTCTACATCATCTTAAGGATCCTTTCTACACATTTTTCTCATCACAAATCAGGTTTACATGTTCCTTTTTCACATTTTTTACATTTTACATACGTTTTACACATTTTGATCATATACATGTGTATTTGACTACTTGTTCATTCTTATCTTTTATAGTTCCATCTGTATGGGAAGTAGTAGTCACATCACATCAACATCATCCTATATCAACAACAACAACAAACATCAATCACATCAGCATCGACAATAACAACAGGTACAACGACGACATCTACACATGCATTTTTGCCTTAGGGTCATCATCATCATCACTTTTTTGCACTCTCTCCTCTCTATTTTCCACGCTCCACATTTTTATTACTCCACACTTTTCTTTGTCTCTCGGCACACTTTTACCATCAATCTACATGGTTATTAGGTGTGCATCTCTTATCCACTTTATGTTATTAAGCATTCGCTTAAAAACATAAAGTGGGGGAAAATGTAGACACAAAATCATGCACTTTGGGTATCTATTTATTCTTGATTGCATACTACTATTCATATGGTTCCTAAGTAAGAAAATTACTAATTAACCCATGTCATTGGCGTTCACTACTTTATTTTTGTTGCCACTTTTGGTCTTACACTTATTTCAGCTCAGTATGTATTTTCACATCTCCACATTTCTCACCCTGGACACCATCGTCGGGAACCCCCATCCCCTCTAAGCTCCCCTAACCTCTTTGTACTTTTTTCACATTATTTGGGTCCTTTATATCCATTTGAGCATCTTATTTTTTTAGTATTCATCCTTTTCAGGGTCAATTATGAAATTCAAGCAAAGGAATCATATAAATATAAAGTTATGTGATCATAATAAAGGATCAAACACTAAGCATTAGCTATCATCACCTAAGGTTACATCCAAAGGCTATTCAAGAGCATTAAAACATCCATTCTAGCATCCATTCAATGGCAAGGGACTGTATTCTTCTACATACACTTCATAGGAGGGGAAGTTCATTATATTCCATGCACACATCTATTTACTTCTCTTACATCTAGTTATTTACTCTCTATCAAGTGTGACATGCACAAGAGCCACCTAGGGCACAATTCTACACACTCACACCTAGAACTACATTGGGTCTAAAATGTAGTGCAATGCTCAATTATAATTTCACTCATTTGACAGCTGAGGGAAGTATGACCCCTCATTTGCATTCTTTTCTTTTTGGGATTTGATGCAATTTTGAGGGTTTTGCAAATCATTTGTTTATCGCAGGTTATTAGCGATATCGTAGATCATTGTGCAACCTATTAGCGATAAAGGTCAGTGAACATCTCGCAACCCTACGAAGGAGGTTTTCTAATGATTTTAGCATTCACATATGCCCAGAGCAGGCTACCCTACCCTTTCTAGGTGCCTCAGTCTAGGAAGATCTTATAGTCGCACATTTTTTTTGAGGTTCTATGTGACACTTCTCCCTCTCTGTTCATCAGGTCATCCTTTTGGCAATGTCAAGATTTAATTGTGAAACAGCTAAGTCACTTTATCTCCTTTTTGTAATTAGGGTTTTCATTATTTCTTAGCTTATTTTTCTTAGAGCTATTGTGTACTTAATTGTTTATTTATTTATTGCTACATCACAATCAGATTTAGGCATTTATTTCTATATTTTCTTAATCAACTTTAGCTTATAATATTCTTCAATGGTTAATGTACTTAAATACAGGTTTTCTTTGTCTTCTCATACTCCTGCCTCTTGTCTTTCTGTAGATTGTTTTGTTATACAATTTTACACCCTATCTCGTCATCATTGTGCCTTTTGTCACAATCATTGGTTTATAACATTGAAAACATTTCCGCTTGATAGAGGGAAAATGAAATAAGGTTAGAATTAATGGAGAGAATCTCTTAAGGGTATCAAACCTTTCCTATCAAACAATATTTTCTTTACAAGATGTGCACGTCAACTATTCCTATAAAACATTCAGGGTACAGAAACTTTGATACAATTCTAGTGTAAATTTTACATCACATTTTGTTCCATAGAATTTATAAGCCCCAAGTTCCTATGCATTTTTTACGTAAAAATATAGCTAAATCATGCAAATCATACCTATAAAATCACATGGTATATTTTTGTACATATCTAGCTATTGCAAGTTCTTAAAAGGGTAAAAACAAAGATGGTCCATCTTTGTGTGAAATCAGGCCATAATTTACATGTGAAACAACCCACAACAATTGGTTGAATTTGAAATAGTAATGGTGGAGGCAGGTGGAGGAAAAATATTAGTATCAGCCTAAGCCCTACACTCTCCCAATCCAAATGAAGACATCCACTCTGACCACCCTCTAACACTTGGCATCATTTTTTCCTAAACATGATAGGAAATTCAGCCAAATTATCATATCTCTCCCCACCAAAATAGCCTACAAATACGCCATCTTATGTTTCTCTTAGATTGACTACTCTTATATTGACAAGGAGACCCAGATTTAACTACTCTAAAAATTATCATGGAGTTAATCAATGTTTTAGTCCCAGGTAACGTCAGTTGTATTCCTCCTAAACATAGGAAATTGTAATCATTTCAGTGTTTCTCTGCTTCTTGTTTACTATTTGTTTTAGTCTTTCTTTCCTTCCAACCCAAACCCATCTTTTTCTTTTTCTTTTCCTTTTTTCTGTTGTTTTTAAAACTAAAATCTATGAATCTATTGCTTCCAACAATTGGCTTCCTTTAAAATATGTTTTTAGGGTTCTTTTTGCATTGAATCTTTGGATTTTTAGTTAAATACCATCAAATTTTTCCATTTTAAAATCAAAAAATAAAATATAATTCTCACAGAAACTCTTTAATAACATGAATATTTCTTGAAATTTTATTGCAAAGGATTTTTTCTTGCATCCCAAGTAAGCTTACTAATGTTGAAGTATGGAAACCTAGAAAAATTTGGCGGGTAAAGCTTGAAATTTAGCCTTAAAAAAATTTAGATCTGAATACTGAATTTGAATTTTTTTGTTTTGGGCTACTTGAAGATTGTGTTTATAAAAGATGAGGATTAGAGGAGATGGGAAAGAGAGGCAATAAGCAACCTTGGTGGATGAATAATAGTCATCATTTTGATCCCCACTGGTCTCTGCAACATTTTCCTCTAGTTTGGAACAGTGGGTTGTCATTCGCTGAAGGCAGATTATTTCACAACTTTCCTGAATATAATGTTTTGTAAAGATCGAGGCTACGTCTAGATCACAGCTTCTCTTACCAAACAATGTCCAAAATTCAGCAAGGCCTTTTTCATCTGCTTCAGCTGGTGATTTTTCTTCTCTTCAAATCAACTATGGAGAAGGAGAAAATGTAGTGACCAAATATTTTCCAAATAAGTTGTCATTGAGTGAAGCCCTGTAAAGTGATACTCATGTTTGAGCCAATCAAAAGAAAAGAATGGAAATGCATAGGAGAGTGGTAGTAATAGTATGCTTATGGACAAAAATATGTGAATGGATCATTGAATACCAAATCAAGAAATAATTACCACACTTGATTGGAATCCTTGGGGCAATGGGGACCATTTCTTTTGAAGGAGGAAGGAATGATCCAGAAAGCAATCTAAGAAACAATTCTAGTAGGGAAACTTATGGGAGTCATAACTTTTGCACCATAGCTCTGATTGACTCTATTGTAAATGTGTCAAAAATATTAGAACACCTAAAATATGTTGAAGAGGTGAAGATATTTTTTTGGAAAATTTTGACCCGTAAATCTGCTCCTAAAGGCCTCAAAAATTATTTTTTGTAGTGTTGTCTAATAATAGTAATTTCTCAAAAAAAATACATATGTAACTCATGGAATCCAAACCACCTCGCCTCCGTCAAGATCAGTGACCTTCCACATTCTTCTATATGTCTCTTCATATTTTCATAATTAGGTATATAAGTATATGTAACCCAAAAGTGAAAGACACGCATCTCCTTGCAAAGATAGTTATTGTAATCATAATCTTCTAAGTAATATACATCACTTTTCAGAGATATTTTTATTGTTTACATATGGCACAATTATTATTTTTTCCTTTAATCCCAAAACCCCTAATTTTTGGATTAGATCATGGTTTTAACAGATCTTGGTTTTCAAATGTGTTTGATCTTTTCCTCTAGATTTACTACTTATTTATATTTTCTCCCTATCCTACTACTCTTTCACACTTTTTTATAACTTTTTCAGAGGTTGATTAAAGTAGGACTTAAATCTTGTAATCCATGTGTAAAATTTCATTTTGCATGTTACAATTGACACTCATAGTTGAATATTCATGAAAATGGATTTCACATGTCGATTAGGCTATGAATGAATGATAATTAGTTTTTTTTCTTGCAACACCATTCAATATGATACCATGTACTTTATTCCTAAACCATAGTTTCCTTTGATTAGGCATGAACCCAAAAAAATCCCTTGAAAAATAATAACATCACCAGCCACCTCGAGTTGTTCCCAACATAATCATCTAGCCACTAAAACATGGTGATCAGAGTTAACTTTGGGGAGATCCTCACACGTGCACTCCATTGTGTAGTCACATTCCTTACACATGCATCATCCTTTCAAGAGAGGTAGATCCCTGCTCATTTGCACATTGTTTTTTCTAGGTTGCCCACCCTTTTTTCCTTCTCAGCATCATCATTTTTGGTTCTAGGAAGAAGATAGAGTTATGTCACTCATGGTGAGCAATAATCTCATATTCACTATTTGTGACACATGATGATCTTCAATTGAGGCATAAGTACACATTTTTTTATGCTTGTTGACATTTCCCTTTTATAGGAGTTGTTAATGTATTATCCTTTTAAGAGGGTGCCTCAAGGATCTTATCAGGATTGGTATGTGATCAGATTTGGTCACATGGGCTAGACCATAATATTTGAAATATATCATTGTGTTATCCTTTATACCATAGTAACCATATCCTCACTTTATTTCCTCTCTCAGTCAGATGTTTCCTTTATTATGTTCACTTGTTTATGCTCATTTCTAGTCTTCTTGTCACATTCGGCTATCCTAAACTTTTGTCAAGCCTCTATTATTTCCTTAACTTCCACCCTCCATTGTTTCGTAAATTTGACCTGGGTTTTCCCCCAAGGCTGACGCAACCGACCATGGATGATCATGTCATCCTTATTTCGAGGGGATCAACCATGGGCGATTACATCGTGTATATACGTATTGCTATCCTCTTATCATTTTAGTACCAATTATTCATTACTCAAAGGGATTCACTTTTCTTGCACATCAAACATTTGCACACATATTCACAACTAGTTGTTATACTTGAGGTTTTGGAGCTACCCTTTGTGCATTTGAGTCACAATAGTGAGCTAGGACTAAAGGTATTCTTCTTTGGCTTTCCCTTCTCCACCAATAGCAAATCTCCCTCAAAAAAATTTTGTCTCTAGGGAGGATCAATGCATCAGTGGTCACATTGTAGGCAAGTATCTCCAACCCTTATTTTCCTTTATTTTATGTTTATTATTGAGTTGATGGCTGATCATTCATTGTAAATTATGGTAGATTTGTATGTTTACTTTAGTCTATTGCTTTTTCTTATTATATTATGCCCCTTGGATTTATCCATCTTTGGACATGCCTTTATTATGGATCTTAGTAGTATACATTTCTTTATCTTAGTTATAGCTCTTGGAAAGCTATAGCTATCTTAGGGTTAAGACTACTATCCTTTAGAATTGCAACAATTACGCTCCTTTGGAACCTTTGGTATCTACATCTCTTGTGTAGGCCTAGATTTTATCCTCAATGTTAAATAATATAGGTGAGGATCCATCTTAGCCTTTCATAAAAATCCATATGCTTATGTATATATGAATTTAGAGGGCTAATAATAAAGACATCTATGAATATATGGAATTGTGCATGAATCTTCATAAGCCACATCATTTCTTTCTGTAACATATGTTACCACTTGTGATTTCAACAATTGCCTTGCACACATATTTTTCTATGTCCAATTTTAGTATATTAAAACTTAATCATATTACTTTGCCACACTTGGCTTCTACATATTATATTCTTCAATGGTGAATTTACATACAGGTTTTCTTTGTCTTCTCATCCTCATGCCTCTTTCCTTTCTCTAGATTGTTCCATTATACATTTTTGCACCCTGTCTCATGATCATTGTGCCTTTTAGTATAATTTCTAGTATATAACATTGAAAACATTACCATTTGATAGAGGGGAAATCAAATAAAGTTAGAACTAATGGAGATAAGTGCTTAGGGGTATAAAACATTGCCTATCAAACACTATTTTCTTTTCAAGATGTACGCTTCAACTATTCATGGAAAACATTGGTGCTGAAACTTTGGTACAATTCTAGTGTAATTTTTACATCACATTTTGTTCCATAAAATTTATGAGCCCCGAGTTCCTGTATAGTTTTGACATAAAAGTACATGCAAATCATGCAAATCATACCTACAGAATCACATGGTATATTTCTTTATATATCTAATTAATGCATATTCTTAAAAGGGTAAAAACATAGATGGGTCGTCTTTGTGTGAAAGTGGGAAGTAATTTACATGTAAAACAACCCACAACAATTTGTTGAATTTGAAATAGTAATGGAAGTGGCATGTGGAGAAAAGATATTAGTGTCAGCCTAAGCCCTACACTCTCGCAATCCAAACAGAGACCTCCACTCAGGCCACCCTCTAACACTTGGAATTATTTTTTCCAAAACATAATAGGAAATTTGGCCAAATTATCATATCACTCCCCACCAAAATAGCCTCCAAATACAACATCGTATGATTCTCTTAGATTGACTACTCTTATATTGACAAGGAGACCCAAATTTAACTATAAAAATTATCATGGAGTTAATGAATGTTTCAGCCCCAAGTAACGTTAGTTGTCTTCCTCCTAAACATGGGAAATTGGATTCCTTCTAATGTTTCTCCACTTCTTGTTCAATGTTTGTTTTAGTTTTTATTTCCTTCCAACCCAGACCCATCTTTTTCTTTTTCTTTTTTTTGTTTTTTTAAACTAAAACCTATGAATCTACTACTTCTATGAATTTTTTTCCTTTATAAGATGTTTTAGGGTTCTTTTTGCATTGATTCTGTGGATTTTTGGTTAAATGCCATAAAAAATTTCTATTTTAAAATCAAGAAATTAGAGAGAATTCTCATAGAAACTCTTAGATAACATGAATATTTCTTGAAATTTTCTTGTAGAGGAGTTTTGCTTGCATCCCAAGTCATCTTTACCATTTTTGACGTATGGAAACCTAGAAACTTTTGGTGGGTAAAGCTTGAAACTTAGCCTGAAAAGAATTTAGATCTGAATATTGAATCTGAATTTTTTTTGTTTTGGGCTACTTGTAGGATTGTGCTTATAAAAGGTGAAGATTGGAGGAGATGGATGAGAGAGGCAACAAGCAACCTAGTTGGATGAATAGCAGCCATCATTTTGATGCCCACTAGTCTTTGCAGCAATCTCCTCTAGTTTGGAACAATGGGTTGTCTTTCACCAAAGGTAGATTATTCCATAACTTTGCTGAATACAATGCTTTGTAAAGGTCAAGGTCGGCGTTTGGATCACAGCTTCTCTTACCGAACAGTGCCTTGAATTCAGCAAGGCCTCTATTGTTTGCTTCAACTGGTGATTTATCTTCTCTTCAAATCAAGGATAGAGAAGGAGAAAATGCAGTGACCAAGTATTTCCCAAATAAGATGTCATTGAGTGCAGCCCTGCAAAGTGTTGCTGGTGTTCGAGCCAATCGGAAGAGAAGAATGGCCAGGCATATGAGAGAGGGTAGTAATAGTATACCTATGGACATAAATATGCACCAGAATCTCATTTATCAATCACACTCTTCACCTTGCTTGGAGACATCCAAATCTCATAAGGTTAGAGGTCGAGGTTGAGGCTACTATGAAAGCAACATAGAACTACAAGAAAAAGATCAGGTGTGTAATATTTTCTTAGAAGTATTTTGATGTCCATGTTGCTCACTCTAGTCTTTGACGTTAATGTCTCCTCTTTGAGGTCAATGTTGATCAGTGTTGGATTTTTACGTTTAAGGTTCCATGTCTTAATAAAATTAGGTGACGATCTAAAAAATTATGTGAATGTCAATTAGCGTTTCAAAATTTAATATCCATGTATAGTAATGATTAATAAATATATATATATATATACTTTAATTTAAATTATACACTTGGGAGATTAAAAATAAATAGCTTGTTTTATAAATCTTTGACCTCCTACGGATGATCCATATGTAGGCAGAGATCAATCATTGCACTTCCATGAATAATTGTTACCCACCCATTGTCAACCCCTAAAATGATTATTTAATCATTCCTACTTTATTTTCCTTCTAGAGAGAACAACACACACATAAAATGGGTAGCAAAATGATATTAGAAGTTTTATGTTGTAATCAATGTTGGTATATATTAAAAAAATTATAATTTCACATGTCAACTATGATTGTCATATTATATAGATGACTATATTTGGACATCTAAAATGACTTAAAACGTCTAAATACCTTACAAAATCCAACATTGATGTTAATGTTTCACATCCTTATCCTCATCCTCAACATAGATGTTATAATACTTTGTTCCATTAAGTGGCTAAAAATATTTTAAAAATTAACTACTAAATAAATTATAAAAAATTTAAATAAATTTTTAAAATATTAAAATAATATGAATAAACTGCATCTTTCGTCAATTTATAAATGCTAGTCAAATTTTAGTGCTATACCTCCCCCAAAAAAAAGAAAGAAGAAGAAAGAAAGAGGAAAGAGGAAAAAAATGGACCAAAAAAGGGAAGAAGTGAGACATCAAAAGCAACATACCAATGGACTAAAACAATAGAAACACTCCACTTTTGGCTTATGAACTACTTTCCATTTCACTAATGTTATCTTCATCTAGATACTAAATTATTAAAACGTATAGAGGGGAATACAAATTTCACTTAATCCTTTGAGTTGCAATGAATTAAATAGGAACATGAGGGACAAATTTTTAATGCTTTTCAACACTATTTTATGACAAATAAGAAAATTTGGTTTATCTACATTTCCTCTTATCAAATTCGATTAAAAAAAAAAATGGATACTTGTTTTAACACGTGTTTGGAGACACTATAGTTCACATCGATTTAATAGACACATGTTTAGAGAAATTAGAGTTGACATAGATATAAAAGACATGAAACTCATATCTGGATTCCCTAAAAAAAATCTGTGTATTATTTTCTTATTTATTTTATACATTTAAATATATAATTTATATAAAACTCGTCCTCATGTAAGATTGCTGGTATATAACATTGAAAACATTATTGGTTGATAGAGGGCACATGACATAAGGTTAGAAAACTTTGGTACAATTCTACTGTAAATTTAACATAGCATTTTGTTCCAAGTATTCATAAGCCCTAAGTTACAGTCCTGGCGTAAAAGTAAATGTAAATCATACCTAGAGAATCACATATATATTTCTGTATATATCTAATTAATGTAGATTCTTAAACAAGTGATTTTGGAAGGGTGAAATCATAGATGGGCAGTCTTTGTGTGAAATCAGGCCGGAATTTACATGTAAAACAAGTCTGGTTGAATTTGAAACAGTAATGGCGGTGGCAGGTGGAGGAAAGATATTAGTGTCAGCCTAAGCCCTACACTCTAGCACTCTGACCACCCTCTAACACTTGGCATTATTTTTGCTGAAATATAATAGGAAATTTGGCCAAATTATCGGATCACTCCCCACCAAAATAGCCTCCAAAAACAGCATCCTATGCTTCTCTTAGATTGACTACTCTTATATTGACAAGGAGACCCACATTTAACTACTCTAAAAATTATCATGGAGTTAATGAATGTTTCAGCCCAGGTTGTCTTCCTCCTAAACATGGGAAATTGGAATCCTTTGAACGTTTCTCAGCTTCTTGTTCACTGTTTGTTATAGTCTTTCTTTCCTTCCAACCCAAACCCAGCTTTTTCTATTTCTTTTTTCTGTTTTTTCCAAAACTAAAATCTATGGATCTTCCAAGAATTGGTTGCCTTTTTAAGATGTTTTTAGGGTTCTTTTTTGCATTGAATCTGTGGATTTTTGGTTAAATGCCATCAATTCCTTCCATTTTAAAATCAAGAAATCAGAGAAAGAATTCTCACAAAAAATCTTAGATATCATGAAGCTTTCTTGAAATTTTCTTGTAGAGAAGTTTTGCTTGCATCCCAAGTCATCTCTACAAATGTTAAAGTATGGAAACCTAGAAACTTTTGGTGGGTAAAGCTTGAAACTCAGCCTGAACAGAATTTAGATCTGAATACTGAATTTGAATTTATTTTTTTGTTTTGGGCTAAGTGTAGGATTGTGTTTATAGAAGGTGAGGATTGGAGGAAATGGGCGAGAGAGGCAACAAGCAACCCTGCTGGATGAATAGCAGCCATCATTTTGATCCCCTCTGGTCTTTGCAGCAATCTCCTCTAGTTTGGAACAATGGGTTGTCATTCACCGAAGGTAGATTGTTCCACAGCTTTCCTAAATACAATGCTTTGTCAAGGTCCAGGTCTGCGTCTGGATCACAGCAGCTTCTCTTACCAAGCAATGTCCCGCATTCAGCACTGCCTTTGTCATCTGCTTCAGCTGGTGATTTGTCTTCTCTTCAAATCAAGGATGGAGAAGGAGAAAATGCAGTGACCAACTGTTTTCCAAATAAGTTGCCATTGAGTACAGCCCTGGAAAGTGCTGCTAGTGTTAGAGCCAATCGAAAGAGAAGAATGGCCAGGCATCGGAGAGTGGGTAGCAATAGTATGCCTATGGACACAAATATGAACCAGAATCTCATTTATCAATCCCACTCTTCACCTTGCTTGGAGACATCCCAATCTCATAAGGCTAGAGGTCGGGGTCGAGGCTACCATGACAGCAACATAGAACTACAAGAAAAAGATCAGGTGTGTAGTATTTTCTTGGAAAAGTATGTTGATGTCCATGTTGTCTCCCCTATTTGACGTCACTGTTGATGTTTCACATCCTTGTCCTCATCCTAGATATGGATGTCATAATACTCTGTTCCATTATGTGGTTTAAAACATGCTAAAAATTAACTACTAAATAAATTTTAGTGATATACCTCCAAAAAAAAAAGACACAAACAAAAGAAGAAGACGTGAGACATCAAAATCAGCATACCAATTCTATTGTTTGCAGGAGCAGGAGCTAAAAGAAAAGGATCTCAAGTTTCTTCTCCAGAAGGAGCTTCGAAACAGTGATGTAGGGTCTCTTGGAAGAATGGTGCTACCAAAAGTAAGTGCATAATTAGTACCATTAGGTTTATCCTTTGGGTTTGAAGAGAATTCAAAGAAATGATTCCCAAAACTCTAATTATCAAATACTTGCTATTATTCTTGAAGACTGCAATGTTTTTGTAAATGGGAATTTTCAGAAAGAAGCTGAAGCCCATCTTCCCACACTTACTGCTCGAGAAGGAATGCTGATATCAATGGAGGACATGGATGCTTCAAGATCATGGAACTTCAAATACAGGTTCTTTTAAACTTTACTTTATAGGATATACCTTTAAGTTTTCTCTCATTTTTATATGCATTTACACTTTGAATGTTGTACTATATTCACGGAATTACTTGTGATGACATATTTCTAGGTTTTGGCCTAACAACAAAAGTAGAATGTACATCTTAGAGAACACCGGTGAGTGTAGTGTTTCTCACCCTCTTAGTTCCAATATGCTGTTTTTTCTACGGTAATCTTAAAATTAATGGAAGACCTTATTTTGCCTGTATGTTTTGGCGTATTTCTATAGTCAATATTTGAATATGGAGACTATTTACCACTTTTGCCCATTGTTGGCTTTAGAAAAGCAGTTAGTTAACCCATTTTCACTACTAACGCACCAGGAAAAATTAGGTTGTAATTTAATAGTGTGTATGGTGGTGTAAAAGATGTTGTCTATCCATTTACTAAGATACAAATTCCATGAGATATCAAGTAATAAGGGAGTTTACGCTCAACATAAATTTAACTATTTTTTATTTTTATTCTTTAGGGGAGTTTGTTAAATCACATGCCCTTCGTCGTGGAGATTTTGTAATGTTATACAAAGATACTGTTAGAGGAAAATATGTAAGTAATTTTGGATCAAGACAATACTTCACATTCTTGTTTTGTCTATTCTCTACAATAACCTAAGAATGACAAGTACACTGTGAATTGTTATTTTTTAAATAGGTAATAAGAGGTAAGAGATGCTCCAGAAGTCAAGAAACTTGCAATATCGGTGAAAGAAACAGAATTTGCTCGTCCTCAAATGCATTAGAGGATGGCAGTGTTCAATCTGACATTGAGGTAAGCAGCAATGTAAGCAATGTAGCTGAGACAGCAGTGGAAGGTGCATACATGGGTTCAACTATGGAGGACATATTCTCCAAAGATTTTTCAATAGATTTTGCTACCGGTATTCCCAATTCTCCTAAATTGGAATCCATTCCGAGTTTTGGCTCTGATGAAATGTCCATAGAAGACTTTTTGAATAATTAATTGCCACTGCAGTAGAGTTGTCACTTTCATCAAACAAACTGAAGATAATATATTTTGTGTTCTTGAATTCTAATGAGTTGGAACCTTGGTCTTTCAATATTGTTGTTATGTTCGGTGTTGCTATTTACTATTACTATGTCATTAATGTTTTTGATAATGGACTGATATTTTGCAAAAATATTTTTGTAGTCAATATAAGCCACACAACTAGCATAACAATGCAGTTAACCTCTGAACAGCCACATATCTCCATAGTCTACCATAACTGTAATTAGGGCCTTAGCATGACCAACCCTTTTCAACCTCAATATTGCCAAAAATTTGTAGAATGGAAGTGGGGAGTACTAAATATGAACATATATAATCATGTCCAACAATAACAATAATAGGTTAATAGGAGTGTAAGAAAAGTACATTTTAATACAAAAAACGAGATGAAACTTAAAATACAAGAGTTAAGTTGTTGAGATCTTTCTTGCGACCCAAATAAATTCAGTTGAGTTGATAAAAGGAATCTAAAGTTGAATCATGAAACAAAGAGTTGTATTAATAATTTTTAAGGGGATATATTTATGTTAGGTTATCTCTCAAATTGAAGAATAACACTTCCCCATCCACAACTAAGCGTCAAAGAAAGAAACCTTTCAAGGATAAGGTTAATGACACTAACAAATGTACAACTAAAGCTATCAATACCACTCAACCAAGTATGAAACTAGTCTTGTTGCTCCTCAATGGAAACAAATTTCACATCTAGCAAATCCTCCTCATAATATGCTTCCAAAGTTGCTGAGTATAACCTCATTTCCTTGCCTCCACCCATATAGGTCAACACATTTGAACTCCTACCTAAAATATATGATCTTAAGCCAAAATATTTTTGTAGTCAATATAAGCCACACATAATTAATATGTATTTAACTAGCATAACAACACAGTTAACTTTGAACAACCACATAGGGCCTTTGTAAAATGGAAGTGGGGAGTATTGAATATGAACATATATAATCATGTCCAACAATAACAATAATGGGTTAATAGGAGTGTAAGAAAAGTACATTTCAATACAGAAATGAGCTGAAACTTAAAATACAAGAGTTAAGTTGTTGAGATCTTTCTTGCAACCCAAATAAATTAAGTTGAGTTGATAAAAGGAATCTAAAGTTGAATCATGAAACAAAGAGGTGTATTAATAATTTTTAAGGGGACATATTTATGTTGGGTTATCTCTCAAATTGAAGAATAACACTTTCACATCCACAACTAAGAATCAAAGGTAAGGTTAATGACACTAACAAATATACAACTAAAGTTGTCAATACTGTTCAACCAAGTATGAAACTTGTCCTTGCTGCTCCTCAACTGAGGCAAATTTCACATCTAGCAAATCCTCCTCATAATCTACTTCAAAAGTTGTTGAGTATAACCTCATTTCCTTGCCTCCACCCATAGAGGTGAACACGTTTGAACTCCTAATGATCTTAATACGAAGTCCAATTATCATCGATGTGTTGGACATTCAACCAACACATGTTTCAAATTACATCATAAGATTCACGAACTTAGTGATGAAAAGACTATTCAAGTCAATGAAACACCCACCAGTGAAGCAATTACCAAACCCAATCCATGCCTTAAGATGTTTTTGGATCCACTCCCTAATCATGGTATTTAATATGCTCAAAAAAATGATTTTTGCCACCTTTTGCTATATTTTGTTCCACTAGTAAAATATGCCCCAAAACAAAAACTTGACCAAAAATGTATAAAATAACCAAACATGTATTTTTAAAAGCGTAAATATATCAAGGTATAGTGCATCCATATGTAACCCAATTTTAGTAAGTTTTAAAAGAATTTTTAAAGATTTATTTACTGATGAGTTTTTAAAATATTTTTGGCCACCAACTAAGACAAACTTATATGCTTTGACTCACTGATGTGTTACATGTGGCGTAGAATGCAGTGACTCCTTTTTTGGATGGCTATTAAGGCCTGGATGGCTATTAAGGCCTGGATGTATTTTGTGTATTTTTCTATATTCTAGTATGATTGTGTAGTACTTAATGTAAATGCAAAGTATAAATACAACAAACTGTGGAACATGTGAAATTCCTCTAGCCTAGAAAAAGAATATGTAAAACTCCTAAAGCATAAGATAAGAGGATGAAGGGACTGTAAGGCCTCAAAATGTATAAAATGATGTAAGAAATATGCGTAAAGGGATAGAGTTGTTGGTTATTGGTTCAAAAGAGTAATAGAAATTGAGTGTTGTGTGTTATCTTTCTCTCTAGCTTGCATGTTTTTTTGTTTTTTTGTTTTTTTTTTTTCTCGTTCTGTAGCTTAGTGCACAATCTTTAAGATGTAATATTTTTTTTAAATTAAGTCTTGGTGTAAAGTGATATAGCTCTATAAAACCCTTAGACTACAACATTAGCATGTCTTGAGGAGTGATCCCAAGGAATGCTTCTAACATTGGTTCTGATGCAAGGATCTAAAAATGTTAAGATGGTTATCAGAACAAAGAGATATGGAGAGATGACTAGAGGAGAAAATGGACCATTTTGTAGGAGATGAAGGAATTACAATGGGAATTTTTGTGAAGAAGATCAAACTAGATCATATATGGTGGCATTTATAAAATATTTTGGTACGAGATTCCAAAACAACCAGTTTCATGGTTGTCAAGGTTAGACCATTATTGTTTCAGAACTAGAGCCAAAGAAGAGTACATGTGGAATGAATAACTGTTAGAAAAATTACACAACTTGGATACATGATGAACTAGAGTCAGACTATTGGCTGCAAACAACAATAGATGAGTATGTAATTGAAATTGTTCCTTTGATTATGCACAAGATCGGATCCTTTGTGGATTATGAGGGAATTTTGTTGAGAATTTATCAATATTGGTAAAGATGTTGATGGTGGAAAAGAACACAATGCCAATTCCTCCCGACATGGAGTAAGAGGGTAGGTGACATAGGGATATAATCCTATAAGAAGGGAGATGAAGGGAAAGAGCCATAATGAATATGCCCTTGGAAAGGCCTGATAAAGATCAAAAGAAAAAAGAGAATATTGGAGAAGCTCCAACAAGAAACGCTACTATGCAATAGATGGGGTAGTAGAAGTCTATTGTAGGACATCCTAAGATAGGTATAGTTGAGAATAAAGTAGTTAGAGTGATCAAGGAGGAAAGGAGTCTCCCAAAAGGATAGAAGAGGAAAATGATGTAAAAAATAGGAGAGATCAAGAGTGTGTACAAGGAGACATGGACCCTAATAAAAGGATGGAGGAAAGAGAAGAAATAGTAAGATAAATAAGGAAATGGAAATAGTTGTAAGTTTAAAATGTGGTTGGAAATACACCTAGAAAAACCCATGTGGAGAGCTTGGAATTGTGTAGATGAAGAGAGATAAAATTATATTAGGGAGTCAATATAGGATCCATACAAGCCCGAAAAATAAGAGAATATAGGATCCATATAAACCCGAAAAAGAAGAGGATACCCCTCCTCTAGGATATATGTCCCTAGAGTCAGTTTGGGAATTAATTACATGGGGTTATTTTGAGTGACTTTAGATCATATTGGAATTTCAGAAGAATTTGAAGATTCACAAGGAATATTGAAAGAAATATGGAAAAATTTAATTTGACCTTAGCATGCACAAGCAAAATCAAACTAAGTACCAACAAACATAGAGATAGAAGACCCTTGGAAGGAGCTAAAAGTTATCCTTGGAAAGAAACCTTTTCTCATTTTCTTTCCCAGTCCCAATAATCTAAGAAGTGGAAATTATAGTGATAATAATTCATTGAGTCCAAAATATTGAATGAGTTTCCCTGATTCTACAAAACCTAATACCAATTCATCTAATTTTGAGAATTTGAAGTGCATGCCTAGTTGCACAAGTGTAAGTATGAGTGTAAGTAATAACTACCATCCTATTGAGTTGGAACAAAGACCTTATGAGTTGGAGGAGTTTGGTTTGACTCCCACCAAAATTGTTGGTACACCTGAGTTGGCCTAATGGTGAAGAACATGTGCTCTTGAAATAGAGGTCACAAGTTCAAATCCTGCAGGGGGTAGGGTATGTACCCCTCATTTGTAGCAAAGTTATTTTCCTCCCGCATGTGATTACGAGGTAGTCCCATATGCTATAAGCCGCTTCTGGACCCAAAAATAGGCCACCCCACGGCATCATGGACTATAAAAACCTATTATTAATATTATTTATTCAAGAAACCATAAACTTGGTAAAAAGCAACAACCACCAGGATGATGCAAGGAAATTAGAGGAAGAACGATGGTGCATATTACTAGTCCTTTCATGATATTGTAGTTGCATGATGGTCCTCAAACTCGGAGCACTATTTATTGACATGTGATATGAAATGGAGAGCAAAGGAGATAATTGGCAATGGCATAAAAATGTATGATCTTATAGGAGCTTTGCATTGTAGATCTTTGGAATTTATATATACCGTGATTTTAATCACAACCTCATTGAATGATCTTTAGGATACCTTAGTTCAAGAATTAAAAAGAATTGTGTGGGAAAAACTATACAAGACTTAAAGGAGATAAAACATAAACCTGGTGAATCAATCTTAGAGTATCATCTTTGGTTCTCTAATGTTATGAACAAAACTAGCTTCAATTTTGATGATGCAAGAAAGGTTGTTTAGTTTGTTAAAGGATTACACGATTAAATTTAGTTTTCCATTGTACAAATGAAGCTCCCTACCAAATAACATGTTATTGTAGTTGAAATAAGAGTCAAGAAGAATAACGATTATGGGGAAATTGTGGCTTGAATTCCAAAATATATGCTAATCTTGATGCAGTATTAAAGAGAATAGAAGAAATACTATAAGGATAGAAGCCTCACTTGAGTATTTAGTGCACAAACTGTAAAGAAGAAGGATACCATAGGAATGATTACGCAAGGTTATATGGAAATAAACTTCTTATTTATACAAATGGGAGAGCATAGTATTGCAAAATTATAGAATGTGGGGCACCTATAATAAAATGTCACTTGATACAACACTATGTGTGTCGACCTTATAACGCATTTTATGGCTTCTCCAGGGTAAAAATGCATGATTCAAAATATTGTAAGGCCTTGATGGATTTTATGGATGAATTAAATCTCAATGTATTTTTAGTGCAAGCACAATTTTCTTAGAAACCAAAATTGTATGTGCAAGATTTAGATATAACACCCACATGAGGGTGTGATCCTTCACCTCCAGAACATAACACTAGTTGGCCTCCATCATCTCCATAAAACATGATGAGTTAGGAACCTTCTTCACCTCAAAACTAACAAAAATGGAACACACCTCCACCTGAAGGGTGATATGGAAGATATCATAACCAGGATCGGGGTGGAGTGCTCTATAGAGACATATACCATATAATGCACAACAAGGAGGCTATTAGGGTGGTTACGAGAAAATGAGGACATGGCCTCGACCTCATAGACAAGTAGTAGTTTGCTACCTATATGGAGAACTAAATCATATTGGCCTGAATTATACATTCAATCTAATACAAGAGATGTATTATGCATATTGTAGGGTGGTTGCATAACATTATATGAGGACTTTCCCACTTTGAATAAGCAAAGGAAGAGAAAAAAATTGTGTAATCGTAAAGTTGGTAATTTCATCATGTGCAGATCATTCTATGATATAGTGTCATTTTGCCTCAACCATACCTAATGTGCAAAAAAATAGTATTTCTTCCCACCTAATTTTGGGATCTTCCACCTATATGCACCTAAAATAATCCCTTTACTAATTGTATCTTCATCACACCTAACCTTATAACATCCCACATATGCCCTTCATCATAATTAATTATCCTCCATTATCTAATCCCATATTTTCATATTTTGGGAATTTACTACTCCCTAACCTACATACACCTACTCACCTATCCTCTACGACAAATCCTCCAACTAATCTCTCATCTAATCATCATTAACTAACATAATCAAATCTAGAGATCTCTATCGCTATAAACTTCCTAATCTACCACTTCCATGAATGGAGGAAAATTCTAGAATCCTCCATCCTCACATGAATTCCTCAACCCTTGATTGAAATCTTACATGACTTCATCATATTCATTGAATTCCTCCACTCTTCAATTATAAATCAATAAAACAATCCTCCGTGTAATTTTAATTGGGAATCAATTAGAGGAGCACACCAAGCTCTTGTCAATGCATCAAGCCATTATCAAGATTTCAAGGGGAGGTGCTGAAAAATTTTATGCACAAAGTCCACATTGAAGCAACCAACCATCCATCATCATGAGAAAATACAAAACTCAAAGGGAGTATCCTCTTCATGGTAAGTTACATGTATATCTCTCCTTCCTTTTTAGCTCAATCTGAGTGTTTTCTTTTGAGTTAGAGTAGAGAGATTTGGTATTGCATCCTTATTTTTCTAGAATGGTCTAATTTTATTGCATACATTTTTGGCATGTCTGGTGGGAGTACCACATTTTTTAGTTGTTTGTGATCACTAGGACCTAATATCACACCTATCAATGAATTAGATCCAATAAGGTGCAAAATTTTGATATTTTTTTTATTTTTCCATATTCACTACTAAATGTTCTTGTCATAATTAGTAATGTCATTTTCATGTTCTACAACGTCATTTTCATGTGCATCTCACCGTTTTCATTAGCTATTTTTTAGGTTATAGATACGATGTCATTTTCGTAAGTCACAACATCATTTTCCATAACCATGTCATTATCACTCCAAGTTGCATCACTTTTGCGATAGACAACGCCATTATCGTGAATGCAATTATAATCCTTCATTTTATAAAAAAATTGTCTTTGTTTTCAAATTTTTATCACTTTCTACTTTCTTAACATTGTCTTAACAAGCTAATCTACATCATCAAACATCTTGTTTTTAGGTTTTATCATTTTTTTACATTTACGGGGTTTTCTGGAATTCTTGGCTGAGGAAGGGGAAATGAGTTCGAAACATATTTATATGCATGATTCCTAAGCCATGGGCCATTAGTCATTAACAACCCATTTTTTTTTGGGACAGGGGCTTTTATCCTTTTCATCTGTAATGGACTTATGTGAGTCTGCAATGACCCTAAATGGCCTGATTTAGCCCAACATGTTTCTTAGCTTGAATTGGATTGTAGATGCTCTTTAGGCCATGTACAAATTTCCATTAGGGACAGGAACCATGGGCATTAAATTGAACACCTGTGTGAGATATTACTCTCTAGTGTCTGGTTGAAGTTACTCTCTTTATTGTCCATTTTAGCCCAAGGTCATCCTTTCAATTGTTAATGAACACACTCTTAAGCCAAAGGATTCCTCCATTCAAGGCATGTCATATAACCTTTTTGCCAAATGACGTAGCTCATTCTTAAGTAAGACCCATCCTTTGAAGCATCCACTAGTTCTTCTATACTACTTCATCTAAGTTACCTAATGATGGACTATCGATAATGTGATGCAATGTCTCTCTATGGGGGAGTATTGAATTCCTTGTTCTCACATTTTTTATCCCTCCCTCAATCGTACTTGGTAGACCCGAAAAAGAACCTATGTACCAACCTAACATTAGGGATATCTATTTCATTTGGACACTACGTCAATCATACACAAACTAGATCTTATCTATGAGTGGCATCGAAATCGCCCTTCCTTTCATGTTGAAAGTCAACCCCATCACTAAGCCATACACCAATGGCTTCAATATCTTCTACAAAAAATATTTCACCTATATTTTACCTCCACTGATGTGCATGAATATGAATAGGGATTTAGTCTTAGACGTTATGTAGTACAAGGTGTGCAATGATCTTATTCTTGACCAATCTAGCAAGCCTCATGAGATTCATTTATGCGTTGACTATTGGTTTCAAAGAACAAACCACTGACTCTCTCACTTCTAGACCTTCCCTGTCTCTCCTGCACATCAATTCTATCATCTTGATGAGACTACTTCTCCATCCGATGATGCCATGGACATGGATGAAACCATGTCCCTTTCTTTTGAATTGAATGTTACTTCCTGCACCACCACTTTCAGACTAATCAATTATGCCAGGTTGGGGGTGAAACTAGGTCCATTCCTATTAAATTCCCTAAGATGATATAGTTTCTGATAGGATTCAGTCCTACCATCGAAATTATCCGGTACAATGATGATGATTCCATCCTTTCCTACATTACAAGTTGAATACTATTCCTATCTTCATTTAAGACCTAACCTTCCTGATGCATCCACCCTTATCATATGAATCCATCATCGACATCAATGTAGGGACTCTGTAAGAGCCCCACATCCTAAAGTTGGCCAATATCTTGACCAACAAGAACTCGAGGCCTTTACCTATATCCTATCTAATCAAATCTAGGCTCTATTGCATGGTCAATATGTATTCCAGCATGTTAGGCCTTGACCCTAGGTGCATCATCATCCATAACATCATCATCATTTCTAATGCTGAAAAAATTAAGCAAAAGCTACGTCACATGCATCCTCACGCTGCCCTCCTTGTTAAAGAGGAATTACAACATATTACTTCCACCAAATTCATCCCACCCATAGGGAATATCCATAATAGGTGTCCCAACATCGTACCCATGATGCCAAATCTTTTTGTATAAATCTCTGCTTGATCTGTATAAAATTTCGATATTTAAATCTCACTTTGCACACACACACCTACTAGGATGACTTTCCTTATTCTTAACATTGATCAGATAGTTAACTTTAACATACTAGAAATAAAAAATCCATTTATCATTATGGATAGTTTTCTTTGGTTACAATCAGATCCTCATCGAACTTAGAAGACCCAAATAAAACCTTTCTTTCATCACCCCTTGGTTCCTACCTATGCTGTTATCATTTATCATGCACTTTTGGTGTTAACATGGTAAATGTGAATGCGCCACCTATCAATGTGTTATGATGTACATCTTCCATGAACTGATCCATTAAAATGTACCAGGACTACGTTGATGAAATATTGGGTAAATCTACATTTTCATCGACAAGACCATAGGTTCTATCCTTGATACTCCTCATTTGTGCATATTATATTCAATTCTTCCATTTGTCATACTATTTATCCCTAACATGCTAAGTGTGTGCTTTAGAGTGATAACATGGTAAAAACCTTGGTTTCACCGTTTGAATTAGGGGTATTGAAGTCGACCCCACCTGTAAATTAAATCCATTCTCAAGATGCCTCTATCCTTCTAATCTTAAATCCAGTTTTGTACAAGCTTTCGGGTAAATTCAATCAGTCTTTGACATCTTCATGGTCGCATCTTTCTAATCACTACCAACCTTCTCATCATCTTCTTCATTTTCAAAAGTACCAAGTTTAACTAGGATGATAATTTCCAAAAGTGAATTCGTTTGAAATTAAGTCAGTAACACTTCTATGCTCCACCTATGCTCACACCCCCACATGTCAGGGGAAGCCATTATACCTATACATCCCTATCTCTGATCTGATTAACAAAAAATAAAACATCAAATTGGGCATAGGATAATAATGTTCCTTCTAATTAGGAAGAATAAAATGTTGTATCAAATCACGCACTCCAAGCGAGTATAGAAATACATAGAAAATGAACCTTATTCACCTCGATAAAATAAAACCCTAAGTTATGCAAAATAAGGAAGATCAAATGTATTAGATGATTTGAAGATACAGTGTCCAGAAACAGATCTGGTCAAATAAAATCTAGAAGTGCAGAATGATAACACAGGGACCCTGCAAACACCAGATTTGGATGATATGAAATGACTAAATTTCTGTCTGAGGCACCATGGTTTGCAATTTAGGCATTCTAATATGTGTAAAAGATCAAAAACTGATTCTATTATGGTCATAAGTTGATTCAGAACCCTACATGTTTGTCGCACTTGATTCACTAGATGAGCTGTATAATGACATGTAGTAACCAAAGGAAGTATCAAACCCTAGAAAAATAAGGGAATGCAAATAAATGGATCGATACTGACATCAACCGCCATATGCCTAGTGGTCTTATCACTGAGGCAGTTACAACTAGATTTTGGATCATAGGAGTGGTAGTTTTGGTGAAGTGTGTGCATTGTTCGTGCCCTAGATGCTCTCATGTCCAGATACACTTTCCCTTAAGTACATGACGCCTAAAATAGTAACTATAGATTGGGATGTAAATATCATGTGTGTATGGAATAGGAAATCGAAATCCCTCCCCCTATGTAGTGTGTGTCCAACCATAGATCTCCTAAGCCTTGATGCATGGCTACTATGTGGATACAAGTGGTGCAATGTATGCAACTCTAGATGGACACCTGATAGTGGTACTATGACGCTAGGACCCTCATTATGGTCTTCCAATAACTTTACATATTTGTTCAGAGGTATCAAGCTTCAATTTCATAATTAATCCTAGAGCATTGAGGGCGACTGTTTTCTTTTGAAAAGGATATCTTATGAAAAATGGATATAAAGGCCCAAACAAGCATACCATGAAGGGACAAGACATGCATAGATAAAGGCACCTAGGGTGAAAACCACTGAGCCCCAGGGTGCCCTAGTATAGGCTAGGGCATACTAATTTTTGGCTAGAATGATGGGGCAGCTGTGAAATGGATGGATAAGTGCAAGAAAATATGTGGGGATGATGAAATAAAAATATAAAATAAAGATGACCAAAAGGTGGGAATACTATTCCTATCTTCATAAGACCTCACCTCTTGATGCATCCACCCCTTATCAATGAATCCATCATCGACATCAGCGTAGCGACTCTGTAAGAGCCCCACATCCTAAAGTTGGCCAATCTCTTGACCAACAAGAACTTGAGGCCTTTACCTATATCCTATCTAATCAAATCTAGGCCTTTGCATGGTCGTATACCAACATGTTAGGCCTTGACCTTAGCATCATCATCCATAACATCATCATCATTTCTAATGCTGAAAAAATTAAGCAAAAGTTATGTCGCATGCATCCTCACGTTACCCTCCTTGTTAAAGAGGAACTACAACATATTACTTCCACCAAATTCATCCAACCCATAGAATATCCATAACAGGTGTCCAACATCGTACCCATTTCTAAATCCTGTAGAAATCTTTGCATCTATATAAAATTTTGAGATTTAAATCTCACTTTCCCTAAGGATGACTTTCCCCTTCTTAACATTGATCAGATAGTTAACTTAACAGCTGGAAATGAAATGATTTATCCTATGGATGGTTTCTTTGGTTACAATCAGATCCTCATCGAGACAGAAGACCAAAATAAAACCTATGTCATCACCCCTTGGGTAACCTTCTGTTATCATATCATGATGTTTTGGTTTAAAAAATGTGCGTGCCACCTATCAATGTGCTATGACATACATCTTCCATGAACTGATCCATTAAAATGTAGAGGACTACATTAATGACATATTGGGTAAATCCAAGCATCAACAAGATCATATTTCTATCTTTGAACTCCTCTTTGTGCATTTTATACAATTCTTCCTATGTCTCAATCCCACAAAGTGTGTGTTTAGAGTGATAACTGGTAAACACCTTGGTTTCGCCATTTCTATTAGGGGTATTGAAGTCGACCCCACAAAAATTAAATCCATTCTCAAGATGCCTATTCCTTCTGATCTTAAGCAGCTTTGTAGTCTTTAGGGTAACTTCAATCAGTCTTTCACTTCATCTCGCATATTTCTGACCACTACCAACCTTTTCATCATCTTCTTCGCAAAAGCACCTAGTTCAACTAGGATGATAATTTCCAAAAGGAATTCGATGAAATCAAGTATTATGTTCTATCTCCACCCTATGCTCGCACCCCCACTTGAGGGGAAGCCATTATACTTATACATCCCTATCTCTGATCTGATTAACTAAAATTAGAACTAAATTGGGCAAGGAAATAGTAATCCTAGTTAATCTAATTAGGAGGAATAAAACATTGTATAAATAAACAGTAAAGTAATAGAAATAGATGTAAATGAATTATTCTAAAGTAAAATAAAACCCTAGATGTGCAAAAGAGTAGGGAGAAATGTATTAGATGATTGTTGTAGATGGTCACACAGTGTCGCAGATCTGGAAATAAAATTGGAAGTGCAGGACGAACACTTAGGGACCCTTATAAACACCAGATATGGAGGATCTCAAGTGATTTGGGTACCTAGGAGTGTACTGGGGCACCAAGGGGTACCCTGGGGTGCTATCTGGGCACTCTAAACACTGTAAATGATCAAAACCTATATTCTAGTATGGTCACAAGTTGGTTATGAAAATTCCCTATTTATCACACTGGATTCACCGGATGAGCTTTAATAATGACCTGCAATAAAAAAGAGAAGTATTAAACCATAGAAAAATAAAAGATGCATATAAATGGGTTAGACTAACCTCAACTACCAAACTAGTGGACTTATCACTAAGCACTACACTACATTTTGGACTCGGATGTAGTTCCGGTGTGTGTGTGCATGACGTGCCCTAGGTGCTCTTGTTCTAGTCACACTTTGTGAAGTAGCAAACAATAGTAACTATAGAAAATGTAAATAACATGTGTGCATGGAATAGAATAGAATCCCTCCCCCTATGTAGTGTGTGTGATGTAGATCTCCTAGCCTTGATGCATGGCACTATGTGGATGCAAGTGATGCAATGGATGCAACTCTAGATGGAGTGATAGTAGTGTGTAATGTTATGATCTAGGACCCTCATTATGGTCTTATAAGCTTTATATTTATAGAGGCTCTCAAGCTTAATTTCATAATTAATCCTGACAAGGCCGACTGAGAAAAAGATAAAGATGACCAAAATGGATAGAAATGACCCAAAAAGGAAAAAAGGGATTTGCATAGATTGGGGCACCCAGGTGAGACCAGCGAGCCCCGGGGTGCCCCAGGACTGGGGCACCATGATTTAGGGCTAGAATGATGGGGAAGTTGTGAAATGGATGGATAAGTGCAAGAAAATATACGAGAACTGTGAAATAAAATATAAGATAAATAGGGCCAAAAGGTGGGATTAATCAGTACTTTGTACACTTGAGAAACTTCTAAATAGTAGTATAAGACCATGGGCTAAATTATGTGTAAAGTGCATAATTTTGTGTCTACATTTTCCCCCCACTTTATGTTGGTGAGTGGAAATCTTGGTAACATAAAGTAGATAGAGATGCGTACCTGATATCCATGTAGAGTGTAGAAGAAGACGTGTCGATGGACTAGACTCAAGCGTGGAATGAAAAAAATAAAAATGTGGAGGAGCATGGATTCTAAAGATGAAAAATGTGCATAAAAAGTGATGAGAGTGAACCTAGGGTGGAAACGTGTGTGTAGTGTTGCTGTGTGTAGTGTACCTACATGGTTAGTAAAGGCATGTGCCTTTAGTGGTGTATTGTCATTGGTGTGTTGTCATCATCATTGTTGTTGTTGTTGTTGTTTTGTTCCCCCAATTTGACTGTTTGTTTCTCATACGAATGGACCTGCAAGGAGAAAATGATCAAGTAGTCAAATATGTATGTATGTAAAAACGTTGTGTAAAATACATGTATATAGAAATGTGTAAAGTATGAAAATGTAAAATATGCTAGAAAAAGTGTAAATGGAACATGTGCACCTGATCCATGTCGAGAAAAAGGGTGTAGAAGGATATCATGTACTATCGTGAGTTTTTTGGGTGATCTCACGTCCACCCTGGCTAAAGAAGTATAGGGAGGAAATGATTTGTGTCCTCCAACTCTAACCGCTTATGCTGAAATTTATTAAAGAGATCTTTGTACAATGCTAGTTTTTTGGGTGATCTGACACAACTGGATGGAGAAGTGTAGAGAGGCCACCCATTGTAACCCCCAAGCCTATAACTACTCTGCAGAATTGTCGAAGGACACCATGTCCTGTTAAGGCCACTGTGTATGGAGTTCATAGACTAGTCTTAACTCACTTGTTGTGTCTGAACCGGTGTAAATACGATGTGTTAGTAGAAAACCCTCAATGATGCCCCCCTCTTTGGGGGTGCATGCGATGACCCTAGAAGGAGAATGCAGCCCCAAAAGAGGACCAACCACACTCTGACCTGTAGAACTCTACCCTGCAGGGGGAAAGGGAAAGCACTTGGTAGATACCAAGGTGCACACAAAAGGGGATGGCTAGCCAAAACAAGTGTTAGTCCAAAAACACATGCATGCAATAAGACAAGTGTAAAATACACAGACAATGTAGAAACTACCAAACAAAGTAGTGTAAATCATGCAAGAAAACAAACAAAACACATAAATTAGGTTTCAAACATGGGACATCACTCATGATATCACAAGACACGTAAGGCCATCAAGGATGTGAACAGCAGAAAAGTGTGCACACAAGCAAAGGGAAAATCCCGCATACAATGGAAAACAAAGCAAACAAGTAGAAACAACAAGTAGTCATGGGAACATGTAATCCTGAAAAAAAACAAGTGTTGCACATGGAACACCCGTTAGCATGTTAGAGTGATAACCAATATGTCAAAGCATGTATGAACAAGTAGTATAATATGCTAAGTACAAAATGAAACAATAACACCTAGATAAGATGAATGTGGATGCCCCCAGTGACCAGTATAGGAAGGGTAGAAGGCGAGCATCCATGTCGCATGTAGAGTCCTGTATCTGTGATCACACTAGATAAAGGTGTGAACATGCATGTGTGTATGATAATGACATATAAGAAAGAAATCTAACATGTGTAGTAAAGTGATCATGTAAAACACTAGTATGCAAAAGTAAATGCCCCCAAGACAATGCAATATGTTGTGGATGGATGGAATGGAATGCAAGATGGAATGATAGGAGCAACATGCCCCCTAAGTGGATGGAAGTGTATGTAGTGAGGTTCATTTTTTTTCCCCCCTCAGCAGTCAAGAATGAACCATAAATGAGAGTGCATCATTGGGAAATGGTCGAGTAGTGTTGGTTGTATCTAACGCGTTGTGATGAGTGTGTATATGTGATGGTGTGGAAATGTGACATGGGGAGAAGATGTGTGTGGACCCTATAGCGTAAGTGTATACCAAGACTTGGTTGAATAGATGAGTGATGATTTATCCCTAAGCGTATATCACTACAGAATGAGTGTATGGTGGTGAGATATATGGAAATATGTGTGTGGACCCTATAGCCTAAGCATATACCACAACTTGTTGAATGGAAGAGTGATGATTTATCCCTAAGCGTATATCACTATAAGGTGAATGGATGGGAATGTGTTATATAGAAATGTGTGCATGGACCCTATAGCATAAGCGTATACCATGAATTGTTGGGAATGTGTGAGTGATGATTTGTCCCTAAACGCATATCACTACATGATGGAATAAGAAGGTGACAATTTAGCCTATAGTGTATGTCACTACAAGATGGGTAATGAGGGTAAATGAAGCATATATGAGTATGTGGTGGATAATGGAAGGTGGTGATTTAGCACTAAGCATAGACCACTACGTGATGAATAAGAATGTGGTGGTGATTTAGCCTAAAGCGTATACCACTAAGTGATGAGTATGATAAATGATGATGTAATAGAATGATATAATAGGATAATAGAATATGTGATGATAGAATGTAAGAGGATAATGAGAAATTGATTAAAAGAGTGGTGATTTAACCTAAGGTGTATACCACTAATGTGATGATGAATGTGTGACGATATGGCCTAGAGTGTTGGAAAATGATGAATGTGGTATGATGACATGAATGTAGGTAAGGTCCATTTGATTGGTAAACCCTCAGCAGTCGAGTATGGACTGAGGAACTAGAGTGCGTCATAGGGTGGTGAGTAACGTGTAGAAAACAAAATAGTATAAATGTGACAAAATGTGAATAGGATGTATGTGCAATGCATGGTGCAGTAAAATGTATTATAGTGTGTAGATGGAAATAGGATATGTGTAATGAAATGTAGAGATAGTGCCCATATATAAAGGAACCTAACGTGTATGTTGAATGTATGGAATGTATATGTATGATAAAATAGACCCGTATGTAATGGAATCTAGTGTAGCATGTAGAATGTAGATAATGGATAGATGCACAATGTAAATAAGACCATGTAATGTAAGATACAGATATAGGTGTAGATAGAATATGTAGTGATGATAGGTAAATCTAGACCCATAGATAATGTGACCTAGCATAAATATGGAATATATGGAGGAAATATAAAACTAGACTCATATATAATGATGACTAGTGTAGCGGGGATGAGATAGAGGATATATAAATGACTAATAGATGAGGTATGTATAAGATAATGGAAGATGTGGGCTATGTATAGAAAGTATGATGTAAGATGCACAATGTATGTAATAGAATATAAATATGTAGAACCTATAGTGTAGTGTGTGGGGTTCAGTGTAATGGTAATCCCTCAATAGTCTAGTGTGAACCGAAGCACAAGAGTGCATCATCGGGTAATGATGGTGCTATAATGCGTGATATTGTATGCCTATATAAAGATGAAAAATGTGCGAGTGAGTAGGGGGGTAGGTTGTTATGCCCCCTAAGTGTAATATGATGATAGAAATCTATGCAGCCACACAAGAGGTGTCATGCCATTGTGGGAGAGCATTTACTGTGTCATGATAGGAGAGAGGGCCAACACAATGGTAGGATAAAACAACATTAAAACCATGTGATGATGATGGAGTTGGAAATGTGGACTGCCCATTAGTAGAAGGAGTAGTGTCTTTGTCAACAGTGATTGGTTGGAGCTTATGTGGGATTGGTGATGTTGTAGAAGTGTTGGTAGGAGAAGGAGGTGGACTGTTTGTGAGAGGTGATTGCATACTTTGACTTGGTAGTGTTGTGGATGACTTGAGAGAAGGAGGTGTTGAATTGATTTCTAGAGGAGGTTGCTGAGGTGGTGTTTGATCATTAGGTATTGATGAGTTAGGGCTAGGAATCCATTGGGATGTAGCATTATTATTACGTTCAAGTATAAGAGGCTCAGGTGATGACATGTCCTGAGGGTCAATTATATGACATGTAGTGGACCTAGATTGCATATGAGATGTAAGAGGAGGAGAAACATGTGATTGAGAAGCATCTTTAAGCTGTTGGATTTCAGATTTGAAAGATGTAATAACGGATTCTATAGCTTGAAACTTGTCATGAAACAACAAATGTATAGCTTGAATTGATTCTAATAAGGGTTGATTAGGTGGAGGAGGATAGAAGGTAGGATAAACATTTATAGAGAGTAAAGAGGGATAGCCTAACCCATGCTTGTGTGTTTGTGAAGGAAGATCCCAAGGGGCTGTGACTTTAGAGTCTTGTGTACTAGTATTAGTAAAACCATAACATTTTAAATAGTCATACCCTGACCCATACTTAGAAAAATATTGGGACTTGTTGGCAGAAGGATCACTAGATTGCTCAATTGAGTTACAATATTCAAAAGGATATGGGTTGGCCAACACATCGTAGATAGTGCCTTAATGTCAAAATTTAAAATGTGCATGTAGTGTAGAAGGGACCCCATGCATGGCCTGTATCCAAGATCTTCTAAGGAGGATGTTATAGTTGAGGTCATTGGGCATGACATGACATGGAATGGTAAATTTTTTACCAATGGTAATAGGGAGGTTTATAATACCTAACACACGCTTAGGGATGTTATCAAAGCCACGGATGGAAATAGATGATAGAGTGAGAGATGATTCTGAAATAACTAAGTGGTGAAGAAAGGTAACATTACAAATATTAAGGCCAAATCCATTATCAACTAATGCCCTTTTGACACCTACTATATTGATACAAACTTGGATATACAATGGTAGGTCATGTTGTAGTATTTCATGGGAGGGTAAATCATTGGTAGTGAAAGTTATGTGATCTTTGTCAAAAGATAAAGTAGAGGTAAATTTGTGATAGACATATTTGGGTGAAGTATGAGGAGGGATGAATTCAGTAGATAAATATTCTCTAATCTTGGTCATACAATCAGGGTTATTTTGTAGATAAGTATGGAGAGAGATATTCATGGTGTAGAAACTCGAAAACAACCTAGATGGAAGATGAGTAGCAATTCACATGAAACCCTAATGTGTAGGATGTCGAAAGAGGATGCATGCTAAATGTGATCAAATAATCAAAAATAGAGATGCTCATGATGTTTAAATACAAGACCTAGAAGGTGCAATGAAAGAGGATTGGGTTCACCAAAATTATTAACTAAAATTAGAACTATGGGCAAGGAAATATTAACCCTAGTTAATCTAATTAGGAGGACTAAAACGTTGTATAAATGCAATAAATAACATAAAGTATATGTAAATGAATATGCTAAGTAAAATGAAACCCTAGATGTGCAAGAGAGTAGGGAGAAATGGCTTAGCTAATTGTTGTAGATGGTCACACAGTGTCGCAGGTCTGAAAATAAAATCAGGAAGTGTAGACGAACACTTAGGGACCCTATGAAGGGCATATCTAAAGGATCTGAAATGACTGGGGCGCTTGGGAGTGTACTGGGGCACCCTAGGGTGCCCCAGTCTACTATCTAGATGCTCTAAACATTGTAAATTCTCAAAACCTATAATCGGTATGGTCACAAGTTGGTTCTAAACCTTCCCTGTTTGTCACATTGGATCTACCGAATGAGCTGGAAAATGACCTGCAATGTAAAGAGAAGTATCAAACCCTAGAAAAATAAAATATGCATATGAATGGGTCGGACTGACCTCAGCCACCAAACTTATGGTCTTATCACTGAGCGTTGCACTACATTTCAGACCCGGATGTAGTTCTGGTGTGTGTGTGCATGTCATGCCCTAGGTGCTCTCATGTTAGTCACACTTTGTGAAGTAGCGAGCAATAGTAACTATAGAAAATGTTAATAGACATGTGTGCATGGAATATAATAGAATCCCTCCCCCTATGAAGTGTGTGTGATGTAGATCTCCTAGCCTTGATGCATGGCACTATGTGGATGCAAGTGATGCAATGGATGCAACTCTAGATGGAGTGATAGTAGTGTGTAATGTTATGACCTAGGACCCTCATTATGGTCTTATAGCTTTATATTTATAGGGCTCTCAAGCTTAATTTCATAATTAATCCTGACAAGGCCGACTGAGAAAAATATAAAGATGACCAACAGCTAGAAATGACCCAAAAAGGAGCGAAAGGGGATTTGCATAGATCGGAGCACCTAGAATGGGACCGGGGCACCCCAGTATAGGTTGGGGCGCCCTGATTTAGGGTTAGAATGTCGGGGTAATCTTGAAATGGATAGATAATTGTTGGAAAATACACGGGAACTACGAAATAAAATGTAAAATAAAGATGGCCAAAAGGTGGGATTAATTAGTACTTTGCACACTTAAGAACCTTCTAAATAGTAGTATAAGACCGAGCCAAATTATGTGCAAAGTGCATAATTTTGTGTCTACATTAGGTCAGTTATATATCTTTCAAAAAAATAATTAGGTAGTTTTATCGTCATGTTTTTATGAACGAACATTAAGAAAATAAGTAGGTTTGAAACCCTAGCTAAACCCTAGCTAGGAGAAGCTTGGAGAAAAGTGCTTGTACCATCCCAATTTTGATTTTGTCATAAAAATTGATGTTTGGATTTTGTATAGGAATCCTCCACATTTCAGGAAATGTAAGGTAGGTCATGTGGTGATATGTGGGCCCCACCTGAAATGTATTGTTTCTAAAGAGTTCTATATTGTGGAAAAGTTTCCCAAAGAAGATGATGACTAAATTAGCATTTATGATATCTCAGGATTTTTTTTATATTTTCATGATATTTTTTAGGTCATGGTAGTGGTGAAAAAGTGCAATGTGTGCCCTATTTTTGAAGATTGGTTTTTGGGACAGTTTGGGGTAACTTGTAGTAAATTTTACATTACAGGAGCTACATGGGGTGTTAAGTCTCCATTTAAGTTTTGTTTTCAATATGGTTCTGATACCCTTCAAATTTTGTATCAAACTTGATGGTTTTTCAAGGTATGAAAAATTTATGACCCGTTATTTGAGGGCCAAGTTTGAAGGATGTTTGTTCTAGTAGGGTGTCAAGTAGCTTTATGAGGTAAAGTGATGATCCTGAGTTATTAATTATTAGTGAGGGTTTCTAAGTTCTTATAAATAATTTATAAGGGTGTTACATTCTTTGGTTGAGTGTGGAAGTTATTTTTTATATGATGGAGCATGTTGAGCTGACAGTTGGTTCTTGAGTCCAATAAGGGATAAGAAGTAGTTTGTAGAGATTGGCTTGGTTGAAGGCCTTCAATTTGGATTTGGAAGGAGTTAAAACATTTTATGGAAAGGTAATTCATAGGTATTTCATATGAGGTATGAATTTTCTCATTATGATGTGTTTTGGGTTGTCATTCAAGTCAATTAGGGAAGAATTTTGTATGTTGGATTTCAGGACAACTTTGTTCTTGCTGAAAGATTGAGTTTGTTTGAGCATCAAATCATTTATTTGATGCTTTATATCACTTGGAGAGTGAATAGGGATGAATTTTGTTTCTATTTTCAGAATTCGGAGGTCTTGAAAGTGACATAATGGGTGTTTATCAACTAAGTTTTCAAAATTAGTATTTGGACAACTTGTTTTGGTAAAGGGTAAAGTTGTTGTGGTTTGAACATGAGGTTGTTTATTGAGTTATAATTTGCATCGAAGTGATTTAATGGTTCTAGGATTTCCATAGATTGGTCACATGCCATAATTTAGCTCATTTTCAGTGGTCTTGAAGATCAAAGGTAAAAATATGGTGATGGAGACAACTGTTTTGTGAAGGTAATGAGCCAGTGGACCTATTAAATGAAATAATCTAATTGGTTTAAGTAAATTTCAGCCATGGATGATGTTTAAATGACATATTAATCATGTGTGATTATTCTTAGAGATTGACTAAAAATGTTTTTGGTGTTATAGGATTTTTCTCATCCTAGTGATGGGATTTTAAGGTTTTTTGGTACATGGATGAAGGTTTTTTGCATGGACGACCTATGTGGATCATATGTGACCATTGTAATGAGTTTATTTGAATTTTTTTAAGGTGTGTGAGTAAAATTTATCATTAGGGACCTACTTCCCTTGTGTTAGATAGAATAAATGCATATAAAAGGGAAGTTTAAGCTCATTTAGTGAGCTAGTATTTCATGGGTGAAAAGAACGACCCATAGGTGAGTGAATTGCAGGTATGAGGGGATAAAAATTACTCTGACCATGCCGAGACCTAAGCGTCCTTTCGTAATCCATGTCTCAGTTTTTCATCCTCTGCTCACAGTGACACTGGCAGTGCTAGCATAGGTATGGGCTCTCTGCAATCAAATTCGCATAGCTCAAGGACAATTAGTGATGGCCCTTTGAAGTTTTCTCCTGCTCCTGCCTCTTTCAATGCGTTGCTCAAAACAACATTTTTGGCAGCGGTCTTTTCGGGGGGGGGGATTTTTTGGGCAGCGAAGGTTCATCCCCTGCTATGACTGCTCCTAGTGGTAACGCCCCTTCTGTTGTTGGTGCTCTCCCTAGTGTTGGCCTCATAATGGAAGCAAGGGGCTTACTGTCCACTCAACTATTTTGGTCGATAAGGTGGGCTCATATTCATATTTTGGGAAGCATTCTTATGTGGTGGATTCATCTTCTTCATTTTTTAAACCCCTCTTTGTTGCTACTTCCACCCTTTTGTATCTATTGGGGAGTCGGTGTTAGAGGCTAAGGATTTCTTCTCCTCCAAGGGTTTGATCTGTCGCTTCAATGGATTCTAACCTGGTCTTCCACTCCTTCACTCATGGATTTCTATAAAGTGATGTCCTCTTGTTTTTGGTAGGATTGATATTTACCTTTGTGTAAGGGGGTTTTAGCTCTAGGGATGATAAGGACTCTATTCTCTCTAATGCTTGGGAACTAAAAAATCATCACCTATTGATGAAACTGTGGTTTATGACCTCCAATCCTCTCACTACAACTTTCAATGTTAAGTTTTTTTGGATCGATTTACCTCATCTCTCATTGCATTTTTAAGGGGAGGAATGTTTGATTACTATTGGAAATTATCTAGTCAATTTTTTATCCCTTTATTCGAATACGGAGCTCTATGTGCACAATACTTTTACTCGGATCTTGGTGGACCTTGACACCTCACTTGATCTACCTACATCTATTAACCTTAAATTCCTTGATAGAGTTTGGTCACAACCTCTTGATTATGAAGGATTTCCCTTCAAATTCAGAAAATATTTTGCCATAGGGCATCTTGCCTTAGTTTTCGAGACCATTAAGCAGAAAGTAAAAAAAGAAAAGGTATTTTGGTGGAAGGATTCCCATTAAAACCTTTTGTTCATTGAAGATGAAATTGATTCCACTACAGATTTTTTGGCAAAGGTTAGTGAAAAGGTTTTCGACATTAAGAAGTGTAATTAATTAGCCAACACCCCTCTGATGGCTGCTTTGGGGGTTGTTGTGGATTGGGAATTGATGCTTCCTTTGGGAGTTGCGTCTGAATCTAAAATCAAGCTCTAAGACTAAGAATCCCAACGATGATATTTTGGCTTCCTCTGTGATTCGTCTTCCAAATCTCACAGATGAAAATTCAGATCCGAATAGGAGTGATGACTAGATAGTTGTCAAAAGAAAAAAGATTACTTATTCTCTCCCCAAGATGAAACTACAATCTCGTGTGTGGGATGCCTCTATGTAAACTAGTTGCAATAGCGGCAGTGTGTATACTAGTTATAGCTACAGTTGTTGTTGCTATAACCTTTACATTTCCTCTTTTCTCACTTTTGTTTTTGCTTTAATGCCTGAGTGGCCTTCTCTCTTGCAGCATGTGGTTTTCTCTCTATTTTTTACTTTATTACTTTTGTTATCCAAATAACTCTCCTAGTTATTTTGACAACTTACATTCACATTATGGCTCAGAGATCTTCATTGTAATCGTGCGCACCTCAGTTGTTTCCTTGGCACATTCACTTGGTCAATGTTTCCTCATGCACCCTTTCACATATCTTCTACGCATTGGCCTTATTCCTAGTAGTTGTTCATCATGCACATGCCCCTTGCACTTGCTTCAATCAGCTAAGTCCCTAACCCTCTCGTGTGCCCCGCACATCACCTTATAATAGTTAGGCCTTCACCAGGTGTTCTCCACTCATCATTTTTCCCCATTTCCCCCACATGCACCTTCTTCCGTGTGCATATCTTTGTACCCTCCTCTGTGCCTTTCTGTGCCACATCATTCTTTGACACACTTGAGTGTGCCACACATAACCAGTCTAAGTGCACCAATAGGGTGTCAAATCCTTGCAACAAATCAATGAGTGACACGTGGTAGAAACAATAAGAACATTTACACATTTGGTCATCCTTTCAGCCAATCCAGGCGTACCACATGTCTTGCATGCATAGATAACTCTTACAAACTTTTGACAGCCATATCTTTTGCTACATAGCTCTCGATTGGCACGTGCCTAGTCTCAATCGACAGTTGCTGACATAGGCTACAGTGCTAGACATTCAAATTCAAATTCTTGGTGGATCTGGTAGGTGAGAAATGGGAAAACATCTTTCTGGACATTAATGAGTAGATCTGATTGCTCCAACCACCCGATTTGATCTGATCCACCCTCCTTCCTTCTCCAACACACCAAACAGACTTTGGGAAATGCATTTGACAGATTTTCAGGCTGATTTGCAGGCATTGAATGCTTCTTGTTGGTGGTTGCATTTCAAATTCAGATTTTCCCTCCTTCTTCTCTTCTTCTTCCATGAATTCATCTATAAATGTAAGAGCTAGGCTCATTATTAATGTTGGACATTTTGGATCCTTACGCATTTTGCTAAGGACTTCATATTTTCTGTATTCTGAGTTGCAGACCTCTAGATCTGGCTTGTGCATGTGGATATTGGCCTCTTTCACCATTGTAACAGCTCTGTGCATTTTTGGAAGTAATGGAAGCATTGTTTTGTGACTATTCTTTGTCCTAACATGTTTGTATTCCTTCTTCTTGTCTTTTCTTTTACATTGAGTGCTTGTTGTGTCATTCTACATCCCTTGCAGTTCCCTTTTTAGTTGTCTTCCATGAAACTAATATGGTAAATATGTATTAGTTGTGCTACACATGTCTAGGCTTCTTTCATGCACTTCCCTTCATTTTTGCTTAGAATAGATAGTGTTCATCCCTTTTTTTCTTTTGATATCACCTTTTAGTGTAGTTTCCTTTCATGTTATCCTTCTATCCCTAGTCCCTTGGCATTGTTAGCTTAGCTTTCCCTTTCAACACTAGGAGTAGTAGTAGCAGTAGAAATAGATAGAGGAACTAGCCTTCTTAGAGATCTGTCTCAAGCGTGCAAGGTCCCACAACTTGGAGATGGTTCCATTGTTGTCTCAAATGACTTGATCCTTCCAGATCTAAGACGCGGGTGCAAGTTTGATGACCAACAATTTATGGCACACTAGGTGGGAGTAGCAATGAAATCTTAAATTTCATATCGTTTAGTTCTAGTGTATGAACTTAGCATTTCCATCCTTTGGAGGCTTATTTCAACACATCTTGTGACTCCCAACATTTCCAGACCTCCTGTTTTGCAGTCCTGAGTACCTTTTATGAGAATATTACATACCAAATAGAGTGTTGCAGCTAAAGGATCCTTTGAATACCTTTAACTTTCGTCAAGAAACACATGCAGCAGATGTAACATGCACGCATCCCCATCTCTAGCGCGTCGTGCGCACTCTACTCCTCAAAATAGACAAGCATGCCCTATCATGGCACTTCAGCCTCCTAATCCTCTAAGGAACTTCACCAAATTCACTGGTGGAAGCGCACTCAATCTCAATGCTCAGCATGATATGCCAACGGCCGCGCTCAAAAGTATTCAATACTTCACAAAAGAAAATCAAGTCACCCCTGTTGAACACATTCAAGATGTGGCCAATGTATGTTGTCTATTTGATTAAACATGATGATGTTGCTGTCAGGTTGCTTGCAGCCTCTTTCAAGGGTAAAGCACTCCAATGGTACTATGGCCTAAGACCTACATCTATTGCTACCTGGGATGAGCTTGGAACAACTCTTTACAATTACTTTGAAGATAAATCAGATCATTTATCATTGGTGGAGCAGCTGATTACGAAAAAACGTGCACCCAACAAGAAAATGATTGATTTAAACGTCAAATTCCAAAAGACTTGGGACAGAATTCCTCAAGTGGTAAGGCCTATAGCCCAACATTCTTTCTTGTATTATCTAAGGGCTTTGAATAGTGACATTTTAGTCATGATTCAATCCATGGGAGGTAGAACCTTACCTGTTACATACAACATTGCAATAAGGGAAGAAAATAGTCTCATTCAGGTTGGTAAGTTAGTGCCTAGGCCTCATATGTGCCCTTATTCCCAGAGATATCTCCAGCACCCCAGCTTTATGTTGCTTTAGTTCCAGTGTAGAGCACATGCAACCAGTTGCATCTACATCCTACTCTCCTACACAACAAAAAGAAGATGATGAATTGAAGGCCTTCATTAGAAACTTGTCCAACAAGGTCATATCATTGGAGAAGCAGCAGGAACAAACCTACAGAGGCAGTTCCAATCAGGCGCAAGGCCAAAGCAATCAACCTTGGTAGAATCAGTATGGGAATCAAAGGTACAGACAAAACCAACAGAATGATAGATGGCATGCTAATGCGCACTTGCCTTTGCAAGTTATTCCTCCTGCACAACCTCTTCTAGCACCCAGCACAAGTCAGGCACTTGTCCCATTCCAGAACAATATGGCACAGGAGTCTGAATGGTGCTTTCCTTGAAATATGCCTCATAGCCAGTATTACTGTGCTAATGTTGCACACGTGCAAGCCTACATGATTCAGAATGCTTCCAGTTGTGAACCTTCAACAAGTGCACCAGAAGTAGATAACCAAGAAAATCCAGAAGCTTCCCCAGAGGAAAATTTGATGTTCTTTAGTGTTGAGGACTTATGTGCAATCAACCAAGATGTAGAGGATACAAGCAGACCGCATGCCCAAGTTGCGGACAACACAAGATACAAGAAGAGAATGCTCGAGTCTGGTGTGCAGGTCACAATTCCAGCAACACAAGCAAACCCTCAAAAGCAAAAGGAAGTAGCTAAGACATCTAGTAGTAAAAGCACTCAAGTTCCCACACCTCAAGGCTCCGCACAAAGCTCCTCCAGAAGTGGTGCACACCCCTCCTTTGGTAGGTCAAGCCTCTACACCAGCTAAGGTTCCTGCCTTTGTACCTGAGAAACCAAGCAAGGATGTTGTTGTTCCTCAAATGTGAAAGTCAATGGGTTTTCCATTCAGCATTGTGGACCAGATGAAAAGGAAAAACATAAATGTTACAATGTGGGATGCCCTGACCATTCCATCCCAGCATGACTTGTTGCATGAAGCTCTTAGCACACTTCCATGCACTAATCCAACTATGTAGAAGTCACACGCTTCTATCAACATCTTCCAAGAAGAGGAGAAGCAAGTAAGTAAAGTTGTTAAAACCCCACCCTTCTATATGTCTTTGATCATAGGAAAACATCTTGTCCATAATTGTATGATTGACTCAGGTGCTAGTACTTCTGTCATGCCTAAGAAGATTGTTGATGTCTTAGGACTTAAGTATAGCCCCCTGACAAAAGGAGTCCTGCAACTTGATGGTTCAACTATCACTACCCTAGGAATCATCAAGGATCTTGAGCTAACCTTCATGCATGTCCAAGTCTAACAATAACTCAAGATGTGTCAATCATTGATCTACCCCCTCTGTTTTCCTTATGTTTGTCAAGAGATTTTACTACTAAAGTGGGTGGTTACTTGTCTTCTGATTGGACCCATATGTTACTCAAGACAAGGTATGGTACCCGGTTTACCATACAAGCTGAGCCAATATTTTCCTATCATGTAGAGTCATATGTCCCATCCCCTCTCCAAGCCAACTATTTAATCCAAGAAGAACAAGCTTCAGTTCCTGAAGAGAAACCTCTTCCACCTTCTATTCTTGATCTAGTACTTGATGAGTGGGTAGAGAGGCACCATAAATTTGACCCATATGCTGAAGAACTAGAAGCTTATGAAACTAGGCTTGGTACCTACTGCATTCTTGAAGAAGAAGTTATGTTTCCGCATGTGCTCAAGCAAATTGAAGAGAACCCTGGTCTATGGAAGTTATACTTTGATGGATCCAGAAGCAGAAATGGTGTGGGAGCAGGAGTTGTTCTCATTTTCCCTAAGGATGAGAAATTCTTCTTCACTCACAGGTTGTAGTTTACATGTTCTAACAATGTGGTAGAGTATGAGGCATGTTGGTGCATGGTTTTCTTATTGCTAAAAAGAAGAAGATTAAGGCGTTGCAGATCTTTGGGGATATTGAATTGGTTATCCACCAGGTCACCAACAAGTGTCAAGAAAATAATAAGCTTCTCAAATCTTATAAACATAGAGTTTGGGACCTCCTTGAGATATTTGATGCTCTAAATATGCAGGTGGTGCCGCGCAAAATGAATAGGGAAGCTGATCAAATGGCCATGCTTGGTTCGTAGTTCTCTCCTGCTGAGGACTTTGTCAAAGGAAACACTCAACACATTAAGATGGTGATCAGACCATCCATTCTAGATAACAACACTAGATAGAATGTTTTTGACAGTGATGCACAGATCATCTAGTTCATTCAAAATGAATATGAGTTCTCATCAAGTATGCAAGATGACTTGTATGACAGCTATGGTGACCAAGTGATTCAACTAAAGTCAAATAAGCTTCCTAAAGGGCTGGTCACCTTAGAGAATTTTTTTTAGCCCTGATGATGAGTTCAAGGGTGAAGAAAATTATATGCATGTTACGCAAGAAGACTTCTCCCCAGTCACTATTGTGCATGGAAAAGAATTGTTGCTCAGTAAATCTTGTGTGCATGATGAAAAGTCAGGCCTTCATCTCTCTCTATCAAAAATACAGTGATATCTTCTCATGGGAGTATGAATACCTCAAAGGTTTTGATCCAAGTGTTTCTCAACACTCCATTGACCTTGATCCTGGTATCAAGCCCGTCAGAAAAAATTAGTGACCAGTCAATCCAAAGATAGAGCCCCTCATGAGAAAGGAATTATCCAAACTCATTGAGGTGAAGATTATTTTTCCCATCAAGTACTCTACTTGGGTCACGAATCTAGTTCCAGTGTGCATAAGAAGAATGGTGAAATCAGACTCTGTGTTGATTTCAGAGATTTGAACAAGGCATCTCTAAAGGATCATTATCATTTTCCTTCAATGGAGTAGATTCTACAGACTGTGGCCAGTGCACAAATATTCTCAATGTTAGATGGGTATTCAAGTTTCAATCAGATCCTGGTCAAGGAAGAGGATCAATTCAAAAAATGGAATTTACAACCAAGTGGGGAACATATGCATATCAGAAGATTCCCTTTGGTCTGTCAAATGCAGGCACAATGTTTCAGCGCACCATGGACATTGCCTTCAAAGGTTACATCAATGAGTTCATCTTGGTTTACCTTGATGACATTACAGTCTTCTCAAAGCAAAGCACAGATCATATGGCGCACCTGGAAAAAGTATTTGAGAGATGAAAAAAAATTGGGGTATCCCTTAACCCCAAGAAGTGTAATTTTGTTGTGGCATAAGGCAAGATTTTGGGCCATGTGGTTTCAAAGGATGGCATCGCAATTGATCCTGAGCACATTTCAGCCATCCTAGCTCTTTCCCTACCAGCACACAAAAAGGCCTTGCAGTCCTTCCTAGGTAAGATTAATTTTGTTAGGAATTTTATTCCTAACTTTGGAGGACTGGTAAGGCCAATCACCCTGATGCTCAAGAAGGAAAGGAAAGCTTCAACAAAATCAAGCAAGAAATTTCTTGCGCGCCAGCACTCATCAACCCAAATTACTCAAAGGATTTTATCCTTTATGCTTATGGCTGATGTGAGTGTTGTTGTTGTCCTAACACAAGAAAATGAACAAGGGATGGAACAACCAGTGGCTTTATTCAGCCAGACATTGAAGGATTATGAATTAAAATATAGTCACATGGAGAAACAAGTCTTCTCCATCATGTGCACAGGCTCAAGAAATTCAAGAGTATGCTTGCCACAAATCATATCAAGGTGTTAGTCTCCCACTCTTCTATCAGAGACTTCATCATGGGAGTAGAAATCAGTGAAAAGAGAGCACGATGGGTGACCAAAATCATGGAATATGATGTGACTATCAAGGCCACAAAGCTGGTAAGAGGTAGTGTGCTCTACAAGAAGCTTGCTGAGGATGCACACAATGAATTTGAGACTTCATTATTTCTTGATGAAGCTCTCCCACATGTAGAACTTGAACAGAATACAGATCCTGGTGCACACGACTAGATGAAGGACATGATCACATTCCTTTCCAAGGGTGCATACCCTCCTGGCTTAAACAAGGAAAAGAGAAGACATCTGAGGTTACAATCTATCCCTTATGTTTTGATTGATGGACTTCTCTTCAAGAAGAATCTTGATGGCATGTTGTTAAGGTGTATCAATGGTGTGCAGACTGAAAAAGTGTTAGCAGAATTTCACGATGGATTCTCTGGTGGACACTTCTCTGCCAAGAATACAACAATGAAGATCATAATGGTAGGTATCTTTTGGCCTACTCTATTTGTAGATGCACACAAGTGGGTCACAAAATGCAAGGAATGTGCTTTCTTTGTAGGAAAGAAGAGATTGGCAGTGCTTCCCCTCCAACCAATCCAAATGGATCAGCCTTTTGCGCAATGGGGTCTTGACTTCATAGGCATGATCAATCCACCTTCAAGCAGCTAGACACAAATGGGTGTTGACAGCTACAGACTACTTTACCAAATGGATAGAAGCTATCACACTCAAGGAATCAACCAAGTCAGTCATCCTTGACTTTCTCAAAGGTATAGTCACAAGGTTTGGCATTCCTCAAACCATTATCTCTGATAATGCAAAATCCTTCCTTGGCACTAAAATCACTGATTGGGCTCTAAATTTGGGCATCTATCTGAAGACTTCTTCCAACTATTACCCTCAAGGAAATGGTCTAGCAGAGTCAACAAACAAGAACCTGATCAGGATCATGAAGTGCACAATGAACATTAGCCAAAGACAGTGGCATACAAAGGTCTCGCACGTGCTCTGGGCAGATAGAATCACAATTAAAAAAGTAATAGGAACTTCACCTTACAATCTTGTCTATGGAAAAGAGGCTACCCTTCCTTTGATGCTAGAGTTAAACTCATTGGCGCTTTCCTAGTAGCTAGAGCTAAAAGGTGCAGACCAGAGAGAAATCAGAATGGCAGAATTGGTTAATCTTGAAGACTCAAGGAATTCTACCATGATCAAGCTAGAACAACATCAACAAACAACAAAGAAATGGTTTGACAGAAAGGCTAGGCCTCAACCTTTCAAAGTTGGGGACTTGGTTTTGAAATGGGATGCTGACAGAGCTAAACCAGGGCACCATTCAAAGTTTGATGCACTTTGGAGTGGCCCATACATCATCAGTTTGTGCAAAGAGGCTAACTCTTTCAAGTTAACTCATCTTGATGGAGGCGCGCTACAAATCCCAGTAAATGGGATCTATCTCAAACCCTTCCATTAAGTTTTCTACATTTTTGTATATATTAGAGTAGTTTCAATCTCTCCAAGTGCATTACGCGCACATTGTTTATTTGTACAAAGTTATTTCTTCTTGTGTGCTTCCTACGTGCACTCTTATTTTTTGCTTCTAGGGTGCCGGTCTTCTTTCAGAAGTTTACAGGATCCAGAGTAGAGGCAAGAAATGATCCTTCAAGTGACTTCAGGGGTAGTTCTTTGAAGTTGCAAATCAGAATTTCATGATTACATTACAGACTCCATGCCCAATGGATGCTCTAGGCTACTGATCTCCTTCATCTAGTAGGAAGATGGCCCCAAAAGTCACCAAAACTGTTATCCAAATAACTCTCCTAGTTATTTAGACAACTTACATACATATTTTGGCTCTGAGATCTTCATTACAGTGGCACACACCTCATTTGTCTCCTTGGCACATTCACTTCCTCACTATTTCCTCATGCACCCTTGCGCGCTTCCCTTCTCCCCTTCCATTTTCCTTTTCCTCTTTGTTCCACTCTTACCTTGCACATCTTCTATCGCATTCACCTTCTTCCTAGCAGCTATTTCATCCTATGCGCACCTTGCACTTAATTCAATCAACTAAAGTCTCTGGACCCTCTCGTGCGCCCCGCACATTACCTTGTAATAGTTTTGCCTTGACATGCATTCTCCACTCACCAGTTTTCCCCATTTCCCCCACGTGTTACGCGTGCACCTTCCTTCTGCCTTCTTTCTGCACCTCATTCTTCCATGCGCATATCTTTGCACCCTCCTCTGCATCATTTGGTGCCACATCATTCTCTGACACACTTGAGTGTGCCACACACAACCAATCCAAGTGCCAACAGGGCACCGAATCCTTACAACAAATCAATGAGTGACACATGGTAGAAATGACAAGAACATTTTACACAGTTTGCCATCCTTTCAGCCAATCCACGCATGTCATGTGTCTTACATGCATAGACAACTCTGAAAAACTTCTGACAGCCATATCTTTTTCTACAGAGCTCTGATCATTTGGCGCGTGCCTATTCTCAATCGATATCTGCTAACATAGGCTACAGTGCTAGACATTCAAATTCAAATTCTTGGTAGATCTGGTAGGTGAGAAATGGGAAAATGTCATTCTGGGACATTAATGAGCAGATGTGATTGCTCCAACCACCCGATTTGATCTGATCTACCTCCTTTCCTTCTCCAACATGCCAAAAAGACTTGGGGAAGCGTATTTGACATATTTTTTAGGTGGATTTGTAGGCATTGAATGCTTCTTATTGGTGGTTGCATTTCAAATTCGTTTTCCCTCCTTCTCTTCTTCTTCCATGAATTCATCTATAAATGTAAGAGCTAGGCTCATTGTTAATGTTGGACATTTTTGGATCCTTACGCACTTTGCTAAGGAATTCATATTTCTGTATTTTGAGTCGCAGACCTCTAGATCTAGCTCGTGCATGTGGATATTGTCCTCTTTCACCATTGTAACAGCTCTATGCATTTTTGGAAGTAATGGAAGCATTGTTTTGTGACTATTCTCTATCCTAATGTGTTTTTATTCCTTCTTATTTCCTTTTCTTTTACATTGTGTGCTTTTTGTGTCATTATATGTCCCTTGTAGTCACCTTTCTAGTTGTGTTCCATGAAACTGGTCTGGTAAATATGTTTTAGTTGTGCTACACATGCCTAGCCTTCTTTCACATTTCCCTTCATTTTCTCTCAGAACAGATAGTGTTCATCCCTCTTTTTCTAGTGTTATCACCTTTTAGTGTAGTTTCCTTTCATGTTATCCTTCTATCCTTGGTCCCTTGGCATTATTAGCTTAGTTTTCCCTTTCAGCACTAGGAGTAGTAGTAGTAGTAGAAATAGATAGAGGAACTGGCCTTCTCCAGAGATCCGTCTCAAGTGTGCAAGGTCCCACAACTTGGAGATGGTTCCATTGTTGTCTCAAATGACTCAATCCTTCCAAATCTGAGACATAGGTGCAAGTTTGATGACCAACAACTTTATTTGGCCTTTTAGGGATTTTCGTACGAGGATGCGGGTCCTCCGAAAAACCCCCAAATTTTACCATTTTCCAAAAAATTGTAGGTATGAGGGAATTTTTATAGATCTAATGATGTGTTATAGGTTGATGTCTGATTGAGAAGATGTGTGCAAGGATTTGAAGACAAATTAGTCCATGAAATACCTAGAGAGAGCAAGGTGGAGAAGGTGTGTTTAAGCAAGGGTGTGAAGGAGTTTGGATCTAAATATTTGGATCACTATCAGTTGTGGTATCAAAAAATTTTCAATGGTCAAACTTCTAAAAAATATCTTATGATGATTCATATTCCTAGGAGTCTCTTGTTATGAGTAATACCAACAAGGGTTTAGGGGTTGGTGCTCATTTTTGGGTTAGTGCCTCACTAAAGAAATTTCTTGTGATGTGTAATATTCACTTGAGTATTTGTTGTGCATAATATCAACAAAGTTTCAGTGGTTTTTCTTCCCCATGAGGGTTTCCCACGTACATCTTGTGTATATGTGTTCTCTCTTTTGTTTCATATGAATGTGAATGTATGATGCACACCTATTGAGCTAATGTGGAATGTATATGATTGAATGGATGTTTGATGGATGTTGTATTAATGGTAAATGAAGAATTAAATTTGTAGGATTGTTTAACCCCCCTAGTCCATTGTGCTTCCAACATCTTGGTCAGCCTTTCACTTGTTAATGAAAAAACTTAAGCAAGGAAATTATATATATACATGTCTTATTTAACCTCATTATGGGGGAAGCATTCAAGAGACACATACATCTACAAGGAGATAATATTTTCTATTTTCTACACCAAGAACTACATTTTTTACTGCATACTTCATTATATAGGAGAATTTATTTTGAATTCCATACCACACATTCGCATTTGGGATAAATTATTTGTATCTCGTTATCTCTTTGTGTGACTGGCATTAGGGCATTCTAGCTCAAGGGACATTGTTTCAATCACGCATACAAGAACTATATAGAGTTTGAAATGTAGTGTAGCACTCTATGACAATCACATTGGGGTGACCACTAAGGACAATCTAACTCAAGAATTTTCATTATTTTATTCATCTAATGTGAGTTACAGTATTGTGCAGGTATCTAGGGTTTATTTTTTAGTTTACAAGTACGGCATAGTAAATATAATGCAACACATAATGAACAAGGAGGGACACAAAAAGAACCAAACCCTAATAATTCCTACATACACCAACACCTAGAGCAGACTCTATCACCTGGGTGGCCTTGTCCCTTTCTAGGTATTCTTGTCCCTGAGATAGTCACTTTCTAGAATCAGACACAAAGCTTACACAACCCAAAATCTATATTTCCAACCTGTTTAGTAGTCTTGAATTAGTCCAGACCTATCATGGCAAGCTAAGCCATCATCATTCCCTTATCTCACACTCTTGCTTGCATTTCATTAGCATGATCTTATTTGAATATTGTTATATCTATTTAATCAGTAGTGTCCTTATCTTAGATTTAATTTCATTAAATTAAATCTTAGAATGTTGTTTTCATGACTAACCACGTCATTATCTCTACTAACCAAATTTTTGTCACATATAACCACATCATTTTTGTGAATGCTATTTTTTACATATAACCGTGTCATTTTTGTAGATGACTATGTCAATTTTTTGAATTACGTAAATTTATACCCTAGAAATGTTGTTTTAGCACCATGTAACGTCTTTTTCATGGTTTTGCAGGTTCCTGCAATCGTACAAGACCTAGCTAACATCCAAACTACTAATTTGTTTTTTTTCAATATTGATCCATCTAAGAGCTAGTGTAAAAAACATCATTTAAATCATCTATCACTTTTTTTCTATCTTTGCATCATTTTTGTTTATCATTTGTATATATCTTGTGTGTGTACATCCACCCAAAATTAGGTTGTGTATGCTCTCCTATGGTCCACTTTTGTTTCAGAAGGGGACCCAACCACCATGGTATTAGTGTAATTTTAATTTTTCAACTACACTATAGTTTTATCACATTATTTTGTGTCCTCTAGTGCTGACACATGATAAGTGAAGAGCTCATCGATTTAGTGATTTTGGAGAGGTCTACATGGTGGGTCCTCAGGCCACCATGTGGCCTACCACCTAACTCTCTATTCCACCTACATTTGGTGAGCTACTCCACATTTTATGCCAATTCGGTACCAACTAACTCCCCAATAGTGTACATGAGCTCGCAGAGGACTATTATTTCCAACTCACTAGACTGCCAACTCGCCTATCCACTTGTCAGCTCGAGCTCCAACTCTCCAACTCCCTAACCATCCACATAACTTGGCAGGGTTTTTATTACCTTGGGTGGAAAAAAACATGGACGTGGTCGTAGCCATGTGATGCATGTGCTTTTGAATCCTATTTAAAGGCTTAAGTTGTTTTCAGCCCCTGTAGTGTGGGATAAACCCACTCAACAAATTATGTGTCGTTGGAGTCAAACCTGAAACCTCCATCCAAAAGGATAAGCACTCAACTATTCCACCATGCCCATGCAAACACTATAAAATGGGCATTTTGGTACATTTAAAGTGACAATGGTCTGGGACTGTGTAAAGTTCCATAAGGGATAATTTTTGCATATGGTCATTTTGGACCTATCAGATGGCATTTTTAGGATACAGTGTAAACTAGAAAAGTGTTCAAAATTCTGATATGCTCCTCTTAAGCCTATTATTTTCCCATTTTGGTGTTCATTTTCCATTATTGGAAGTGTTTTGCAATTTATTTTTACAAAGAACTAGGGGAAACTGAACATGCAAGTACTACAAGAAGGTACAGGATGTTGTCTGACGTAATTTGATTCCTCTGAAGTTTTGATGGTATAATTTTTGTAGTTTATTTGTTCCATTATGGTATTGTGAGTTTTTAAAATTGTACTTGCAATCAATTTTTAATGGATCTGTTTGAATGACCCCAAAGATGTAGGCATTTTACGCCGAGCTCTATAAACAATTTTTGTGTCATTTTATTTTTGTTTTAAATTCTTATTTTTGTAGATTTAAATCAGTTAATTAATCTCTAGATGCAAGTTAAACCAAATTATGACATTTGCAGAACATTGTATACATGACCATTTGATCATTTTTATGTGTAGTTGGTACGAATGAGTTTGAATCACGCATATGTCGTTTTAAATCCATCTTAAACACATTTTTAATCAGTTTGATCAGATATTTGACATGCCATTTTTAAGAATTCATTTTTAAACTATTTAATAATAAGGGGCCCACTATAGTTTACGGATCACAATAATATAATTTCTAATGATGAAAATAGCAGGAAATTTATGCTACATGGAGAAAAGACCTCCCCCCATAGTCATCCTCTCCCATCATGCCCCACCATTAATTAGTAACTAACTAATTTATCCACAATATAACAAACAAACTTCAACTAAGATACCCATATCTCTTTATCATCCACCATTATTCCATCTCTATCATTACCAACAAAATCATCACTCATCCTATTATCTCATCTATCTTACTAGTCATCACATCATCAAATCTTCTAATTATCAAGCCCATCTACATCATCCTCCAAAGTTGATTAACTATCAAAATCCTACCTACATCCTATAATCTAATAATCAATTAAATCCATCCTCCAAATCAATCAATCAATATATCTCTCAATAAATTCCTTAAGATATCAATCTATCTATCTATCAAACAATCTACCAATCTCTCAATGTATTTATCTATCTATCAATCTACCAATCAATCTATCTATCAACCTATCAATTCAATCTATCAACCAATCAATCTCTCAATCAAACAAACAGACCCCTTTCATTTATCGTTGATTGGTGCATCACATCATCAAACTTTATCTCTTTCATATATTGTTGATTAGGGCATCTATCAATTAAACAATCTATATATTTTTCTTTATTGATATATCAATCAACATCATCAACTTTCTCCCTTACATATATCATTTCTTGGGGCATGATCAATATATCTACTTATCAATTTGTTAATCGATCAATCATTGCACCATGTATGCAATCCTCACAATCATATCATTAACCACATCATATCCCCTACTCATCATATCTACCAACGTATTATCATCCTTTTGAGTAGTCATCCTTCTCATTCCTCCCTTTATGAACTATCAAAGGGGCATCAACCTTACTCACATAACTCCATATTTTATTTTCTTTAAACAATCATTATTGCATAATAACTCTTAAAAGAGGGGGGAAATGCATACAACTAAAATAACCTTGTTTACTACTTATCTCTTCATCACACCTAACCTTATAACATCCCACATGTCCCCTCCATCATAATTAATTTTCCCAATCCCTTATATAATCCCATCTTTATGTATTTTGGGAATTTAATATTCCCTAGCTTACCTACACCTACTCACCTAGCCTCTCCTATAAAGCCTCCAATTGATCCCTCATCTAATTGACATTGACTAAACTAATCACATCTAGAATTCTCTATCTCTAGAAACTTCATATTCTACCACTTCCATGAATGAAGGAAGACTCTAGAATCCTCCACCTTTAGAATCCTCCATCCTGACATGCATCCTCAACCCTTAATCCAGATCTTACATGGTTTCATCATAGCCATTGAATTATCCACTCTTCAACTATAAATCAAGCAAACAATCCTCCGTGCAAATTGGGAATCCATTGGAGGATCACACCAATCTCTTGTCAATCCATCAAGCTTTCAATGGGAGGTGCTACCAAAATTTATGCACAAAGTCCACTTTGAAGCAACCAATAATCTATCATCATGAGAAAATTCAACAATCAAAGAAAGGATCCTCTTCTTGATAAGTTGTAGGTATTAATCTCCTTTCTTTGTAGCTCAATCTAAGTGTTTACTTTTTAGTTAGAGTAGAGATATTTGGTATTGCATCCTTGGATTTATAGAATGCTCTAATTTTCGGACACATATCACCTCTAAATTAGTGCAATACAATTCTTAATTGAACTATGAACATCTTCATTCTCCATTTAATATTTACATCTACATAAAATTGTATTCTTCCTGATTTAAACAAAATTAAGATTCGTCACATGAGTGGGGGTGTGGTGATTATCCAATCGAAAGTTTGTAAACCCATTTTAAGTCTCACCTATAGAAGCTAGGATTCAAGCAAGAAGAGGTAAACTTTAATCCACCATTGCACAAATCCAAACAAAAAAAATAGACAAGACATGCGATATCGCATCCTGATTTATCATTCTTATGTTTTTAGAGATTTTTAGATGATTGAGTGGTTGTTGCCACATTAATAAAACACTTTATACTACTTTAATATGATTTAGTTATAATTATAACATGTTTTGGGAGTAAAACATTTATTATCAGTTGATTGATTAGCATTAGATGATATTGTCGATCTATATTTTAATTTTAGATTATTATTTATATGTTTCTTATATTTCGTTTTAGTTGATTTGATTATATGAATTAGATAATGCACTAGGTACTCTTGTCTACATGTGTCCAAGTGTTCTCCAACTCAAAAAAGGGTATCATCAGGGAGAGGCAGAAAGATGCAACGAATGGTTAGTGATAGAGAGTGTTTCTATGTGTGATACAGTGCATGGAAAACAGTGTTATAAACTGTAAGCATAGTCATTAGTTTCATTGTGACTAGTTTCATTGTTTGGTGTCACCTCGTGCGAAGAAACAAATCACTTTTTAAATTGTGATGAAAAAAAGATGTGGGTTTGCATGGCTTAGCCATGGATTTGTTTTAGCATTCCAGCAAGTTTTTAAAATTTCCAAGGATGTTTTAATTGTCGTAGTTTTAACATTCCAGCAAGTTTACCGATTTAAACATTGTCATAACTTCAAAATTCTAATGACTTAGTAAAATTTTAATAAATGTTGTTTGTAGATTTTCATGACCCTGATTTCGTTTTAAAATACAGTTCTACTTATAGGCCCTATGTAGTCATTACACATTGAATGTGGGATTATAAGCCATAAAGAAATGAAACTTACACTAAATGTGTCTCCACTTCCTCCATCGCTGAATCCCAAGTGCTCACTCCTCCCAACCTCTGTTCATACCCCTCACACCATGGAAATTAAAAATTTAAAAAGCTTGCATGACAAGCAAATCATACGAAGGTGAAATTTTACATTGGGGAAGGTCTCAATTTTCATATGGAAGGATGATGGATCTAATAATAGATCATGGAGTTCATAATTACGAAGGGCTGCAAATTATTATAATGACAACAATTTCAAAAAAATGAGTTAAAACCAATAAAACTAAGGTAGAAATAACACAACGTGGAAAAAACATTGTGCATTTATTTATGGAGTAAACCAAATTCTTCAGGTGAAGATTTTTAACCTTTAATGGAATTACGTGGTTATAAACATACAATATAAAAATTTGAACCTGAATATGAAAATGATGCAGAGCTGTGCATTTTTTTGTTAAAAAATAAAATAAAACAATAACAGATTTCTTGTGTAGTTATAACAGATGTTTGAAATAGGAAACTTGTGTTTGGTTACGTAGGAGACCACGTGGAGAATCTGCGGAAGAAAGGAGGAAAAGAAGCCAGCGAATTGAATTTCGTAAAAACTCAAAGTTTTCCTCATCTCCTCCTTTCATATTAGTAAATTTAAATGTTTTCTATCTCTGTGTAGCAGTGCAGCAGTGAAACTTAAGAGTTTACGGCCAGATTTCATGGGTTCGATCCCCAACCCGTATTGTTTTATTCGTTATTGATTTTAAGCCTCGCCAAATAATAAAAAGGAGAATAAAAGCTAACTTAGTCTGTGCCTTGACAAAATCATAGGCTTGGTTTACTGGCATAGGGAAAATTCTTGGGGAACATAACCCATGAGGATGAACAAACTTAGGGATTCTTTTTAAAATAAAAATTAAGAACAATTTTCCATACATGGCATAGAAAACAAGGCCATGGAATGGCAAATCCTGCCGTTCGGGATTGTATGGACTGAATCTGTTGGAAGAGGAAAAAGGCGAAATAATTGTTTAAAATTAAGATTTGTAGTTGGCAGTGTCATGCTACATATGCGATCCTGCAGTTTTAAAATTCTGTTTTCCTTTGATGAATGTTCTATATAAAGCCGTTGATTCTAAATTGCAAAATTGTGCAATTCTGAAAAGAAAGTGTAAAGCACAACAGCGAGTTACTTGTATGGTGAGGCACATGAACATGAAAACTCCAGGAAAAGAACATATGTGACTGGATAAACACAAACTTAAAATTATAGACGTTAAAGTTGTGTCTCTCGGCAATGATAGAACTTGTGAGAGGAGAAACGAGAAGGGAACTCAAGGTCTGTAAAAGCCAAACTACTCCTCTCTATTCTATATGGATATACCTCAGCGTCATAATCTCCAATGATGCCGAGACTATTAGCACTCATTATTTTGCACTCTTGGTCCAAAAGGATAAGGGTGGAAATGCCTTTAACATCAAAGACCTAATCAAGTTTCTGAATGGCCTCCGTTTCTGAGAATGGCAAGGCAAGCCATGACATCCAGTTTTGTGATACTTTTCAAATGATTTATCATATTTATCCTTAAACAAAAAGATGATCTCTAAGCCCCTAGCCTCCAATAACTGTGTATACTCTTTTGCAAGAATAGGGGTGAATGCCCTACATGGAGGGCACCAGTGAGAAGAAAATTAGTAATCCGCATTTTTTTTACTTTCAGTTCCACTTTAACATGAATAATTTTAGACACCCAACCACTGCTAAATGACCAGTAATAGAAAATTTAATCTAAATTAATACAATGTTGTATATCAAATATTTAGCTAATGCAATCTAGAAAAATACAAAATAGTGTTTACCCAATAAGAAATTAAATGCAAGAGAATATGGTGTTGTATGCCCAACTGAAGTTGGAACAGAGTGATGTATAGTCAATAGTCAGTATAAAATTCAATTGAAAAGAACATAACGGTGTAATAGCTAATTTCACCAGAACGGATTATAGCCAATGGAAAAGGTAATTGATGCATAAGCAATAAAAAAATTAATGTAAAAAATCTAATGATGTATACACAATAGTAAATTTAAAACAAATAAACGTGATTTCTTGACCGAAAATAAATGTAATTGAAAAATGCATAATTTTGTCTGGCATCATGTATGGAGGAGAAAGGTAAGGTTTTATACGTTCACAAAAACATAAAATTTAGATAAGGGAAAGCTGTGAAACATACGAACATGGGGACACTTAAGACATAGATCAATTAGCATAATCATTGATATTGAAATCCAAATAGCAGAAATGATACCTTGTCTCCATTGTTTCTGATGAAGAAATCTCTTCTTAGTGCAGAGGAGAGTCGTCCGGCTCTATTTGATTTCAGGCTCAACCATTGTTAATAAGTGAATACTTCTATCACACAACAAGTTTTCTTGGGCTTCAAAACTTGCGAGTCATGTTGCAAACAACATTCTGGATTTAATACTACGGAAACAGGAAACATAAAGGGTATGATAGAGAAAAATAGCTTTTTATTGCATTGAATTCATCATTAGATTACCCTGCCAAACTGTGACCTCTACGTTCAAATGACAGAGTGCTCTGAGTCCTCTACTTGCAACATGTTCTCTGAGTTTGGCTTAATGGACATTAAAGTTATCTCATCTAAAAAGCAGTAAAGATATGGCGGCAGAAATGTTAATAAAGCTAAAATGATCAAATATTGATTGTGTCTGTGATTTCAACCTCGAACCTAAAAACATATACTACAGTCTACAACTAGTCTACAACTAAACAAGTAATCTGTCAAAATACAAAGAGATTGACCTCATTTTCAGTGTTCAAATACATCTCAAATACATCAAATCACATGAAACTTTTGTTCTTGTTTGTAGTCAAAATACAGAAAAGGAAATTGTTCCATTTCCAGTTATTTACAAGATTCAAAATTTATCTAATGCAGAGACTGCACAAATAACTCAATTTGCTTCTCCCAAAAAATATAAATTGTAAAAACATATCCAAGAATTATTACGGAGATATTTGTTCACATGTCCGGTCACAGGCAAGCATAATCTATCGCAGCCTCGCATGGCATCCACTGTAGCATGGCAATGAAATATGGGCAAAGTTATGGATTAATCCAGAGGAGAAAATGCAATTAATGTAGACATGACCCAAAAAATGAATAAATGTTATTACTATTCTCTACATCAGCGGATGAACAGATAGCTACAAAATCAAAGTCGAGAAATAAATGTTCGTGTGCCGCGCACAGCAATGTTGATGATAATAAATATATTAGATAAATAGCTAAATCATTGTTTTATTTAGTCTAGTCAGTCACTATTGTCACTTCATAAATTTTATATCCGTAACACTGACACATGTCAATTTACCCCTTTTCTATTTATAAAAATCTAAAAATTCAATTTATGTTTTCAAGACACAAAGGACAATGCAAAGGTTTATCTAAACAACTAGCATCCACTAAATAAATGTCATAATTAAGATATTTATGATATGTCAGAGTATTAAATAATATTTATGATATCTATTGTATAGTATAATATTTTCTAACGTTTAAACTATAGTAAAGTAAAAATTTAGAAAAACATGTTTTTTAAAATGTGAAAATTCTAAAATGCTTATAAAAATAATTCAGCGAATGAGAAAATTAAGTTAAATGTTTTAAAATTAACAAATAAATATATATTTGTGATAAACTATATAATATATATATATATAATGCCACTTGGTGTTTTGTAATTGGCTTCCCAACACAAACAAATTGTTTTCTTGATGCCTATATGACCTGCCTAGATAGGATAATAATGTAAAATTTTATCATCTTATGATTAAAGGATAGAAAGATAAAGTTTACTCATATTGTTTTGTAAGGAGTTTTCAACACTCTAAGTCATAAAATGTAAAGGGATAATTATGATATGATGAAGTTATAACCTCAAGGTGAAGTTAAATATAAAGGGTGAAAATATAACCATGTTATGAAATTAATCATGCAAACAACGTTTAAATCATGATAGAAGTCACCAAATGATGATAACTTATAACATTCCCAATAGAAGAAGAATGACTCCTTACCTTTTGTTAAACCATGTGTATTAAACCCTTTGATTGATTTGTTTGAAAATGTCATATAAAGGGTATGAATAATATAAAGTGTTAGGTCATATATAAACTTGGGATATGTATGCCTAGAAAAATATAAAGGAATATAGATTATGTACATAATATTATTGCATAAAGGGGATAATGATACAAGAAGAGATACCAACATAATAGAATAAAATAATGAGACAAAATTATGACATGATGTAAATAGAAAATACAAAGTCAGAACCATGTTAGGATAATAAGAAGTAAGAAATATATAATCATAATATGGTTCAAGCATATATGACAACACGTAACCCTTGAATCAAGATAACTTGAGCAATTTGGTAAACTATGATACCTATGAAAATATGATAAACCATAAACACTACAAACCAAGTATAGATTCTCTATGAAGGTTATTATGAGCTAAACAAGGATGGTGAAAGCTTAGGTACATATACATAGAAATGCATGGTTTTACACTTATATTATCTATGAATGAGGCAATTATTGAAACTAAGATTGTTGACATTTTGAATCTGAAGAGAAGTATTATCAAACTTGGAAACCATAATACAATACTATTGTACTTGAAACAAGGGAAACAATAAATAATGGAATCATGATTATGATTTCATTATGGAGATTTTAAGAGCTAATTAAGGACAATGAAAACCTATTGAGCCATAAAGAGAAAATGATATTTTTCCCTTCATGTGAACTTGTGCATGAAAATATTTATAATGATAATTTTTTTTAATTATAGGTAAAATAAAGTTAAGGGGACCCTACCCCTTACATAGCATAACTCTTGAAAGAGAAGATGGTCAAGTTCACAAAATTACAAAAAATACATATAAAAGACCCATATATAGTCTTAGCTACTGACTGAGCACATGATCAAGTTCTCAAAATAACATAAAGACATCTATAATAGTGTTGTTAACAGTGACATAATAACAAAGATATAAACTAACAACAAAATCCCCAAAACAAACAACCTTCAACATAACAGTTGTAAATAACTTTAATTCTTGTCTTTCTCCAAATTAGCTAACAATTTAGTCCATTCCTTCGACAGTGATTCTACGTTATCTTCGAGTGAAGTAAGGTCACTTTCAGTTATATCCATTTTCCTTTTCTTCAGATTACCCTATTCATCAACTTTCCTATAATAATTGGTCAATTTCCTGAGTGTTTGGAGGTACTATACAGGGTAGAATTAACCATGATAATTATCCATTCCATGTAGCTATGGAGAATGGAATTGATTTGGTCAACATCATTATTGAGGTTTTTGTATTTTTCTTTCAGAATTTCTATATTACCTCTACTCGTGACTTTAGCTACGTCCTCTAACCACATTCTCATTGAATTCCAATTGTTTAAAAGAAACTAAACAATATTTTTGGTGAGCCTCATATAACCCTTCAAATCATCAATGTCAACAACCATTTTAGCAAAAAAAATTATGTGATTAGTACCCGTCTATCCCAAAACCTCAACTTGTTTCTCCATCAGGGTTTCCATAAGTAGTTGATCTCCCTTGAAGTATCGAACTCCCCCTTTTACATTTTCTTGATAGACATAGCTTGTTCCTCCTTTTGTTTGATATATTTAAGACTTTGAACCACTGCAACTTCCATAACATCCTAATCATCCTCAATATCATCCTCCTTAGTGTGATTCCAAAGACTCACTAGATTCATCTCCCTCTAAGTCCATTTCTTCTTCCTCAACATACTCCTTAAAGGGAATTTTGTTAAATCACTAGTCCTACCAACTTTCTTGTCTAATTAAAGAGTTGATCTTTTTCACTAGGGCCCAAATAAAACCCTGATGAAGTGGGACAATCGATTCGCTATATTTTTAAAACTGGTCTATAGTGGCACATAGTGAATGAAAAAGAAAGTAGGGAAAGCTAAAACAGTGGCCGTGTCTTAGAAAGTTCAACATAGGAAGGTGGTAGGCATATATGAATTTATGGTGGACCTCAAGGGTCAAGAACTAAATGAGAGTAAGGGAAACTTTTTCGAAAGGGTGAGGTAATGAGGTTCTTAAAAAACCAATGAAGTGGGGAGTTAATTTTTCATTACCTTGAAGGAAGAGCTTCATCTCTTCCATTGCTTCCTTCTTCATCTTGTAAACCTCATGTCAAATATTCAAAAATCCCATGACATGCGTGCCACCGATTTCAATGGAGACCTCAATCTACATGCCCCTCAGAATCACAACTCCTCCTAGACCTTTTTTAGCCGACTTCCATGCTTTTGCAAAATCCTTGCTAAGGTGTTCAAAATGACCCTCAAAGATTTTTGAAAAGGGGGAAATCCCCATCCACTCAAATACCTCCATTTCCTTAGGCTTGACACCCTCAATATTCCCATGGCTCTTTTCTAACAAGATCACCCCCATTTTAGCACTCAGGAATTTACCATTAATTTCTTTTTGTTTCAAATTCTTGAGGCTGCATCGATCTACCGAAGCAATGCCGCTGTTTTCATTATCCATATTTAAATTATGATTAACATACTAGCACGAGCGTCTCAATTTCCCCTATCTTTGTGTAAGCCCTACTCCTTACCACATGTGCCTCACATATATTTATAATAAAATCCATATTATAGTATGGTGGGTAATTCTATAATCCTGTAATGATTATCATTTACTGATGTGTCCATCCTATTCCTTTTTTAGGTGTTAATCGCACCTTAGGGTCAACTTCCTCCACATTGGTGACCAAAATCATACCCTGACTAGATACACATTTATTTGCAAAGTAATCAGCAACTCCATTGGCCTCCCTATATATATGTTTGAACTTTATTTATTTGAAGTTACCAACCATCTCCATAATACTAGTAATATAATTTTGAATAGAAATAGATATGGTACCTTTGTTAAGAATGTTGTTAATAATATTGAAGGAATCACCCTCCACTTATAGTTTGCTAAAATTTCTTTGGTGAGCTATTGAAACACCCAAAAAAGTAGTTGCAACTTTAGCTACGTGGTTAGATTGGATTCTAATATTGTAGTGTTAGCCAAGGATAAAGTTGCCAAGATGATCAAGAAAGACCCCTCATAGCTAGCTCTACTCGGGTTCCCTTTAGATGCCCCATAAAAATTGAGTTTTATCTAGTCTATTTTGGTTTTCTTCCATCCTTGCAGTGGATTCAGAAAATAAGATTCCTTTTGATTGGGCATTAAGCTCCAATTTTTAGAGATTTTACTCTCATCTTGTAGGATAGTCTTCTTATTTTAAGGAATGATAACAAATTTAGCATTAATAGCATTACAATAACGTACCACCTCCCATTTTTCCATCTCTTTTATACCTTTGAAGATTTGTCTATTCCTTTCCTTCCATATTTCCCAACAAAGGTGCATAAGTATTAGAATCCAAAGATGTTTGAGCCCTTAACTCTTAAAAGGGCTTATCCACTAAGTCCAAAGCTGCTTTAGGGATGATGGGAACATTCATTTTATTTCAAAAAGGTTTAAAAGAGTGTTTCTAATGATTTCCAAAAAAGAGCATTAGAGGAATAAGTGCGATGAGTCTTCATTTTTTTTTCACAAAGAACACACCTATTTACCATATAAAAAGTTCTTTTGTTGAGGTTGGAAACTGTTAAAATTTTATCATGAAGAACTAACCACCAAAACATGTTAACCTTAAGTATTTACCTCTTTAATCTAGACACTATCCCACTTAAACTTTTTAGGTACTTCTTCCCCAATAAAAAGGCATTGTAAGAACTTTTAACCATGAACATCCCACTCTCTTCCCTAGACCAGTATAAGTTGTCAGGCTTGATTCTTCTACTCACAATCAATCCACTTATTTTTTGTTGAAAGAGGTGATCTCGCTGCTATTTTGGCCTTCCAATTTAATAGTTTTCCAAAGGCTAAGGGGTCCTCCTAATTAAATTAATTACTCACCTTAGTACCATACTTTTAAACAACAACTCTTTGAAGGTTTGGGTAGCTATCTTTTAGAGGATTATCACCTAACCATTTTTCCTCCCAAAAATTCACCATACACACATCCCGAATATTCCATTTTATGCCTTCATAATTAATGTGATTGGCCCAAGTTATTGACTTCCAGAATGTAGATCCATCAAAGTTTGCATTGCTGAAACACCATTCATTCACCCTAATATTTTTCCAATATTTGTGCCTAATGATTGAGGTCCACACACTCTCTTCCTTAACCAACCTCCATATCATTTTAGATAGTAGTGCTTTATTCATCTTTTCCCAATACCTAATGCCAAGACCTCCAAGTCTTTTGGGTTTGCATATTTTTTCCCATGATATGAGGGGATTCTATCTTTGTGTTCAGAACCACTCCATAAAAATATTTTTTGTATGCTTTCCAACTTGTTGGAAATAGAAGTGGGTATTCTATAAATTGACATGGTATACACTGGAAAATTTTGAATGGATCATTTGAGAAGAATGGCCTTACCAGCTTGAGAGAGCAGTGATCCTTTCCATCCTTCCAGGTTTTTAATGAACCTATCAATAAGAAAGTTCCAATCAGATTGCCTTAGGTCTCTCAGTTCCTATGATCATTCCAAGATACCTTGTGGGGAATGTTTTAATCTCACAAGTCACTGCCCAATATACCTGATATCTTAGAACATATCTTTTCCAAAGTGTTGACGAAGAAAATAGAGTTTTTACCATAATTGATAAGATGATCAGAAACTTCTTCATAATCTAACACCAATTGTTTGAATTATCTTGCTTTTGGGACCATAGCCTCTCCCACCAATATGGTATCGTCAATGAAATGTTGATGAACTACATTGGCATAATTAACAACAAGAGAGATACCTTTTATTATTCCTTCCATATTAGCCATGTTTAGGGCCCTGCTTAGTGTTTCTACCATTATAATAAAAAGGAAAGGAGAAATAGGATCTCTTTGTCTTAAGCTTGTAGTACTCTTGAAAAAACCAAATGGGGTACCATTGACTAGAACAAATAATTTTACGGTGGAGATGCAAGTTTGTATCAGACTTCTATAGTCATCATTGAAACCAAACCTAGCTAAGACTTTTTAGAGAAAGGTCCAAGAAACACGGTTATAGGATTTTTCCATGTCAAGTTTAATGATCATCGTTTCTTTCTTATTTTTCTTAACAAAGTGCAATGTCTCCTATATAGTGACTATGCTATCTTGAATTTGCCTACCCATAACAAACCCCCCCTTCTGATATGAGATAATAGATGGAAGAAGAAGTTGAACTCTTAAAGCCAATATTTTAGAACACATTTTGTATATGTAACTACAAATACTAATTGGCCTAAAGTTTCTGAAATCAGTCGAATTATGATTCTTGGGAAGCAAACTGAGAAAGGTGTAGTTTAAATCTTGAAGCATATTTTTATTTTTAAAGAACTCTTGTATGGCAAGGAAAATATCATCCTTAACAATATCCCAAAAAATTGAAAAAAAGAACATCGGAAAGCCATCTGGTCCTGGAGCTTTATCTGGGCTCATAGTTTTCAGCATGAATTCAATTTCCTCATTGGACAGGACCTTGATGAGGATGTAGTTTTCATCCTTGGTAACCAAGCTATGGGATACAATCTAGAAAAATACCTTCCTTGATGGTGTTAGAAATATTTGTTGCTGAAATAAGTTTTTTGTAAAAAGAGGTTGCAACCCTCTGGATATCAATGGATTCAATTAACATTTCCCCATCATACCCAACTACCACTCATAATTCTATTAGTACATCTTCTTTTCAAGGTCGTGACGTGGGAAAAATTTAGTATTTTTTCCCCTTCTTTTATCCATTGCACCCTTGATTTCTATCTCCATAAGGTCTCTTATTTTAAAAGTATATTAAGGTAATCTGTCAGCAACTCCCTTTCTTTCTGTTGGCCTTCCTGAATACAGTCATTGCTAATATCCTCCAAATATGTTTGTAAAGTTGTTAATTCAAATTCCAAAGATTTATTTTCCTCAAAAACATTACCAAAGCTCTTCTTGTTCCATCCCTTCATATTGTTCTTGACATGGGCGGGTTTTTTAGAGACTCTAAACATGGTCGTTCCTTGGATTTTCACATTTCACCATTCTTTCATAAGATTTGAGATCTCCTCATTTTGTAACCACATCTTTTCAAATCTGAAGGGTGTTCTTCTCCTCTCCTTGGACCATCTTTGATTTGAAAAAGGATCGGGTTATGGTCTGAACCTATCCTGGGAAGGGAGAAGAGATAAGCTTCTCTATTCAGCCATCCCCAAGAAGTAACATCCTTGTCTAATTTAACTTGTATCAATTGATTCCCTTTTCTTCTGTTAGACCAGGTATATTTACCACCCTTCAACTCAGAGTCCATGAGTTTGTTTTGCAAAATAAAATCCTAAAGGTCTTCCATACTATCAGTTAAGTCAATTTTCCCTCCTTTTTTTCCCCTGACATTAAGGGAGTATTGAAATCTCCCATAACCAGCCACTCAGAGCCTTTAATAATCTTATGAAATTTAGAAAACTTATTCCAAAAGATTTTTCTTTCCCCTTTATTATTAGGAGCATAAATACTTGACATAACCCATAATTCCTTGGTTTTTTATCTTTAAACAACATAGCCAAATGATTGCTTTTTTTAAGAAGATACACACCTTGGAGTTTTTCAGCATCCCATATGATAGCTATACCACCAGCAGCACCTTTAGAACTAACCGTCATCGCTTCAGACTTTCTACAGCAAGTATTTTTGATAGTATAATGAGTAATTGACCTAGTATAATGAGTAATTGACCTAGTCAAACACTTGGAATATTGGATTATCATGGAATCAAAACATGATGGTAATTTTTCGTAAATGATGTTATAGTTAAATTTAAGAGTGTTCTATTGAAAAAAGAAACTGTATACTTGTTTTTAATTATATTTGTGATATAAAAGTTACATAAATAAAGTTCTTGATTATTATGATGGGAAACAAAATAAAGTGACCAAACAACTTGGCATGAATAAATAGTCACGTATAATTTGAATTCTAGTTGAAAGAGGTATAACTTAAACCCAACAAAAATGAGAACAAGAGTTGGTTGGAATGTAAAGAAAACATGGAAAACCCATGAAGGATAATTTAGTATAAAGCACAAGAAGTTAGAGATATGATAATATGAATGTATTTGAATTAAATCAATTGAAAGAATTAAAAAACAAGTATTTTTAAGGACATATGAAAATGATTTACCCTTGCAAAGATGATATTACAACCTTATAACTAATGACTAAGGTCTAGGAATATGCAATAAATTAAGCAACTTGGAAATTGATAATTATACAAATGCTTAATATATCTTAAGTTCTTAGTGGAAATTGGACAACTATGCAATGAGATTCATATGTTTTATTTATGAATTGGTGGAATTTTATAAACATGCAAAGACAATTAATATATCTAGTTTATGATTTGGTAGAACTGATAATATGGAAAAGTAAACCATTTATCTTGATTGTGATTTTGGTGGAAATTGGAACCTATGTTTGGATACGATCATGCATGTGCCATGTTTTTCTAGATTTTGTGTGGATAAAATCTATTGACTTTATTTTATGAACAAGATGATGTTTTGGGTTATGAAAATGATGAACCTTTTTGGAAATAATAATGAATATCTCAATATATTGAAAATGATTTTGGAAAAATGGGTTTAGTGATTAACTAAAATTGAACTAACTATGTAGTATGGGGATAGTTAATCTAAGCTATGAACAATTGTAATAAACTAAATAAATGAAGTAAAGGAAGTATGCAAATAATCTAAGTAACTATGCAAATTGAAATAATAACCCAAATGTGCAAGAAGGAAGAGGAAAGAACTTAGCTGAATAACATATGACTGTTGGACAGTGTCGCAGAGGTGACTGGAAAAATCAAAAGCAAGAACAACAGTGCAAAGGTCGCGAAAAGGATGGAGCTAGAGGATATAGCTGGAGTAGAGTGCCCTGAGAGGTACTCGGGAACCTATGGGGCACTCTGGTCTATAATCTAGGTGCCCTAGTTTGTGTAAAATCTCTGAAACTGATCTTTACATGGATGGGAGATGATCTTGAACCTTCATTATGTTTCGCATCATATTCGTTGTCATGTGCTAGATATTGTCAATAATCCAAGATGATGAGAAGACCTGCAAAATACTAAAAGAAGTATCAAAACCCTTAAAAAGGAAAATTCTAATGAATGGATCAGACTAACCTTAGCTGCCACAAGAGTGGGCTTACTAAGTGTTGTACTAAATTTCGGACCCAAATGTAGTTCTGGTGAGTGTGTGCATGTCGTGCCCTAGGTGCTCTTGTGTCAACCACACTTTGTGAAGTAGTGAGCAATAGCTAAATGTAGAAAATATAATAGAATGTTTGCATGGAATAGAATATAATCCCTCCCTCTATGAAGTGTGATGCAAATTTCCTAGACTTGTGCCTTGATGATGGAGCTATGTGGATGCAAGTGATCTCTAATGTAATAGATGGATGCAACTCTAGATGGAGTGATAGTAGTAAGTGATGCTAGGTCCCTCATTATGGTCTCATAACTTTATATTTATAGGGTTCTCTTGGTCTAATTTTGTAATTAACTCCAAAAAGGTTGACCACAAGAAAGATAAATATTTAAAACGGCTAGAAAGATCCCAAAAAGAGACGGTAAAGTGCAAAAATGACCGGGGCGCCCCTAGTGGGACCAAGGTGCCCATGGGCGCCTCAATACTAATTTGGGTACCCCAATTGCGGATAAGTGACATGTGATGATAGAAGCTGACTAGGCATATGGGTGCAAGAGGTCGGTAATGATGAAATAAAATAAAACATGATTTCCAAAAGATGGGGGTTAATTAGCACTTTCTTCACTCAAGGACCTTCTAAATAGTAGTATGAGACCGGGATAAATAATGTCTAAAGTGCATGCTTTTTTCACTACATTTAGGACTCTTGTAATCGCGATTCTCATAATTGGTATGGGATAGTTATGTGAGTTGTTATTACTTGATTTTTACTCCTATTTGGGATGGTATAAATGCAAGAAAACCTTGTTTAAAGTCCTTGTAATCATGGTACTCATAACCGGTATTAGATGGTTACAAATGGTATTATTGCTTGGATTCTTTTCTCAATTTGATGGATTTTTATTGGTGGATTTGTGTTCTTATTTTTTTTAAATAAAGCAAACATATTGCTAGGATACTATTTGTTAAACATGAAAATCCTCATTTTGGGAAATCGAATATAAGTTAAACATTTGAAATGGTATACTGGAACTAATATGGATCATGATTTGAAATATGTAAAGATGGTTACCTAACCTATAGTGGAAACTAAAACACGTAAAACTACAATGTGTATTATAAGACTATCTATGGGACGATATATTTCCCTTGTATTGATTCAATGAACTAGGGTTATGATCTTTGTGATGGAAATGTTTTTGGGTGGTAAAGGACTTTCACAAGGGTTGTTAATTACTTGTGTCCTTTATTTTTATTATCATATCATGGGAGAGTGAATTATAGATCTATTATTATGAGATGTGAGCGAGAGTAATTAAAGAGATGTGTATATGAGTTAGTGAGTGATTTTTATAGATGAGAAGGTTTTCCTAATGTAGTTTTCACACATGAAAATTGATAGGGGTTAGGGGTTGACTATAGATAGACTCAAGGTATGCCCTCATGATTAATTAGTACAAGATTAATTCATGCTCCGGTTCATTGTTTTATTTCATTAGGAATGTGTACCTATCGTTATCCTAAGTCTTATTGGCCAAAAAGCATGTCCATTACTACTATTATTTCAGGGATGTTTTATTCCTACTGCATTCATAGGTCTACTAATTTTTGGTAACTATAGTACACATGACATTTCTCTCTTACCTCATTGATTACTTGCATCTTCTTTATCGTGAAGGCTAGGGCCACTCTCATTTTGTGAGAGGTGTGTGGGAATCCATAAGGCTCGTGGTTGGAGGTAATCACTTTGATGATACTCTTTATATCATTTGTATGGCTTCAACATCAAATGTATCTTTAGAAAAGGTGAAAAGTATTTTCGTGTTGTGGTTATGATATATTATATTCATGATACTTATTATAATATTGTATTTGATAAAATTGAATTTACAAATTGTATATTTATAACATACGGTAAATTGAACCACCTATCGTGATGTATGTGATTTTTTTTATTAAGAAATATTAGGACATGGAGACTTATGTATATTTTTATGTTTGTGGATCATGTTTTCATGTTAGAGTGTGGTACACCTTCTATGTGTTACACTCGGGTATTTTTACGGCGGTCCCGCTCACCGGTGAGCGGGTCAGGGGGGTTTCGGGGGGGTGAAGCCCCCCCAATCGAACGAGGTTCAGGGCCGAAGCCCCCGAAGCAAATTTTCATGGGTGGTTTATTAACCCATAGGTAATGGGTAACCGTTATGGGTTGTTTTTGGGCCCATGGTTTTTGGTACCCATTGTTTTGATACCCACGGTTTTTTGCCCATGGTTTTGATACCCACGGTTTTGTATCAAATTGCTTAAGCAATTGTCTATTTATATGGTCTTATGCATATGATAGATATACAAGCAAATGTATTGTAGATGTGCTTTGAATTCAAGTGTGAATTCTATAGAGTTTGTTGAGCATAGCTCCAAACTGATCTGGGTATTGTATTGAGAGAGTGGAGGCTTGTAATAAAATCTGAGCAAGTGCTTCTTGGTGGACGTAGCCCATATTGAGTGAACCATGTTAAATATTGTCTCTCTGTGTTGTGTTATTTATTCTGCACTTTATTTGAGATCTGTAATATTTTATGCATATTAGTTTCTATTTTTGCGATTTTGTAAGGGATTATTCCGCATATTTTATCTCTTATTTCCTAACATAGATTGAATCCATGTGAACCATTATGTATTGAAAATTATGTAGATTGAATCAATTGTTCATTTGAAATAAATTATAACATGATCTATGAGAAATAAACCTATTTATTATTATAAAACATATAACTTGAGAATAAATGGAACTATCTACTTTTGTATCACTTATCATGGACTTGTAATTATGTTGAAACCTTTATGTTAACATCATGAATACATTGTGATCAACAAAATAGATAAACCTATTTAAATGGAATTGTACTTGTAACAACTATTGGAATAAATGGAAATGAATGGACATGTTAATGGATTGAATGCAAAGTCTTAGTTACTTAGATGAAAAATTATATGTGAAATCATGTAAGTACTTGTACTTAGCGTATTACGCACAACTATGTTATTATGGTATAAATTATACAAGTTAAAATGAATTACACAAATTAATTTACTATGATAGATAACTCTTATTTACTTATAATGTTATTATATTTCTCCATACATGTGTTCTTTTATCAACCATATAGTAGGAAATTGAGAGGCATCAATTTATGTCTCCAATTGTCTAAGGGTGATGGGAAATTCTAGTTTAAAAAACTATTTCAACGTGTTTTTTATTACCAGACAAGGGGGGTCACTACAACTGGATATAAGCGCATTGGTTCAATGCCATGGAATTTTTGAGTTTTTAATGTTTCTAAATTGTGTTATTGTGTGATATATTGTTTGGATTAAATGGCACAAGTGGAATAAGTATTTCCACTAGTTAAGTTGTGTATGATAAATAACATCACTCAATATTAAACATGGTTCCTCTCGAGGCATTATATGGAACAAAAGTGTCACATACCTATCAGTTGTAGATAAACAGAGGATATACATTTTAATGGGCTTGATATGCTTAAAGACATGAAAGAACAATTAAGGATTGATCAAGAAAAACTTGTTGAGACTACATATTTATATGAGAGTTATGCAGATAAGAAGTAAATTCCTAGAGAGTTTGAAGTAGGGTAAAATATTTTTATGATAGTAAAACCTATTAGTAGAGTTCTAGCAAGTTTGGAAAGGAAACAAACTAGCTTCATGTTATGTTTCGACTATTTAATGTACTCAAAGTGATAAATCTAGTTCCAAACAAGCTTGCACTAACACATACTCTCTCTCTCAAGTGCATATTGTGTTTTAGATGCTTTTGCATAAACAATTGCTTGCTAATGAATATCATATTTTTGGACTGGAAATATTTCTAGTTAAGGATCACATTTTAGTATACTATTGGATATTCGTGATAGATTGGCAATTTTTGAGCCATGATATATAATTCTGAAAGACGCGATTTAATTAATTGACCCATTATTATTGATTTTCATAAATTAATTTGAGGTACAACAAGATTTATCATGGGAGATACCATAATGAAAAAAGAAAATCAAGACACTTAAGAACCACCAAAAAGGAAACAAGAATAGAAATAAGAAGAATAAAAACAACGGTGAACAGTTTCATTAGAAACTAAGACCAAATAGCAAGTTGTTCAAATATGACAGTGATCACTATGCTAGTCATTATCCTCCAAGTACAAAAGTAAACAACATTATAGGACTACCTTAGTGATTTTAGGAGCATACTTTTCTACAGTTGCTTCTTTTAGCAATTGATGGTTGTCAAGTAGTTTCCAGACTCCACTTATGGAGGTTACAGGTGGAGGATCCATGAGTAATTATAATGGAGTACTTTTGGGTATTTGAGGCTCGCAAGTCCTACTTACAGAACAAAAAATTCTCTCAATGCAAAGGTCTAGTGGGATCCATATTTTTAGGAGGATGCTTACTTGTGAGGACTAGGAGGAAGTCTATAAGTTTGATTTATTTTACTTTAGTAGCATGATTACTTAAATGATTTATAATAATCATTGGGACGATGTTTCCTCGTAGAGGGGAAGGATGTCACATCTTGATTTATCATACTTATGTTTTTAAAGGATTTTAGATAACAGGGTTGTTGTTTCCATATTAATACATCACGTTATACTACTTTGATATGATTTAGTTATCATTATGACGTGTTTTAGGGGTAAAAAAATTATTATTGGTTGATTGATTAGTAGTAGATGATATTATGGTTCTATATTTTAGTTTTGGACTATTGTTTATATATGTTGCTTAAATTTCATTTTAGTTAATTTGATTATATGAAATAGATAATGCATTGGGTACTCAAGTTTACATGTGTACAAGTTTTCCCTGACTCAAGAAAGGGTATCATCAAAGATAGGTGAAAAGATGCAACAAATCAGTATGCCTAAAGATTTTTGTGATGTTTGATACACTACGTGGAAAATGGTGTTAGTTTCCTTATAACTAGTTTTCTTGGTTGATGTCACCTCATGTGAGGTAGAAGTTCATTGGTTGTATCACGATGATAAAAAAAAGGTTATGTCCTCTTGTTATGGTGAGGAAAACGATGTTGTATTGAGTGTTTACTGAGTGCCACACTCTTGATTTTTGATAATGACATGCTCACCATCATGTTTATGGAATTATTTGGTTTACATAATTTTGTTTTGTGGGATTACGCATAAAATGATAAAGGATTGAAAATGGTAGTAACAAGGGAAAATAATAATATTCTACTAGTGATCTCTCCAGAAAAGGGGTGTTTTTGTTTAGAGACACTTGGTTTAGTGGCCTTATGGGAATTATTCATTTTCTAAGTTTATTTTTGCAAGTCTCCTTATATCTCCCGCACTTATTCCTCTATGCCCTATGCTCATTGCACCTACCGAACCAAAATGACCCATGATTTTTTTAACATTCCAATAATTTTTCATATATATAATTTAACCTTCCCTCATGCGATGCCTGTGGTACTGAAAGTTCCAAGGATATTTAAAACATAACTTGTTATTGATTAAAATTTCCACTTATTAAGACTTTGATAAACACCAAGTGTAACTTGTTGTGACTCTATTTTCATATTAAAATGCATGTATACTTGTAAGCCCTATGAAGTCATTACATGTTGAATGTGGGATTATATGTCTTATATAAATGAAATTTGAACTCCACATATCTCCACTTCCTCCACTGTCAACTCTTGACCACTCACTCCTCCCAACCCTCATTCAAGCCTCCCACACCATGTGTATGAGTGGAAAATATTTGTATGATGGGTTTGAGTTGGATTGATCTAGAACAATATTTCTAAACTTCTATTTTTCAGAAAGTCCTAAAAATCTATTTTTAGTAGTTTTCAACAACTTAAGTATTTTACATTTTTGGGAGTCTTCAAAGAATTTATGGGTTTTGGACTATACAATAATAGTTTAGTGTATTTTTGTAGTGATTTTTTGTAAGTTCATTATGTCACCTTTCCAATGGATCTTGTGGTTCATCAAATGGATCAACTTGCTAAGAGATATAACCCTAATATGTAGCAATAAACACAATAATAGTAATAGTATGATAGATTTTTAAAAAATTCAACTTCTATCTTTTTTAATCCATCCCTAATGTGGATACGAATAGTCTCCATATAGGATGACCTTTTAGTTCCCCTCCAAAACCCTTCATATTCTATTTTTGGTAGTTTTTCATATTCCCCATTGTATAACTATAAAGGATTTTGTTTTGAATAAAGAAATAGATCTCCATGCATACATCTCTCTTATGGAGTTTGCCAATTTGTATACATTTTGAATTGTAATAGAATTAGTCTGTGTTTGTAGATCTTTCATTGCGAATTGATTGTTTTAACACATTAAGCACTATTGTTAGTGTGTTGTCCATCGGGTTTCACCTCAATCCGGATCAGTGGTATTAGAATTAGGTTCATTCCACTCTTACATTTCATAACACATAAGGTCAAAATACCATAAGCATGGTGTCCAAACCCACAGTACTTGGAATTACCTTCCCTATCACTTCAAGTAACCTCAAACACTACAAGAGGAAATGAGGGATTCCTTTAAAGAAATGCTTGACAAAGCTCTTGAGAAGAAGAGGAGGGAGATGATGACACAATTATTTAATGTCTCATGTTATCCCTGCAACTGACCCCACCAATGCAACTGCACCCACATCAAGTAGACCCTTCTGGAGCCCGATACTATTAAAGGTACAAGTAAATTTTGGCATTGCATTATTTGAAGGAAATTTTCATGTTTATGAATTGGATAAATGGTTCAATCAACTAGAATCACATTTCTCGATCAATAATTTTTCTAATGCTAAAAAGACAAAAATTGCACTTCTAAAAACATATCTTCATGTATAAAAATGGTGGGAATCACACTTTCTGAAAAGGGATGATAATGATTATGTAACAGTTAAAACAAAACCTCTAGAAACATGAGATGGTTTTGTATAAGCTATTAGAACTAATATTATGCAGTGAAGACCTACAAGGACCAAATTTTAAAGCTACACTAGTTACATCAAGGTCATGATCAAATAGTGTAGGACTACGCTAGTGGGTTTTATAAATTATCAATGGGTTGCAATATTACATCCAAGAAGAGATGGAGTTTATAGAAATCAATACTCTTGGGGAATCCTATCGATATGTAGTAAATATTGAAGAAATTTCCAAATGTAGGAGAAATAGAGAAACTTCATATTCCAAGAAAGGAAAAGCTAACACCAAGAAGCAGGGAAGGGATATACCACCATAGAAGCAAGAAAAGAAGGATGCATGGAAAGAAAAGCAATGAAAATATATGAGGATGTAGTGTGAAAATCACAAGAGAAGGTGTCATGACATGAAGGATAGTCGAACTATCAAGAAAATTTTGCTAATATAGCCATGGGAGCTAGATGCATGAGAAGCCTCTGCAAAGAACCAAGTTATACATGAAGAAAATATGATTGAGGATGCATATCCATATACCACCATTGCCACCACATAAATAGCATTCCTACCAAAAGAAGATCCAAAACATTTATTCCACTTGCAGATGTGGGTAAATGGTATGACTTTTCACTTTATTATAGATAGTGGTAGTCAAAATAATTTGATATCTACAAAAACATTAAATATTCTAAATCTAGTAACCACTCCTCACCTACAACCATATTATGTTGGTTGGTTTATTTAAAAAAGACACATCTATAAAAATCGTTAGTGTCACCTACCCTATTCAATCAAACCATTTCAATATGTGGTGGTATATGATATAGCACCACTAGATGTTTGTGATGTACTTCTTGGATAGCCATACATGTGTGATCATCATGGTAACTATAAGCTAAGGCCTAGGAGAGTCTTCATTACTCCATGTCATAAGCGCCGATGCATCCCAAAGGTATCCCCTGATCAACGTAAAACAATGTTAGAATTTTATCACTCAAAATAGGACCTTTGTCCTCCTCTTGATTTGGTCTGATAAAAACAAAAAGGTTGTAGTGACCATAAGAGTGATCACACAAAGACAAACCATGCATCGAAAACAAATGGATCAGATGATATTTAAACATGCAGATATTTTTCGTATCTCCAACCAGTATACCTTTGCATAGGTGAAGAAAATAATTAAATTAGTCCCTAGAACACCACTCCCGAATGGGTCCCTATAAAGGCACTCAATACTTGGGAATGAAGAGATCAAGTATCAAAATTTGGAGTTGATTCAAAAAACCAACTGCACCACCTTGTAGGAGCCTGATTTTTCTTGCATGAAAGAAATATAGGATGTAATTGATTTGCATTGACTATCAAGCCTTAAAAAAATCATAGTAAAGAACTAATACTTTCTTCCATGGATTGATGGCCTCCTAGATAGTTTAGAGGAGATAAGTTCTTCACATATAATGTTGTAGATGTTTGGAAAATTGCATTCAAATCCAATGAGAAATTATTCATATGGTTTTGAATAGACCATTAGAGAATAATATTATGTAGTGTATACCTACAAGGACTAAATCAAGAAACTACACTAGTTGCATCAAGGTCATGATCTGAAAGTGTAGGACTACATCAATGAGTTTCATACCCTATCAACTAGTTGTAATATTACATCGAGGAAGAGATGGAGTTTGAAGACATCAATACTCTCAGGGAATCCTACAAATATGAAATCAATATTGAATAAATGTCCAAACATAGGGGAAATATATATATTTCATATTCTAAGAAAGGGAAAGTTATGCCAAGTAACAAGGAAGGGATACATCGCCACAGAAGTAGGACAAGAAGAAAGAATGAAAATAAAATCCACAAAAATACATGAGGATGTGGTGTTAAAAGCACAAGAGTAGGTACCATGACATGAAGGCATGTCAAGTTGTCAACAAAACTCTACTAACAGAGTCATGGAAGCCAAATGCACAAGAAGCCTCCATAGATAACCAAGGTACGCATGAAGAAGAGCCTGTTGGAGATACAAATCCATATACCACCATTTCCATTGCACAAATAGCATCCCTACCAAAAGAGGATTTAGAACATATATTTCACTTGTAGATGTGGGTAAATGGTATGAATCTTCACTTTATTCTAAGTAGTAGTGGTCAAAATAATTTGATATCTATAGAAACATCAAAGAGGATAAATATGGTAACCACTCCTCACCTATAACCATACTCTGTTGATTGGGTCAGTTAATGAAGATACATCCATGTAAATTGAAATTTTCACCTCCTCTATTCAATCAAACCATTCAAAGATATGGTGGTATGTGATGTCGTACCACTGGATATATGTGATGTACATTTTAGAGAACCATACATGTGGGATTATCATGGTTTCTATGAGGCAAGGCATAGGAATTCCTTCATTAATCTAGCTCATAATCGCTACTACATCCTAGAGGTAGCCCCTGCTAAATTAGCAGCCCTAATCAATGTAAAGTAATGTCATAATTTGATCACTCAAACTAGTACCTTTATCCTACTCATGATTAAGCTGAGGAAAAGTAAAAGGTTGAAGCAACCACGAGATCGATCCCACTAAGACAAACTATGTAGTGTAAGCAGATGGATCAAATGATATTTAAACATGTAGATGTATTCATACCTCCAACTAGTGTACCTTTACATTGTCAGGTGAAGCATACAATTGATTTAGTCCTTAGAACACCACTCCTGAATGGGTGCTTATATAGGTGCTCAGTACTTGAGAATCAAGAGATCAAGAATCAAATTTGAGAGGTGATATAAAAGGGCTGCATTTGACCAATTGCATACCTTGTGGGATCCTGATTGTTCTTGCACAAAAGAAAAATGAGATGCGGCAGATTTGCATTGACTATTGAGCCTTGAACAAAATCACGATAAAGAACCAATACTTACTTCTATGGATTGATGACCTTCTAGACCAACTCAAGGGATCTGATTTCTTCACATAGATCAATCTAAATTCATGGTACCACTAAGTTTCCATCAACCCCATAAATGTTTGGAAAATTACATTCAAATCCTATGAGGGATTGTTCGAATGGTTTTGTATAGGCCATTAGAGAAGAATATTTTTTATAGGCCATTAGAGAAGAATATTATGTAGTGAATACCTATAAAGACCAACTCAAGAAACTACACTAGTTGTATCAAGGTCATGATCTGACAGTGTAGGACTACACTAGTGAATTGCATACCCTATCAACGGGTTGTGATATTACATTCAGAAATAGATGGATTTTACAAACATCAATACTCTTGGGGAAGCCTACCGATATGTATTCAAGATTAAAGAAAGGTCCAAACATAGGGGAAATAGAGATACTTCATATTTTGACAAAGGAAAAGTTGATGCCAAGCAATAAGGAAGGGTAACACTGCCATAGAACTAGGCATGGAAAGAAAAGACACAAAAAGACACGGGATTGTGGTGTGAGAAGCAAAAGAGTAGGTACTGTGATATGAAGGATTGTCAAGTTGTTAACAAAAATCTACTAACAGATTTTTGGGAGCCAAATGCATGAGAAGCCTCCTCAGAGAACCAAGGTACATATGAAGAAGAGATGATTGGGATCCATACATATCCATATACCATCGTTTCCACCACATGAATAGTATCCCTACAAAAATAGTATCGAAGAAGTGCCACGGATATGATGGTTCAAAAAATTCATAGGTGAATGATGTTAGATGTGAATTGTTCCAAGAAAAAACAAAGCAAGCATACAAGACTACAAATTACGAAAAAAACAAGAGGGATAATCGCAATAACACAGAAATAGCTCCAACTCAATATGATCCAATAGAATAATGTAATAGATGTACATATAGGAGGTGAATGTCTAACCTCCTCCAAGAATCATGACAATATCCACCTAGAATAGTGGTAACCAACACCTATAATAGTGTAGTCAAGTGGTAACCAACACCTAAGCAAACATATCCCATAAGTGTAGGGAAACACCAAGTGAGGTGTAATATCCCAAGTAGGATAATTCAAAAAAAGTGAGGAAAATAAATCCTACACTAACATCCCTCCATAAGCATATCTTAGGTGGGCAGTGAAAAAGGAAATTGGGTCCCGACAACAAGGCATGGTGAGTTACCCATGTGCAATGCAATCTCTAATAATATAGAGTAAAAGGAGAAAACCCAATGGGAAAAACTCCCCCTAAAAGAGAGACATGAATAAGTGAAGAGGATAGAAAACCCCCTTGAAGATGATGAAGCTTCTGATGTAGACCACACCCTAATAAAAGCTCGTACATGAATGAATTTTCTCTCAATGAAATTTTTGGTGAATACGTTAGCAACCTACTCTGAATACTAGCAGAATTTCAAATTGATGACCTCCTCATGAATGGGATCCCAAATGAAGTGCATGTGAATCTCAATGTGTTTAGTCTTCTGCTGAAGTACCAGATTCCTGAATATCTAGATGGTTCTCTAGTTGTCACACAATATGATTGTATGCTTTCTTATCTAGATGCTAAGTTCATAAAGAATCCCCTGAAGCTAAATAGCCTCATTAGATGCGTTAACAACTCTCATGTATTTTTCCTCTATGGATGATAGAGAAATAGAATTTTTCTTCTTGCTCGATTAAGTGATAAGACCAAAACCCAATGAGAAACTATAACCCAAAGTGGACTTATGACACTTAGTGTCACCAACCCATTATGAGTCTGAGTAGTTGACCAAGTCAATGTCTGAACCAACCCTATAGTGAATCCCATTTCTATGTGAGCCCTGAATGTAGTGCAAAATCCTCTTAGTTGTTTTCCAATGTAGCTCTTGTGGTTCCATCATGAACCTCTAAACAATACTAACGACATGTGAGATATCAATTATCATGTGAGTTAATTAAATAAGGATACCAACAAGTTCTTGATACAAAGTAGCATCAACCAAGGGTGCGGAACAGTTAGCCTCAATCTTGACTCTAGATAAGAATGGAGTCAGATATGGCTTACACTTAACCACGTGAAACTGAGCTACAATATCGAGAGAGTACTTAGGTTGTGTAAGTGAAATCCTTGAATCAAATTGTGTGAAATCAATACCAAGGAAGTAGTGCAGTAAACCTAAGTCATTCATGGAAAATCTATCATGAAGAGATATCTTCACTGTTAAGATAGCTAATGAAGCACTCCCATTGATCAAAAAGTCATCAACATAAAGTACCAGTATTAGTAATGAATCATTTCACCACAATAGATATACATTGGGATCTGAACGGCACTGAGTGAAACTAGAAGCTAGGAGGAAGGAATACATCTTGGGATACCAAGCCCAAGGGGCATACTTGAGGCCATAGATAGATTTCTTATGTCTCCAACTAAGAGTGAATCCTGAAAAAACTTAGGTAGTTTCTCCATGTAGATCTCCTCTTGTAAATATTCATGAAGAAAATCACTCTTCACATCCATCTGGTGCACACTGCAACCATGTGTTGCAAATAAAGAAAGTGTGAGTCTAATTAAAGTCATCTTGGATATGGGTGCAAATTTCTCTGAGTAGTATATGTCAGCTACCTATGAAAAACCATTGTCTACTAACCGAGCCTTATACTTATCAATTGACCCATCTGCTGTAAATTTGGTTCAATATATCCATCAACATCGAATCATCATCCTTCCCTTAGGAATTGAATTCAAATCCCAAGTGTGATTACTGATTAAGGAATTATATTCATCATGCATAGAATTATCCCACATAGGTATACATGATGCCTCTCGTGATTTCTGTGGATCTTTTGTTGAAGCATAAAAGTCATATGGCCAACTCTGATAGTCTACCTGCGTACATATGTCATCCTCTAGATCCCCTACCCAAGTGCATGTACTCTGAAGTGTTTTCCTAGTCCAAAGAGGGACTGATGTGGGTGAGTCATATCCTAGATCCTCATCCTATGAAGTATGGCTAAAAGTAGATGAGGATGACTCCTCATTACTCTACTCGTTGTCAGAACTAGAAGAAGTAAAAGAATATGCCTCAAGAACCTGTTGTGGATTATCTGAACCCTCAAACTACTCATCAAAATTGAGTGAAGAAAAAGTAGATGGAGAAGTGTCAAGTAAATAGTTAGTGGGACTCTCTTCAAAACTTAACACTTCTCTCAATGAACAACTCATGTGTAGTAGGATGGAGACTTCTGTAGCCCTTGACCCCCTTTTAATACCCAACAAAGATGCAAGGTTTGGATAGAGGCTCCATTACCTTGCGTTTATTTTTGGGGATGTGTGCCATCGTTGGTGATCTGAAGACCCTGAAGTGCTTAACTTTAGGTTTCCTGTTGTGTCAATCCTCAAAGGGAGTTATACCTTTCAAATCTTTGTGTGGAACTCGGTTTTGTATATAATAGGCACAATTGATGGCTTCTGCCCAAAATTGCAGAGTCAAAGATTTAGAGTGTATCATACAATTTGTCGTCTCTTTCAAGGACTGATCTTTAGGTTTTGTCATGCCATTATGTTGAGGAGTAAAAGGCATTATCCGTTGTAGATCAATATTGATGTAGGAGCATCATTGTGAATAAAAAAAATTGGTTTGTATTAGTTATCTAGGTGTGTGTGATGTCCATTTGGAGGCTTTTGTGATGTAATTAGTCCATTTGGACTCTTTTTCTTTGTAATAAGTGGTTTCCCTCCTAAACCAAAATCTGAATTTTCAAATGTCTAATTGTAGTTTATAAGCTTAAGTGTTAGTCTAGAATCAATAAATGATGTGATAAGGTTTTATTAGACTTATTCCTTCCTAGAATTGACCTACACAGCCTATCTAGGCTTTAACTCAACATGTTTAGCTATCTCATGGATTTGTGAGTGGAGTTAGAACCATAACTACCTTATTAATTTTCCATAATTAGGAAGTGTATTCGAATTAATGAGGGGATATGAGTGTGTAAGGAAGAGGAAGGTGTATTATCTGGTTTAGAGCTCTAATGGCTCTTGGAGCTTTGTATTTTCATGAATGATCCAAAAAAAAACTTCCTTTCTTATGATAAACTATGTATAATGAGGTATTTGTGTGGCATTGTAAAAAACATGTTCTTCAATCTGTGATTAAATCCTCATTGAAAGGATAAAATGTTTGTTATTACAAATGAAAAGGAGTAGTACATTCAAAGAATGGTCAAGAAGTATTTTAGAAGTTGAAGAGACAAGGAAACTGTCTAGAGCAAAGTGTGAAATTGTATGTTCTTGCTCAATATTTGTGAATGAAGGATAGTTTATATCAATAAACAAAGTAACAAGGTGTTCTAATCTTGATTGGTAATAGAAGAGAAGGTTTATACTGTCAAGATATTTTAGGCATTGTAAATTTGTGTCTTGTTCCAAATAGTGAGTTTAAACCTTTTATAACTCTGTCAAAGCAGTGAAGATCTAGATTTGAGGAAGAATATGATGAATGGAGGATAAAATAAGATGGTTTCTAGAAGATAAAAAATTAATAAAGAGACGACAGAGTGTTTACTGTAGTGATTCATAAGTTGGATGGAGAATGTTGACACAAGCAAGAACAAGTTGTAAAAGTTGATGCATAAACTTATTTCTACCTTTTGATTGTCTTTCATATGTTTGTTGGTGGTAATTGAAGATAACTTAACATTGACAAGGGTAACTAGACTAGGAAGAAGACTCTCAGGATTGTGATAAGTGTTTGTTACAGTGTGACTATCAAGAAATCATCCTTTAGATCCATGATACCTTATTCCATGGTAGTGAAACAGAGATTATTGTGTTAAGCTAAATGAACCTAGCAAGAACATCTTATAATGTGTATTGAGATATATTAAGATGATAGAAAATCGTTGTGATAAGTTCAAAATAAAGGAAAGGAAGATTCTTCATTCCACTACTACACTCTGATAAGGTTGTAATGTGCCCAGTATGGGGTCCATAAGAAGATAAATTTTATTGTAGCAATCACAAATTCACTCTAGTAAGGGACTGATAAGGTTTTAAGTATGGATAAAGGATAACATAGGAGTGGTGAAGGTGGTAAAAGGGTTGAAGATGATTAAGTATTATGAAAGTCACAAAATTACAACACAATCTTAGGAAAAAACATAGGTACAGTCATGCATAATGAAGTGAATGGTGAGTTCCAAGAGAGTCGTAGTTGAAAGGAGAGTTTGATCATGTTAGGTGGACCTTGTGCATGATTTTAGGAATGGTGGTGAGAATAAAATAAAATAAAAATGTAGGATAAGACTAGTATCTCAGATTTTGACAGACTTAACACTTGTATAAAAAAGAGAAAGGTAAGGTTGCGAGTAAGAGCATGTTGGACTGATCAAAGTTAAGACTAGTAATGACAAGGGTAGAAATGGTGGAGAGTAGCAAGAAATATAACTAAGGGATCTCAAAGGAAGGCAAGAGTTCATGAGTCAAAAGAAATTTTAAAGATATGGATTGTAAACGTAAAACCAAGATTTTTTTAAGGCAAGTTGTGAAATAGCAACTAGTAAGGATAAAGGATTGGTGAGGAAGGAACATGAACTAAAAAAATTTATGTGAATTTAAGTGGAGATAAGGTGAGAAAACAATGGAAAATATTAAACCCCAAGTAGTTGTTTAAAATCCTAAGAATCCTAATTGGAGACCTAGAATAAGGAAGGAATTTGTGTTGGAAGTGATAGAAAGAGAGAGAGATAGTTTTTAAAATTTTACACAAAGCACAAGGAGGCAAATGGGTATTTGGAACAATTGTTACTTTTTTATGGAATTTGGTAGTTTTCTCTGAGCACAGTGGTTTGCATGAAACTATGGCTAATTGGGAGACCTAGGCAAAAATGATAGGAGAAGAATAACTTTGTTTGGGTGTAGAACTGGTTAGTGAAACTTTGTAGTCTCTTTAATGGGCTAAATGGGTATTATAAAAGTTTACTAGTGAATCATGAATCATGGTTTTATGTCATTTTTGTGTAAAAATGCATTCTTGGAGGGCTAATAGCAAAAGTGAGGCCTAGAGAGATATTAGATGAAAGTGAAGATTTGAAACTTGTTAAATCATTTGTACATTGTTGTGAGGTGAAATCAAAATATTCTAAATAATTATCAAGCTTTGAAGCAATTGTGTATAGCATATGGTAATGTGAATCAACTTTTGGCTTATTAAGAAAAAGTGAAAAATGGTATGGTTTTGAATGATGTTTTTCAATTATTGTTCTAAATTTTTCGTTGTTGTTGAGTATTTGTATTTGCATCAAATACCCTCAGTAGTGCAAAACTACTCAAGTTTATTCCTAACATACTCCCCCCCATTATCTGTTCGAAGAACTTTGATGCATTTCCCAGATTATTTCTCAGCAAGTGCCTTGAATTCCTGAAAGTAATCGATCACTTCAATTTTTTTCCTAAGGAAGTAGACCCATGTATATCTAGAAAATTCATCTATGAAGGTGAGATCATATTTAACCCTAGTGAAAGAAGGATGGAGAAAATCCCCTGTGACATCATTGTGAATCAAATCTAAATGTGTTGAAGCTCTCTAAGCTTTGCCTTCATCAAATTTCTCTTCAAGGTTTTTTCCAATAGCATAACCCTCGCAAAGTCCCTTTGAGAAATGAACTCTAGGAAATCCTATAACCATGTCATATTGATTGAGCTACTCAAGGTAGCAGTGGTTAAGATGGCCAAACCGCTCATGCCATAATCTACTAACTCCTTCTGAATGTGTGAGAAATGTGATAAGTGAAACATCATGTGAAAAGTGTGAGTAGATATATAACCTAGCATGGTGATTTGACCTTCCCACTGTTATTATAGTGTTATTATACAACTTCGTGATCTCAACTGAATCTAGATCAAATAGTACTCTCATGCCCTTCCCTATATGAGTCATCAGATACATTAGTAAGAGATTAGTTGAAATTGAATGTACATTGAGAACATTTGTGAATGTTCTACCTTTGACTTCAACAGACCCTCTCTCTAAACCTATGGCTAAAGTATCATCACCCAAAGTGATGGAGGACACATTGCATGGCTCTAAGGAAGAAAAGTCAACCTGTGATGAACCCATGTAGTGTGAAGCACCAGAGTCGATAACCCAAAAAGGAGTAGATGAGGAAGAAACTACAACTAGTGCCTTATCCTTATGTTTCTCTTTATATTTTTCATTTTCCTTAGTAGATTCTTGGTTTGATGAAGACTGTTTGATAGATTCAAGGACCCCTATGTTTTTCTTCTCAAGGAGATGACTGGGATGGTCAATCTACTTCTTCATATATTTGAGTTCATCATGCCCAAGTTTCTTGCAATAGGCATGCTTAACCTTTTCCTTCTCAATTTCCCATTTGAAGTGGAGGTTTCAGTGGTAGACTTGGAAGAGGTGGTGGATTTATATTCTTTCTTCTTTTCTAGATCCTTGTTCTTTTGCTTCTTATGTCAATTGTTAAAGGATATTTGTTTCCCATTCCCGACAATGAGGGCTTAAGGTTTGGATGACTTCAAGGTACCATTTTGGATTAACTTGTCTTTCTCCTTAGTCAAATCAGCAATAAATTCATCTAAATATGGCATAGACCATGTGGATCCAAGAGCCCTCTTGGTAGCATAAAAGGTAGAGACAAAGATAGAGTAATCAGGACCTATTTTGGAAAACACTGAAAGAACTAGTTGTTCATCCTTCTTTTATGTTCCACATTCTTTCAACTACAATCGTAAGGACTTAAGCTTGGTAAATAAATCTTCTAAAGTGTCAAAGTTGTTAGGACTTAAGCTGATAAGTTCTATTTCTAGGTCATGACCCCTCATAGTGTCAAATTTTTCAAATAAGGCTTCTAAGCTTTTCCACACCTGGTTGGGAGATATGGCTGACTATAAGTGAAAGAGGAGTTTGGGAGACACTGAAAGACACAAGATACCAAAAGCTTCATCACACTTATTAAACCACTTAACTTTCTATGAGACTTTACTAGTCTTAGGTTTTAACCCCATTGTGATATGGTAAAACCCTTTACTCCTAAGTACAATGGTCATTTTTATTTCCATTTATGGTAGTTAAAATGTGTGAGTGGGTTAATTGAAATTATATACATTAATGGAGAAATAAAATTTGGGGTAGTTATTGCAAAAAACAATGACATGTGTAGAAAGAGAGAAGTTCCGAACAAAAGAGGAAATACATTATACACCCCATGGAAACTATAACAGCCAGCCCCCCATAGTTTTGGAACTTTATAAATAGGGCTTGTTGGCCTTAAGGTCTTCTTTGGTTACAATACTACTACCCAGATCCTTTAGGTGCATTCCACTATTGTTGGTTATGAGGATTAAGTTGTTGATACAGTGTAATGTTGGGATGTGGAGCCCAAGGTTGTTGATAGTATTTTGGTGGGGCATTCCTCTATGGGCTCCACTCCTATGGATCTTGTTGATCCCAAGGTTGGGGATATGGTCATGGCGCATTCCATTAATTTGGGGCCCATTGTGATTTTTGGATGTAGGGATGCTTTTTGTTGGACTGAAAAATTTCCTCCTTACCTCTGAGCCATGTAAGTGAGCTTAGATTCCTCTTGTGTGTTTTTTAAATGATTTTTTAGCAAGGGAAACAATCCACATTTGTCTATGGAATGCTTGAGTTCAAAAAGAAGATAGATTTCTATCTTTTCTTAGGGGTAGTCCTTAAGTCCTTTTTCAGCCCTACATTTTGGGTAGTAGATGAACAAAGGCTCAGTATTCATATCCTTCTCTCTATCCATAGTTGTACTAAGTTAGAATAAAAGGTCTAGTCTTAAATTTGCAATCTCTTCTCTTATTTTGGGTAGATCCCCATTGGGCATTTTTCCTTTTTATATTCTAAGATTGGGGCGAGTTCCATAATAATTCCTACAAAGGTTAATGATTTCTATGAATTTTAGTTTTTTCATGTCTCCCTTTCCCATTAAATTGAATGCTTCTTCTGTATCTTCACCCAACCCATTAAGAAATAAGGTTTTAAGTATATTAATATCAAGACTAATACCACACCTCATGTGAAGGAAAAGGAACCGATCCATGTAATATTCTACACTTTCATATTCCTTTTGTTGAATTCGAAAGAGATCTTCTTTCATATCCCTCACTCTACGGTAATCTTGATACTTGTCCAGGAAGGCTTGTTCAATTTCTTCCCAATTATGAATGAAATTTGGACTTAAACCCATAAACCACCTCATAACTCTATCTTTTCAAGTAGAGGGAAATAGTTTAAGCTTTTGGGTATCAGAAGTGTAGTTATATGTTTAACATAAAACCTTAAACTCAAAAAGGAATTGGTTAGGGTCCTCTAAAACTAATCCCTATAAAATTGGTAGAATTAATGGGGATGTATTTTTCATATGAGAATCTTTATTAGGATCCAATTCAATAGGGTAGGTAAACATCCTACCAACTGGAGGGTTTCTATTGTTTGCACCATTGGGGTTATGTACTTTGTCAGCCATTCTTCCTTGGTCAACAAGTTGTTCCACAGGCTGGTTTTGAGGATTTAATCTAACAAATCTACCTCTATGGTTTTTAGGTCTGAAAATACAATCCTATCATATTGAAAATGGTTCCCTAACTATTAGTATTGAACTTAATTGTGCCTGTTCCACATACTCCAACTTAGAGGATTCTTGGTTTCACTACAAGGTCTTCTGATCTTTCAAAAGAAAGAGTTATGGAAATGATATTTCTGAATGGAAACTTACAAGATAAACAAGCAATACCTTTAGCTAGCACCTTAACCTTTGATAACACCTTGAATTCCCCGACAATGACACAAAAAAGTGATGAGTGTATTTGATGCTTTTACTTTAATCATATTATTATGTCAATCCATGGTAGTGTTCATGGTTGTGTGCAGCAAAGGAAATAGCAGGAAGGAATTTTTAGTACGTACTTTAGTAATAAAAACTAAGAAATTGCTGAACTGATCATGATTACAAAATAAAATGCTTGAAAAGAAAAATAAAACAAAATACAGAATTGGGAAATTATTAAAGTCATTTATCATGGAAACATAAATGCATAAAAGCAATGAAATCAATGTTGGAACAATAAATGCATTCACAAAGACAAAATGGAAATAAATGTACACTCTCTTTTTGTTTGTTAGGAGTGGCCCTTGCTCCTTTCCTTCAATCAAGTTTAACGCTTGAATTTAAACAACAAAAATTTCCCCTAAATCTGCTATTTATTGAATTGAAAGTGCACTTTTATAATGAATCAAATGACTAAAAACCAAACCACTAAATCTGAGTACATGATCTATTTTATACAAGAGATGTTCTAGTTATGTTAGGAGAGAGCTAGTTATTCCAAATGACTAAGTCTGCTTAACTAAATTCTAACTAAAGTAATGGCTATCTATTTTGGGAAATACATTAATGAAAGGGGCAATCCTTAAAGTGTTTGAATTGGAATCGTTCTTGAAAACTAAAGAGGAAATTTGTGATTGGATCCTTTGAAGGATTCAATCACTGTTGTAATATTCTTCAACTCATTAATGGATTGAGAGAATTTTGGTGATGACAAATCTTTAGTTCAGAGTACTTCATCCTCAAAGTTGGGCGGAATGTTTGCTAAGTTAATGGCATCAATTTATGTCCAAGATATGGTGTTTCTAGTTGTGATTCCAATAATTTGATTTATTTGCATATATGTGTGAAATTTCCTACTTTGGAGAATCAGGGTCAATGACCTAGATGATCTTGATGTGGTACTTTGAGTTCTTTATTAATGCAAAGGTGATTCCTGCACTAAGGTAAGTCTTGCGCCAACACATCAATTAGAGTCCTACACTAGTGCATGAATTAAGTCATGCACTCCATGTGATAACTCAACGCGCACTCTTCCAAAAGTGTATTTAATGTTTTACAACATATCTATTTAAGACATTTCTGAAAAAGAATTAACAAAGTAAAAATAACAAACATATGCACAATAATTCCTTCAAAATCATAGTAAAGTATTAAATATAAGAAGTTAACATTGTTCATCATGCACTATGACATCAAAATGGTATAAGGCTAAACATGAATTAAACATCACAAAATGGGGTTCATCACCCCACATGGCTAGGCATGAACATCCAACTATTTGACATGAGGAGGGTAATATGGGTGTAGGGGCAGAGGCTGAAGATGGTGGAGGTTATACATTTTCCACGAGTGATGAGGAAGTTTGGGGTTGTACAGATAATTTCAGGGGCTCCTATCAGATATATACGGAATGAGGAGGAGAGAGACTTACCTAGTCTTGTGATGGTCTATCCTTGGAGGAGGCAGGAGACCCATGGGATAGCGATGATGATGTGGGAGTAGGGAAAAAAAATTGGAGTGAATGAGAGAGGCATGGGCAGCCTAAGCTGCAGAGGAGAGGACGGAGCTAGGATTGGAGGAGGATCTAATGTTGGCAGGAGAGAAGGAGGCAACACCTAGAGGAGAGAAGGGTGGAGATGGAGGGGTGGCAATGGAGATAGCCCACTTATGGGTGGAGTTAGACATTTCCCATCATGAGAGAGATGCATTGCATCAAGGGGCTAAAAGATTGCGTCAAGAGAGAGACTTGGCTATATAGCAGAGAGACATGTATCGTAGATAGAGGGAGGCCTACACAGCTAGATTTGGAGAACTTAGACCTTTAGTTGCAGCATCAGGGATCGAAGCTCTAACAGCTTCACAAGGAGTCATCTAGATGGCTCTGTCGAGTATTGTATCACTAGAGCAGTAAAAGGCACTAGGTGCGGAGGTGCACTATTATGAGCGCATTGTTATATCGAGGCTACCAAATGTGTCACGATATGCAACATACCTAGTAGGGGAGTGGAGAGTAGGGATCTCAGTGTGACTAACACCATCTGGGAGCATGGCTAGTGTGGTGCAGCTGAGGTGAGATCTGGTTCCACAGGATAGAGGGGATGATGGACAGAGAGATGTATAGGTGCCTACCCCAGGGGGGCAAGGATCATAGTTCAAAGCGTCTAATATGTAGTTCACCACCTAGAGGGTGAACATTGTATATTGATTTTTGATGTATAGATTTTTTAGATAGATCTCATAGAGGCCTATTGTGGATGTATGGACACATTTCAATGAGGATGAGGATATGTATATGTATATATGTGTGTGTGTGTGTGTATATATGTATATTTATATATGATTTTGTTGTGGCTTATATGTGTTATGCGATGATCAATGTGATTATTTGATTATGTTATGGATGTTAGTGTAGATGATAGATGCATATTGATGATGTGATGATTTGATGGATATGATTAGATGTTGACATGGATATGATATACATTTGTATTAGATGACATGATAGATGCAAGATGATATGACTTGAATTAAAGTAGATGTGATTAGATGGGATGTATATATTAGATTAGATGTTGATGTTATATATGATGATAGGAATAATGAATTTGGATATGATTAGATATAGATGATGATGTTAGGCGTGATGAAGGTTTAAAATGTTTGAAAATTAGGAATATATGATGGATTGATAGATTGGATATAGATGTTAGACATAGACAAAATGATAATGAGATTAATTAGAGTAGATATGGGGTTAGGAGATAGTGACAATGCTTAAGAGAGTGTAATTATATAGGATGTGACATTGATAGGGTGTCCTATATGTGATAAAGTACACTTCCTCATAGGTACTATAATGCGTAGAAAAGATACATTTGAATTGGATTGGAGGTAAACGTGTGAAAAGAAACAACGCAAAGCATTACACTTGTAACCATTGACATGTATTAACATATAAATAATGGTAGTTAGTCAAACTTAAGATCATGAGGTAAAGATGGAATGTGTGTTTATAGACCCACTGTAGACAAAAAAAAAAGGGGTTAAGATGGAGATTGTACAAGGAAACTAGATTCTCCTTAGATAGCAGTCATATGTTTATGCCCCAGCTCTGAGAAATATGGTGCAGATGGGAAAGTTGGTCGATGTGGGAAGCTTTCTAAGTATTTTCTTGCTTTTGATATTTTACTTTTGATTTTAGAGATTTGGAAGGTTGATCAATGCAAGAAGCCTTTTACCAGTGCCATGATATAACAAAGTAGCCATCCTTCAAGGTAGTGGTCTACATTAGGATTTTTTGTTTTGATATTGACTTTTGAATTTATACATGACATGATAATATATGCACGATAGTTGTCCTTTAAGGGATCAATCTATACTTTTGACATTATTTTTGCTTTATATGAACAACTGTCCTTCGAGAGAGTAGTCTATTTTTTGGATATGATAGCTTTTGAATACGATCATGTACAATTTGGACTTTAGGATAAAGCAAGGGATAAATGAGCAAACCACTTGGGCAGGGGATGATAAGATGTACAAGTGACATTTGTGGGCCCTTATCATGTTTCCAACTAGATAGATAAGAGGGTTACAAATGTAATGATTGTGGGATTCCCACCTAGAAGGATGAACTTGTCCATAAGGAATATGTTATGAGTAGAACAGGTGTGCCCATATTCAAGATCATATATAGGATATTGATGGTAGACCACATATTTTCAAATCATTACAAATGAGAGATGGAAAGGCTGATGAGGGAGATAAAATCTTTGATATGACTAAGAATATTTTGGTAGGCATGTTAACGGTAGAAGGGTTGCAAGTGCAAGGAGTTGAGAGGTTACGTTTCCTAGTTTACCATCAAGAGATGTTAAATGATAGGCTCCAAACCCATACTTATGTGTGATAATGTATGGTCCAATCTAGTTGGGAGCAAACTTTCCACGTTGGATCCTTTCTAGAGTAGTGACTTTATGATTTTATTTTAAGACTAGGTCACCAATATTAAAATCGTATTCCTTGATATGTTTGTTGTAGGCACATTTGATGCTCTCTTGATAAATATGATGGTGTTAAAGATCGATTAACTGACACTCGTCTAAAAATTCAAGTTGTGTTAGATGCTCTTGACGATAGTTATTGCTAGAGATAAAGTTGTGGAGGGAAACCCGTAAGGATGGATTTGTACTTCAAGAGGAAGATCAACCTCTGAGCCATATACAATATAGAAAGGAGTAGTGCCCATAGAGGTACAAATGCTAGTCTAATGAGCCCAAAGGGAAAAGGGGATGTGAAGGTTCTAATTTTGACCTGATTTATCAATAATTTTGGAAAGGATGTTACATATATTTTTGTTAGTGGATTTGACCTAGCTGTTAGCTTGAGGTTAGTAAGAAAATGAGAAGCTAAGTTTGATATTGAAAGAGTGGAAAAGATTCTTGAGATCTTTGTTTTTGAAAGACTTTACGTTGTCCGTGATGATTTTATGGGGAATACCAAAGTAACAGATGATATGTTGATAGACGAAATCAATGATTTTGTTACCTTTGGTGGATGTGAGTGGAATGGCTTCCACCCATTTGGTGAAGCATTTAGTTACAGTGATGATAAAATGATGATGTTGAGAAGAACATGGATTGATGATACCAATGAGGTTAGGACCCCATTATGAGAAAGGCTAAAGATCTTGAGTTGGTTGCAAGACTTGGCTAGGGATGTAAAAAGATTAGAATGTTGATGACATTTGACACACTTCTTAAAATACTCACAACAATCTTGATTGAGGGTGGGCTGATAATAGCCCATATGGAGAATGCGTTCAGCAACTGCCAAACCAATAAAATTTCCACCACAGATGTCTTCATGGACCTCTTGGATGGCATGGGTAGATTTATGAGATTTAAGGCAATGTAGTAGAATACCATCAAACCCACGTTTGTAGAGGAGATTTTCAAGGATGACATAATAGTTAGTGTGTTGAACGAAATACCTCTTACTATTTTTTTATAGGTTAGAGAGGAGTTTAGATACGAATATATAGTCGAATATTTGAGGATATCAAAGATCTGATTGATTGGTGTCAATATGATTAACATGAGGAATCTCGTGGACATGAGATGGTTGATCAAGACGATGAACAATAATAGAAATCTTGGATTCCTCTGTTGCCCATGGGAATAGAGATGCAAGAGATGTTATCGTATATGTGAAATGATTATATGACTGAGGGATAGTTTGGATGGTATAATTAATTGAAGGCCTCAAGAAGAAAATTGATTATGTCCGTAAATTTTTTAAGGACTTCATTTTTACATTGATAAGTTCCTTTCACTTGATCAATGATGAGATAAGAGTCACCATAGATATCAAGAATTTGGATGCTAAACATGACAGTGGTTTTGAGACCCAAGATGAGGGTTTCATACTCAGCCATGTTGTTAGTGCATTCCAAATTAAGCTTGTAAGCAATGGGGATAGGAATATCCCAAGGAGGAATGATAATAACACCAATACCTCCCCCTTGTCGACTTTTAGATATGTTAAATAAGAGTGTCATCCGGAGGGGAGAAAATTCATGATCGATGGAGAAGATAGACTCGTCAGAGAATTTTTCATGAGGAATATGATTGTCAGGAAGAGGAGCTTTGGCTAGTTGATCAGCGATAACCTGGCCCTTGATAGATTTCTGAGAGATAAACTCTAGGTCAAACTCGATCATGAGCATGATCCATCGAGTGATTCAATCGTTGTGATAAGGTTTTGAATGCGTGGTTTTAAGATGATGAAATTAGGTGACCATATAGGTTTTGTGACTAAGGAGACAATGACAAAGTTTAGAGGTAGCGAAGAAGAGAGCACAACACAACTTTTAAGCTTCAGTGTAGCAAGTATCATTATCGTGAAGGGTGCAACTGATGTAATAGGTGTCTTTCTCCCTACCCTATTCATCACGATGTGCCAACATGGCAACCAAAGCATGATCAATGGCAGAGATGTAAAAATAGAAAGGATCCCCCTCACATTAAGGTATAAGCATAGGCGTGGAAAACAGATACAGCTTGAGATCATCAAAGGCCTTTTAGAAAATTTCATCCCAATTAAATTTGATATCTTTGCGAAGAATATGGTGAAAAGGTTGGCAATGGTTAGAGAGTTGCGAGATGAATCAATGGATTGATTAAAGTTGACCTTGAAGATTGTGAAGCTACTTTAGATTACAAGGAAGAATCTCAAGGATGGCCTTGATTTTAGCGGGGTCAAATTCAATACCCCTAATAGAAATGATGAAGCTAAGGATTTTTCTAGTTATAACTCCAAAAACACACTTGGTTGTATTCAGATGAAGGAATAATTGGATAAGATGTGTGAAGAGGATTTTAAGGAAATAAAGATGATCCTACTGATGCTCAGATTTACCCAAGAGTTCATTGATGTAGTCTTCTACAGTTTTGTGTTTAAGGTCATGGAAGATGTAAGTCACAGTGTGCTAATATGTGGCCCTTGCATTTTTTAAACCAAAGGGCATGACACTACAATAAAAGGTCCCCCAACGAGTGATGAAAGAAGTCTTATGTTGATCTTCAGGTGCAATGAGGATCTTATTGTAACCAGAAAAGTCATCCATAAGAGAAAGAATTTCATGCCCAATGGTGAGGTCAACAAATTGATCGATATTAGGAATAGGAAATTCATCTTTAGGGTAGGTGATATTTAAATCTCAAAATTTGGTACAAATACGGAGCTTTCCAGAGGCTTTGGAAATGGGTACGATGTTGGAAATCCATTGTGGATAATCGATAGGTACAATGGAGTTAGCTGAGAGGAGGTGTTGCAATTCTTCTTTGACAAGGAGGGAAACATGAGGATACATGCAATGAAGTTTTTGCTTAACCCTATTAGCATTAGGGATGGTGGCAATGTTGTAAATAGATATAGAAGGGTCAAGGCCTGACATGTACATGTAGGATCATGTAAAGGTTTGACTATTATTAGAGTGGAAGGTGGTGAAAGAATCAAGCTCTTGAGGATCAAGGGATTGACCCACTTTGAGGATGCGGGGATATTGTGGATTCTCAATGTTGATGTTGGTGATGGATTCATTGAGAAGAGTGGATGTGTCCAGAGGTAAGGACTTATGAAGATAGGAATCCTCTGCCCCCATATAGGAAATAATGGAATCAGTCATCGGTACATTGAAGAATGTCAATGGTAAGGGAATATTCCTTTACCATTTCAAGAAATTGAAGAGGAAGGGACCTAGTTTCACCTCCACACCGATAAGTGAATAGTCCCAAAGTGATCAAAAGCTAGAATAAATGGACACAATATTATTTGTATCCATGGCTTTGTTGGATAGGGAAGAGTTGGATGAGGTGTCGACATTCATAGGAGATGAAGACAGAGAAGATGCTAGAGAGTCGGTGGATTTCTCCTTAAACCCTAACCTAAACTTTTCATGGGGCTTACAAGATTGGTTAATGATAAGATCATGCATTCCTTATTCCTAACACCCCATACCAAATCTTTTTCATGCGTTACAATGAAGGTAAGTGTAGGCAAAGGATTTGTTATAGAGGAAATCAAATCCATTGGTGTATGGCTTGGTGTGAGGTTAAGTGTCGATGTGAGAAGAAGGGCACTCAATACCACTATAGATTAGATTGGTTCAAAGATGAGGTGGTCCAAAGGGGATGATTTCCCGATAGTAGGTTGGTACAATGGATCTTTATCAAGTCTTCCAAGTTGATTAGGTGTAGGAAGAGCATTGAAAGAAAGGATGCGATATTCCCCCAATGAAGTATGTTGCATCACATTGTCTATAGATTCATTATTCGATAGATTAGATACAGGGATGAATGAGCTAGTAGATGCTTGAGATGAATCTTGTTTAGGGAAAAGACTTATCATTTGGTCAGTAAATCATGTGACATGCTTTGAAGGGTGGAATATCTATGGGGAGTGTTAGGATTTTCCCTTCATGCTCATATTTGATGCAACGATGGAGAGTGGAAGGGACACAACACATGGCACAGATCCATGCTCGTATGAATAAGAATTTATGAATAGGATCTAATGGGAGTTTCTTATGAGGGGGTTATGTGGGTTGTGGATGAATTGGATAGGGAAGTTGTAGATGAAGGTAGAAGTGGTGTTTTGATTTTATGAGGTTTTGTGGGTGCTTTTAATTCTGACTTGGTCTTGGGAGAAAAGGAGATGGATGGTCATAATTCTGATTCAAATTATGGGGAAATAATATGTGGCTTTGATTTAGGTTTAGTGATGATATGAATTTTGGAGGAAGGGGTCAACCCTAAAATAGATGGTGGCATACCTAGGATTAAGGATGAGACATTAGATGACTTGGAGTGATGGGGCTTGGAAGGAGATGATTCCAAATTTTTGTGTGGGTGAGTAAGATATTTATGAGCAAGTATGTTGAGGTTTTTAGGTTTTGTTGTGAAGGTTTTCCATTAGCGGGAATAACAATGATCTCTATAGGGGGATGGTCCTTAGAGGTAGGTTTCGATGATTTGGATGCAAATTTTGTGGATATGGGAGTTGAATGTGAAGGGGATGTTTGCATAAAAAGGTTTATTAAGATGGGAGGAGGCCTTGGATTGTATATATTTTATAGGTGTTGATGTGGGAGGTATTGATGTGGGTGATGTGGATGAGATGGGAATATCATTCATGATTATATGAGGGGGAGATGTCTACTTTGATGTGGGAGTGGTTATAGGCATAGATGTGGTGATGGGTAAAGGAATGGAAGAGGACATAGAAAAAGGGCTATGTGAGGAGGATTGTGTGATAAGTATGGGGATATGCGTGAGTAGGGAGCTAGATGTAATGGGCGTTGAAGTGGTAGATGTAGATATGGATGAAGAAGTAAATGTGATTAGATTGGATGTGGTTGGAAGGATCATGGGTATAATTAATGTGGATACAATGGATGTAGATATGGGTATGGATTAGGTAATATTACAGAAGAATCTGAAATATTCAGGGATGCAGTGGATGAAGGAATTGTAGGTGTAGGTGATGATGTTAACTCTTGGCTTAAAGTATTGATTATATGGGCATTGGGTGCCTGAGATGTAAGAGGAGTCTGATTATTTGGTGACTGGTTAGGGAAAGGTTGTTTGAAGACATTGAGGGCATGATTAGTAGGTGCATTGGGGTTATCTAGTTAAAGGTCACCACTGTCTATGAGATGATGTACAAGATCTTTAAATGTGTGACACTTTTCAATGTCATGACTGCAGACTTGGTGATATTTGCAATAGCGTTCCTCACAATACCATGTGGGTTTTGGTTGTGAGTCATTAAGAATTTAGATAAGAGGAAGCTGGATGGGATGCACAACCACTAACTTGTAGAAAATAGAACTATAGGATTCCCTGAAAGGGGTATAGTTGGGGGTTGGTCTGGGAGCCCTTTGCAGAGGCTCAGTATGGGATGTAGACAAGGAGAAATATTTGACTACGATACCATTAGCCACATATTTTAGATTTATCACCATGGGCAGATGATTTAGTGAATTTAGGTTCTGGTTTATTGGATCAGAGTTTAACATTACCTTGCTCGAAGTTCAAGTTTATGAGTCACAATTAATGCCTCTTCAAAAGTTTGGAAGGATTGGATCTAAAGAGTGGAGGAAACATGTTTCGCACAAGACCATGAAAAGATTTCAATTAGTTCAGTTTATGGAAGGGAGAAAGATAATTGATTGTTTATGCCATGACATCTAACGATGAAATCTGTGATAGATTCATCATCAAATTGTCTAATAGCATAGACATCTGTAATGGTGATTTTACGTGTAATGTTGATAGAAAAATACTCTAGGAAAAGTTGTGCAAGTTGAGTGAAGGAGAATAGATAATGTTGAGGAATGTCATTATACCAGTCTAAAGAAAGGCCGACCAACGACATAGGGAATGTATGGAGTATAAGATCTTGTTCGTGAGTAATAAGGTAACATGCGTGCCTAAAGGCACAAAGATTCTATTGTGGGTCCTCCTTAGTGTTAAACATGGAAAATATTAAGAGCTCCCAGTGTGGTGGATAGGGTTTTATGAGAACTAATGGAGTTATGGGCTCATTACAGATTTGTTTGTAAGAGAAGGTGGTTTGAGACCCCAATCTAATGACTTCAAGGTTGGCCATTCTACTTAGAAAAGCGTGAAGAGGGTCAGTAGATGTGTGAGGATTAAAGACAAATGGATGAGGTTGTGGAATATAGGAGTTAGATGGGTGAGGTTATGAATGAGATTGATATTGTTGTGGATAAGTAGGTGTTTGAGGGGGTGGTTGATAATGGGAAGATTGTTGAAGGGATGTGATTGAATGGGTTAGGAAATAGGATGTTGTTGATCGGTAGGGATGTAATTGGACATATAAGTTTTCATTTTTTGTTTTTGAGTAATAGGGATGCTATATTGACCTTACATGGGGTAAATGGAGACATAAGTATGGGGTGGTTGAGATGCTCGAGTATAATGATTACGAAAGATGTAACGAAAGGCACCGTGAAGGGGAGGTTGATGAGTTTGGGTAGAATCTGAAGGACGAGGTTACAAGGTGATGATGTTTTTGTGGACATGGGATGTAGAGATGGGGACCAAAGTTTGATCATGTTGTTTGGGTGGTGGAAGGAGTAAATGAGACTCATGCAATGTTTAGGTAGGTTTACTAATGATGACAGTGGATGAAGAAGTAACGAGGATGGAGGAATTGGGTGTGGTGTTGATACGAGGAAGATTGGGAGGAATAGGGACCACCAGTTGAGTAGATTGGTGAGTATGGGGGGTTATAAAGGAAGATTGCTAGGATCCAAGCTCATGTTGTGCCATGGAAATATCATTCATATCTCTAGGGAAGAACACAATGAGTTATGATATGAGGACTTGGGTAGACTCGAGGTGAAAATGATAGCCATAATTTTTTTGAAGAGAAGGTTCGTTGATGGGGAGATTGGTATATTTACGAAGAAGGTAGTCATGAAGAGCAACTGGGTTGGCATCGAGGAGCTCTTTGAATTACACACATCCACGAGGAATGGTAGGAGGCCCAAAATTCTATAAGGATACGAAAAATGGAGGTGTATCCGGTCTAGAAGGGACGAAAAAAAGGGGTTAATCTCAACATGGGGGTTATTTTGGATAGCTTGGGACTTATGAAGGGGAGTGATGTGAACCATAGGTTGGGTAACTGAAGAAGAAGTGACCAAGGGAGTGCATGAGATAATATAAAGGGATGAAGTTTTTTGGGAAGGAATGTTGGAGGTAGGAATGTTGCTAGATGTATTCCATATTTCTTACTTGATAACATGTAATAACAGGCATGAAACAATGAAACAAGAAACTATTCTTATTTTTAATATTTCAAACAAGTCACACAACAGAGTTTTTATTATCTTGCTTATTATAAGAATGTGAGAAAGAAAAGAAAATGGGTTCAAAGGAGAACCTAATAAAAGGCAAAAACTATGGTTGGTGTCCTCGATATACCTGAAGGTACATGAGGCTCAAAACTGTGATGACTATTGGTATGGGGCCTACCCTTGCACTTCATGCATCACAGCAATAGGGGTGTTAGGCGCTTAGCCAATATACCGATAGTAAAAAAATTATTACGCAACTAGAACACCGCGATGACTTTCCTATTGGGTGATGAAATCCCAATAGTTCCACTTGGAAGAAGATGTTTAAGATGTGTAAGTTGGTGTGTGAATTTTGGATGTGTGTGGAATAAGTGGATGAAAATAATTGACCTCCTAATTAAACTATGTTGTCAAACAAGTATGAAGAGGTTATTTTCAAGTCCAAAATTGAAATGTGAGATTTAATGAAATAAAGCAAATAAATAAGGGAGAGAGATGCAAAAATAGCAAATAAGGAAAAAAGAATAATACCTAGATAACGTTATTTTTCATTTTTATTTTAGCAAGTGTGTTGTAGATCCAAGCAAGCAACCCACCATGTATGTAAGAAAACAAATCTCTCACCTAAGAGGTTAGTAGAAAGAGAGGAATGGAAGATGGAAATGAAAATGAAAAAAAAATAAAAGAACTCACTAAAGAAGGGTGGGTCCCATCGGGCATGCCAGAATGTTGAACTGATTTTCTTGTTCCTATTTCAAATTAGTGAAATGGTAATAAAGAAAACAAGAAACACCAATAATGAGAGGGTTTAAGGCTACCTCTGAATGAGATGATGATGGATACAGGCGCAAAATATCCTCCTCGTAGCAAGCTTGATTACCTGCATAACAAAGAGAAACTTAACACAAAATGGATTAGTAGATAGGATGGTGGGTTTCTTGAAAAAGCTTGTCTCGATAAGTGAAAACTTCCTAGAATGGATGTCAACCAATTATGATATAAAATAAGGATAAAATGATAATGGATAAACGATATGACATAACAAAATCTGAACTGAAACAAAGAATCTGAAATGAATTAGATAAGATAAAATACAAACTGACAATAGTAAATGATGGAAAACTGAACCAAACCTAATCGATTCGATGATAACCCAAGACTGATGGACACAATCAACAATGAGTGCAGCAGTACAAACCAAAAATAAATATAAAGAAGGTAGAATTGAAGGAAGTTGTTTTAGAGTTGATGTGGAACTGATATTGATACATAGATGATGCAAGGAACTTGGATCTGATGGAAATAGAAAGGATGCAAGAAAATTGATAAATTTGATGATAAAAGTGATAAATGTTTCTCAGTTTGACAGAGAATGGATGTGATGCAAGGGAAATTTGAGGCAACAAGTGTGTGGAATGGAAAGATTGGTAGATTTGAGGGACTGTGGGATCAAAAAGTTGATAAATGGCATAATGGATGACAGGAAATCAAATAGATGTGGACCAGGTCGACGATGACTAGGCTGATTTGACGATGACTGGGAAGGTATCTAGGGTTTAAGGGATGAAAGTGGATGGAAATGATGATCTGTAAAAAGAAATAGAAGATGGTTGATGTAGGGGAAGAGCTTCGAGATGGTTGATGAACTTGCAAGGCTGATGCACAATAATGACAGGATGGTAATAGGGGCTCCAAACATGCAAAATAATGATACCAAGTAAAGAAAGAACTTAAAATCTCTAAAGGTGATGTAAGAGATCTCTAAAGTAGCTCCAAGGTGGTGATAACAGCTGTAAAAAAGAGTAAGAAATGAAGCCAAGATCGTAAGAAATCTCAAAATCTCAAAAATTACATCCTGGTTAGAGGAGGGGTAGGGTCGTATTTATAGGGTCGACAACAACCCGGATGGGTCATCGGAATCTATGGCAATCCATTGATTTGGGTGGTGGAAATGTGATTAGCTTAATGCAAATAACCCCTATGTGATAATATTAGGGTTTTGGGTGATGAATATGGGTTAGGGGTGCTTTGGAATGATAATAAGTGGCTAAGAGATAATAACACATTAAATGAAGGTAGATGAGAACATAGGGATGGTAAATAGAGTGTTTAGGGAGGATAAAAAGGGGGTTAATAAATAGGTTTAGGGACAGTTAAGGATGATTAGGGATTAATTAAATGGGATTAGGGGTGAATTACAGGAAATAAAATAGATGATGGGGTAAGGTAGGAAAGTGGTAAATCCGAATAAATAGGAAGAGAAATATGTATATGAGGAATGATGACAAAGCGGAGAGGGTGCAGGACGAGGGACATGGGATACCGAAAATTGGTGTCTACAAGTATAGTCCTTGTAATTGTGATACTTGTAAATAGTAATGAATGGTTAAGAGTAATATTATTGCTTGGATTCCGCTCTCGGTTTGATGGATTTTTACTAGTGGATTTTTTTCTTCTTGTTGTTTCGTTAAACTGAACAGACATATTTCTAGGACGCTATTTATTAAACATGGAAATCCTCATTTTGGGAAATTGAGTATAAGTTAAACATTTGGAATGATAGACTAGAAGTGATATGGATCATGATTTGAAATATGTAAAGATGATGACCTAACCTCTAGTGTAAACTAATACATGTAAAAGTACAATGTGTATTATAATACTATTTATGAGATGATATAGTTCCCCTATGTTGATTTAATGAAATAATGTTAGGATCCTTATGATGACAATGCTTGTGGGTGGTATGGGACATTCACAAGGGTTGTCAATTATTTGTGTCCCATATCTACTTTGTCTTTATTTTTATGATCATTTTGGAGAGCGAAATAGAGATCTCCTATTGTGGAATGTGAATGGCAGTACTTAGAGAGATGTTGATATGAGTTAAGGACTGATTTATACAGATGGGCAAGTTTTCCTAATGTAATTTTCACATATGAAAAGTTAGGAGTTAGCTTGGATAGACTCGAGGTCTTCCCCGTGATTAGTCATTAGGAGATTATTTCATTCTCTAGTTCATTGTCATATTTTATTAGGAATGTGTACTTATTATTATCCTAAGTCTTTTTTGTCTAAAAATCATATTCGTTACTACTATTATTTTAGGATGTTTTATTCCTACCTTGTTCATAGGTCTACCATTTTTTGGTAACTATATTACACATGGTATTTCTCTCTTACCTTATTAATTACTTGTGTCTTCCTTCTTGTGAAGGGTGGGGCCAGTCTCATTTTTTGAGAGGTGTGCAAGGATCCGTAAGGCTTGTGGTTGGAGGTAAAACGCTCCCATGATAATATTTCACTCATTTGCATGAGCTCAACATTGGATGGATCTCTAGCGAAGGTGACAAGTATTATGGTATCATAGTTGTGATATATTGTATTCATGATTCTTATTGTATTATTGTATTTGAGACAATTGAATTTACAGATTGTATATTTGTAACCTACGGTAAACTGAACCACATATAATGTAATTGATTATAAGTGATTAATAAATGAAGACATGTATATTGAATCCATATCAACCATTATATATTACAAACTATATGGATTTAATCACTTGTTCATTTGAAATAAATTGTAACACAATATACAAGGAATAAACCTAGGTATTAATCTAACACATATAGCTTGAGAATGAGTGGAACTATATTCTTTTGTATAACTTATCATGGACTTGTAACAACGTCAAAATTTATAAGCTGAGATCATGGATGCATTATGATTAAGGAAATAAATGAACCTATTTAAATGTAATTATACTCATGATCTTGTTCACACTATTAAAATAAATGGAAATGAATGCACATGTTAATGGATTAATTGCAATGCCTTAGTTTATTGGATGAACAATTATCTGTGAAATTGTGTAGGTATTTGTACTTAATATGTTATGCATGGGTAGTTCAATTATGTTATAACGAAGTAAATTATACAAGTTAAAATGAATGACACAAATTAATCTATTATGAGAGATAACTTTGATTTACTTGTAATGCTATTATATTTCTTCATACATGTGTTTATTTGATTAAGTGTGGGACTAGGAAGTTGAGAGGCATAGATTTGTGTCCCAATTGTGTAAATCAAAATTCCAGTTAAAAAAAATTATGGTGTGTTTTATGGTCACTTGCCCAAGGGTTTGCTACAATTGAATCTCCATTTTTTAGATTGAGCGAGTGAAAAGACAAAAACATAGGTTTGTAACACATAAGATAGGTTTGACAATGATATTGACTGAACCCCATGAACCTATCTAGATCGCATGCACGTCACCTAATATTTCTTGAGTATCTTGACAACACCATGATCTACGTTTATGTCCATTTTGAGTACTTTGTCACACATTCTAATCATGTAATTTGTTTCCTCTCTATAACCCTAATGCACTAATAGTACCTTATTGATTTATCATTGTAAATATGTTGGTAAATGTATGAGTAAAATAATTTAGAGATGTTTGGGTTGTTTATTCTAGTTCTAAATTATCATTATTGCTAAGTATATTAAATTGGTAACAAAACCCTAATTTTGTATTACACACAAAAGACTTAACATTGTTGGGTTTGAAATTTTAAAGCAATCAGAAAGGAATTAGGGTTGGAATCAAGCGTAATCAAGAATATAAATCAAACATTTATATTTAAGAACATACACAACAATCAAACTCTAGGATGCACAAGATTCACTAAAAAATAAAACCTTAGGAGGTGTAAGGTAATTGAGGTTCGCCGAATTGTAGTATAAAAATGAACAACCTCTAATTAAGCATCCACAATAAATTTAAAATATAATCAATAAGCATCCACGATATTGTTTAATCAAACATGCAAGAAAATATGGGGAGTGTAAGCCTCTTATCTTGTTTATATATTGTCACAAATCTATCTTCATAATATGGACCTAAAACGAGCACACATAATTATTCCATATGCCTCACTATAATTCGAAGCTAAACAAAGCAATATGTGAGTACCCTACTAATAATCTCGATGGGATGTCAAAACCACACAAATACTCATGGAAAACCACTATCACCTAAAATTCAATCTTCCTGGTATGTTTACATGCTTCTTTTCTTTTCTTCCATGCCTTAATTATGCCAAGAGGCGTTCTATAATGACATGCAAGGCTATAAAGGAGTGTATTGTTCACTTTTATTCTCGACATTAAATTTGACGTTCATTTGACCGTCATGTGACAATTCATTCATAAATTTGACTTCTATTGGACTGTCACTTAAATAATTTTGTTTCTTTTTATTTGGATAAGTCAATTAAAAATAATAATATCTTAGCTATATAGTAATGTTTGGGTCTTTTTTCCTTGAATAGATATTTTTGAGACCAACACAATTGTGTAGCTAAATTATCCCGTTTACCACAAATCAATGAGAAATTGAGAGAGAATTTAATGAAGTTGTTGATTAATGAGGTATATCAAAAATAAAACCTAAAAACATTGAATTTGATATCTATTGATATATTTCATATAGATACATTTATTATAATATACTTATTATATTATATTTATTTTTAATTGTTACGTTTTTAGTATATTATACTACACTTGCATAGTTAAATAGGTGCCTCATGATTGATATCTCTCGACGTATTTTAGATAGATGTATTTAAGATATCTATACTTAATATAAAAAAAGTGTTGTTTTTTTTCAAATAAATGTATTTAAAATATTTGTACTTGTAAGATGATAAATTATGTCTTGTAAATATTTAAATAGTATAGAAAAATGTTAATTTATTTCAAATAAACGTATTTAAGATATTGCAAATAAATATCTTTATGCCGAGAGGCGTTCTACAATGGGATGCAAGGTTGTAAGGGAGTGTGTTGTTCACTTTTTATTCTCGACATTAAATTTGACTTTCATTTGGCCATCATGTGGCCGTTCATTCAAAAACAAAGTCAATCAAAAAATAGTAATCTCTTGGTCATGTAGTAATGTCTGGGTCTTTTTTCTTGAATGGATATTTTTGAGACTCATAATTGTGTAGCTAAATGATTTCATTTGCCACAAATCAATGGGAAATTGATAGAGAATTTAATGAAGTTGTTGATTAAAAAGGTATGTAAAAAATCAAACCTAAGAACCTTGAAATTGGTATCTATTAATGCATTTCATATAGATACATTTGTTATAATGTACTTATTATATTATATTTATTTTTAATTGTTACTTTTTTTGGTATAGTTATACTACATTTGCATAACTAAATAGGTGCCTCATGATTGATATCTCTCGGTGTATTTTAGATAGATGTATTTATGATATCTATACTAGTTTTATGTTCACAAGTTGTTTCAATAGCTAGCTCAAATCCATAACATAGTGCGATTTTGTCTCAACCTTACCCAATTTCTAGAAAAAGACATATTTTCTCTTCTCACTTTTGTCTTAGGATATTCCACCTTCATGTCTCGCATCTAAGTTGGTGTTATCTAGTTCTTAATTGAATTATGAACATTTCCATTCTCCATTTTATTTTTGCCCCTCTTTCTACATATAATCAAAAGTACACTTCTATTACTAATATATAAAAACACAATACTAAAGATACAAAACATTAGGTAAAACAGAATCACACCCTGAAATACAAATTAAACTATACATGCCTCAAACTAAAATCACCTCATATCAAAACTTATAATTATAATTATGATTAAAAAACTAGTAACAAAATGCTCTGCAACTCTGGCGAAAAACTGGAGTCAAATCTTCTAGGGTTTCCCCCTCCTAACCATCATATCGCAGCCTTTTTGGGCTCTACGGGAATTTATTGCTATAGTCTCTCTTAGGGTTTCTCACCCTTTGGGCATCCCCTATATAATGACTTCACCATATTCAAACCTGATTGTTTCAACCGCGGCAGGAGATAGTGGAGCAAGCAATGACACCACTGGTGAAGCACCCCAGGAAGTTCGTCTCGAAGGTTTTTCACGAGGTAATCTCTCTCCTCTAGATGTAGTTTTTCCCATTCCTGAATTTAATGTTGCTTATCAATGGTTAAATTTTTTTTCCTCATTGGGTATTTTGTGGGTTGAATACCCTCTGAAAGCGTGCTCAAATCCTGGGCTAACACAATCTGGACCCCTCATGGGGTCTGCCCGGATAACGTTCAAAACATGACTAAGGCTTTCTTTCTTTTTCATTTCTTTGACCCTGCTAATGCGCCCAATATTTTGGATAATCAAGCCACTTGGTAAGTTTGTAACTTATTGCTTGTGTTAACACCCTGACACAACGACTTTGTGGTATCTGAATATACCACCCTTAAAGTGCGTATTTGGATTGAATTTCCTAGCCTTCCTTTGCCATGTGTGCATTTTCTGCCACAAATTTCCACTTCGCTTGGGCGGGTAGTATGCTTGGAAGCCGATAAGTTTTACCATACTCATCCCCAGAAGCGAGTATGCATGGAGATTGATCTCTCGCAGGATCTCAAAGAATTTGTGGATATTCAAATGGGCGATAAACACTACTCCCAGCGGGTCATGTATACCAATCTAACCAACACTTGCTTTTGTTGTCAAGCGATCTGATGAAAAGATCATAGATTGTCTGCTTTATGTCCCCCGCAACCACCCTATGGCCAAAACAACACCCGAGCCAAGTCAAACCCCAACAAGAGGAAGGTTGGCAATTTGTCGGGGGCCGGCGAAACAAGAACAAAGCCCAGCAATCCAAAGCCGTTGGCTCCCATGGCCATCGGGAACCAACTGTTAAGGAATAATTTCTCAATAATCTCAGCTAAGAAGCCTACAACTGTTGCCAAGGAACCAACTGTTGTTATTTCAGCTACCCCATTACCAAAGTATTCCAGCACGCCCCTTGCGGCATCGGTTCTCATAGACTAGACCAAATTGTGTTTCTCATGTCCCCATCCTGCATTCAGTTCCATTACAGCTGCCAAAAAACTCACAAGGGCCTTCCAAATGACCCCTAAGTCAATCTCACATCTCCTAGGACCATATCCCAGCACGCAGTGTGGATTCCATCAAAGCAGAATACAATATTGAGTCCGCTGAATGGAAAAAAATTGATCTATAGGATTTTTTGCAGCATAATGTTACTCATTTCCTGCACAATCAATATGATGCCCTTGACGGCTTGGAGGATGGGGATATGGCTCTTGACCAACGTTTCCCATGAATTGTTTATCTTGGAATGGTAGGGTTCTCATTAAATCTTCTCGTAAGTATGTGGTGCGTGAAACTCAACAATGATGTGTAAATCTAGACGTTTTGTTTTTGCAGGAAGTAAAAATTCTAGGTTTTTAGTTGCAGATGGTATGAAAATCCATCTGGCCTAACCACTTGGCTTTCTGTAGTAATCATGAAGTAGGACATGGGGGATTAATTTTGCTTTTTGCTCCTAAATGGCAGCCCTTATTAATTGACCATGGAATCAACCCCACCAACAATGCCATACGGGTCCTCTTTAATATTGAGGGCTTCCCTTTTGGGCTCATTAATATTTACACCTCAAATGATGTGGCCGAAAGGGATGATCTGTGGTGGTGGATAGCCAACTCCATTCCTAATGCCTACTGGGTAATAAGTGGATATTTTAATATGGTTGAATCCCCAAATGATAAATGTGGTCACCTGTCTATGAGGTGGACACCTGGTGAAAGGGAAGCATGGTACTTCATGCAAAATAAATTTAGATTCTTTGATCCTAATGCATTTCGCTTTCCCACCTCTGTAGTTTGGTACATGTAGTCCAATCTTCATGGGGGGCAGATTGTGTCCTTAAACGGCTTGACAGGGCCATGTTATCAGCTCATTTTTTTTTTTGAGTTTGATAGCATCTATTCCATGCTAGTGGAGGTTATGCCTGACATTGTCCTTTCTAACCACTCTCCTATATGATTTTGTATCTGTTGGCATGATGTATGCCCATTTTGTCATAAAGGCCAATTCTTTCGTAATACTGCCCTGATGCAGCATGACCCCACTATCAATCATATCAAGCGGATTTGGAATTTAACTCCACGATTGAGTCACTGTCAGTGATTTAATCCACTTATGCAAACCAACTGGTTATAATGGTGGGAAGATGCACTGACTTGGACTACCAGATTTCTTAAAATCTACGGTTGTTAGCTGGCAAAAATTTGGCACCGCTAACACCTCAACTCTTAGTCGGGCGATGATGGCGCTTCAAGGAGATCCATTCTCTGACACTTTGCAACTACAAGTTGCAACACTTTGGCATCAAATCCAAATTATAGACAACTAGAATGTCGGAGGCTCTCAGTTCTGAGCTCGAATGCATTGGCTCAAGATTAGAGATTGGGTCTTGAAAGAATTCGTTCTTTCTCTCTGATCTAGAAAGTCTTCTCAACATATCCGAGCTATCATGGACAATGAAGCTCAAATTACTGACCCGCAACTCATGCTTCAAGCCTTTATTCACCATTATAAGCTCGTCTTTCAAGCTCAGCCACCCTCCAAAGCTCATTGAGCCGCTCTTGACCAATGTTTTGGGGTTGTGCCACGCAAGCTTTCATAGGCTCAGAAGATGATATGCGAAAGAATGTTCTCCATTGATAACCTCCCTGAAGCCACTATGCAAATGGCTAATGATAAAGCATTGGGCTACAATGGATTCCCTTATGAATTCTATAAAGCTCTTCGGGATTTTTTCGGGCAAGACCTTCTTTAGATCTATCTTGAAGGGTTTCAAAACCAATCCCTATGGCCACACATTAATAAGGGAAACATTAAATTTATCCCTAAGCAAGGAGATCCCAAGCAAATCACTTGTTGGTAGCTGATTACATTGTTGAATGTCCCATACAAAATCATTTCCAAAGCATTAGATTTGCGATCACGCAATCTTCTACCTGTTATTATTTAGCCAGAGCAAACAGGCTTCATATAGGGGCATTTCATCCTTGATAACATCATTGCGGTTTGGGAAGGCATGGAATGGGCTTGCAGATCTCATCAGGGTGTCATGTTTATCAAGATTGACTTTGAGAAGGCTTATGATCGGATTGAATGGTCTTTCATTCTTGCCATGCTTCAGGCCCTTGGCTTTGGACCCATTTTTATTCAATCTGTCAATATGCTCTTTACAGATGCATCTGCTCAAATTTCTATCAATGGCCTTAGCTCAGAGCCCTTTGGAATTTTCCGATCTATCAGAGAAGGTTGTCCTCTTTCCCCTACACTTTATGTATTGGCGGTCGAAGGCTTTGGTTATCTCTTAGCCCATGCCAAAGCCCAAGGTCTTGTCTATGGGATCTCGCTACCTGATGAGCCCAATTCTCAGCTCCTCAATGGGTATTTTACGAACGATTCCTTCCTTACGCTTATCGAGGACAAAAACAACATTTGCAATGCTATGGAATGCTTGGATACTTTTTGCCTAGCTTTTGGCTCTTCCATTCAATGGCAAAAAACTCAATGCTACCGGTAATATTTCCTCCTTGCACTGGACTAGCTTGCCACATTTGACTAGAAAATTCTACAGCATGGTGAGATTTTCAAATTTCTAGGTATTCCTTTTTCTTTTCAAGCCTCCCGGACTGATTTATGGCATTATGTCATTCAACGGGTGGCAAAAAAACTGGAATATTGGATTACTAGGCCTTTGTCTTTGGTTGGAAAATTCCAAATTTTCTCTAAAGTTCTTGTTGCTACCCATGTCTACTACTCATCTTGTTGGGTTCCTTCCAAGGCCTCCATTCAAAAGCTTGAAAAGTGACTCAAAGATTTCTTATGGGCTAATGCATCTATTGGCAAAAGTTTTAATTGAGTGACATGGGATATATGTTGTTTGCCTCATAACTCTGGAGGCCTCAGGCTTATTCACATTCAACGCCAAGGGAAAACTCTCTGTGCTAAGTGGATTATCATAAGCATCACTGACCAAGTAGCTTAGAAAGTTTTCATACGACATGGCATTACAAAAGGCTCCCCTTATGGTCGCCCTGCATGGAAAGGATTGGGGTTTGTCAATTTGTTCATCACTCCAGTGTTTGTCAAAATTGTTGGCACTTTTGTACTTAAAAGTATCTGGAAAGTGTGGGAATGTGTCAAACCCTGGCTTTTATGGAAAGGATATGACTTTTGCAATGAGTTATCTCTTAACCAACAATCTCTCTGGTGGTCACCGATTTTTCAATCCCAAGCTCAATGCTTAGCAGAGATCTCGGGAATCTCTGTGCTCAAATTCTTCAAGCGCAAAATTCACATCATCGAGGACTTATTTTGCAAGAACACACAATCTTGGTTATCTTAGCTAGATTTTAAAGCTATGTTTCGGCTTTCCAACCAAGATCAAGATACTTTCAATATTGTGATCAATTTGGTTCCTGATCACATGCTGCATAAGATTGTTATGCAGTCCTCTCGCCCTTGGTGGATAGACTAGAAGTGGTATGTTGATACTCCTTTCTTCAACTACAAAGACAACAAAGGCTATTGATGGCTTTCACCCCATTTTCCCATAGTGGACAAACTTAATACTCATTGGGGAATCCATGCCACTCTGTCTACCTGAGGTAAACGATTTGAGACTATTTGGACTATATGTGTGGAGCCCAAAATTTCTCATTTTCTTTGGTGTATTCTACACCAAGGCCTTCCTATCGGGGCCCGTCTTGTTCAAATTGGGATTCTAGCTCCCAAATGCCCCTTCTATGGGCATCTGGAAACGCTTTTGCATGTCTTCTGGTTCTGTCCCAAAGCTCAAATTGCCTAGAACTGGATCCATACTTTTTTCTTTCCCTCATGGCCCCACTATTTCACTTGGCAACATATCCTCTTGGGAGATAATCCCAAACTTCTGCCTATGTTCACCCAGATTTGGCATGTTTTCAGAGGGGAGATTTTATTTTGGATATGGAAAGAAAGAAATGCTTTTTTCTTTGCTAATTCTGCAGTTGATCAATCTTTCTCAATTTATAATAAATCTATGGTGATCTCCAATGTACTGCTACAGATTCAAGTTCAAGCAAACAAGGTGGCGCTGGAGGTGGACCACCTGCAGACTCTGTTGTGAAACTGGGGGGAAGCTCCAGTGCAATGTTACCTGAGTGCCTTCATCTCCCACCAGGCACTCCTCGCCTTCAGCCTGTGGAGGCCGACACAACCAATCCCAGCGTCATGCTTTCAGCCACACCCGCCGCTCTCCAGGACTGAGTCATCGACATAGTCATTCGTCAGTACACCATCATGGTCTTGGCTCACTGCCACACTCCTCGGCTTGCTAGCAAGGCTGGGGCTCACCACCTCGGTAGCATGAGTGGGGGTCTCCGTCGCATTCGTTGGCTCACTAGTAGGGCTGGGGCTCTCCTTCTGCCACTACTTCACATGAGGCTGCTTGGCAACCACCGCCACCCCTGCCATCTTCTGGAAAATTCCCTCGCCTCAACCTCACCATTACCATGCATGGGGAAGCAGACCCGAAGGAAGAACTTGTTGCTGGCTGGGAGATTCTAGATGATGGCAAAGATCTTCTTGGTTCGGGGTGACTAGATGATCAGGATCCTCCTGCCTCGGGCATGTTTGCAGCTGCTATTTGATAGTGCCTTTGTTTTTTTTTCAGGGCGATGCTTTTTGTTTTGTTGTACTTTCCTAGGCTCAACCTAGTTTGACTTTTGATGTTCTAGGCTTAGCCTAGTCTATTCGTGGTTTTGGGGCATGCTCTCTTACCGCCCGCATTTTTGTTGAAAGCTATCTTATATCTTATTGCATTAATATAATATAAGATCTTTTTCATCCCCCCTAAAAAATAAAAATTAAAACATTAAAAAATAATTCGCCGGTAGGCGTTCTCCTTTGAAGATGCTCCTGCTGGAAAGTGTCAAATTTTGGTGGATTCAATGTTTACAGGTTGTTGGATTTTAGATATTTGTTGTTTGTTGGATATTGGATTTTTATAGTTGCAACAATATTCATAATTAATATATTTGCTGAAATAGTGTGAGTTGTCTTGCATATCTATTTGCTAAAGTAACATTTTTTGATGAACAATGTTTGGAATTAATTAATTTGGTGAAACTCCATGAATGTAGAAGTAAATATTTTCTTTCAGCCGACTCCCTTAATCGTCTTTCTCTGTTTTTTTAACCAAAACAACATACAAATGGGAGGAAGCAACCTGGAGCGATTCACCTATTCGTCCTCATTTAAAAAAAATATATCAAGATAATGCATTCAATGTAATGTGAAGAAGAATCCACTACGAAAAATTGGCAGTTGTAATTGTAGTGGCTTTTGCAGGTAACGACTGTCGATTATTTGGCCCTGTTTTGTCAATTATTAGGTAATGACTGTTTCTTGATTTTGATTTTCATTTGATCCACCAAGAAGGAACGAAGCAGTTTTTTAATCTGTCATTTGATTTGCAACATGGTAGTTATTTTGTCTAATTCAATTTGTATTTATATGTCTATTATTTCTTCATGTTTTTAGATCTGCAAAATTTAGTCCTGTTTGGACGTCCTGTTGCATCTGAAAGAATCATTTATTGCTTATGTTTAATTTAGTATTTTCTTTTGTGTTGCTACAATTTTTTTTACAGTGCCTGGGCTGTACATAATTCTTACATATGAAGCTATGTTTTAAGTATGTGATATGTAGCTGCATTCATATATTTGACAAGGTTCAATTTATTGTGTATAGTTTCTTGATCTTCACCTAAAGTAACTAGTTACACAAGATTATGCTTGCGTATTTTTGTTATTGATGAAGCTAAAACTCTATTGTTAGGGATGAATTTCAATCGTGTTTCTTGATGATAAATCTTTATCAGTCATTTGAATGGATTTTGTGTCGATAGTTTAGAATTTTATAGGTAAATCGATGTATTGTTAAATATTAGTGTTCAGTGTACGAATTCGATAAAAGCTTTAAGTAATTTGTGTCTATGAGGTTTTTGTCCCGATCTTTTGAAACTTTATATCAATCTTGTGATTATTTCAGAAGCCTTGACAATAGCTGGTACTGTTCGACATTCCCAGGTAATATGCACCACTAATAAGGAATCCATTTTTACATATTCATCGCTATTTGTAGTTGATGCATCATAAATTGCGGTGACTCTAATTTCCAAGGCGTATATCAACCCGAAAGTATTTCTCCACTCTCTTCCCTTTAATCTTTGTCATGTCTACTACTTCAGCTATTATTTTCTATCTCATTTTTGACACGTTTTGTATTACAGATATTTATCACTTGGGTTTTTGAAGCTCACAGTTTCAAATGTTTTCCATCATGTTTTCAAATGTAAGTTCTTGTAATGGTGGTAATTCCAAACCTAGGTCTGCCTGGATTTGAAGTAATTGATGATGCTAAAGCAGAAATATAGAGAAAGTGTCTAGGTGTGGTTTCCTGTGCTGACATTAACTCACTACTTGTTTGAGATGCAGTTGTTGCTATGATAATTACATTTGACTACAATATTATCTTTTACGGTTATAAAGACCTGTTAATATTTTACAACAGCATATTAATTGAGTGCTTCCCCCTTTCCTTCTTGTTCGTACATTACACACTACACTAAATGTATCTCATTATGAAATTTTCTTAATAATCATCAAATCTTATTCTTTGCATTTAACTTGTGTACATAAGCCTAATTCATAATATTAAATCATGCTTCTCTATCCATTCTAAATTTTTCTTCTCACTATTAATAATGATTTGGAGATCTAGCCTCAAAACATTATGTTGATGATAAGAAAATTGAGTTTACTTACCAATTCTTATGTCAATTCTTGTACTTTTTTATTTATCAATTTTGAACAAATTCATGCATGAATACTTCTTGTACTTAACAGATTGGGTGACCATTTGGTGGGTAAGAAGTGGGCACAGGGATGGACTAGCATCTATTCAGAATGAGGTCTTCAACAACCTTCCTGACCCGTTTTTCAACTTCTCGCAGCCCAAGACTTCTTTTGCAAAGAAAGGGCTTAGCGTGAAAGACCACATTTTGCTTTCAGGGGGGTAACAAATTCCTACACCACTTTTTGCATTACAAGAAAATTTGATAATATCTAATAATTATGAACATGCAGGTGGACATAGATTGGAATAGGTCACTGTAATACATTCAACAATAGGATCTATAACTTCAAAGGAAAAGGAGGCATAAACCCTTCCCTCAATCCCTCCCACACAAATCACTTAAAGATTAAATGCACCCGTCTTACAGACATGACCACAGTAGCGGAGATGGATCCAAACAACTCCCTTGCTTTCAATAGTGCTTACTATAAAAATTGGTCAATTTATTTAATATACTTGTAATGATCACTACAACACTAGGGTACTTATGTATGTGTAGAAAATTCAAATTCACACTACAACAAAAGGGGCATTTAGAGACATTAATTAGAGGAAAAACTATATTTTTATTTCTAAATACCATCCTCATATCGTACCCCTTATAAAGTTTTATATTTTTTTGCTGGTAGGCGTTCTCCTTTGAAGATGCTCCTGTTGGAAAGTGTCAAATTCCGACGGATCCAATGTTTACAGGTTGCCAGATTTTAGATATTTGTTGTTTGCCAGATTTTGGATATTTATAGTTGCAACAATATTCACAATTAATATATTTGCTGAAATAATGTGACTTGTCTTGCATATCTATTTCCTAAAGCAATGTTTTTTGTTAAACAATGTTTGGAACTAATTAATTTGGTGAAACAACATGAATGCAAAAGTAAATATCTGCTTTTAGCTGCCTCCCTCAGCCACCTTTCTCTATTTTTTTAACCAAAACAACATACAGATGAGAGGAAGCATCCTGGAGTGATTCACCTATTCTCGTCATATATGGGCATTACTATTTCATTCTGGTCATATGTGCGTATTAATATTGTATTTGTTTGAGGCCTTAATGATGATTGTTCATTGTAGAATACAATTAATATATTTTGTTTCCTTTAGTTTTTTTTGTCACCAGCAGTTATGAATTCATAGGAGTAAGAAAATTAGATCCGCATAAGCTACTAGTCATTACCTTCTACAATCTGCTTCTGCATGGACTATATGAATAAATATGGACATGCCAACACAATATACACTAAAGAAGACCTTAACGAGGTGGTATCTAGACATGTGAATGCATGAAAACATTGAGAAGAAGAAAAGAAAAGAAAAGGGTACACACCTTTTGTTTTATTGGGGCTTGAATTTCTAGATTTTCCACCATTGCCATTGTTTCATCCCTTTGTATTTTTTAATCAGAAACCATTTTTCTAAGTGGATAGGGAATTGTGTGTCCTAAATACTCTTTGATAGAACCCATAAATTGGGTGCATTACGAGCTGAATTGGGTTAGTAATTGCAAACTCTCACCAATTTACTGCAAAACCACGACCGTACAGACTGAATTACCTTATTTTCAATGTAAAACAAAACAGAGAGAGAAAATTGCCTAGAAATGTAAAGAAGGGAAGAGTAGGGCTAACACCTTTAGTATTTTTATATTTATGTCTGTGTGGAGTGGCTTTACTGTGTAGAGGTGCCAATGGGCTTTCAAAAGATGGCACCACACTATACAACTGAAACAATCATTGCAGGGATGTGGTCATCCTGATTTTCTTCTATACTGGACCAACTCCTCTTCTGATCCCTGTTCATGGCAAGGTATCGAGTGTGCAACTACTTCAACCACATGAAATGACAAGATGATTTAAATTTCTCTTCCCAACAGAAACTTATTCGGCCATCTTTCTTCAATAATTGGGAAGCTCGGTAGTTAGGAGAAGCTAAACCTTTACAATAACACAATATATGGACATGTTCCTCCTATGCAACAATGCACCATTTTATGGGTTAGTTTGTCTTGGATTCTCTTTAGATGAAGAAGCGACATATAATGATGGTGATAAATTTCATATGGCAGCTCACGCATGGTTTAAGATCTATAGTTTCAGGCCTAAAACCGACTAGTTCTATGATATTGTGTTCGAAATTTGTGGGAGACAGACAAACACATAAAAGAAATAATTGTTTTAAAGCTTCTCTTGCATTTCATTGTCATACCACCACATATTTAATCCCTTGTTGATGATATATTATCTTGAATGTTACACATTTTGTGTTTGCAGACATAGATGTATTATAGCATTACATGCACTGTTTTGCATTCTCTGCTCTTTGGTTGCAACATTGGGGTATTTATGTTTTTTTTTTATCAACAAACTTCTTTACTATTTATAATGTTTATTGGCGGGGATAATTTACTTTTAGCTTTGCTTTTAAAACTATTGTGGAATCTCTAGCATGAATTGTGACCACTACATGTGCTAACATTTCATAAACTATCTCAACCACTCCTTTGAATACATTGCTTTTAATACTATACACTTGTTTTGCAAATTAGATGCCTCCATCTTTTTTTAAACCAACAAAAAAGCCAACATATGCTTCTAATTTTTTTGGCCAACTCAACTCCTATTGTATTATGTTGTTCAATATTGCTTCGCACAATACACTACTAAAACACACAAAAATTGCTTCCCACTTTTCCATACTCCATTACTTAATGTTGTCATCGTCACCATACATTATTATAGTACCTCAAACTTTTATATCCAAAGATTAATCATAAAATATCAAATACATTGTCACACTCAATTCCCTCCATAATAAAATTACAATCTAACCTCACCGACGCTGTCATGTGCAATTGCTAGTTATAATTATAGTAAATAATCTTCCACACACCCTCTCCTATCTAAATTTAGTGTAATCCATTTCTGAATTAAACCATATACATCTTCCTTCTCTATTTAATAATTTTCTATATATATTGTACTACCCCTTTGTAATATTACTAAATATTAAAATTTCCTCCTAAATTACTCTGTCCACATATTTATTTCAAACTTTTCGAGTAAGAGATTATAACCACGGGAAGTGGCAGGCCTCTACCTAAAAAAAATATAAGATAAAAAGGCCCCTCGCATTACACACGAGGCACGCACACATAACCAGTTTCCAAAACCTAAATTCTGTCACTGCCAAGTCGGACCACGATTTCTCCCCGCACACACGTCTCTTAGGAGTTATCTTTTAATATGCTTGTCTGGATCCGCTGGGACATTATTCAATTTCGATTCCTTATTTTTTACATTTGTCCAGTATTTCTGTAAATTTTGTGGAACACCACAGCTCAGCTATTTGTCTTGACCCTCGCAACAGAGCTAAATTCAGGGTGGTAGGCCAGGAATTATGCAGAGACAGATCTGAGTAGGATTTTCCAGAGCTAGTTGACGTGGGTTTGATTTAAATTTTTTTTTCCCAAGCTTGTGGATGTGGGCTTGATTTGAGAAGAGTTTTCCCTAGCTGGTTGATGCTGGTTTGGTTGTGAATGGAATTTTCAAAAGCAGGTTGGACTTAGGAACGGATAATTGTGAGACACAGAGAAATGGGGGTTTCGATTGACCCTTCCCTGCACATGGGGCCCCTGCGTTCATTTTTGGTGAGGATGGGGCTAGCCAATACAGCAGATCACTCTTCAGTTGTTGCAATTACTTTAATGATCACTCTTCTCTGTGCATGTATTGTAATTGGTCATCTTCTCGAGGAGAATCGATGGATGAACGAGTCTATCACAGCACTGATTATTGTGAGCATTCATTCTTATGCTAAGTTGTTTTGTTGGTTTTGATTACACATTCAGTGTAATATTCGGTGATTTACTGTTGGTTTCTTTTCAATTTTGACAGGGAGTCTGTACTGGAGTAATAGTATTGCTTATTAGCCAAGGAAGAAGTTCTCATATATTGTTGTTCAGTGAAGAGCTATTCTTTATTTATCTTCTTCCACCTATAATATTCAATGCCGGGTATGATTTGAAAATATCATTGCTTTTCTTATTTATCGTCTTATTAAATCTTAAAATTTTACCCCTACAATGATGATTTCATATTTGAAATTAGATCCTTATTTCCATACACAAACCAAGATACCATTTTTGGTGTGATTACCGAAACATTTCCTCTTCTCATGTAGAAGTTGGGACAAATTCCTCTCAGCCGGGGCGAACTGTTAAGAATTAGTTGTAGTGATCTGATCTGCAGAGCTGAGTCCAGTCAACTTACTCCAGTTTAGTGGCCAACTGCATCTGAGATAGACTTAGACAGGGGTGGCTGCTTCGAGTATTCTGCCCAAGGTGATCTGATCTCATGTAGCAGCGTTACTGTAAAAATTGCAAAACAAAATATCTTTATCCTAAAATGCAGAGCGGAGATTGTGGGTAGTGTTGTGGGGCTGAAGCTTTGCAGCAGCCACTGAGATTTTTTGGTTTCGAAAGTGTCAGTTAATAATCAATCCAAAACTTCTCTGCAGCCACTGTTCTGCAAAATATTAAACTGCAAAAGTACTCCTGAATTATCTGATCAACAGCTGCTGGAAAATTCAGAGGTAACTTTGCGTGCGCAGCTCTGGGGCATGCATGTACTTGGCTTTGTCTAGCCAGCACTCATCGTCAGCCGTTGTAAATCTATTTAATACAACTGTGCTATTGAAGAGCGTACACCATTAATTTTTGGCTGACTTATTCCATTTTTCTTTTTATGTTCTGATTTTCTGATGTTCATGCGAGGATATTTGAATAATTTATAGTTCATTCTTGTACAATTAGTCTCATGGTGCAGTGAATAAACAACAGTGTTTAAATTGATCAACTGTATAAACTGATAAGGCCAATGATTAATGGGGGAAAATTTTACAAATAACCTGTATAATCAATTGAGACAGTCGATGCCATTGCTTGCTGATTGAACAAGCAGCGGCGGATCAATAACTCCAAAGTGAGATGGCAATAGCGTGTCAAGTCATTTGGAAAGCTAGGACATCCTTCAAACACAAGATGTTGGGATGGCTAATAATGCATCAAGGTTTATCTGACAGCATGATTGAGCAAGGTATGTATCTTGGATGTTTTGTATTGCGTGTGAAAGAGAAGACAGTTGACCACAATTTCTGGAAGTGTAAAAAAAGTAGAAAGTTTTGGTAATGGCTACAAGCTGATTTTAATTTATTTATTACTGCCCTTTTCTTGGTGAGGATGTCTTTTAGGGGATCCTTGGAAGGTTTGGGATAGTTATGAAAGTCTATGAGATACAGTTAGGTTGGCAGCTACTAATTTCCTTTGGAGGATGAGATGCAAAGCTACTTTCCAGGAAGATACCTCCCTGCTCAGTATGAGCAGTTTGCAACATTATAAATAAGATTTGACTTTGAATGTGCAAGTAAACTGGAGTGTTTTTGGAAGGATGTGAATTCTTTGTCGAATTGGGGCTTAGGCCAAGCGCTTTCTGTTGTGGCTCAAAATTGCACCCTAGATATGATCATGGCAGATCAAAATTTTGGGCCAACATGGGGCTGTCTCCAAGCGTGGGACTTGCAAATTGAGACAGACCTCCAAAGAAGGTTGGTTCCTCTAGCTACCCTAATACTGAAAATACTCCTACAGCTGAAAACAAAACTATCTAAGCCTAATCTAAGCATTCACAGGGACCAGGGAGAGACAGATCCATGGAAATGAAATCCTAAGCTATGAAAGAGGTGATAGCACCAAGAAAGGGGGGATCAATCTCCACGAGAGAGAAATGACAAGGAAATGAAGGAAGGAGAGGGCAGACAAGTGTGACACATACCCAAAACAAGCAAATCTACTCATTCCACACATTGCAAAACACAAAGAAAAGGAAATCCTGCGAATATAACTCATACACAACATAAAATGAGAGAGTAGAGAGGTAAAAGACACAACCAAATGCAAGAAAAGGGCAGAGAAGAGCCACAATGTCCAAATTTAATTGCTCTAGAGTATATATAGTCTGTTACATCCATTTGGGAGGCATTAAGAGTATTGCAAGCTCCAAAACACAAGTTTGCAACTCAAATTTGTTTGGGACACCATTTTGGCATGGTGCCTTTGCAAAAACGGAGAAGGATGGATTGCAATAAAAATGAGTTGCATATATAGAAGAAGAAGAGGAGAGAGAAAAAAATCAAAATTAAGAAGACCACCCACTTTTTCAACCACTAAGGACCAATCAACACTCAAGTTTGCAAGCCCAACATGGGTATCATCAATTTTTTGTAGAACCCATACCTAAAAACTATCATGAGTTCGTTTTTTTTACAATTTCGACCCAGTAAATTACATTTTCGTGACCCAAAACTGCTTCCATCATGTATTACTCTTCAAGACCTTTCCAATGGTATAAATTTTGTTTCATTTGGTGACCTGGATCAAAAGTTATGAGCATTTGAAGATGGTACATTGATCTGCACATGAGATGATGAAAATGCAAATCTGCAAAATGCAAAACTACAAAACTGCGAAGTGTGAACGTGTGAAGCAGCCCCCAAGCCCTGAAACTGCAAAACGGCGAAAAAGCTCCCAAGGCCCGAAATATGTAGAATTGCGGAAAAGCTTCCAATGCCCAAAATATGCAAAACTATGAAAAAGTTCCCAAGGCCCGAAATATGTAGAATTGCGAAATGCAAAACTGTGAAGCAACTCCCAAGGCCCGAAATAAGTAGAACTGTGAAAAAGCTCTCAAGGCCTGAAATATGCAGAACTGCAAAAAAGTTCTTAAGGCCTGAAATATGCAGAACTGTAAAGTACCTCCCAAGGCCCGAAATATGCAAAACTGCAAAAAAGCTTCTAAGGCCCGAAATATGCAAATTTTGAAGGTTTTTTTCATTTTTTTGCGAAAAAGGGGAACTTTTCAATCAAGTGAAGATGCTTTCGGGGATTCTCAAGTACTTAAAATATGTAAAAAATCAAAATTTGAAGCACTCAAGGGGAAAAATGGTATTAGTTGCCCAAAATGAAGTGTGGGCTCATTTTGGTGAACACTTTCTTTCCTTGTCCATGTGGGAAGAGACTTTCCTTGTAATTGTAATGCTCAACCAATGAAATTTTTTAGTTCTCTGCTAAATCACAAGGTTTGCGTTCGAGTTCATGTTCGATGAAGATAAAGTTCGGTTCAAGTTTGCCAAAGGATAAAGTCAAAAAAACAAAAAAACGTCATTGAGTTTGAACAATAGATTTTTTGACTTCTTTTTATTTCAATTTTCTAAAAAATAAATGCATAAATATGTCAAAGGTACAGAGTGGAGAGAAATTTCAGTTCTTTGTTTTCAGAGGCTTTATGTATATATACATACATATTTTTAAAATAATGCAAAAGCATGTCAAAAACATCCCATTAAAAAATAATGGATAAATTCCAGGATCATGTTCGTCAAGTTTAAATTTAGGCAAATTTAGAACTTTTTACATAAAATTAGGTGGCTTTTGTACTTTTCCCATAAAGTTTGGCATGCCTTGTGACATAGGTTCTTTGGAGTAACAGAAGAAACATTTCTTCAAAAAAAGTTAGAAAGATGTAGGTAACAGAGTGGGTTACTGTACTATGCAAATCTTAAGTAAACTGCGGGTGTATGATCCATTAGCTGACATATCTTTTCAAACTGTTCTGGTTATGCCCCAACAGGCATATTACAATGGGCAGATGAGAGACCCAGTGACAAAGGTTTTTCTGCCAGTAGAAACCAAAGTGAGGTAGACCAAATGTTGCCACATTAAATATATGTATTAGTCTATTAGCTGAAATATATTTTCAAACCACATCAGTCATGCCCCAGTACGCATGTTACAGAGGGCAGTTGGGGAGTTCTAGTGGCAACTTTCTTTTGCCAATAAAAAATCAAATTGAGGTAGACCAAAGGTTGCCGCACTAGCTATATCTATTAGTGGATTTGAAAAATAGTGCAGACTCAACATTAACTGAGTTTTTGTTATTGCATTAATATTTGGTGTCGTGATTGGGTGCTTGTTTTAAGATTATATCTGGTGGAAGGCTTTGCATATTAAATTTAAATACATTGCAATAATTTCAACAGGAGCTGGTTTCAATTTAACTTGCATTCAAATTTGGTCCACTACTCATCTACCCATCTATGTTGTGTTAGAAATGAGAAATGTGTAACATCAATGGCAACAAAAGTGTGATGAGAAACAGCCATTAAAAAGTTGTATTATATATTAGTTGCATAATACTATAGTAATGAAGATGTGATTTTTAATAATTTTTTATTTTTACAATTAAATTATTATTCTTTTAGTTTTAAAATAAAACATAAAATAAAAAAGAGAAAAATAGTGACACACTATACATGAAATTCTATAATAAGTACGCTGAGTAAAAAAGCATCAAATCCCTGAAACATCTGGCAGATTGGCACAAAAAAATTTAAATGTATCTAATTTGATGGGTACTAGCAGTTGCCACTGACATGTTTATCAGGGCAGTAAAAAAATGGGTACAGTTAACCAAAAAAATACATTCAAACAATGAAAAAAAATAGAAACAGCTAACACAAAAAGGAAACAATGAACAGCAAAAAAATTGAAAATAACTAGCAAAAAAGTGGAATCCGAAAACATTCAAACAGGAACAAAAAATTAGAAACTACTAAAAAAAAGGAAACAGTGAACAGCAAAATGGAAACAACTAGCAAAAAAGTGGAAACCGAAAACACAAACAGATTTTTTTTTGTTCAAAAAAATGGAAACGAACAGCAAAAAAGTGGAAACCCAAAACATCAAACTGCAATAAAATGGAAACAACAAGCAGCAAAAAAGTGGAAACCAAAAACATCAAAGGTCCCAAAAAATTGAAACCACAAACAACATATATCTCGAAACGGGCAGGCAACAGATGCTGCGTTGCAGGAGCACCTGTAAAAAAATGTTGCCTATCCATGCAAAACGTGTCGGCAAACCCTGGAATGGCTGTTTTCTTTTCAAATCTGGTTTCGTCTGTTATTACCTGCAACGCAAGACATTTGTCACGTTTCCGGCATCATAGCTATCCATCCAAATACCCATGAAAAGATTCAAAGATTTTAAAAGTAAAGGAGACAGAAATTTTAGGTATGTGTTGTAGCTGATCACAACAGCTAGCACCTGAACTTAGTTCCTCTGAGAGGGAGAGGAAATATTGTTGTGTCAAATTAATTATAAGTGCACTTAGACCAGACTTTCAATGAGCTATCTGTATTTAGTGACATCGACCAAATATTTGGTATCTTTTGACGTTAATTTCATATTTTGTTCCATGGGTGTACCAAGAGACTTACAATTTGTCATTTCAAACTCGTTCATAATTTCACCAATATATTTTTGTTGAGTGATGAAGATATATACTTTTACGTCAATGCCAAATAGTAATGAAGATAACCCAATTTATCATTTCAAAACCTTGCAACTATGCTTTGATTTTTGTAGTGTAGTTCTCATTATTTTCTGGGACGAGTAGATCATCCACATACACCACTAGAAATACAATTGTTTTGATAAAAAGAGTTGCATGTTTAAACTCAAAGCACTTGAAATTCATGTCCAAGAGGTGCTCAATGAGCTTTTTGTACCATGCTCTTGGGGCTTGTTTCAAACCATACAATGTTTTTTCCAGTTTGCACTCTTTGTGCTCTTGGCCGTCCACTACAAAATCTTATGGCTAAGTCATATACACTGTTTTTTTGATATTACCATTTAGAAATGCGGTTTTCATGCCCATTTGATGAACTTTCCATCCATTTTGTGATGCCAAATCCACTAAAGTTTGAATGGTAGTCTTTTTGGCTATAGGTTAAAAGGTTCCATTGTAGTCTATCCCTTTCATTTATGCATATCCCTTTGCGATAAACCTTGCTTTATGTTTTTTAAACGAGTCATCGGCCTTGTATTTGTTATGGAAGACCCACTTGTAACCAATTGGTTTACCTCCTATTGGAGGATGAACCAATTTCCAAGCTCCATTTTTAACCAATGCATCATACTCATCTTTCATTGCTTTTCTCTAGGAGATGTGCTTTTCGGCTTGTTTGAAAGTGGTTGGTTTAGAATCAAATGCAACATTGGGTTCTTCTCTTGGACAATCATTCAAGGTGACCTTTTCAATCTTATTTTGAATTTCTTCTAGGAACTTGTTGGGTTGTTGTGCAGCTGCATATGTACTTTGAGTGCCACTTTTCCCAACTTCATTAGGATGGACATCTTTCAATGTTTGCATTGCCCATTTAGGCATCTCCTTCATTGATTTTGATGCCTCATTTTCTTGATCTAAATTTCCTTCACTTTTTGACCTTTGTTCTTATGGCCCTTGTTCATTTTTTGATGAAGTTTCATTTTCTCATTTAGGAGTTTCATTCTTTGTTATAAAATACAAGACGAAATCAAATGATTCCCAACTGCGTGCCCCCCCTCATTGGTAGGAATTTCCAAATTACTCTCCTTGAAGACATCAAACTTTGTGTATTTGTCAAGTTGACTCGATTATCGATCAATGCTAGTTCTGCCCTTTGTAGTTTCACTAAAGACAACATCTCTTGTAACAAGAAACTTCTTGTTTTTTTATCATACAACTTATAGGCCTTGGAGGATTCGGAGTATCCCAAGAGGATGTTCTTGTTACTCCTTTGGTCTAACTTACTGCTTATTATCTCCTTAGGAATCAATGCATAATAAGTGGATCCAAAAACCCAAAGATGTCGCAGTGAAGGAAGATGACCACACCACATTTCATATGGAGTCTTTAGTTGAAGGGGTGTTGATGGTGATCCAATGCGGAGATACACTGTTGTTTGAGTTGCTTTGGCTGAGAACTACAAATTCACCCCTTTGAAATACAATATTGCATAGACTATGTTCATGGTTCTATTTATCCTCTCAATTACTCCAATTTGTTGAGGATTGTGAGGGATTTGAGATGGTGTTTGATCCCATTTTGCTTGAGATAGGATTCAAACGCTTTTGAAATGAACTCACCACCATTTTCAATCCTTAGTGTAAATGCAGGATTCAGCTTCATTTTCCACCATTGTTCAAAATTTTTGAAATGTGTTGAAGGCCTCTAATTTTTGTTTGAGAAAATATATCTATAAGTCATTTGGTAGTAGTGGTCGATGAACAACAAGTACTTGTGACCTATGTCATAGAAATCACCAAATTTCATCCAAAAAATTCAAAATTCGGCGATTTAAAAGAACATAGAAAAAAATGTTCAAATTTGGCCTAAAATTTGTAGGTTTGATTGTTTTCACTAATTTAATAAAAACCCTAAAAAATCTTTGAAAAATCATCATTTTTATTCACAGTAGTTAGGGTCAGGGTTTTATTTGTTAATTAAAGGCGTTGAATCTCTTCTATTTTTTCCAATTGTGAGCCATCATTTGCAATTTGCAAGATGTTTTCGAGCTATGTTACACCAAGTTTCCGGGACAGGGACGGTAGGGGATGGGGGGACACGTTTCCGGGATGGATTTTTTTCAGGCCTTTTTTTAGGGGACGACAGGGGACGACTATTAAAAAATAAGGGAAAATTTAAAAAATATAGGAAATTTCAAATATTCATATGATAACATTGCTAAAGCATTCATCACACACATTATAGAACCTTAATAAATAAAATTAGAGTTGAATTGAGATTTCACATAAGATTTAACCTTAAAAATATAGGAAATTTCAAATATTCATATGAATAATGATAAGTATATAACACATTGATAAACTTAATAAAGCATTCATCACACACATCATAAAACTTTAATACATAAAACTGGAGCTGAATTGAGATTGCACATAAGATTCAAGTTTCAATTACAATGAAATGCCCAAGGGCAACAAAATGTCTGAAACATAGAAAATCAAAATGAAAATATATAGCTGCCCCTAATCAAACTCCGCTAAAGTGGCATCAAAATCAGACTCTGAGTCTGAGTCACTGGAACTATGAGGGGCTGCCTCATCCAATGGAACCCCAACCAATCCCACCTGTGCATCCTCCTCATCAATCTGTGAAGCATCTTCGGGATCAACATCCCAACGTGTGGCTGGAGTCTGACGATACTCAGGAGTCTGTCGATCCTGAAGTCTCAAGGCACTATGCACGACTACTAACTTCTCTGCTCGTCGAGAGGTAAGGTGGTTCCTCTTAACTGTGTGGATGAGGCCATATGTGGACCAATTCCTTTCTGCAGCAGAGGAACTAGCAACCTGTGAAAGGAGGCGAGTGGCAAGAATCCTCAAGTCTGGTGCATCCTTGCCATGCCATGTCCACCATCCAATAGGGTCTACTTGAGCTAATGTAGCTCTATCTGTCCTCGCCTCTGGCTTGCTAAATGTTGGTCCACGGAGATTGACAAAGGATAGCCATTGGGTCCGCAATAAAGTGGACTCCTCATCAGTGTACATCTTTCGAAAGGCCTTCATGAGCCCTTCTTTCACCTCTTCATCATCAGATGGAGGCACTCTCCTAGGTCGTGCTGCATACCATTTGGGATTTAGAGCATAGGCTGCCATATGAAGCGGGGTGTTCATTGTGTTCCACCGCCGTGTCACAATGGGCCTAATATGCTCCTCATAAAATCCCAAAGTAGGATCCTTGCTATGAATGGCTTGCTTCATCTGTCCAAGCATGCTATCAAATGTCTCATAAATCTCTCCAAGACTAGGAGAGTCTGTATCAACATATCTTATGACCCCCACTACAGGTGAGATGAAGGAGCAAACATATCTGCAAACAATTTACAAAAAAATTAGAAAACATTAAGATTCAAGAATGAAAAACTAAACTAATTTACAAGTTATAAACATGGATAAAAATATTTAAAAATTAAAAACTAAACTTACATATATAAAATCAGCAATAGCTTACCTGACTGTGGTCCACCAATCATCGTCGAGGATCTTTTGTTTCACACCTTTTCCTTCAGAAGTGTTTGCCTCTGGCCATCTACCCCACTCCTGATTAACCATCATTAATTGCAAAGCCTCCTGCACCTCAAGCATCCTCTCTAACAAAATGAAATAGCTGGCATATCTAGTGTCCACGGGCTTGAGGAATTCCTTCCTCGAAAAAGACCTGAATAGAGCAAGTGAGGTGTGATGGTTGCAAATGAACATCTGTATGTGTCTAGCCTCTGCCACCACTGCCTTCACCCAATCTATCTTTCCAATGTCTTTCAATGCGTTGTTCAACGCATGAACACAACATGGAGTCCAGAAAATGTGCTTGTAAGCACCCTCAACCATCATGCCAGCTAACTTACATACGCGGGCTGAATCAGTCACTACTTGTACAACATTAGAGGGCCCAATCTCCTCTATGGCATCCTTCAAAATTTGAAATTGGAAGGTTGCATCCTTCCTCTTCCCTGTACAATCAATAGCTCTAAGAAAATAAGGGCCAGCAGGACATGTGACAATGATATTGATGAGTGGCCGATGTTTAATATCGGTCCACCCATCCATGATGATAGAGCAACCCACCCGTATCCAAGTTTGCCTCATCTCCTCCATCACCACACTCACCTTAGAATATTCTTTATCAAGGAGGCTGGTTCGTAGTTTGTGTTCTCCAGGAGGGACATATGAGGAACCAACAACAATTACATCTTTGAACATTTGTTTGAAGAAAGGGGAACGTGACACATGAAATGGTATAGCATTGGCAAAGAAGAATTTGGCAATAGAAGAGTCAGCTACTTCCCTTGATTGCACATTAAACATACCCGTAACAGTAGAAGTCTTTCTCTTTCCCTTGGCATAATCCCCTCCTCTTTGACTTTCAACATCCACACATTGGGTAGGCACTTGTGTAGTCTCCAATGGCATCCCTTTTTTCGTTGTCTCACCCTCCATGTGCAACCTAGTCACCTCGGTCTTCTCCGCTAATGATATTCTTTCACAACCTTTTACCCCTTGTCCAGTTATGCCCAAAAGATGTGAATAAACCCGCGTGTAGCTGCCCCTAAATTCTTTGTTGCAAATATGGCATAACCACACTCTACTCCCCCCTGAATTCTTTTTTTTTCTTTGTCAATGGCTGTTACAAATTGTGAAAGAGGCTTTTTAGCATTGAATGGCCCCTTTGCATAGATTTTGAGGAGTTGTGAAGGGCAATCAAACGGATTATTTGAACCCACTGTTGGTGCAACACTCTCACTCCCTGAAGAAACCCTATTTCTGGTTCTACCTCTATGTTGCATTGCCAATTGAATCTCTTCACCCTCACTACCCTCACTGCTGCTCATTGTTTTTTATTGGAAATGCAACAACCCTGCAACTGCAAGTGAAAACCAAAAACAAAAAAAAAAAAACTTCCTAAGTTTGTGAAGCTTGAAACTATGATTAAAAAAATAAAAATGAAACAATGAAGAAATAGTTTGTGCAAATTTGTAAAATGAACAAAGGATGATAAACATACCTCTAATGGAGTAGAATATTGCTCTCTTGCCTTCTTCTCACTGCTGCTCTCTATTCTTCTCTATGCTCTTTTCTTTCTTTGTCTTCTCCTTCACAAAATGAAAAATGAGTCAAATGAGTTTTTTTTTTTTGTTTTGATGTTTGTTTTAGGTTTAGGGCACTTAGAAATGCAAGTGGGGGTCCTTGTGGGCCCCCACATTGCTTTACTTTTTTTTAAAGGTTTGTTTAAAAAAAATGTTTTTAAAGGTTTATGCGCAGGGGACAACTAGACGTCCCCGGTACGGTCGAGGGACTTCTAGAAGTCCCCTAAACGTACCGGGGACGTCCATCGTCCCAGCCGTCCCCTGTTTTTTTTTGACGTCCCCGGGACGTTTCCTAAAATTTGCAGAGTTTGGGGACGGGAAGGGGACGTTTCCTACCCGTCCCCGAGGTTCCGAAACGTCCCCGGTACGGGGACGAGCTAAAAAACATAGGGGATGCGTCCCCGTGGAACATATTATTAATAGTTAGAAGCCTAGATCTTGTTACTTAATTTATGAGAATATTTTTATAATATGTATTATATAAATAATTATTATGATGCATATGTTTTTATAAATAGTTATTATGATGCATACGTTTCAACATCTTTTTATAATGTTTTTGAAGCTATTTAATACTATTTGTATATTTTGACATTCTTGAACATTTATTATTTATTATGAAAATAAAATAGTAAAAAATGCAGATTTATATAATTTGAATTTATTGATGATTCTTTTCCCGAATTTTATCAGATGATGAACTTTTGTCGAATTTTATCCTCCACGAACACGAACACGAACACGAACACGAACACGAACACGAACACGAACACGAACTTGACGACTTAGCTTGTGACCACTAGTAGAGAGAATTGGAAGAGAACACGAGTTTGAGTTAACCAACTGTAATTTTCTGTTAGCGTTCCATTCTGACTTTTAAAAAGGTCCTCATGCGTGTTTACCCAAAATGTAGGCTTCACACTTTTCAAATTGTGCAGGGTAGGCAAACTTGCAACGCCATTCTTTTGCAATATGTGAATGCTGTGGTAGTTGGTATACCCAAATCTTGAATGACACAACATACTTGCAAACATTTCGTTTTCAACGAGATGAGTAAAATTCTTTGAAAACTGATGGCTCATCCCTAACTTTTTATCAGTTTTCCATCCTCAAATCTATTGAATACGACTGCATTGTAACCTTTCCTTTTGATAGTGACTTCTCCATTGTCCAGCGAAATGGAGTATCCTTGTTGACAAATGAGCACCAAGGACAACGAGTTTTGTTTCAATTGAGGAAGGTATATGATGTTTTGAAGAATAAAATCTGAAATCCCCAAACACTTGAGTTGAATTGTACCCTTTCTTTCTGGTTGCAAACTTGATCTATCTGCCATGTAAACCAGACCACAAGTTTCCTCATGAAACTCCTTAAAGAAGTCTTTTCGAAAAGTCATGTTGAGCGGCACCAGTATCTAGGACCTAAGCATCAAACCATGTCGTACTCAATGAGACATTATTTGCCTCCCCTAAGTTGGAAAGCACATATTCATATGTGAATTGAGCTGAGTTGGGTTATTTGGTTTTCTTCTTTTCTTCATTTTCTTCTTTTTGTTTGCAATAAGATTCAATTTTTGCCCACGAATTCTTGCATTCACAAGCCTTATGGCTCCCTTTTCTTCCACAACATTTGCAAAACAAGTTTTCTCTATCGTTTTGCTTTTCATTTTGTTGTCCATTGTTCTTACCTTTTTGCCTCCTCGTCCCTTATTCTTCCCTTTTCCCTTATCATTTTCATCATTTTTCGAAGATGAGGCCTTATAAGAGGAAGAAACCTTGGAAGAATTACCCTTTTCATGGGCATAGCAAATGCTTTCTCCTGTGGAGTAAGTTTTTCTTCCAAAAGCCTTTTCCCTTTCGGTCATCTGTTCTACTAATTGGTTAAAGATGAGAAGCTTATGTTGATTGCTTGCTTGTTTGTAAAGACTCCAAATATGTTGAGTATGTTGGAAGGAGGGCTTTTATGAATGTTGTCATATATATTTTAATTTTTACACTAGTGGCATCAAGATCGATTTTGGACTTCACATAGGTTGAGTATGTAGGAAGGAGAGCTTTTATGAATTTTGTCATCTATATGCCAATTTTTACACTAGTGGCATTAGGATCATGCTTGATAGCACAAATTTCCATGGCCAAATTCATCACATCACCATTTTTCACCTCAAGATTGAACTTCACCTGCAACTGTATCAACTCTAACTCTGAGTGAGAATCATACAAGTCCTTCAATTTGCTAAGTGCTTCCCATGGAGTATTGCACCTTGAATATGACTGAAAAGTTGTCCGTCAATTGAGGCCCTTATCAAGGTCAATGGTTTTAAATTCTTATGCTTCTAGGCTTGAATTTCTTTTGCATCTTTTGGTTCTTGATGTACTTTCCTGTCCCTAATGTCGAATCATATATCATTGAAGATGAGAGTGTTCTCCACTCGTCGAGACCATTCTAACCTGGTGCCTTTTTCGGTTAGTGTTGTGCAAACAATTGATTTTATAGAGTTCGTTTTGTAGCAAAGGGAGGTGGATTTGTTCCTTTTCACTCTAGACCGATATACGAAACCCCCCCTCGATATTCTTTCCCTTCTTATATACCTGTCAATACATGGAAGAAGCTCGTCCTTTCTATATGCCCGTTGGTACGTGAAAGAGACGTTAAAGCACATGAGAGCAAAATGGCACATGATACCTAAGTAGAACGTGAAAACAATTCACTCTATCAACAACACTCATTTAGCAAGAAAACCTTGTACATGGGCGTAACTTCCCTATGTACTTGGTATTCCTTACTTTCAGAATTTATGTTTAGCGATAGATGCAAATGGGTAACGGTGGGAATGGGAAAATAAAAGTTTTCCCTGTTTCTCTCCGGTGATTTATAGGGACGATGGCATTGACGCCGTTGTTGCAACTATATTACGCTATAGATGTAATAGTTTGATTACTTGTACGTGCGAACCAGAGGCACCATTGATATCAAACACTGCAATTTGTTTTAGTTTTGTACAATTTGTTTTGTTTTTCAAAATTTTCTTGATTTTGAAAAAGAAATTTGCTTGAAATTGATTTGCACGATAAAAGACTTATTAAAAGTCAAAAATTAAAAACAATTCACTTATTTGCTTGGGGAATATCCTCCAAAAAATAAAATTGTCTTCTCTTTCTTTTATTTATTTTTAAATAATTCAAAAAATCTTAAAAAGAATATGCTTTTAGACTTAAAAATAACTTACAACTATACCTTTGGATCGTATGACTGTATGGCTGGGCAATTTTTTGTTTTAATTTTGAAAGATACGTCATAGTCATACAAGTATTTACAAAGGCTATACAAAACAAAGATGGATATGTACAATGGTAATCATGACTTCATCCTAATGGCAACAAGAGCAGAAATCAAACCAGAATACTTCTTAGAGTTCAAGGAACAAGCGTCATTGATCAACAGCCCGCCTTTGGCAAGATGTTGATGACGAGCCTCATCCTTCCACATAGAGTAGAAGGTAGGCAAAGAGTTGTGCTCTTGGGAAAAGACATTCTTCCATCAAATTTCCTAAAGGGAAAACAGGGATGGGACACTCAAACAGTGCCATAGTCCAAATTCGCTGATGCAAGTTTTGACATGAGCTCCAACAAAAGATGAGAATTTAGTCTCATTCGATTTGGGGTCCCTGTTGGAAATAGGACCCAAGGTACAAAAAACTTTGGATGTATAACTCAATGGGAACCATGCGACTTTTGTTACCTTCGGAGGGACAATCAAACCTTGGATAAATCAACCCACTACCATCTACCCTGTGGATATACCCTATGGATATTCAGAATGATTCTAACCTAAACTAAAGTGATTTGGATTTCATAAATAAACTCAAAAAGAGGGAAATGTAGGGCAGAAAAGAACTTTAAACTTCTGTCCCGTCCTAAACCAACTTTGGGCGAACACAATCAACCTGATATAATGGGAACCAAAACTTAGAGAACTAGCATGAAACTCAAATTCTCACAAATCCTAGGCAAGAGTCCAAGGGAGTGAATATTCTTTCTGCATGCATAAGATTAAATTGTAAACACAACGTAAGTTCGTTCTTTACAATTTTATGAAACCACAAGAATGATTGAAATGATAATTTGTCCATTTTAATCTACTTCACCAATTATAATGAATTTTAATCCAAGATCACATTTTAACACTCAATTCATGCAATATTTCATAGATTGCATAAGCACATCTAGTTAAGCATACATAAACTGAGTTCAAATTGTTTTTCCTGAATTACACAAATCAGTATTCACTCAATTTGTATCCATTAATTAACCACAAGTGTTAGTGTTTAGCCCTTAATTGAAATCAAAACATAAGAGTTATCTAAATAAGTGAGAAGAGACCATACACAGATTTCAAAAGATGCACATAGTGAACACAATAACTCCTTGCTTTTGCTTGCAAAAATCCCATTTAACTTAATGAAAAGCTCTATTACAGTATTTGTAATAATCCCAGAGGGAACGCAGCCACATCTTGTTCATCATGTAGACTAATAATAGAGTTAACTAAATTTAAAACTATAACTACTAAAAATAGATGCAGTTCTACCCAATGAATTAACTTGGGACTTTTCTCAAATTTCAACTGTTTAAATCATCAAAGAACACGCAAAGCCTGCTGCCAAAGAGTAATCTCATGCAAGAATTCCCAGAAATAGATTATGTGCTTTAAAGCACCTATCATAAGGCTCAGTCGGGAGTTTAGCATTGAGTTACACCAGAGATTGCTTCCCCTTCTCTTTTGTTGCTGCATATGTCTTATAATCTTTTTCTATTCGCTTTGCATCCACAACTGGGAGCTCAATTCTAGAAGAACTTGCATTCACCACCTTGGAGTGCCCATCAAAGATGCAGTTAAAAATTCTGTAACACATGAGGCCCATTCAATCTTCCTTGTAATTTTCATCATGAATTCATGAATGGCTACACTTCCCTTTGCTGTGACTGTGATAACCTCTGTCTCAAAATTTTGCTGAAACCTCTGTAAAACTTCATCAAATTCTTGTTAAATGTTCAAAGAGCCATCTTGCTTATAAATTTGGGGCAACCTTGCACTGGTAAACAAGGATAAGATGCTTTGCTTGAATAAAATTTAAATTATTCACAAAATTCCCCAACAAGGAGTTTTTATTTTCCAACTTTTGCTTCTTTTTAATACATTGTTTGCATCCTCATAAGACATTGAAGGAATATTTGGAAGTAAATTTCTTCTTACCATATTCATTAGTGCCACCAATTGGGCTTCCCAATTCTCAACCTGTGAAAGTAATGACCTTGCATAACTTTGAATATTCTTGCAATTACTGCAAGCCTTTTCTAACTCTGCCAACAATTGGAATAATTCTCTCAAGACACCTTGGACCTTATTTGCCGTATTAGAAGGGATACTTAGCATTGCTTTGGCTTGGGTCAGCTCAACATGCATCTATCTCACAGCAGCTTGTCAGTAGACTTCACAACTGAGAGAGGATCTGCTCTCAATGTAGCATCATCTATATGGACTTCCCCTATTTCTCTTCCTCTTTTCTTACCTCCTATGCTCCTAACCTTTTGCTCAAATGTGACCTACTCTCCCGATCCCAACCTGCTAGTAGAAACCATTTTCAGGGTCCTTGCTCTCTTGTAGGGATATCTTAGGGGGAGCAGGCACTATCTTCTTTGTAGGAGCCAATTGTTTGTTCACCTACTCTTGATGAACCATTGAGGCTATATCTTGAGCTCCTGCAAAGGGAAGCTCTTGTGGTGATGTAGTCACTGTGACATTCACAAGTTGATGGCATAGAGGTAGTAGGGATCTCCTTTCTCTGAGACTCAATGGTGGAAGTGTTAGTAACACTAGTAGATGACAATAGTAGAGATGAGTGATAAGATGGCTTGGACAGAGGTAAGGCAAATGAAGCTTGGACTCCTATCCAATTAATAGATGGGAGAGCCCATGGGATAAAGGGAGGTATCCCTGAAATAAGAGATGGGCCTGAACTTTTTTATGCCTCTTTTGAGGGCCCTTTTTTGTCAAATACCTTTCCAATGTTAATTGGTTGTCCTATGTAATATCCTCACCCCTGGTGGTAGTGATAGCAAGTGAAGGGGTGGTGATGATAGCTTGGGAAGTGGTGGAAGGGATGAAAGAAGGTGGGAAACTGATGATCCCAAACTTAGTGCCTATGGGAGGAGTGGATGGTGTTGATGTGGGAATAGGGGTGATGACAAGGATACTTTGAATAGCATAAACATTGGAGATAGCTTGGCCTTGGCCTAAAATAGGAACCTCACTTAAAACTTTTGATCGCATGGGGACCTGAGCAGTTGCAACCTGTGAAACCTCCACTGAACTTGTAGGAAATCCAAAATCACGCTAACAAGAGCAACACTTGACACCAATACAGTTTGTATGGAGGGCACATTGGTACTAGGCATTTCAACCTTAGATAACTCAATGTGAGGTACAACTATAGGATCTTGAGTGGCAATTTTAACAATAGGGGAAACAATGCCAGACACATTAATCAACTAGTGTGTCAACAACACAAGTGAAGGGAACATCTAAAGAAATAGTACTCGCCACACTTGTTATGCTTGCTTGAGGGCTTATTATAGATGAAGTGTGGGAACTGGAGGCACCTTGAGCAATCCTTGGAGGAGGGGACAAAGGTGAAGCTTGTGTGGATGAGGGGAGCTTGGGAATCATTTTGAGAATAGATTTCCTTAAATCCTTAGCTATTCCTTCTCCTCCATTGTATTCTCCGTATTACTCCTCTACTGACTCCTCTCCAACTGATTGCTCGGTTCCAATTTCGATAATTCCCAATTGTACCTTCCTCTATTGAATCTCAGTCTCCGTTTGGGGGTTCAAGTAGATCTGATCATCCTGCATATACTTATTCTCTGGGTAGACGCCCATTCCCAAATTTGCTTTTAACACAGTACAATGTTGCCTCACTACCCCTTTAGGGTCCCAATACTTGAAGGGTGCTTGACCAATGAACTTGAGATGCTTCCTTGAGTCAGCCATATTGACAATTGAGGGCCAAGTGTTGAAATTAACATCACCAAACTTAAATAGGATATCAAACTAGACCCTTTGCTGCTTGGTATTACAAATACTTGCTATTCCATACACAAATTGGTTTGCTACCTCAATTGTTACTATCTTATCAGGTACATATTTAGTTAACACACTAGTGAATAAGGCAACTATCCACTCTAATAACTCTACGGTCATCATAATAACAATAGGCCCCTCTCTCCATGATTGCCTTCATCATTGGTGAAATTACGGGCATTTCTCTTCCATGGATTGATTTGTATATAGTAGGATAAATATAATTGTATATATCATGAATAAATTGCCCATACCTATGGCGGTAAAGAGCACTGTAGGCCATATGGATGGGCTGATTTTGAGGCCAAAGGGGGAAGAGAGAATGTTTGGAATCCAACCTACCACAAACAACATCAACTAAGTAGGAGGCCACATGAAAACTCTGATTTGGCTCCAAGTAAGCCAAATTTTACTTTTCTTGCAACTTGGAGGCAATTAGGTATCCCCAATCTGGCTTCCAATCTTTCTTTATGATTCCCACTAACAAGGGTACCCATGATTGGTCTACAATGTCAGTTGTCTTCTCTCCCCAAATCCGATTTTGTAAAGACATTGCAACTTTGATTCCCTTTCTAAAGTGGTGAACTATCACTTTCAAATGAGTTTTCTTCTTTAGTCCAATAGAGTGTTCTGCAAATTCAACTAACCCATCATTCCATATGTCTATCTTGTTCATCAATTGATTGGCAAAATTCTCATTATAAACTAGAGTGGCTTTTGGCAGGTGATAAAGGTCATTAAACGTGCCCTCATTCACTAGGACCATGGTTTTAAGATTGGATTCTAGGGCTACCCGTTGCATTGTGCAATGAACTAAAATGTGTGAGAACAAATCTTTGCATGGAAAGACTTCAGGCTTGGCGACGACTTTGTGGAGCCTTGAATCTCTAATTGACTCCAAATCCTCAAGATATTGAGAATCCTCATCGCTTAACTTGGATTTGTTTGGGTATTTCTCAGCCAAATTCATTATTTCAAAATAAATCCATTTTAACTAGGCAATGGCTTCAACAATTGGTGAGAGTAGTGAGTGTCTGTGAATTCTAATATAGTACTGTAGATTCCTCTCCCTGAATAAATTTTCGAGGTGCCATAATAACTTGGAGGACTTACCCGACATTTTTCTATGGTTGTTCATATGAATTTCGAGTCCAAGCTTCCCCTGTAAACGTCTTCTCTGCGATCTTCTTCGTAATTGGTAAAAACTCAAGCTCAATTGATAATGGAGACCATATGAAATCAGAGAATACTTGAATACTGGCTAGTTTGCAAATGAGATGGCTTTTATTGCCTTTGGTGTTAAAATCTGTTTTTCTCGAGCCCCGTGTATTCGTTTGAAATGAGCTTTAACAACGTCTCGTGTTTTACTCTAAGTTAGGTGCCATACATGTCTCAACATTCATTAGTTCTCAGTTGTCCACGTGTCTCAATCCCTAGTTCTCGTGTATATCGAGCTTCATCACCTGTTTCCTTTGCTCTTAGTAGTGGGCCCCATTTGTTTTATGTGATTGGACCATGCGTCTTAATTTCAGATTTTTAACTTTACCATGATTGGGCCATGTGTTTTCTTTTCTTATTGTCGGGCCTTTGAGTATTTTGACTTTTCAGACCTCTCTACTCTTTGCTTTGAGCAACCAAAGATACACGATTGGTCCACATGACCTGTAAACCTACAAGTCGTGATTGGTCCACATATATACAGTTATGGGTTTCTGGGCATCTGAAACTCTTGATTCCTTTGACCATTCAGCTCTTTCTACTTTGAATCCGAAGATACATCATCGGTTCACGCGGGCTTAATAACGGGTCATCGTTCTTGAGTAAAGGGTTACCCCGGTTTTGAGCCATGGTCCCCTTTTACGGGTTTTCGCATCTCGGCTTCTTAATTGTACACTCCTTTGTTTGAATTTTCAACTCTTTCAAGTAGCCCGGATCTTAGAATACTCACTACGTGTCCTCTTGCCAACTATTTACCATTAAAACATAAAACCCATGAAAGCACTTTTAATTCAAAGAAAAGTTGGAAAATTAAATCAAAGGAAGCCCGAATGTTGCCAAATGTCATCCCTTACAGGTTTTAAAGCCCACAGGGTTTTACAAAGTTTAAAGCATGAAGGGGCGCTTATCTAGGAACTAAAAGCATGTGATTGACATAAATTTGATAGGGCTCGTCCCACTTTTTATATGACTAAGTATATACAACGCTCGTTCAAGCATAATATGAACTAAGGCCTTTTGTGGCTTTCCAAAACGTGTTTTGAAACCAAACTCAATACCAAAAGGGGGCCTTATTTTCACAAGTGTTTACACTATGTCCGAGTGTTGCACTTTAGGTATAGTCATGAATCTGATGTATAAATGAAAAATAACACTAAGAACACATACAAAACACCTTAGTGGTTTTTTTTTGAGAATTTGATATGGTTTTCTCCTCTTTTGTTTTTCTTCTAACTTTCTTTGTTTCATTTGGTTTAACATCCATTTCTCCATAGAATCTAGGCTTTCAGTGATCTTTCAAATCTCAAAAGGGTCCCCAATTTTTGTGTAGAAAGTAGGGGCGTGTTGTGCACAATAAAATACAGAATGGACCTGAGAGCAACCATCTCTAAACAAGGCAAAATGCCATTTGAGCCTGTTTTGAAGCAACACTGTACATTGAATGATTGATCCTCAAAAAATTGCCGACACTACCTAGCAAACTGACAGTCCCAAAGGATGCTTCATAGTCTCTGGGTGGTGGCAAATGGGGCAGAGGTCATCTGTGAAACCACCCTTGGCCAGCCTGGCCTCGGAAGGAATGCCCTGATAAATAACAAGCCATGCAAACACCCTCAGCTTGTAGGAAAGCCAAAACAACCAAACATTGTGTAAACAACGAATCCATTTATCTTCTGGATCTGTGGGGAGCCAATGGGCATTCAGGATTTGGGACAAAGGGTGTCTCTGATGAAGCATCAAGTACATACGATGGGAGTCGTACTGAAGAAGACGATGACCAAAGCTTCACCTCCAGTCCCTCCAAATCGAACCAGCCATCCTAATATTCATTTTAAAAAGCTATGGTTAAGGAATAAGACCTCTCAGCTCTAGGATAGGACGATCAAAGGTCAGAAGACTATACTCCTGCGCAAGAGTGTGCTAGTCCTTCCATGAACGAGTAGTAGAATCCCATAGGTTACCCCAAACAAAAAATGCCCTTCTTGCTCAACCCGTGAGCTTGAAAGTGAGGGGGCTCCGTCACACATGAGTCTTGATCCCTCCAACACCAAATTGGATGAGAAGCAAGATCCCAGTCAGCTCTATTGCCTTCCCAATGCCAGTGAACCAAGTAAGCAACTGATTTCCAAGCGAACCAAATACTCTTAAAGATGAGGGATCCCAACACCTTGAAGATATGAATTTTACATAAGCCAAAAGCTCCTCAAACTTTGCATACATGCTGAGTAGAGGTCATCTGATGCTAAAACAAAATTTGCCAAGGTGCAGAACCTTTGAGCGATCAGACCACCGACTTGGCTGAAAGAATATTGCCTTGAGTGACAACATCTATAAGGCCCAAGCCCCCCTCATCTTTGGGAATAGTGCAAATGCTCAAAGGAACTAAAGGGAGACCCCTCTCCACTCCAAAAAATCTGCTCAAGGCACCAGAATTGGGTCTTATTGGGAACCAACAAGGAACATGGTATATATGAGAAGCCTAGAGAATACGACTCACCATTGTCAACTTGCCAGCAAACGTTAAGTCCTTATTGTGCCACACGTGGAGCTTACTCTGAAGCCTTTAAAGGCACCAATCCTATATGGAAACAGGGGACAAATTGACACCAAAGGGAATACCGAAATAACGCACAATAACCCTAGGGTGAATAAAGGACCAAGCAGCATGAATCCAATGCTGAGGGGTGTCAACAAGCCGGAAGTCAGTTTTGTGGTCACTGACAACAGCTCGCCAAGCAGAGCAAAAAGTGCTCAGACAAGAGAGGGCCTCTTTAACTGACTCTTGCTTCGCCTTAACTGAGAGGAGGGAATTGTTAGCAAAGTGATTATTAATCATCTTTGAACCATCAAGAAGCTGGATGCAACGAATCTGGCCAGCAACCCAGGCAGCCTCAAGCAAATGATTCAGACCATCAGCTGTCAGAACATACAAATAAGGGGCCAAAGGGCACCTCTGACAGGTCTGTGCTGGGCAATAATTAAAAATAAAATGAGATTGGAGCCGCTTATAAGACAGGTCTTTGCTTGAAGACTACAGGTCTACGCTTGAATGTAATTGCAAACCTCCAACGCATACCAATGTCAGGAAAGATATCAGCTAACTGAACCAGCGCTTATGAGGACAAATACCAACACAAATGTCGATTTTTGGCAGTGCTGCATGCTATTCCAATGCATTATTAGGCCTGCAGATTAAAAAGATGCACATTTCCAACGCTTTCATTTATCTTTGCCAGTAATTCAGCTCCCAAGTGAGGTGTACTCAACTTGAGTGCTCCAGCTTTAAGAAAATATGCTGCTGTAGCAAGGACAAAGGCTGTACTACCTGTAAAAAAAACTGATTTGAAACAACTTGGACTCAGTTGTGCAGATGTTGTATGGCTGGGAAAAATAATAAAAATGGAATTTTTCGCTGTGGAGGAGAATGGAGGAGAAAAAAGAACTGAATGAGCTGCGGCTATGATACCAATGTCAGGCCAGAAAAATGGACTGAGAAATTAGGAAATTAAATTCGTGCAAATCAAAATCGTATTTCATTAATTCGAATGAAGAAAGATTACAAACATATATGGCCAAAGGATGGCTATTCATTTCATCTTCCAAGAAGACTCATTACATTCCTACGAGAACTATTCATTGACCACTACAAGACAAAAGTTCTCCTACATATTACACCTAGGATTTAATTAATATTATGTACAATAATATTACACTTTTGGATTCTTGAAAGTGGTTTATAAACATGCACACCTTTTTATTATTCAATGCATGCTATAGATGAGAGGCAGAACAAGTAATGTATGATTCAAACTTCCATGGGGTTACAGACCGGTCTCATTTACTGGATATGAATTCCATGTCCATTTTTTTCTGCTGTTCTTTTATCTCTATCATTGAATGAAAAAGACAATTTTAAATATTTTTTTCTTCCCAAAGCCTTATACAGTATAGAACAACATAAAAAACAGTGTTTTTAACTAGTAAATATAGTTTGGTACTTGATTCAAAGCATATCATATTTTGGTTGATATTTTGGGTTGATTATCAGCCTTAAATTTTCTTCTAATGTCAACCTTGCAATTTCTTCAATCTATTCAAAGAGAATGAAGGACAAAAAATTGTTTCAATTGCAAATCCTTCTGTAATTGGTTCAAGTAGACAGCATAATATTCGTACTAATTCCTATAGGTGTGGCTATGTGACCTAAAAAGGTGCTATTGCTATAGATAGAGAGTTATTATCATATCAAACCTTCTCATAAAAGTCCCGACTCTATGTTCACCGATTATGTTCCTTATCCCCCTATGTTCAGAGGTGGCTCACCACTCTGTTTGTAACTCTGTGCATATGATCGTTCTGCTTTATGATTCTGAGCCAGCCTTGTGAAAAAGTAAGAAAAGGTTAAAGGAAAGCCAAAATAAGGATGACAGGGTTTGTATTGAGCAAGTTACTAGATACATACTAAGCCCATTACTGTTGGCATTTTCTGTATATCCCCACGTACATTAGAACCATGCACTATTCATGAATTAAGTCGTTGATAAACCATACAATTACCATGCATAAAAACATACATGAATATATGTACAAGGTCTTTCAAAACTAACTGAACATTATTTCCCAGCCCATGGATTATGAATCCAATGCAAATTGCTGTGTTTGAGGGCCAACCACCAGCTAGAGGGCACTTGTATGTGGGACCCAAATGAGCTGTTATACCCACCTGTGACATAACTACTCTACAATTTGAGATCTAAGGCTTTCACAGTCCATATTATGCTGAAGGAGGCTTTTAGAAAAAACTATGCTAAAAACTGTACTCCATTTCCTCATTTTCTAGACTGTAACGGCTTAGGGTCACCCTCGATTCAGCCATTCATGGTTAATAACTTAATTATAATGTGCATAAAAATCATATTGAATCTTGCCATAGTGATTATGAAAAATGAAGTTCAGAAAAGGGAATAAACCAAATATTCTTTATTCTTATGTGAAGGTGTCTATAGGTTAATAACTTAATTATAACGTGCATAAAAACCATATTGAAACTTGCCGTAGTGATTATGAAAAATGAAGTTCAGAAAAGGGAATAAACCAAATATTCTTTATTCTTATGTGAAGGTGTCTCTACAAAAATATGTATGGCTAAAATGTTAGACATTTGAAATGTCTGAATCCATTGATGATCTTGTGATAGTGAATTGACCTGTGGAGAATACCATTGCATTTTGCACAAATACCCAATCAGTGTTTCATAAAAATATAAGTACATTTTCTGGCAATACAATGGAGCACTTTTCTGCACTGCGTACAAAACCCTGGTATTACTAGGAGCTCAAATCTTAGAGGATAAGCATATTGAGATTTTCCAAGACAGCTTTTTAGCTATTTGATTTGCCATAATTTCATAAAAATACAAGTACATTTTCTGGCAATACAATGGAGCACTTTTCTGCACTGCTTACAAAACCCTGGTATTACTAGGAGCTCAAATCTTAGAGGATAAGCATATTGAGATTTTCCAAGACAGAAAGCTTTTTAGCTGTCTGATTTTCCATATTAGTTTATTTTCTAGGTAAGGGAAGAATGCATAGTGATAGTTTTGGCAACATTATTAATAACAAGACCTAAGCTAATCTGACACTTGCAATTCCTCCTTGACCCACCATAAAAAAAAGATTCTCTTGACAGATGGTTGTTTAGCAGAAGGGCTTTTTTCCTAGTGAGCTGTAATTTTCTTGAAGAATCCTCATTCCTAAAAGACTATATTGCACAGAAGTGCCTCATTCCCCCTTACCGGCATCAGGATGTTTCTGGTACAGAAATGCCACCTAAACGTAACATGGTCTTGGGCTGTACTGGAAATAGTATGAAAAGCCATTTTCATACTGTTTCTGGTATATATCCAGGACCTTCCCTACCCGTTTCCAACAACTTCTGTTTTCATACTGTTTTTGGTACGTATTTGGGATGTTTCTGTCCTGTTTCTGACAAGTTGCTTTTGAAAAGTGTAAAAAATTAACGGACACTTAAAAAAACTCAAAACCCTGAACTCGTAAAACACTCTTCCTAAAATCTATATAAACACCCTTTGACCCATTACAACAAACACTCTCATTCCATTGCCGATTTTTGGTTTTCACAATTTTTCATCATTATTTCAAATTGTTGCAACAAGAGCTACGGGCTAGGAGCTAGAGGAATTGAGCACCAGTTACAAAGAGCAAGGACGGATCTAGGTGCAGCTCCAATTTGATATTGGTGTACCCCAATTTGTGCCTCTTGTCACACAAGGTTGAGGACTATACTAAAGGGCCTAACAAACTTTGGGACATTCATCCAAATATTACTGAGTTGGATTGCTTTTACAACTACTCTTGCCTAACTTTCATTGCTTGGCGTCGATAATGACAATCAACGGAGTTCCACACAAAGGGGTGGAGAGTGGAGCTAGTAGAAGTGGCATTCATGGAGATGCTGATTTTGAGGAGAATCTCGATGATATATTCTAGTCTCAAGATTATAATCTTTATTCATTTCCTTGTACATTTTGATATTGTTTTGAATTTTGAACATGGGCTATATAACACGTGATATGTCATATCAAATATTATTTTGGGCATTAACACGTTGTCCTGTGTTTTTGCATGGGCAAAATTCACCCAAAAATAGGACAACTATACCCTAGTGTCAAAACTTTTCCATATCGCACCTTTCCAGGCACCCCTAGATCAACCTACCCCTCAATGTCAAGTCTAGTTTTGTCCTTCAATGGTTCATCAGTCTCCCTAGGTGATTTAGGAAAAACAAAATCATTCAAGTGTCTTTGGAGCAGTGGTGTTCAAGACAAGTTTTCAACAAACTTAGAGAGGGCTTTCATCAACCTTTCTAAGCCAGATGCACCATCACCGAAGTAGTACAGGAGACTCGTACTCATCACGAAGGTGTATCCAAGAATCAAAAACATCAAGGAACTAGTTTAGGAAGATTCTGGGAAGTTTTAGAGGTTTAGGAGCCAATACACTAAAAGCGGGTTTTTGAGGCCGAAGGAGCTTGCACCGTAAAAAATACCTGATCTTCAAGGAGTGATTCCGGGAGCTCCGAAATGAGTTAAGAGCCAAACATGATATAATTGGAAAGCACTTTCAATCCCCTACATGGTGGAAAAAGCAGATCATCTTCAAACACCATGCATTTTTCAGGCCAACTCATTCTTTCCATCCACATTGGGCGATCCCAAGAAAAAAGGAGCTTTTTGAGGGTGTTTCAGTTAGAATCAAGCCATGGTACCCCAAACATTCTTCTCAAAATGTCTTTTGCATGCAAAATTATATAAGGAAGCGCCCAAAAATTCATCCGGGAGCTCAAGATATGGTCTTTCCAAGTTGCCCTCCAAGGTATGCTATTTAGTACTCAGTGAAATTTGCTAAGGGACACGTGGCAACCTGAGGCTGAGGCGCATTTTTATGTCCTCATTGTCCCTCACCAAAGGGATTATAGGTGAAAAAAATTGTGCCCTCCCCCCTTTAAGCACTATGTTCACTCATATGACCTCGATGACTCATTTTAAGCTTCTTTGACCAAGTTGACTTTCTCCTTCACCTACTCCCGCATGCATGCCACTTGTTAAGAAAGGGCTAAGGCGCATTTTTATGCACCTATAGTACCAAATCAAGGGGGCAATGGGGACAAGAAAATGCGCCCTCCCCCCTTATTTCAACATGGTTTTTCATATGACCCAGTCTCAACCCTTGTGAGGAGAAGGCAGTCAAAAAAGGTACCTGATCTTCGTCGGATGATTGCAGGGGCTCCGTAAGGAGTAAGGAGGAAAACAAGTACTCATTGGAAAGTTAAGATCCTTTACATGATGGAATATTCAGATTTTTCAAAAACCCTTGGTGCTTGTCAATGGAGTTCATATTGAGTGAGCACACTTGGTGATTCTAAGGGAGAATGTAATTTTTGGAAGAGTTTTAGGAAGAATCAGAAGATAAGACCCATTCCATTCGTCTCAAAATGTCATTTATAGTAAAAATCATATAAGGAAGTGCCTAAAAAGACCTCCGAGAGCCCATGATATGGCGTTTTCAAGTCTCTTCCCAAGGTAGCATGTTTCGGTAGTTAGTCAAATTTCTTCAAGGACACATGTCATCACCAGGTTGAGGCGCATTTTCATGTCCCCATTGCACCATACCAAAGGGACAAGAGGTACAAAAAATTGCGCCCCACCCCCTTTTAGCCTCCAAGTTCCTCATATGACCATTTTCCAGCTCTTAGGTGCTTAAATGTGGCTCCCCCTTCATTTCTCTCTTCAAATCAATGAGCGACACCTGTCAAGCATGGGCTAAGGCACATTTTTGTGCACCTATTGTCCCAAACCAAAGGGAAAATGAGGACGAAAAATTGCGCGCCACCTCCTATCATTTTCAAAACTATAAATTGCAGAGATAGCCATATTTTGCTCAAACCCCTCACATGCTCCCCGCGCTGCCGAAACTCTTCCTAATTTTTCTCTGAGAAAACATGAAATCCATATTTGTGAAGTCGGAAAGCGAGATTTTTGCTTGAGAAGACATCAAAGCCCACGAAAGAAAATTGCTCGTAACTAAAAAACCAGTGCACGGTTCAACATATCGTTTTTTGAAATCATCTAGTTTTTCAGAGGTTGTTAGAATCCAAGCAATAGATTTCACATACACGCCCCAAATTTTTCGCAGCGAAGAAACCCCAATTTCCCTGCGAAAAAAATTTAAATTTTAAAATCTCCATTTCAGAGCTTGGGTTGATGTGAAATTTCAGAGGTGCAACGAAGAGAAAAAACCCATATTAGAAAAGTTCGTTTCGTCACAAACCGAGCCCCAGAAACTTACTTTCTAAAAATAGCAAGCCTTCCTACATGGGCACTTACTTTTTTGGGTAAGTCATCACTGAAGGTAGTTGCGACAAAGACAATGTGCACCAATGATACCCAGAAGGTCAGAATGAGTGGTCAGTGCCGGAAATGATAAAAATTGTCACTTACTAAAAATAGTAGGTTTCCTACACAGACACTTGCTATTATTAGTAAGACTCACAGAAAAGCAGTCTAGGTGGGAGCAATGTACACAGGGGTAATCCAGAAAGCTAACTTCACCTGTCGAAGCCGAGAATGGTGGAAATTTGTCATTTACTAGAAATAGTAAATCCCCCTCTCGGGTGCAGAAAGTGTTCCAGGAAGCATGAAGTTCAAGTTCACAAATTGTTCCAATTTCCCATTCATTTGTGCAACCCAAAGATCAAAAGACTGGTGGCACTTCATGGTTCGGGGTGATTGTTGCACACTGCGGAATGGGCATTCTTCAATACTCAAATACACTTCATCACAGCCTTTCAACTAGTGCAACAGTGTGGCCATGTTGTAAGGGTCATGACAGGATCAGTTTCAAGTTTCAATCTCTTCAGAGGGGATCATAATGAGCGACGCTCGTGGTCACCAAAGGAATCATTCAACAATGTTTTTAAACACTTAGTTCGGGGTGTCTGTGCGTCATCCAAAGAAGTTTTCTCGTGGTGCGAAGCATTCAAAGTTCACAGTTCATCATTGCATTAGAGCATTTCACCAATTCATTAGTGGAGTGGAGCTGATCTTCATCAGATACAAAGTGTTCTTCATCCATGCTTCAGAGAATACCCACCCTCCCTCTCTCTTTCTCCCTCTTCTTTCTCTCTCCTTTCTAATTCTTCGTTGGGCTTCATCATTGTATTTCGTCCTATTCACTTAAGTGACCTATTTTAAAATTGTAAAAGTATTTTCTCAAAATTATAAGAGAAATACTTAATTTATGGAAAACAAAAGGTCACAAGTGGAATATGGAACACGAAGAGTCATGTGAGGGAGGTGAAAGGACAATTGACATTGCTATAAATTGGGATGGCCTCTCCATTCCAAGGGATTCTAGGATTTTGAAGACTTTCACAAAGTAACAATTGTGAATTGTAGTTATTGAGCTTTGTATCAATGCACAAGGAATAAAAGCTACAATTTCTTCCACTTTCTCCTTTGCCCTTGCTTTGTACAACTAGTGTAAATGTCGATTAAGGAATAGAGTTTTTGCTTTCTAAGATGTATGAATGTGTGCAACTTTGTATGCATGGTTTCCTCTCTTCGTTGACACGATAAGTATGGTTGTTACAAACATCTCATGGTTCTTCTATTTTCCTCTTTTATACACTTTGTAAGCATAGTGACTCAAGATCTTTGTATCTTTGATAAGTAAATCTGAGAACTTGGCGTCTTGATTTGTCCATCTCACTAGATAGCTTCATTGTGTTTCCTCTATATTGAATGTTGAACTACTCCGATTACTGAGTGAGCTCTGCAATCCTACTCATGGCAGTAATCTCCCTTTCATAATTTCTCTCCTTTCCCCTCATCGTTGTAATTTCCTCCCTTGTACCCCGTACAAGCACTTTGCCACAGGTTCAGTGGAGTGTCCCTGTGTGATCCCAGATCAATTTGGCCACCCACATCATTTAGATAGGATTAGGATTAGTTTACATTCAATAATGGGAGTTGTACCATTCAATGCAGAGGGGCGTAGCCCCGTGAACATTGGTGGAGACACAATTTTCCCAACCGACAAATTTTCTCACCAACACACGTGAAGTTTGAATTTATTTTCAATGGACTAAAATTGAGTAGAAAGGTTTTTGGAAATCGGTGTTTCCACGTTTTTTACTTGTTTCTGTTTCCATTTTCTGGTAACATAGCTAAAAGAGAATGAATTTCATTTGAGTGTTCCATCAAAAGTTTTCCTTCAATTTTGTAGGCCTGTTCCAGTGCCTGTCATACAACTAGTTTTGAGGATAAAGCTAAATTCAGATTTTTGTTGGAATTTAATAGTATTGTTGTTGAGCCATAATATCTGCACCTTTCTCCCAAATTTTAGGTGTCAATTTGTTTTAAAATAATCACTCTTTCCCCATCTTAACTTGGATAAGACCCAATTTTTATAAACACCTCGTAGTATTTATAATCCTAAAATCTCTACAAGATGTTAGAGGTGACCTGGTTGATCTTGATTTTTGGAGCAATCCATTACGGAACACATTAAATTGCTAAATATAATGTGCCATGTAAAAAATGAATTCATGGAGATAATGGTGAGAGAAACAAAAGGGAAATGGAAGCATTCAAACATAGAACATTATTGACGACGAATAAAATTTTGCTGTACAATATTGGAAATCTTTGAGGAGAGATGTTAAGCTATGTTCCTTTGTATACACATTATTTTTTCTTTACTGATACTTTTCTTGTTTAGGACTTGTTGGTGCATTAATCTCCCTGAGTGTGTGCTTTCGTATACACCTAAATTGGGATGGGCCTACTTTAAGCACTTTGTGAGATATATGTCATGGGCTGTCCTTTTTACTACCACCTTCATATCACAATCACATTGGCATATTTGTCTTCCTGAGATTCCTTGTCCTTCCTCTTATCTCTTTTCCCACATTGATTGTACATTACTGACATCATTGGCCCGACCGATGACATCCTGTAGCACCCATGTTTTGGTCGATGTGATCAGATGGTGGCGACATACTAATTTCTTTGATTTCTTTGTATGTCATCAATTTGACCGATGATGTTGGCTAAAACTGATATTTGACTTTTAGGGTGCCGAACCATATTTATAGGTTTCTCCATCATTTTCTCAATAAGCAACAAGATCAATTCACTCTGCATGTATTCACAATTCCTCCCTTAGGAAGAAGAGGATTTAGGGTTAAACGGGCTTACACACAAGGAAGACAAGTCACTAGGAAATGCCTTGAAAATTTTAAGAATAAGAGCTGCACGATCAAGGTATACCAAGTCTTTGAAGTCTTTAACTTTAGTCTACTAAGGGTTTCAAAAATCCATCTTGACTTCACCTACAATCATCTCTCACAAAGTGCTAAAAGCCAAGGGGAAGATTAATGCATCAATCCAAGGTATCCCTTACCCTAACCTCTTTCTTTTGTACTTTGGTTCATTTATGAACGCGTATGTATTTGATAGTCTAGTACACTCTTGTTGTCATTTGCTCTACTGCTAATTTTATATTATTGTTATAATTCTTGCTTTACCATCTAGTGAGACCCATAACACTTGCCTTACCGCCTAATAACACCTTCATACACATAGCTTTTACTTTATTATTTGATGACACCTTAGATCTAGCAAGGTGCTCTTTTTCTCCATAGAGATTGTATGTGTAGATTCCCCTTATAAATCCATTCTGACCTTTGTTGTACCTGTTGCCTATACCCTCTGAGTAATGTATGGATCAACATTCTATATGTGTTGGATTTAGAATGGTCTTCTACCTTTTACCTATTTAGACGATCTATGTATTGTAGAAGACCCATTTTAGGCCCAATACATTCTGGGGAACTTGATAGGAATCTTATCACACCGTGTTGATTGGGTTATCTTCACATTTTCCTTCATTTTTCACAATTTTCTTTTTCAACGGGTTTGTGAAGCATCTCTTTATTTTCGATTCTTCCTTGCTCTAAATTTCCTAATATATTTCTCCTATTCCTCTAATGGAATGTATCTAGGACACCCAAGCATAGGTCACACAATGGTCTCCCTTCTCTCAAGCTTAATCTAACAACAACACAGATTGCAACAAGGTTCTAGTTAATACCAGAAATCCATAGTTCAAGTTAGGTCAATACTATATCCATAACTAACCAAAAACAAATCTCTCCTCAAGAGGATAATGATTAAGAGGGAGAATAAGCTGTTTTGTTGATGTTACTAACAAAATGCAACAATTTCTAACCAAAAAGTAGAATGAGAAAAATATTACTTGGTTAGATAAAGATCTTTGAGCTGGCTGAGAGGTAATTGATGCTAAAAAGCGAAGGAGAACCAATTTTGTGCTAAAGATAAGGAATCAAACTCATACTCTCTTACACCTATTTTATTCATTAGACCCAACTAAATAGTTTTAGCTAATTATCTTAAGTAAAGAAGTCCCAAGTGTTACCCTTTTTCGAAATATTGAAAAAAGAAACCATTAGGGGTAGTCGACTTTGATTCTAATTGAGATGTTCGTTCTTACACTGAAAACAATACCCTCTCTTGAAAAAAGAACTGATCCATTCTGTTGTATTTGTACAAATATTTGTTTATTTGTGAGTGCAATTTATTACACTTTCGTAAAAGCCATTCCAATTTTTTGACAAGAAAATTTTCCAGTTTTTGCAATAATTCTTCATCATCAGAACTGCTCCAGATTGATAGAGTCGGCGAATGTCAAGCAAAAACTATACCAAGATAAATTATAATAGATTATGAGCTCTTTAAAAGAATGTATCATTTTCTCTATAGCCCTAAAGTAGCCCTTCTTATGTTCTAATTCGTTGATAAGTCGAATGTTGCTAAAAATTTGAATCAAGCATAAGAGAATTATGCAAGAAACATAATCCAAGGAAAATGTAAAGAGATTTATAATACTCCTGAACATTTAGTATATATTTCCATGCATCAAATGATATTGACGTATCCTTTCCCTCGAATACTGTTTGATTAATTAGTTTTTTCCAATCCAAAAGAATCCAAGAGTATAAGAAGAAATCCCATTTCGGGATGAATTTCAATCTAAATTCCTAATTTAGAAGTGTCCAAAAAAAATCTTGAAGAGATCCAAGTCTTCATGGATGCTTTTCTTAACACTCTCTTAACACCCCTACTGACAAGGAACCCAACCTTTTCTCAAGTTCAGAGGTAAGTTGTGCCGATATTATGTCTTCCCCCACATTTACTCCATCTACAATCCTCACAATTTCTATTGCCATGGCGAGTGCCACATTTAGCACTTGATCTCCTACCATAACTTAAACCAACATTAATGCTCATTTCTTAAGCAACCCAAAACCCCAAGTAGATCATACTCAAATGTTCATTCAAGTCTTTGGCTGAATGGCCCAATTGTAAGCTTCAAGCACCAACCAAATGATGCAAATGGAAACCCAACTTATGCGACTTTCAAATCAACCTCAAAAAATACAATAGGGATCACCTAGTCAATGTTTTCTCCCTCTCGTCTTGACGAATGCCAAAGGAAAATTAATCCCATAATTGCCCATGCAAAACAAAATGCTTCAAACATGGCAGCTCCATACATGGCAGCCATCAACATTGGAGGAAATGCTTCAAGAATCTCATGTGATGGTTCCACGGTCCCCACCTTGTGCCTCAAAGCCTTCGACAATCTCTACAATGATTGGTTTAAGATAAATAAATTCCATACAACTACCAAACTATTAGCAAATGCCAAAAACCTTAACTGGGGATGCTCTAGAATGGTATAATCAATTTAATCCTCACTCCATAGTCAAATCAAAATGCTTAATAAACACCCTAGTGCAAGAATTCCGATACCATGACTTTCCTAAACACAACCCAAGCAACTTTTTCAACACCAAGCAATTTGATCACAAATTTGCTTTTGACTTCAAGCGATGGAAGTCATTAGCCCGTAAAGCTGAACGTAATATGAACAATGAAAGTCACTTCAAACTATTTACAACTTGCTTTAGAACCTAAGTTACAAGACAAAATTTGTTCCTTCTATCTTAAGACCTTAGAGGAAGCCTTTGATCAAGCCAAAAGACAAAACCATCTCATGAGACAATTTGAGATTCCTCAACACGCCCAAAACAAAGCCTTAGAATCCTAATAAAGACCAAAAATTGGCATGCCATTGACGTCGGTGCATCCAATACTTTTGACCATAGTTTTGACACCAAAAGAACAATTCATGCTATCATGTCCCTCAAAATCTGGCTCTTTCTCAACTACTCATAGGAAACCCTTTTCATCCACACCCTCAACCAAGAGAATGCAGTCACTAACCTTTGAGCAAAAAACTTGTGCAAAAATTACCCAAGCCTTGACTGCGAGATTTAGACCCTACTAAGCTGCTCCTTGAATGGTTTGATACTAAAACATGGTTGGTTCCACGCAAATTGAGGCTACTCATGAAAATTTTAGTTCCCTTAGAGGCCTAGCATATGCCTTTCTACCATGAAACAATTTTTTCATGAAGAAATGACTAAAGAAAGGTACCGAGAGTTTCATAATTACAAACAAATATTTTACTCACAAAACAAGTGTGAACCTATACATCAAGCTAACACACACTTGGCATTTACACCAATCCATGATTGGATCATTCCAAGAGCACAACCAAAGCTCCTCAGCCTCAAAATAACTAACATCTTGCTAATTTTAGCCCAGCGGATAATGCCATTGAGGCATTTGTCAACCCTTATGCTTCCATGGTTCCACCAATAAAGAAAGTGTTGTCCAAATGAAACATATGAAACGTATCATTGCATAAGTTGGTTCGGGTCGCACAACCCAACCTTCCCCTACAAACATTCAAGAAGCCTATAAAACTATCCAAGAAAATTCAATATCTCACACAATTACTGAAAATACCATATGCAATTGAGATTTTGAAACTTTGCAAAAGGTTGACTTCATCAACCAGGCAATGATATTGAAAAATTAGAAAACCCTTCACCAATATCATTGGCTAGGACGATGATGTTTACAAAATCTCCCAACATCATTGGCAAGAGCAATGATGTTGAAAAAGAGCCAAAAAAAAAGAAAATGTCAGTTCTAACCTTTCTGGAGGCCAAATATGAGGTAATTTTGATTGCACCTCCTAAGGTACTATCCAAAATGGAACAACCAAGCTTCGATGAATGGGAACCCATTAAAGAGCTCTTCAATTTACCTAGCAAAATTCTGTGAGTTAATGCCAACAATTCTCAAACACTGCAATCGCCTTATGACATGAGCATTTACCAACCTCTACCAATTGGCCAAGAGGCCCTATTGCACCTTGTTGCATTTCCGAAGAGAGTACCATGAAACTATGCTTTTTGATGGTTGGAAGCTTAGTAGGAGGGATCCATTGTGACTCGGTCCATCTCCAACACCACTTGCAACAAAAGACTGGGAGTCAATACTTTGTAACATGTCATGCTCATATGTTTCAAAACCTCATTGGGAACTTGGTTATTTGAATTTTATTTCTTTCATCATATTTTTATCTTCCTTTGTTTAAGTTAGATGACCCAATAAATGGGATTTCACTCGTGAATAACTGCCCCACGAATGCTCGCCACAAAGGTTACATTTGACATGCTTTGTGCCTGCTCTTTTTCTTTTCTCTAAAATTGTGCAATACTCCCAAAGTGGATACTTGGTATTATCCTTGATATTTTCTTTGTCAGAAGCCATATCCCCAATTTTATCAAAATACATAATAATAAATACAAACAAACAAATAAATAAAATATTTTGATAGTAATTGAAAAGCTCAAAATTACTCTCAAAATTTAATCATATTAAAAATTTAAATCAAAATTTCTACTTAAATATAAATAATTTATTAATTCAATAATTAACTGGAAAAACATAACTATTTAAAGTTAAAATTTTGACCAAAAACTTATCCAATATTAAGTAAATAAGCTATAAAACATGAATTTAAATAATACCAAAATATTAATTACACTAACTTAAATTAAAATGAACTATATCAAATTGAACATGGATGTTTGAAGATATAGGGTGTATAATATATATTATATATTTTATATATTTTTACCTATATCTTTAGACATCATATACTTGAATATTATAATTTTAATTAAGCATTTAACAAACTTAAGTTTTACTGGAATGTAAATAAAAAGTTAGGTTATAAATTTTTAAAATATACTTTGCACAGGGTGGTTCATGGGATGGTTATATAGCCTTTATGGAAAATACAGTTTAAGAAAATACAATGTAACAACCCTTCCACTGCAAAATACAGTGCAACAACCCACACACACCAAATATGCAGTAAAGTGTTCAAATAAGGGGAAGACTGTTATAGACAAGGAGAAGATTGTTGCTTCAAACCTAAACAAAAATCATGAAATATAGGCTGCTGCAAACCCTAGAACAAAACAAAAAACCTGTAGGCTGCCTGGGGCCACTACCTAGCTAGGAAAACCCTCTTGGATGGTTGCAAGTGTGGGAAAGGAATAAAAAATACAGCCCTGAAGGATAATTGCATGGAACATTTAAAACATAGGTAGATAAAATCAAATTGTAAAAGTACAACCAAAATGAAATGCTATAATATGTTTAATCTTTATTATTGATGACGTTTTAGGGTTATAATATTTCTATTTTTTGGTTTTTATAAAATGAATTTAATTTTTATAAAGGGTGTGGCTTAAAGATAAGGAAAATGCACCTGGGTGCTTTTTTGCACATGGTGCGCCTCAAGTGACAACAAGGGTGTGTTTTGCACCTTTCCCCACATAATGGGCTTGGGTGCGATCTCCGTGTGCCCTCAATCGGGCTGGATGTGTGCACCCTGATAACATTGCTTATTATCCAACATTAGTACTCCTAGTGACATACCCTTCCAAGAGTTTAACACTGCATTAGGTCTCGATCTATGGAATCCATTACCTCCAAAAATGCCCTGGCCAAGGAGTCCCACCTCTCCCGCACTTATTTAAGACAGGGTGCATCTTCATTGGATTACTTGTTATTTTTCATTTGGCACAATGCCCTTGGTCATTATATTGGGACTTGTAGGGCCAAAGAGATGCTTGGAGCACTTAGCTTTGTAAGAGCACATTCCTAAGGCAGAAGGAGAGTGAGCACATCCAACTTCTCCAAACGACCGCTTTTATGAGTTTCATGAGACTACCACTTTTTATACAGTTGAATGGTGAACATAACAATAACATCAACAAGAACTTTGAAATCAATTGTCATTCACCTTCCTCATCTCAATACTTAGATGGTTACTCACATCAGCCAACTTCCCCATGGAGACATTCTTCCATTAGAAGATAAAGATATTCTTAGTGGCATCATTCTTCTACACACTCCATAGATGGGTATAGAGCTTATCAACAACACCTGAGACAACATTCACAACAGGAGGAACAACCTCCCCATGAGCACTTTTCACAACATTCTTCATAGTCAGAGGAACAACTTTCCTGTGAGTAGTCGCGACATAAGCACCACAAGGAGAGTTCACAATCACATGGCACATTAACTGTTGGAGCATCATACCGAGTTCTAGCCACATTTTTAGTTGAGGCCATTCGCAAGGTAATGCTTGTGAGGATATTTGGGAAAGTTGAGGTGGCTGGTAGCAACATGATACGAGTTGCAATAGAAGATCTATATTGTCATAGAAGAGGTATGTGATGACATTCTGAGGCATGTGTGAGCTATGATATGTCTCATCAGTCGTCACTAGTAACATTCATGCTTTCATTTTCATATATTAGAATGTCATTGCTGTCATGAGTTATCTTACAACCTCCCTATGAGTAGCCGTGCCATAAGCACCATGAGGAGATTCACTATCACATAACACTCCAAATGTTGGAGAATTGTACTGAGTTACACCATATTTTCAATCAAAGCCAATTGTAAGGAAGTGCTTGCGAGGATCACCAAGAAAGTTGAGGAGACTATAATGAAATTACTTGTATAATTCAGATCATGAGCAGAAATATAACACCAAATAACACAATATTCCAGAATAATGATCTCAATATGCAATTAGAATAGCTTCGCCACTTCGAGGGGGCAACCTCCAAACCATACAATAAGACTCAAATGCTCCAAATGATGATGAACTACTACCTAAATCCCCTATATATACTATTCATATGTTATGGCCAACACCAAGGCTGACCTACTAAGCATGAGAAAGTATAAATGATATAATAAAATGATATGGTAAGCCACAAGTCGGCTACTCATATCCTAATACAAGCAATAGGTTAAGGGCGTAGCATGCCCTTCCCCTTCAAAGCAACATTGTCCCCAATGTTGAGAAGCTCTGGGTGCTGCTGCAGGAATGTCATATCTTCCCATGTTGCATCTTCATTGTCCATATTCTTCCACTTGATCAGGTACTCAGTAATAACCCGTGTCCTCAATCTTTTAGTGCGTGTTTGAAGGATGCATTCAGGTTCCAAGATGACTCTCCCCTCCTCATCGAGCTCAGGTAACACTGTTTGGGCTGATACTCTCTGTCCAATTACTTTCTTCAGGCAAGAAACATGAAAGACTGGATGTATTTTGGTTGATTGTGGAAGTTCTAATTTGTATGCTACAGTACCAATCTTCTGCAATACTTGATAGGGGCCATAATACTTCGGTGAAAGTTTGTTATCCTTTTGTTGTTGTTTCAAAGACATTTGCTTATATGGTTGTAACCGCACAAAAACCCAATCACCGACTTCAAAATGCCTTTCTGTGCGATGTTGATCAGCCTGTTGCTTCATGTGGTTTTGTGCCATGACCAAGTTCTCCTTGAGACTAGAGAGGACCTCTTGTTGATACTGAATGTGTTCTTCTACTGCTCTAACCCGCGGTTGTCCTCTCAATGATGATGTGATGGATGGTGGATGGTACCCATAGAGTGCCAAAAAAGGAGACATTTTAGATGAAGTATGGAAGGAAGTGTTATACCACCATTCTGCAAGTGGCAACCATTGGACCCATCTTGCTTGTTTATCTGACGTAAAGCAATGGAGATATCCCTCCAAACACTTATTTACAACTTCTGTTTGCCCATCAGACTGGGGATGATAAGAAGAGCTACGAGCTAACTGAGTACCCAAACATGAGAATAAATCAGTCCAAAAATTACTAGTAAATATAGGGTCTCGATCACTTACTATAATCTTCGGTGTCCCATGAAGCTTCTGAACTGTGTCCATGAAGGCTGTTGCTACCATGCTTGCAGCAAATGGGTGTGCCAAGGCACAAAAATGAGCATATTTGGTGAGTCTATCCACCACAACCATGATGACATTTTTTCCTTCAGATTTAGGCAATCCTGTGATAAAGTCCATGGAAACCTCTTCCCACCGCTGGCTAGGAATAGATAGAGGTTGTAGAAGACCTGGGGATCGAACTGTTTCACCCTTATTTTGCTGACAAACCATGCATTCTGCCACAAATTTTTGGACATCCCCTTTGAGACCTTCCCAAAAGAAATCTTGTTTGACTCGATGATAAGTCTTCAAGAATCCAGAGTGCCCCCCTACTGGAGAAGAGTGAAGCTCAGATAGAATCCTATTTTTAAGAGTGGAGTTCTTACATAGGTATAATCTATCTTTATACCATAAAGCATCCCCTTTCAATACAAATTTTTCAGACATGCTTGGATCATTCTGGAGATGATGAATGAGGTTTTGTGTGGTTGGGTCATTTCTCCATTCGGACCTTGCCTCATCTATCCAATCTTCCTGTAATATGGATATGGCACATAACAAGGCTGCAGTTGATTCATCTTTCCGCGACAGAGCATCCGCAACTACATTCTCCTTCCCTTTCTTATAGATAATCTCAAAATCATATCCCAACATCTTGGAGACCCATTTTTGTTGTTCTTCAGATGATAAACGCTGCTCCAAGAAGTATTTCAGACTATCATGATCTGTCTTCACTTTAAAGTGTCTTCCTATGAGATATGGTCTCCATTGCTTTACTGCATGAAGTATGGCTAGCATTTCCTTCTCATAAGTCGGCTTGGAAAGATTCTTACCTTTGAATTGATGGCTCAAAAAGGCAATAGGATGGCCTTCTTGCATGAGAACTGCCCCCATACCCACCCCTGATGCATCACATTCAACAATGAATGTTTTGGAAAAATCTGGAGTAGCCAAGACTGGAGTGGTGCACATGGCCTCCTTTAGTTGCTCAAATGCTTTGGTTGCATCCTCACTCCAATGGAAGGAGTCCTTCTTTAATAAAGCTGTGAGAGGTGCAGATATGCTTCCATAATGCCTTACGAATCTTTGGTAATAACCTGTAAGCCCCAAAAATCCTCGTAGATTCTTTAGGGTTTTTGGAACCTTCCACTCCATCATGGCTTTGATCTTATTAGGATCCACTTTAACCCCTTCATGAGAGACAATGTGACCCAAATATTCAACCTCCTTGAGTCCAAAAGAACACTTAGAGGGCTTTGCATAAAGTTGATGTTGCTCAAGGGTTTCCAAAACCTTATTTACATGATGCAAATGTTCCTCCCATGTTTTGCTATAAATTAATATATCATCAAAAAACACTAAGACAAACTTCCGCAGGAATGACTTAAAAATAGAATTCATCAAACTTTGAAATGTAGAAGGTGCATTTGTGAGTCCAAAAGGCATTACCAGGAATTCATAATGGCCTTCATGTGTCCGAAAGGCAGTTTTATGAACATCCTCATCCTTGATTCTGATTTGGTGGTATCCCGAATGAAGATCAAGCTTTGTAAAATAAACAACACCATGCAACTCATCAAGCAAATCATCAATTACAGGAATAGGAAACTTATCTTTGATTGTGTACTTATTAAGTTCCCTATAATCAGGACACATGTGCCACATGTCATCTTTCTTCTGTACCATCACTACTGGAGAAGAATAAGCACTCTGACTATGACGGATAATTCCTGCTTCCAACATCTCTTGTACAATCTTTTCAATTTCACTCTTTTGCACATATGGGTACCTATAAGGTCTGATGTTAGGCGGTTGACTTCCTGGTAATAACTGAATAGCATGATCATGATCTCTCTTTGGAGGTAAGCCCTTTGGTATATTTTCAAATACAACAGAGTGTGCATCCAACACTGCTTGCATATCTGATGGTATAATGTCCTTAGAATGATGAGCCTCTAATGAAAATAGTTGTGCCACAAATCCCTCTGCACCCTTTTTTAGCATTTTGTGCATCTGATGAGAACTTACTATTTGTGGAGACTTTGCTCTTAAGCCTCTTAGCTCAAAAGTCCTTCCTTCAGAGTGAAATCGCATGAACAAGTCTTGGAAGTTCATCTCAATGGTTCCCAAAGTGGTAAGCCATTGAACCCCTAACACAATGTCTGCTCCTCCCATAGAAATGGCATATATGGGACTATTTAGTATGTAATCTCCCATGGCAAGCTTAATGCTATGGCATTTTCCAGAACAAGTAACAGTACCTCCATCAGCAATCATTACTTGACATTCAGGAGCTGGATAAATGAAGCAGTTTAGGCGCACTGCTAACTTATGATTGATAAAGTTGTGAGTACTTCCTGAATCAATCAACACTGTGACCCTCTGTTTTTTTAGGAATCCAACCACCTTTAGGGTTTGGGGGGTGCTAATACCTGAAATTGCATGGCATGAGATTGTTGGCTGAGGATCTCCTGACTCCTCCTCTGGCTCAACCAAGACCTCTGACTCTGAATCTTCATCCTTCTCTTCATCTTCACTAGGCCCATCAATGTAGAACAACTTCTTTTCAGCACATTTATGTCCTGGTCCAAATTTACTGTCACAGTTAAAACATAAACCTTTTTCTCTTTTTTCTTCAATTTGTTGAGGTGTCAATCTAACTGGTCGAGGGAGTGCTGGGGCCAAGGTGTTGCAATCTCTGGTATAAGTGAAATGTTGTCTCCTACTTGAAACAAATTTCTCCTCTGCCCTTCTTGCCATAATCATCAAATCAGAAACCTTATGAGGATTAAACATACGCACCTCATGCTCAATGTGATCCTTAAGACCCCCGAGAAATAGGTCATTCAGATTCTCTTCAAGTAATATTTTCCACTCGTAGAGAAAGGTTTTGGAAGTGATGAATGTAATCCTTAACAGATCCTATCTGTCTCAATTTTGCTAATTGGCTGAAGTAATTATCTGACACACTAGAACTATAGTGTAATTGCAACTCTTCAGTGAACACTGTCCATGTAACATTGAGACCACTCTTCTGCCTTTGAGCACATAACCATCGATACCAGACGAATTGGTCAGGTTCGAGATACAAAGCTGCCATGGTCACCTTTTGTCCTGGTGGAATCTGATGTAGTTCAAAAAAATTCTCCATTTGGTTGATCCAATTGAGTGGATCCTTTCCATCAAACTTACGCATCTCCACTTTTGGAAACATAGTACGGGCCTGCAGAGTGCTCATATTTGGATTGTGCACACTCGAAGATCCACTCTGGCTCATGTGTCTATTATGTTGACCTGAGGATCCACCTTGATTGACATAAGTATGATTACCCATCATATACGTACTGAAGTTTTGCATGAAATCCTCCAATCTTTTTCCAATCCTATCCACATCTTCTTTGCTGGCCACCCGAGATTCGAGGTCTCTCAGGTTAAACTCAAGTTGGCTTACTTTGTGGTCTGTCGAAGTAAACCCTAACCCTGAGGAATCTGTAGTTATATCTTCTATCTCCAACTCCTCAACTACTATCTCATCCTTTTCTGGTGTTTTACCCGGAGTGATGGGATTCTTTTTTCCTCTTGTGGAAGGCCCCGCCATGATGCCCCAAAATAGTAGGATGTAGGGATCACAGTCAAATTTTAGGGTTTCGTATTTCAATACGAATTCGGCCAAATATAAAAAAACTTAAAGAACAAACCCCAAATAATTTTTTTTTGCTTTCTGAAAATGTAACGAATTTGAAAAAATTCCACAATTTGCACCCTAGGGAGCGATTTTATGAAAAAACCTAAATTTGTAATAACTTTTGCAAAATAAATCAAAAAAGTCTGAAATTTTCAGGGAACCTTACTTGAAATGTTTTGAAACTCTGGTAAAAATATCTCCCACCAATTCACTTTGGTTCGCAATATATGGTGGAAACAAAAAATTAGGGTTTTTGCCCTAATTTTGGCCCAGATTGCAGCTCTGATACCACTTGTAATGAAATTACTTGTATAATTCAGATCATGAGCATAAATATAACACCAAATAACACAATATTCCAGAATAATGATCTCAATATGCAATTAGAATAGCTTCGCCACTTCGAGGGGGCAACCTCCAAACCATACAATAAGACTCAAATGCTCCAAATGATGATGAACTACTACCTAAAATCCCCTATATATACTATTCATATGTTATGGCCAACACCAAGGCCGACCTACTAAGCATGAGAACAATAGGTTAAGGGCGTAGCATGCCCTTCCCCTTCAAAGCAACATTGTCCCCAATGTTGAGAAGCTCTGGGTGTTGCTGCAGGAATGTCATATCTTCCCATGTTGCATCTTCATTGTCCATATTCTTCCACTTGATTAGGTACTCAGTAATAACCCGTGTCCTCAATCTTTTAGTGCGTGTTTGAAGGATGCATTCAGGTTCCAAGATGACTCTCCCCTCCTCATCGAGCTCAGGTAACACTGTTTGGGCTGATACACTTTAACCAAACACCAATCAATACGCAGACTTATGGAAGGTTACTCAGAGGAATATGGGCTTGAAACGAGTTGCTAAAGGTAATGAATAAATACTATGCAGTTCACTGTCAAAGGGGCTGTAAAAACATCTTATTAACATGCAAATACCTAGTCGATCCACCTTGAAACTACCTCAATCATGTACCAACTTAATAGGCAGAGTTCACTGCGCATTTAGCATACCAACATGCATTAGAATGTTCAAATAACATATGCAAAGAGATCGCTGCAGTTAGGGGGATAGTAACACCAAACCAGCTGGTCGAATTCACACTAAATGTTGCATATAAAACAGTCCATAAACATTAATAAAGAAGGCGCCAAAGATGGAATGGAACACAACAACAAACCGATTTGCAAAGCACATAGAAAATACTTTGATTTGATCACGAAAACCCAGCTGCTACAGTGACGTCGCTACAGTAGTAAAAGGCAAATTTTCACTTGCAAATTTAAACAAAATGTGTGCCAAAGCCACAAACATGGATCTCACAAATAAAAACTTAAGTTGTATCTCCAAACCAGCTCAATACCACCTCCCACGCAAGAGAGAGAGAGAGAACATCAATGGGCATGCATCCCAACTCCAAGCATGGAGCATCAAAATAACTTCATCATAACATAATAATAATAACGATCCTAGCTCTCCTTTTATAAGCAAGGAGGCACAAAATTCGAAATCCCTAGGAGAGGGAAATTATTAAATAAAAGTAGTTTGTCTTCCCTAGGTGTGACGTCCCCTTTTCAAATGGTGATTTAATCAATAAAAGCCACCTAACTATTTATTTAATTAATTCCCCATTTTTTTTTTTATATTCTGGGAATTAAATTAAATAACTTTTATAATTAAATAATTAAATAATTATTGCTCCAGGCCATAATATTTAATTATTTAATAAAAATGTTCCCTTTGCAACATCCCAAAGCCCACGGGGAAATATAGGCGAAGGGTCTTCAGAAATGGGGACATTACAAAGTACTTTGTAAACCCCTGTATGGGATTCCCCTCAAGCTTGAGGAGTGTTCGTTTCTCAATCTTTCAACAATGGAGGTTTTTGTCCCTAAAGTTGAGCCTCACTAAAGGTTTTCATCTTTAGTGGAGAGTAGGGCACACTATGCACAAACCCAAGATATCAATTCTTAATTTAAACATGCATAACCCTTCAAATGAACTTTCATGTCCTTATATATCCTGAAGTGGCGTCAACATCCAAATAGAAGCCGAATGCATAAACTGACCCTCAAGTAATTCTATTTCTTCATTAACCTCTATGTAGGCTCTCCAATCAAGGCCAACCCATAAGTATTAGAACTTCGCCCTTAAAGGATTAAAAAATACTTTTATGCCATTACATCAAGTAGAATTAATCGTCCATTGAGCCAATATTGACTCAAACAAAGACATAATGGGAACTAGAACAAATATGAATGTAATTCTCATTATGTTCCATTTAAGGGGCATTACATCCTTTGCCTTCTCGTCCTTTTTAACTCTTTTAGTGCATTGTTTGCTCATAAACAACATCATTGGCCCAACCAGTTATGTCCTTTAACATTCTTATTTTGTTCATCGTCATTGGTTAGGTTGATGATGTACTTTTCCTAATTTCTTTGTGTCGGGTAGGGACCAATGGCATCGACTAAAATTGAGATTTAGATTTTAGGGTTTTAGACAATATTTATATGTTTTCTATCATCACTTCTTAATAAGCAATGAGAACAATTTGCTCTGTTTGCGCTAACAATTCCTCCCTTAAGATGTAGAGGATTTAGGGTTACAGAGGATTACACTCAAGGAATTCAAGTTGGCAACAAATGCCTCGAATATTTAAGAATAGGAGTTGCGCATGTGAGGTATACCAAATCTTTGGAGTTCCCTACTTTGGTCTACTTAGGGTTTGACCTATCTATCTTGACTTTACTTACAACGCTCTCTCAAATAATGCTAAAATGCAAGGGGGCGAATAATGCTTTGACAAGTCAACCTAATATAAGTATCCCTAACCCTTACCTCTTTTTTTTACTTTGGTTGATTTGTGAATGTTGTTTTCTCACTATTGGTTACTTTTTTGCCATCCGGTGGAGCCTTCATGCATATAGCTCTTTCTTTTTTGTAAAATGGCACCTTGGATCTAGCAAGGTCCTCAACCCTTTTTTTCCATAGAGATTGTATGTGTATGTTCCCCTTAGAGATCCATTCCAACCTCATTTGTATGTGGCTATGTTCCTAACCTACTTTGTGGACTGGCATTCTATATGTGTTGGATTTAGAATGGTCTTCTACCTTTTACCTATTTAGATGATCATTATATCATAGAAGCCCCAACTTAGGCCCAATACTTTTTGGTGAACCCGACATAAATCTTACCTCACCCCTGGTTGGGACATTTTCACGTGTTTCCTTTTTAAATTTTTTTTTGTCATTTATTCTTCAAACATGTCACCTCATAAGGTCTTCCTAGTGAGCCTCAAACCCTTTATATTCTATAGGGGTTGCACCTTGCTTCCTTCTATGAATATCATTGAAAGTAATGCGTTGTGCAATTTTTCTCAATCGTACCCTAGACCAGCAATTTAGTGCTATATGGTTGAAATCATCGAACAAGATGCACAAGAAGATCCTACAATAGAAGCTAATTTTTTTAAAGATCTAGATAATTGCTTTAGTAATATCGCTTCCAAAGATGGAACTCTCACTACAATTCCCCTACTATCTAATTCCTATTTCCCATTGGTTCCTACACCAATGGGGGGGATGTTGACCATACCCTTGTTAAAAATTCTAGTCCAATCTCTCAATTAGATATCACTAAAGTGCTTCTCAAAGTTCTAGACTAAATGACCCACATGCAAGTGAAAACTGATAGTCAGATAGCTCAAATGAGAACTCAAATCATACAAATGGAAAATCAACCACAACAAATTATTTGGAGACAAGCTAACAAGTGCCCATCTCCCCCTCTACCCATAGATGCAAATGGGATCTTTTCCCACAACCTCCAATTCACAAGAAAGCACTCCAAAATCTACAATAGAAACCCTTAGCCCCATATATTTCAGTCACGGACATTGGATGAACATCTCCAACCATTGAAGCATTCCATTTACATGGTAATCTAAAAATGCAATTGGAATACAATTACTCGGGTGTAAAACGGGAATATCTCGGCAAACTAAAAGATGCTGAACTATTTGTTAAAAATAGGAAAAAAACTGTTTTTGTTTACTGCGTGCAAAGAGATATAATCAAACTGAAAGCAAATAAACAATAACAGATACATGACACATACACAGATTTAACGTGGAAAAACTTGGCAAGTCACCAGGTTAAAAAACCACGGGCAAAGGTCTTCAATATTCTATTTATCAGGAAGTAATCCACTGTTACAATAATGGCAGTTGCAACGCACAAGCTCCAAAGCATAAAACTTCACAATACCAAAAGGGCTACATTCTTTACAATTTGTGAGATCCTTTTATAAAGATAGTACATAGTACAAAACGCGTGTAGTACAAGTCCGGGTGTAGTACAAATCCGTGTGTAGTACTAACTGTCCCACATGCCAACTTTGTCAAAACATGCTTATTTAAAATTTGACTTCACATATCAACAATCTCCCACTTGAAGTCACATTTCATTCTTGCGAATTATTCCTCTTTGAAAAGACCTTTGCCACATGCTATCTATCACATAACGCGCAATCCAAGAGAAGTTATGCACCACATAAACTTCTCTCTCCCAATGGGCTTTGTTAACATATCTGCTGGATTTATATCTGTCTAATTTGGTCAATGAGATTTGACCTTGCTCCACCACATCACAAACAAAATGATACTGTATATCAATGTGTTTAGTTTTGGCATGGTATGTTGGATTCCGTGCTAAGTGCAAAGCACTCTGGCTGTCACAATGTAACACCATTTTAACATGCTTAACTTGCAATTCACCCAATAACCTATGAATCCAAATTCCCTCCTTGCAAGCATGTGTAGCTTCCATATATTCAGCTTCAGTAGTGGACAATGCTACCACTGTCTGAAGCTTTGAGACCCAGCTAACTGCACTACCTGCTAAGGTAAACACATAACCTGTAGTGGACTTCTTTTATCTCTATCTCCACCAAAATCAGAATCCACAAAACCACTTACCTGGAGACTACTCCCACTGAAACAGATAGCAACATCAGAAGTACATCTCAAATATCTGAGAATCCACTTCACCAATATCCAATGATCACTACCAGGATTCACCATGAATCAACTGACAACTCCCACTACTTGTGCAATGTCGGGTATTGTGCACACCATGGCGAACATAAGACTTCCAACTGCTGATGAGTATGGTACACGAGACATCTGTGTCTTCTCTGCTTCTGTACTAGGGCACTGATCAGAAGACAACCTCAAATGAACAGGAAATGGGGTACTTACTGGCTGTGCATTCTGCATATTGAAGCGTTGCAGAACCTTTTCCACATATGTCTGTTGTGACAGCCAGAGCTTCCTGTCTTGTCTATCTCTATGTATCCTCATTCCAAGAATTTGGTTTGCACTCCCTAAGTCCTTCACTTCAAACTCCCTAGCCAACTGAGCTTTTAACCTGTTGATCTTGTGCATGTTAGGACCTGCTACCAACATATCATCAACATATAAAAGTAAGATTATGAAGCTGCCATCTTCATACCTCTGAAAATAGGCACAATGGTCAGCCTCACATCTACTAAATCCTAAGCTCATCATGAAGGAATCAACCCATTTATACCAACACCTTGGCATCTGTTTTAAACCATACAACGATTTGTGCAACCTGCAAACAAGATTCTCCTTGTCTTTCTCCTCAAAACCTTCCGGTTGTTTCATATATATTTCTTCAGAAAGATCGCCATGCAAGAAGGCTGTTTTAACATCTAACTGTTCCAATTCTAAGTCTAGACTAGTAACAAGAGCCAAAATTACTCTAATGGTACTTAGCCTCACTACAGGTGAAAAAATTTCATCAAAATCAATTCCAGATTTCTGTGCATACCCTTTGGCCACCAATCAAGCTTTATATCGCTCTATATTGTCATTAATATCCCTTTTCAGTTTGAAGACCCACTTGTTACCTATAGCTTTCCGCCCCATAGGAAATGGTACAAGCTCCCACGTCTTATTCTTGTGTAGAGCTTCCATTTCTTCCTTCATGGCAGCTCTCCATTTGCTGGCATCTTCAGCTTCACATGCCTCCTGAAATGAGCTAGGCTCACCAACATCAGTAACTAATGCAAAAACTGAACTACATGAAGGAGAGTACCTTTCCGGTGGTTTTGTAACCCTTGTGGCCCTTAGCACAAAATGAGATGTATCACCCTGTGGCTCATCTAGTTGCTGTTCATCTTCTTCATTTTCCTGATTTTGAATATTTCCCTGCTGATTTTTATTTACAGGTGGCTGATTTTCATCCTGCACCTCTCTCTCAGCATCAAATGTTTCCACCTCTACTGGAACAGTCTCAGAACTTGACTGTTCTTTACATCCTTGCATTGAATCTTCCTTAAATTTCACGTCTCGGCTAATTACTACTTTGTGGGCAGCAGCATCCCACAACCTGTACCCCACCGTTCCTTCTACATAGCCAAGAAAAATACACTTCATGGACCTTACGCCCAGTTTACTTCTTTTCTCCTTTGGAATGTGTACAAAGACTTCAGAACCAAAAACACGTAGGTAGGAATAATCAACAGGTTTTCCTGTCCATACCTCTTCAGGAATTTTAAGATCAAGAGCTGTAGTAGGTGACCTGTTAATCAAGTGGCAAGCTGTGCTGACAACTTCACCCCAAAATTTCTGATCTAGACCAGTAGTGCTCAGCATGCATCTAGCACGTTCCATAATCGTACGGTTCATCCTTTCTGCAACACCATTCTGCTGTGGCGTTCTAGGAACCGTCAACTACCTTGCTATGCCATGCTCACTACAAAAGTTGTTAAATTCCTTTGAACAAAATTCCCCCCCGTTATCTGTTCTAAGACATTTTATAGTTTTATTTTTCTGATTTTCTACCAAGGCTTTAAAATTTTTAAAACAAGAAAAAACCTCAGACTTCTTTTTCAGAAGGTAAATCCACACCTTACGGGAACAATCATCTACAAAAGAAACAAAATATGACGAACCTCCTAAAGATGTAATAGGTGCTTGCCAAGTATTTGAATGGATTAATTCTAGGGGTTCTTTTCTCTTAGTAGTGCTTTTAGAGAAACGCAACCTATGTTGTTTACCATATGGACAATGCTCACAAAAATTAAGATTTAAAGATTTTGCACTTGGGAGAAGGTTCCTATCAAGTAGTACCTTGAGGCCACGCTCGCTCATATGGCCTAACCTACGATGCCAGGTAGTCATAGACGTTGATCTTTGCATCATATGCCACTGCAGCCTCTCCAGTACAGGTATCTCCACTCAGCCTGTAGAGATTGCACATCTTCTCTCCTTTTAACACCACCAACGGTCCCTTTGTAACTTTCAGGTTACCTTTTTCTCCATTAAACCTGAAACCCAACTCATCAAATACTCCAAGCGACAGAAGGTTTTTCTTCAAGCCTGGCACATGTCTTACATTTTGAACAGTTCTTACTGCTCCATCAAACATTCTGATTCTGACTTCTCCCACTCCAATAGCCTTACACGTATCATCATTTCCCATATACACCACACCTCCATCACATGGCCGATAAGAAGAAAACCAGTCCTTGTGAGGAGTCATGTGGAATGAGGCTCCTGAGTCAATAAGCCATACATCTTGTAAGTTACCTTTGTTATTTGCTAACAATACTTCTCCATCTTCTAGCGGTGTTTCGACCTCAGCTGTATTTGCCTCTGATATGTGTGGGCCTGTATTCTCCTTGTTTACCTTAACCCAACAATCCTTTTTAACATGACCCGTTTTACCACAGTTCCAGCACTTAACTCTTTTCCACCCCTTGGATGTAGATTTGCACTGTCCACGCTCCGATTTCCCTTTTTCCGCAGATCTGTCCCTTGCAACCAAGGCATCACTGGAAGAAGATACTTGAGATGTCTTCCGCCTGGACTCTTCAAAAATCGCTGCGGCTACCACATCTTCAAAGGACAGTGTCCCCTGCGGTGCTGAGTTACTAAGCGCCATGACAAGTTGATCCCAAGAATCAGGCAAAGAGCACAGTAAAATGGCCACTTTACCCTCTTCTTCGATCTTCACCTACACTGAAGCCAACTTGCTAATCAGTGTGTTGAACTCGTTTAGATGATCTGCGATTGAGGAACCATCCTGCATCCTTAGATTATACAATTGTCACCGTAGAAGAATCTTGTTTGCCAGCGACTTGGTCTCATACAATTTTTCAAGCTTTTACCATAAGCTATGTGCGGTTTTCTCCTCTGAAACATTAAACAGAACTGAATCTGCCAAAGATAACTGGATCGTGGCCCTGGCTAGGGCATCTTTTTCCTCCCAATCCTCCTGGCTCATGGCTGCAGGTTTTGATGCTGCCCCTTTTAAAGCTAGGGCACATCCATCCTTCACCAACAAAGCTTGAACCTTCAGCTTCCATAGAGCGAAATTGGATCCGTCAAATTTCTGGACCTCATATCTTGTAACCGTTCCTCCTGTCATTTTTGCTTTTCACAAAAGCCTCTTACATGAACCAGGCTCTGATACCAGCTGTTAGAAAATTATTGCGTGCAAAGAGATATAATCATAGTGAAAGCAAATAAACAATAACAGATACATGACACATACACATATTTAACGTGGAAAAACCTGGCAAGTCACCAGGTTAAAAAACCACAGGCAAAGGTCTTCAATATTTTATTTATCAGGAATTAATCTGCTGTTACAACAATGGCAGTTGCAACGCACAAGCTCCAAAAGCATAAAACTCACAATACAAAAAGGGCTGTCTACTTTACAATTCGTGATATCCTTTTATAAGGATAGTACATAGTACAAAACATGTGTAGTACAAGTACGCATGTAGTACAAAATGTGTGTAAAATATGTGTAGTACAAATCCGCGTGTAGTACAAAATGCATGTACTAACCGTCCCACTTGCTAGCTTGGTCGCAACCTGCTTATTCAAATGTTGACTTCACATATCAACAATGCCAGATATACTGCCTGGAGATGAAAACAAACACAATACAAAAAAATTGAATTTGTTCAATGTTGCTAGTCAATTTTTTTGTAAACATTGTCTCGAGTCTAGACTCTCAATGAGTCTCAAAATCTCAATCAATTACAAGTTACAAACTACAAGCTACAATACAAAACAAAACACTATGAAGCTACAAGGTTATGGAATGTGAAGTTAATCTCTCACATCCTGGTTCTCTTGCATTTGATTGTGGTCATTCAATGCCTCATTCAACATGGCCAAATGATCCTCTGAAAATGGTGGCTCCTCCTCATTTATTGTGATCCATTCCGATTGAAGATCAATCTCGTGAAAATCAATAGGCTGATCATCTTTTACAATGCCTGATATTATTGAGGCATAAGTTTGTAATACTTGATTATTCATATGCAATAAATTCAAATTACTTGCAATAGTCATTAATATTTAAAATAAGTGACTAAGTTATAATTTAGCAAGTCAGTAACTTTTAAACTCGAATTGATTAAGGTGAAGTCAAAGACCCTGGTGCAGGGACACCAAATCATTTGTTTGCTTTTAGCTCAAAGAGTCACATTTCTTGGATTGTATGTGTTCAAACACACTCCAAGAATGCTTTCAAGTAGAAGAACTACAGGGATGGCTCAAAATCCACATTTCCATCCACTAAAGCGATTTAGCTTCCTTGCCAAAGTAATCCCATCATTGCCTTAACATTTAATTTTTCAAAAAACCAAAACATATATATCCATCATGTATTTTAAATTTTTAATGATATTTGAAAAATTGAATTTTTTGAAATTTGAAAAAAAATGCCAAATTTCAAATTTAATGTCAACATCACATATCAGAAAAAATCCCCTTTGCTTGTTGGTACATTGGCAACTCTGCCATCGCCGCACTAGTGCATTAGCGTTCCCAAACTGTCATACATCAGTGGACCCCAGTTTTACAAGAATGGCCATACGGTATGCAACAATAAGTGTACAAATGCTGCAATGAGTGTATGATTCCTACAGTTTTCTATCATAAAATGTACGACTGCTATAGTGACTGTACAGCTGTCACAGTGTTCTGCTACAGTGTTCTATCATAGCAAATGTACGACTGCTATAGTGACTGTACAGCTGTCACTGTGTTCTGCTACAGTGCTGTATGGCTACTACAGTATTTTGCTACAGTAGTATATGGCTACTACAATGTTAATGCTACAGTGACCGTACGGCTTCTATACTGTTAGTATTGTCATTTTCACCAGCGTATAACTAATAACATGTTTTGGTAACTGACTTTGTTACATTGTTAATGATTGTCTTGTCGGCTTTGGGTAGTGTATTAATGAGTCCTTATGAATGGTAAGGTTGATGGTTGTATTTAAAAAATTGTATTGAACATTACCTTTGAAATAAAGCTGTGATTATTCTCATACTCTTCCTTGCTGCATTGTGGTATGTATTTACTATACTGTGATTGATGTTCCTTTGGTAGTGTACTTTGTATAACAAACAGTCGAGACATTTCTAATCCCGATTATGGAAGATATTGTTGGACTACTAATCCAAGTTCTAAGAAAAATTTATGGGTTTTATGTCCACAATTCTCAAGTCAGCACAAGTCGAGCATTAGATTTCTAAGATATTTGGTGCCTATCAAGATTGATCTTGGATGGATTGAATCTGATTCAATGTTGTCATTATTGTAAAAATTTATTGAGGTCCTATTGTTTATTATATTTTACCTTTGTTTTGAGGTCGAAAGCTTTCGCAACACATGAGGGCATAGGATATAGTATACCTATCAAAGTGTCATTAGTTATCAATGGTTTCTATCTATAGACACAACCTATCACCTTGTAGAGACATGATCCATCATATGCGTCCCTTGACTTTTATAAATATGCTCACCCCTGTTCTTTCATACTCACCTATCAGATTAAATATTTGTTTTCATATTTAAATATGCACAGAAACCAATAAAGGAAGAGAAAAGAAAAACGGAAAAGAGAGATAAAGAGCATTCTTTTTACTTGGTTGGAAAGATTGTGATGTCTCGACCCAGCCTACTTGGACAGTCAAGTTTGCATTTGGACACAAGTTGATTGAGAGTTACATGAAACATCACCTCTTGTGGTTTCTGTGGAACTTTCGTGGGCAAACATTTATCAGTTTGAAAAATGTGTAATCCTATAACAGTTTCAAGAGAGCTGTAAAATGCTGACTAAAGTCTAATGTTTATAGTTAACTACCTGGTAGTTATGATGGTCTGACATACTGATAGTTTGATCCGAGATATGATTTATGATCAGCCTGTTTATATATGTTGTATAGAATAGATGCAGAGAAGCTCTATTACAAAAATAAATCTAACCATGCACCAACAGGAGTAGATAGCTGGGAAGATTCATTGTGATCTTTTATCATTATTGTTGGGGGATTGTGGGACAATATATTTTGACTGGAATATGATACAAAACTTTGAAAATGAAGTGCAAGACAACCACATGAAAACTTAATAATATCCTTAAACTGTGGCTGCAACACATGTAAATGTGATGCCTTAATTTAGATGTTATGGACCTCCCGTAACTGTTAGTTTATTTAACTTTGAAATTGCTTGTACAGATTTCAGGTCAAGAAAAAACAGTTCTTCCGTAACTTCATAACCATTGTGTTATTTGGAGCAATTGGCACCTTTATCTCCTTTGCCATTGTGTCTTCTGGTAAGGGTCATTATTTAATCTTTTATTTCATTTAGAAACAATGTATTATGTCTGAAGCAAGCTTTGCTTTTGATTAGTAGAAGGAATATATAAGATCAATGGTATGCTGGATTGCATTTTTATGAACCCAGATCGTTAGGAATGGTTGTTTTTTAGTTTTACAATTTTTATGTTTTAAAGCCATTGTAGGTTTGAGAATGGATTTTGCTTTTTATGATTTGAATACAAGGCACATAAAATGCTAATCTTTGTGATCATAATTTAAGCTAAGGAACTCCTGTAGCTCTATTTCTATTTGCAATAATATTTCTTGGACTCGAAACATTTATACAACATCATAATATTCAGACTTGATAGAATGTCAGAACAACAGATTTGTGCAGAAAAAGATACTCAAAATTGCATATTCTACATTCTTTAAACCTAAAATAAGCCTGCTACTGTCATATTATAATATATATGCTGTCTATTCAGAGCAGAATTTCAATACCTGAATCGACTTGTACCATGTTGTGATCTTGTCAAACTTCGATAATATGAGATGGCCCAAATAAGGCGGAAAGGGAATAGGGCTGCAGACTTAACAACCAACATAGGGGAGATTCGAAGGTCATAGAGAAGCGTGTTTAGAAGTCCTTTACTTCTCCCGTACCCAGAAACATACATTCATTTCCAAGGATTGTAGGCGTTAGAAAGAAAATCAGTTTTAATATGCACTAGATTAAAGCTATACAGATGATGCTAAATGTAAGATTGTTCTCTTCATTTAGGATCACTGCTAAGTATTGACAAAAATGGGCACCTTTGGGACTGTTGCTCAGGATGAGGTGCCACGAGGAGTTTAACTACCTTCTTCAGTCTATTTTCTGTCCCCCTTGTCTGTTTTATTTTCTTGGGTGGGGGAGCTGTCCCAGTGTATCGCTGCAGCAAGTGATTTGGGATAGGTGATGGGGAATTTACATAACTTTATGCTTATGCTTGAGATTTTTCATTTTTATTAAACATTGATGTTAACATTGGAACACTAATTTACTTCTCCAACACCCTCTCTCAAATGAGAGCACCAAAATTTATCGATTTCTTTTATAATTGCTGCACAATATAGAGTAATCTGTTAGGGGAGTCATCCTCACAAAACACATCATCCATTATGTATCCTTAGCATTGGATGGTGGTTGGTCCATTGCCTCGACACAAATTAACCTATAAAACTTCTTCATGCAATTAGCTGAAAACCTTCTTTCCTGCATGAACAAGAACATTTCCTTGTAGAATAGTTTTTGGATATGACTAGTTATTAGTTCCAATTTTTCGAGTCCACAATTGAATCCATCACCAGGGAGAAGAGCCTATGCTTGGGAAGGATTATAGATGCCAATTTACCTTAAATATGCCAAGAAAGAGTAAGTTGTTGGATAAAAACCAATGGAAATGTTTTCAATTACTTTGTGATTATGCAATATTTGTTCGTATTAAATATTTATTGCATATTAACAATTTAACATGGGACCACCTAAGGCAGACTGAACAACCAACATAAGAGGTGATTCAAAGATCATAGAGAAGTGTGTTAAGAAGCCCTTTACTTCTCCCCTACCTCGAAACACACATCCATTCGTTTCCAAGGATTGGAAAGAAAATCAGTTTAATTATGCACCAGATTAAAGCTATACAAATAATGCTAAATATAAGATTGTTTTCTTCATTAAAGAACACTCCTTCCTAGTATTGGCAAGGGTGGGCACCATTGAGACTGTTGATCATGACGAGGTGCCAAGAGGAGTTTAAATGCTCTTCTTCGGAGTCTATTTTCTGTCTCCCTTGTCTGTTTTCTTTTGCTGGGTGGGGGAGCTATTCCAATGTATTTCTGCAGAAAGTGATTTGGGGAAGGTGATCGGAAATTTACATAACCTTATGCTTGACAACTGCAATTTTTTTATTAAACATTGACGTTAACATTACTCCATTCTCTCTCAAACGAGAGCTAAAAAATTGATCAATTTCTGTTATAATTGCTGTACAGCATAGATTGACCTGTTAGGGGAGTCATCCTCACTAAACACATCATCCATTACTTATCCATTGCTTTGGATGGTGGTTGATCCATTGCCTCGACACAAGTTAACCTACAAAACTTATTTGTTCAACATCATGCAATTAGCTGACCACCTTCATTTCTACATGAACAAGAACATTTCCTTGTCGAATGGTTTTTGGATATGACTATGTTATAGTTTTTAGTTCCAATGTTTCGAGTCCACAACCGAATCCATCATCAGGGAGAAGAGCCTATGCTTGGGGAGGAATAGAGATATCAATTTATCTTAAATATGCCAAAAAGAGTAAAAGAGTAAGTTGTTTGCCAAAAACCAAAGAGAATGTTTTCAATATATTTTGTAACTGTGCTATATTTTTTTTGTTAAATACTATATACTATGTAACCATGCTATATTTGTTTGCGTTAAATATTATATCATATTAACAATTTAATATGGTACCACCCAAGGCAAGATAATAAAATCTATAATTAATTATTTAAACTATCAACAACTTATGTCAATTTAAATTAATTATCTCGTCAATTTACATTAATTATCTCATCAATTTAAGTCACTTTAAAAGGAGAGAAGGGGAGGGAGGTGGAGGAAGGAGGAGGGGGTTAAGTAGAGTATTGGGGTAAATATGTATTAAGGGGGTTAAAGAATTGATGGACTAGGATTTACATAGGCTATGTAACAAAGCTTTCCAAGCTCAACTTCCAACCATCATCTTGAAGCACCCAAACAATTTGAATCAAAGAAAACTATTGCAATTTTTTCATAGAAATGGACGGAGAAATGAATTCATGAGGCTTTGAAAAATAGATGGAACTAAGAACTCACAAGGACTGTTATGTGTTCCAAGTGTAGTCTTATGTACATCTTCCAATTCATCAATAACAAGAATAGGAAACTTGAGGGCGAGCTTGTTGAGTTCCCTATAATATGAGAACATTCTCCATGATTCATCCTTCTTTCCAACCATGCCCACCAGTGATGAGTAGGCACTTTATTTCAGATGATCAATACCTAAATCAAGCATTTCCTTTATCAATTTTCACTTTCAGCCTTTTTTTCATAGGGATAGCAGTAGGGGTGGACGTTGTGTGGAAGACTACTGGGAATCAATTCAATGGCATGATCGTGATCTCATATAAGAGGTAGTCCACCACTGATGAGCAGGCGCTTTTGTTGGGACGATCAATACCTGAATCAAACATTTCCTTTACCAATTTTACTTTCAGCCTTTTTTTCATGGGGATAGCGGTAGGGTTGGATGTTGGGGGAAGACTACTTGGAAGCAATTCAATGGCATGGTCATGATCTAAGACAGGAGGTAGATCCTTTGGTTCCTAAAAAAACATGCCAATGATGTTGAATGATCTTTGAAGCTCTGGCTGAATTGGAATTTCTCCCTCTTGTGCTTCCGGTGAATGTAATTATGCCACCATACCACAAGAGCCCTTGTTAAGAAGTTTGTCCATCCTATGGGAACTAAATGTTTGGCTTGGAGGGGATTTGCATCCGTACAAGTATGTGTCTTTGTCCATTTGAAGTAAGAGCCATGGATAAGTCCTGAAACATCAAAGATATTGTCCCTAATTGTTTCCGCCATTGCACTCTCATTATCACATGTGTTCCTCAAAGGGGGATGGCAAAAATTTATGAGTTAAGCTGATAGTTCCTGTAGAAAGTTTGATATGATGACATTTATGCCCACAAGAGAGCTACTTCCCATCTGTTATCATCAATTGAAAATTTGAAACTGTAAACACAAAGCGTTGGAGTTCATTAACTAACCTTCTGTCAATGAAGTTATGCTTGTTGATACACCCCACAATTTTCAAATTTTGAGAGTTTTAGGTGTGTTTATCACATGTAATGCATATAGGGAAACAGGGGCGATTTCTTCTGTTGGCTCTTGCCCTAAGTTCAAAATTGTTTCAATTTCTTCAGTTTCTCCATTCTCAATAATCATTAGGCATTTCTCACTATTGGCACACTTATGACCCTTAGATTATTTGCTATCACAATGCAAACATAGTCCTTTTCTCTTCTCACCTATTGTTGAGGTGAGAGCATAGTGATCTAGCTCGGGTTGAAATTATCGGGCAAGTTTCTTTTTCTCCACCTAAAGGGTTGATTTTTTGTAAATCTCCTAGCATCCCTAACTATACAAGGCACTACTACATGAAGATCAGGCCTAACCCGATAGCTAAGCCCATTGAAGTAGAGTTTAAGTCATTAATTGTCCGTTAAATTATCTGCACTTGTGGACAATCTCACATACTCTGCATTGTATTCTGCCATTGATCTGATTCGTCAACTAGTCAAAGTGACTCCATTCCATTCTTGCTCATAGTGGGCAGATAATTCAGTAGTAAAGGTGCTCCGATTCAGAGATTGTCCATTCTTTTCCTTCCTGGTCCATTGGTACCACTAATAGGGTTTCAGCTGCAAATAGAATGCAGCCATGTCAACCCTCGTGTAATCTGGTACATTATGAAGATGAAAAAACTATTCCATGAGGCTTAGCCTAGAAGTCACATTTGTCCCATCAAACTTGCACCGATCAGAAGCTGCGGTTCAACTTTGGGCAAGTGGAATCTTGGCCATTGAGAACAATGCCCCATTCCTTGATTCATCAAGTTCTGGTTTTGTCCTCCATGAATTGTGGTATGCTTAGTGTTGCTAGGCAATGGGGCAGATCCATGGTTGCTTGAAATGTTACAATTCAACCCATTGGTGCTCATTGGCATACTCCCAAAAGCCTGAGTAGCCCCTTGCATATCGGGTGGAAAAGTATTGGCTCCCATGTTGAGATAGGGCGAGCCCATGCTTCCTCCTATAGCTGTACAAGTTGGTAAAATCATAGGACCACCATAGGTGAGGTTCTGATTACGTAAAGGCAGGGTTGGCATAGCTGATTTAATTGCTTGGATTCGGGCCATGAGAGAATCATCAAATCACTCCAATCCAGTGTTTGGTGATGGTGTAAAAGGAATAAGCACCTACTTATGGTGAGATTAGAAGAATATTATAGTCCATTAGGTTTTTGAGACAAGGACAACATGGTTGATGTTAGGGTTGGTTTCTTGCCTCTAGATCCGTGATCATGTGTGGACAGAAAGTACCCTTTGCGGGTGGTGACCATACAATGATTTAGGGTTGGGCATCCAAATGAGCAACCTTGGACCAATATTGATTTGCTCAAAATGAAAAAGTGTATCTGATGATATAAGGTCAGGGCCAAAATACTTTGTTACTAGAGAAATATACCATTGCGATCGTCTCGACAAGGTGAATCCAATGCTTGCTATCTCGTCCAAGCACCCAAAAAATGAAAAAAGACTAATCGGATCCCCCAAATTCTTTCTAGTTTAAAAGATATCAAAGACCACATTGAACAGCAATGCAGATGTGCACAGAAAAAAACTGGCCAAAAAAATTGAGTAACAGAAAAATGCCCGCCTTTGATAATGCCGTCTTTAACCTTTCACTACAGTATTCCGCCTCCTGAATCACTGCTCCTTGGTAAGGCCTTGCCTTTGTCCCTGTGCTACAAAATGACTTGCCTTTGTTCCTGTGCTACAAAATTTGCTGCCAAAATTGCTGTTCTGATTCTTGTCATGATATTTCTTATACAATAACCTCATTAGTAATAGTAGATCCACTTTTATGTGAAAAATAAGAACAGATCCAAAGTTATTAATGCAGCAATGATAAATGAACTGATATGATTGAATCAAATGATGCTTGGCTACTTCGAGGGGGCAACCTCCAAAATGCAGAACAATAATGAAATGAAATAGACAATTAGATTTACGATAATTTAGAATATCCTATATAACTCGATTTGTAGACATAATTAGGTGGGGCTAACCCCATGATTCTGATTAGGTTGGTCTAATGAAACATCTAAAACTAACAAATGAAAGATACATGTTATGCTTGCCACAAGTTGGCCACTCCCTAACATTACTAAACTTATGAAGATAGATTATGAAGGGGTGTAACACCTGACAAACAGATTCAGAGAAAAACATGCCAATAGGCATAATGTTAGAGGAGGAATCATTGTCGTTCTGGTCTGATGCCATTTTCAATCATGGGTTTTGAAGGACATTTTAGTCGTTTGTGATTTTCATCACAGGCTATTCCTTTTGTAGTGCTATTTTCACTATTTCCTTGCTGGTGTCTTCTAATGTCTTTAGATTTTGAGGTGACTCTGGATGCATTCAAAACTGCTTTGAGTATGTCGTTTTCTATTTCGCAATGGCCATTCTATGATACCTCCTCTTGTGTTCGAGGCCGAATGTGGTCATTCTCTACATTGAGGGATGGTTTTGTTGTTTACTTGGAAGTCGGAGACTGGTTTCTTTTTGAGAAAAATATTAATTTCAAGCTTTTTATGGAGCTGGTATTTTGCAATGTTGTCATTGGATTTAATGTGAAAAGAGCTTAGTACTTTGGAAAAAACTATGGTAAGAATATGTCTAAGTTCACATGGCAAGCTGAGAGATAATGAGAAGGATGAAAATACACACGCTTGAAAGACATTAATTCTATAGTCAAACAGAGATCAACCAAGAATAGATCTAAATCCCTTGCAAATGCTTGAAATGGCTTGAAACTATTGCTAAATCATTAGAAAAATGGAGCAGGTCTTCTGGTGTTTTTGACTATGTTGATACTGTGGTCTTGAGATGGTCTTAGTGCAGACTTGAAGAGAAATATGGCAGCTGCACCAAAGTCTCGCACATCCGTAACATCTGGCATGCATGTGTGTAATCTCATTGCAAAGAGTCCATGTATTGGTCCCTACGCACCACCTCAACTTGTATGTCAGCACCCCGATGTCCATGTTCCATGCGATTGTGATCTGCATGCCTGCAGAATCTGAAACAATAGTTCAAACTATTATGCAACTGAACTGCAAATGCAGCTATTAATACACAGAGATTCCTGTAGGGAATCAAATTGCCATTTCAGAGGTACTACTGAGGAACATTTCTGTGTAACCAATCTTTGACATTACCATACAGTTATGTATCGTAGCATTTTAGGTGGATTTTTCCAGTTATCTATTGTGTATTGAGCTCCACAATTCTCTGAATTTGCAAATGTTTGGGATATTTCATTGTCACCCCCTCTTATGTATAATCCCAATTCTCTAACTCAACTCCCTTCCTCATCTTTCTCCTCAAGTCAACAACCCTGTTGAGAATGCTATGTATCAGAGATTCAGAACCACACCTAGTTTAAAGTGCAAGCCAACATTGACATATAGATGTTCCAAGGAAAGATCAATATCGAAGCACTTGATAGCTGCAACAGCTAGTTTCTATGACGAAGAGAAGATTACCTTCACCAAAATAAATATGTCAACAAAAATTGTGCTAAAGAGCGATTCCACAAATGCAAAGGATGTTTGTGGCAGTTGTGCACGAAGAGTTCTATCATTTGAAACATCATGAAGACCAGTTCCTGTAGTGGCTACTGTTGAGGTAAAGAAAGACCACTCCATGGAATACTACACTCAATGCTCACACGCTTTGACACGTGTGACACAGCTGAGCGAAATCCCTAAATACCTCAGTGACCTGCATCAGTACATTCAAGTGGAATTGAAGTATCTAGCGTTCACAACCTTGGGTCAGACATATTTAGACAACTCAAATCTTGAGTAGTTCAAGATGAGGCAAAAAGGTGCTAGTCCTACTTGATGCTCAAGAGCAAGTTCATCAGGAACACACAAAACTTGGTCGAGGTACAAAACCAGTGATGAATACAAAAAAACCATCAAATGGGTAAACACATCCCATATGTCTCCACAAGCATAGTAAAAAGTCAAAGGAAAGCATAAGCAAGGTGTGAAGTGGTGTGACTTCCAAAAAGTCACCACTCGTGACTTCAGAAAATATTGGGTGCTTAAGCCCATGATTGCACATGTTATACAGCCGACACCAAAATTTAAGCTCAAAGCCATGCCAAACAACAGGACTAGTTTGTTTGCTACAACTAAAGTCAATTGTGCCATCACATGACAATATCACCAGTTAACATAGGTCTGCCTTAACCAGCGGTTGCAAGTGCTGGTTTGCAAAAACTGACGGTTTCACCTGCAGCAGTTGCAGATTTCTAGTAACAGTCCAGAATTGTTTGATTGACCCCTTTGAGTGTTCTCCAAGCAAGAAGCGGATACCAACAGTCACTCCACACATAGAAAAGGCAGGGAACGATTCAGAGGAGGCAAGTTGGAGTGCAAGAAGACTTGTTAGGAGAGTGTTGGTTCTTGAGAAGCACATAGGAGTAGAGAGTTGAGTCTAGCCTACTGGGAGCTGTTGAGTGTTGTTCTTCTTGTACTGTAGCCAGAGGGAAGGGTGACTGAAATTGTAATTTGAATTTCTGTAATTCCTCCCAGCAAATGAATAAAGTGGTTGCCTTTGTCTCTAGTCTCAATTGGTCTGTGTGAATGTCTTGTTTTTAGTGCGCGAGCTTACTGGCTGCAAGGGTAAGACTGTCATTCAATTGATCCCCTATCCTTGAGTGTATCACATCTGCAGATAGATGATCAAACACAAGTAGTTGACCAAACTCTTCTGCATCAATTTCCTGTGTAGTGGCATGCACTTGCAATCTTGGGACAATAACTGGCCTTTCACTCACTATCACTGCAACAGAGCTATTTAGAAGAAACTGATGACAAGAAGAAACTGAAATATGTGTGCAACTCATTTTCGGATTTTCGATCCCTCAGCTCAGCAAGCTTTTTCGATGAGAGATCAGGCTGACATTATGAGTGCTGGGCCTTGTGATGGCTTGGCACGAAGGCTGTAATTGTTCCAGCTGTACAAGGCATGTGGCACATGAGAATAGCGATGTGACAAAAGGGCATATATTTATGATAATGCAATATCAAATATTGTTATTCTAATTTCACCACTTCAATTTTATTTCATGCCTCTAGTGCAAAACTACAGTCGTTTCTTCATAAAAGCAGGCTGCATTGGGCAACAATTTATTAAGGCATTGAGCTCACTATTATATTTATTCCTAAAGGTCTTAAGTATTTTCAAATGACTTCAAATAAATCTTTGATTGTGACTGTAGCTCATGAAAAGAAACCAGAAATAACGAGATCTAAGGGATCTCTCAAGGTTAGTTCTTCTGGCTGAGGTAAAGTAGAGAAGAAAACTTAAATTTGGCGGAGCTAATAAAGTACAGGGTGGAGATTAATTTAACAATTTTTTTGAAGATGGAATCCAGAATGCTTGGGAAATAGTGAGGGTTATGATAATCACCTCCAAGGAAAAAGAACTCCACTTCAAATATTATGATATGAGGACCCCACCCCCCTTCCCCATATAGATTACAATTGTGCATTATGTGGCAAAGATGGAGTATTATGAGAAGAATTTCTTGCCAAGATTTTGGAATAATGAATGTAGGGGACCTAATGATCATTTGCAACATAAAGTTGCTTGGTTTAACTTTATCGTGGAAATTATTGCAATGCTATCTCAAGTGATGGCCCATGATGGCCTTCCTAATGGCATGAGAAGTTGGGAGATAGAAGATTCCAATGTCCATAATTTTGTATGCTACTCATTCACGTGCATATGATTGGGCCATCATCATTGCCGACAACACGCATTAGCAATTTGCCACATTTAACAACAATGGGGAGTTTAGGTACTAATCTAGGATTTGTTTTTTAATGTGCATATCAGAATTTGGATATGTTAGTTGGCTGAGCATAAAATACAACATGAACCAATTCATATGGCTTGTAGTAAGTTATACTGTCCTGAGATGGGTGACTGATTTGTACATTGGAAAAATTCTTCCAAAAATGTCCACTCTGCTGAAGTGTGATGAAATGACAAGAATTTTTGGATGATGCAATGGAGGCGATGAAGCTGTCAAGCAAAGGAATTTGGTGACCGGTATATGGATCAAGACTATGATGACATCATAGTATATGACTCTCAAGTAGGTCCTTACAAATTGCCAAGTATGTTGATGCTAGGACCTTTTCTATTGAAATATTCAAGCAATTGTTTACCGCAAATGTCATATTGGATGGGCAGAAAAGGGAATTTTAATTCATGCGCCCATTGAATTCAAAGGATTTAGAGTCTTAACAAATCTAGCAATAGTTTATTGTCAACGAAGGAGCTATCTTTCAAGTTTGATGATTTTCCATGAAGATCACATGATCTCGATGGTGATTTTAATGCCCAATTGCAAGAAAATAAGCTAGGGAGATTGGTACGTTTAAAGGGTTACTAAAGAAGAAAGGTATAGAAATTGCAGAACATGGTAACGAGTGGCACTTGCTAGAGGATGGAAGAAAGAAGAAAAGGATCCCCCCCCATAGAGAAAAAGTCGAGGAAGTCCTCAGAGAATTTGTTCTTATTGATTAATCAAGAGGAAGATAATGATTATTTCCAAATCCTACATCATCTTATGATAGACATACTTCTGGTGCACACTTTTTCAGCTTGGTTAAAGATGATGGAGGGAAAAAGTTTTAAGGCCAAAATACGAAATCCAAAGGAACCTCTTGATGCAAAACAAGATGATCTTTGATAAAAATCAGAATTCATACCAAGTAGCAAAAATAAAACTGTAAAGGTTGATCTAAATATTACCCTAGTGTGCATAGTGCACGGTGATCTAAATGAACAAGTCTTCAAATCAGGCTCCATAGGGATGATTATTGATCCCTTGGGAAATTTTGTTAGGGACAATGTGTTCAATATTAGTGAGAAATGCGTTGAGAATGTCTAAGAAGATGTCAAGTTTAAGGTAGTGAAGTTGCTAGTGGCAAGAAGTTAGAGGCCCTCGATTCTAGAATTAAGAAAGTTGGAACTCGACTAGTCGATGACACAAGGAGTTAGCAAAGAGAGGATGATATTATTCACCTTACTTTGGAAGAAGATGACTATGCGTAGGAAAAGGCCTAATCACCATTTGTTACGAGGATGGTAAAACAAGAGTCAATCGGTGATGAAAAAGGAAAGGATGATAAAGATAAAGTTGTTTAAGATAGAAGTAACGTTACCACCGCCAATGCAAATTTTATTTGATGTTCGTGACAATGTGAATAGGGAAATTTCCAGTGATCAAGAAATAGATGCTAATGACCAACCCACGGTGAATCTCAATACAAGTGGGATCAACTCTATCCAATTGCTCAACTTGTTTCTAGTGTTGAAAACCCAAAATTCCATGTTGACAAGTTGTGGAATCAAATGAAGATTCAATACCAAAGGGATCACAAATGATGGCCGGCTATCAGAGCATAACATGAGATAAATCTTAATTTCCGAGACCAAGTGATTCATGAAAAGAATGCCGTGAAGGACTTAATGGTGGAGTACCTAACTTCAACTCTAGATGGCATGCAAGATATACTTGTGCCAACAAAAGAAGAATAGGTCTTGATACAATAGGATTTTATCAGATAAAATAGTTGCATGAACAAGGTTTCATTTTGGCTTGCAATAAGAAAAACACTTTCAAGTTTATATGTAAACATTAATATTTTGGAGAAGACAACTTGTGCTTTAAAGCACATGAAAGGACATGCAGGGATGAGCCACTTAAAGAAGATAAGCAAGTGAAAGTGGTGGAATACCTATAGGAGGATCCACGACTTGCAAACAATCCTTTTGACTGGTAATTTTTCCCTAGGATTCGTGTTTTTACTTCGATTTCCTATTTTCTCTCTCACCCGCTTCCATATTTTTCCTTTTTTAAGTTTGAACCACATCTGTAGTCATAGTTATAGAGACATTGCCAATTTAGTTTAAAGAAGCCAAGTAGAATAGGGTTTTTGTCACGGTACTTGATCTCAAAGGCCTTTTAGTAACTTGAGGGATATTTTTTTCATAATTAAACGAGGGATTCTAATGAGCCTGTCACCCTTTTAGTTAAGGTTGGAAGTACAATACATTTGATAATTATGATAAGATAGCTATAATAATGATATAAAGGGAGAGAAGAAGGGGGGATCATAAGAATTTCATGCATATAAGCAGACTAATATATTATAGCTTGGGCCAAAAACATTGCATGGCCATAAGCTGCTTAACAACCACTACAAACACAAACAAACACCGCCTGGTGACGGATCAGTTCCACCACACTAGATACCAAGTTGTCTCTGCACGTTTCTTGTTTGCTGAGGATATCTTCATCTTTTGGCTGGTGTGTGTTGATACTCAAAAATGTCTAACTTTTCTGCTACCTGCGTCAGAGCATAACATGAGATGTAATACAGCGTGGGGACTTTTATATAGAACAACCTCTGGAGTTCGCTGGTTTCCTTCCATCCTAATACTGAATTGAAATGTTGTTTGGGGGTGAAAATGGAAGAGAGAAATAACTGAAAATAAAGAGGTAATACACCAAGATAGATGGTCTTAATCCTTTATTGGAGCTTAACATAGAACTAGTGCAATATGGTAGACTATGCTTTAGGCACAATATACAAGAAAAAGCAATAGGTAAAAACTAACAACAAAACTGAAGAGTGAAACCTGCAACACCTTTATTGATTGCTTAAAAAGATGCACAATTGTTGATTGTTGTAGAAAGGCTGAGCTGAAAATTCTATGCCCAAGTAACAATAACTAAGGTTAAAATACTGTGAAATAAAACAGGGATCTAAGCAGATCCAAAGAAGAAAATCTAGAAAATAGAGTCTCCCAATTTAGTACAAAATAGAAGAAAATAAGGAGTGGGAAACATGTCACGATTTGAATGAATTAATCTCATGCAACTCCTTGTATGGGCTGCATTCAAAAACTATGTAAATTCCATGTTATTCAAAAATTAATATATTCATCCTCATCCAAATAATAATATTATTAAATTCTTTAACAATAGTTTTCTTGAATTTAAAAATACTATATTCATCCTCATCCAAATAATAATATTTTTTTAATTCTTTAACAATAGTTCTCTTGAATATTTAAAATATAAAAGCTTTAAATTTCTCCATCTTCAATTAAAGGCCATGCCTTTATTTCTCTCTGTTTTTCTCTTCCACTTGTGGATATCCAAATATAAGCTTGAAAAAAGAAAATGCTTTTATTTGATCTCTAGGCATTCCTGTGATTATCTTCTTGAATTTTATATCAACAGGGGGCCACATATCTTATTACTTCATATTATTAAATAAGGTATTTTGCTCCCTATTTAACATATGGGTATTGTTTATTATTTAGTGGGCGAGCCCACCAATTGAATAGAGATTTTTTAGCCTGAGAATTATTATAGGCTTTTAGCCTTGAGATCTAGTTTCCTTGAAAGGGATGAGCATAAAAATGAGAAATGTTCAGAACTAAGAAAATAATGGAATCATACGAAGTTTGAAATTTCATAACAATGAGCATGGGGGATAAGTCTATACTGGACCATATGGGGATGGGGAGATTGGCCACAAACTTATCCCTCTGATCAAAGAATTCAGTGCAATTGCCTGGGGCAACCAAAACATAAGCCACCTTTGTGGCAAGAGATGCACACATGTTCATGTCAAGAAACTCAGTAAATGAACGAACAAGACCTTTGAAATTTTTTGAAAAGGTGGGGTTACCATGCATGAGCCATTCAACTGCAGTCAAACCACCAACCTTCGTGGCACCTTTTTTGACGGGAAGGAGTGGTAGCAATAGCTACATTTTGAAAGTTCTCTATAGGGGAAATGTTTCCTTGGATGGGCCAAGGGCTTTCTTCCAGATTTGCGAGATTGAACTGCATCGTGCTTGCACATAAAGCCTTTGCAAGTAGTCACCCGAGATTCAAGAGCCAACAACCTGTTGCACATGGCCTTCTCTTGATTATAACATTTTGAAGGAGGGCACCAATCATGGAGTTATTTAGTGAGTCCAACAAGAGGTAAAATTGGATTATCAATGTTTAGAGTGCTTGGAGCTAAAGGTTGCTGAAAAAATTCCCATATCTCCTTCGGTTATGCAACCAAGTGGAAGACCTTGGGATGGAGCCAAGGTTTTGACAACAAACTGAAAAAATAAAAAGTTGGTGTAGCTTTAGCCAATTCGTTGAGAAAGTCATTCCTGATGGATTCTGCAATTTGCTTCACCCCAAGAATGTCTCCCCATCTGTCCTCTTTGAGAACTTGTGTAATGGTATCTTCTCCAAGACCCTCCAATGTAAAACACGCCTGCAGTCTAGTAGATCAAAGTGAGCTTCCCATTGCGCATAAGGATTTAGACTGACCTGCTTCCGTTGTCATAGGAGAATAGCACCAAGGTAATGCTTGCAAAGAAGAACAAAGCAATTTGGTGAGGAAAGTAAGTAGAGAAGAGAAGGGGGGTTCACACTTAAAAGCCAATTGTGATTCACAAGGCTCAAGGTAGAATTGTGCCACCTACAAAAGAAGTCAATTCTCCTTTCATTCGCACACATTGTAGGACATGAAATTATTACCCGGAAAAGGAGATGGAAATGGGAGTTGCAATTTCAAAAATGCCGCTAGAGAAAGCCATGCAAATTAATATATAAAAGGCTAAAAACTAATGATAAATTCATGTTTTCCAGGCAGAATCATTGAGAATTGTTGATTCAAGGCCCAACCAATCCGATGGGAGAGAGCTTTCGAGCTTGCAAAACACCTCCCAAATCGACACCTGCATTGGCAAGAAGGTATGTTGCACTGTTTGCCTCATGATAGCAGAAAGAGAAGGAAATTTAGGAGAATAAACAAAGACATTCTCAAGCTGGACGTGGCATGTACTTGACCTTCCAATTAAGAGTTAGTCCTTTGGTCATGGCATTGACAATTAACTAAGAATCCCCCTTGATTTAGTTTCTATATACCCTGCACCCTGGCCAGATGAAGTCCTTCCACCAGTGCAAGGGCTTCCATTTCAATATTGGTTGCAAATGGAACAGATGGATATGAAGCAGTAATAAACTGTCCCTTACAAGAGTGAAGGATGGAGCACAAACCTGCTATTCCTGGGTTTCCTCAAGAAGCCCCCATCAAAATTTAGTTTTGTTTAATCATGTTTGGGGGCATACCATATAATGTGTGATCTATCCTTCCCTATTACTCTTAACCCATGAACGGGTGGACCTAAAAACCTTATTGTTTAAGTCAAACATCTGAATTTCGATCTTCGATTAATACAATTGGCATTACAGATTTCAATTACCTTTGTTCATGTGATTAGCGTTGTCGTTAAAGTTCATATTATATGCTTCAACAATATTTGATTTATGTCTTGTTTATCATCTAATTAGTAGGATTCTTTGCTTATATGGCCTGCTATGTTTCCAATATGCGCGATTGGTTCCCTATATTCCATTTATGAGACTTGTGTTATTTTTTCCATTCCATTTCGTTGTAACAAGTCTTTAGCATTTGAATGCTGAAGGATAAATAGCACCGGTTGTTAGTGATTTTGTTTACATTCAGCAGTCAAAATCTCTTTTAAAATTATTTTACTTCACTTTAAAATTTAGCTAAGATTTCTAGTTGAATGTCATAACCAAGAGAGAGGTCCTTGGTGATAAGATGAATATCTAGAGAGGATCTCCGAGGTACCCATCCCTTGGGATTTAACTTCATATATGGGTTTATCAATGGAAATTCATTTCCTCGTGCTTTTGTGCCTTGGTGTAATATGTGAATGTGATCAGTCAAAAACCTTCTTAGCTTGATTGATTTATCCTCTGTAAGGATATCTATACTAATCTTGATCAGACAATGGTCTCTTGCTGTGAAATTTTGATACCTTGCTTTGTCTTGTTATTTCATTCCATTTCCTTATTTGTGGGAATGTTCATAATGGAATAAGGTACCGGTTTTGGTAGTAGTTTCCTGTCATTTAAAATGAAACTTATACACAATCCTTTTCCTTATAAGCTCAATTGAAAACCTACAGAAAATCTCTAAACTAAAGCAGACCTTAGATTTCAGGGTACTATTTCAAGAAAGGAGTCACTGAGAGACACCCCACGAGTTAAATTTCTCACCCAACTCAAAACTGAGCGGAGTCATGTCTGAACTCCTAGACTGTGTTTCATGGACTATTTGATTTGTGATAATCAAAGGGGACGATCTGAGAAACAACAAGCAGTATGCTGAAACTTTTTGGTCAGGTGCTTCCGTTTAAGGATGTTCCGATCCAGTTTTGGGTTAAAAATTCTCCTCAGTTTTCTTTGTTGGTGGGGGAAATTTCTCCTCTTCCATGTGTACTTATAAATTTATTTGATGCATGGATCAACATATTCTTTCATTTTTGGAAAAGGGGGGATCTGCATTTTCTCTTCTTTATCCTTACTGCAAACACACTCCAGATCAAATTTAGATAACAAACAACCTGGAAAAATCTGTAAGATAAAATTATAAACTGATAAAGTGAGAATGGGAACATCTTCCAACTGTAAACATGACTATTTTGCATGTTTTGTTGATATAGTAACATTTTATCAAAATAAAGAAAGTCTTTAACAGGGCTAGATTGAAAAACATAGAAGGTAGTGGCTAGTATTTATTTTCGCACTTAAGGATGCTTATGGATGACAAATATTGCGTAAATTATAAGTTTTACATAACAATTATTTTTCACCATTGATTGCAAATCTAGGTAAATGATAAGAAGTTTTGCATAGCAATTATCTTTCACCATTGCTAGAAATTTATTTGCCAAACTTTTGCGTTTTATCTTCAGGCAAATCCACTGTACCACCATTGAATCTAAAAATATTAAGTGTTGTTTTCCCCTTAACTCAATTAATTATCAATAGTTTTTTTTTGAATTTTCTAATTTTAATGAAAATGATGCTCAGGTGCAATGTTGCTATTCAAGAAATTTCAAATTGGTCCCTTTGAAATTAAGGATTATCTTGGTGAGTACTAGCATGTTGTTTTTTAATCTTGCTGGTAATGTTTTAATGTTCTGATTTAGTTTATGCAGGGATGATTTTAATTGTAATGTAATTTAATTTAATAATATTTGTATTTGCAGCAATTGGAACTATTTTCTCTGCAACAGACTCAGTCTGCACTCTCCAGGTCAGTTTTTTCTGTGGATAGTGGGTTGTATCATGGTGGCATTGTATTTGAAATGAAAGAAAAAAAATATCATGACAAAAACTCTGGGAAGTTCATTTTGTTTCAAAAAAGGAAACGATATAGAGGACACTTAAAGAAATGATTAAAAATGACAAAAATGTAAGTCTTATAAAAAATCAAACATATAGATGACACTTCAAACCATAAAACTCAAAAAATGTGATGTTTAGTCCAAGTGATAATGTTGTATGCTATTTGCCTACTGTTTTCCTTCCTCCTCTCTTTGGTTTCTTTCTTCACATTTCTCCAGATCTTTTTTGATAATTGCTTCCAACTTTCTGTTTTTTTTGTCTATATGTCAGTTTCGGGGTTAGAAAGGAATTCACTGGGCTTGAGTCAAGTTTATTTTAATTAAATTAATTTTTATCATCATGGATTTTTGTAAATGCGTCGTAAAAGTTGGTGGGTTGGATAATGGTCCTCTCAATGTTTCCGTCTTGTGATGACAGGCAAAAGAAATTTGCTGAATAGTTTTTTTTTTTTTCGAAAACACCAGGGATATATATATATATATATATTAACTTGACTGTTTCCTGTTGGTATGGATAAGTTACCAAAATCCTGATATGAAGTCAGGTGTGTGAACAAACTCTTGAAAACCATTTCAAAGTCCCAAATTAATCTATTGGAGCTCCAGTTTTCTCAGTTTTATGCGGTGAGTGTTTTTTACAAGTTTAAGAATTAGTCATCGGAATGCAAATAAGGGATTCTTAGACAAATAAGCAAGACTATGAAGTTTGCAATCAAATTTAGTAAAGAGTGATAAATTTGGAGTATTTGGATATGCAGATCAAGACTAGGCAGGTTCTATTGATGATTGGAAATCAACTAAAAGTCTAAAAGTAATGCTTCCAGTATGGAAACCTATGCAGTTTATTGGTTAGTAAAAGCAAACTGCTCTTATTCTTTCATCCACAGAAATGAAATAGACAACAACAGTCAATGAAACACAAAAAGCAACATCGTTGAGGAGGATCCTTCATGATTTACAGTTGTAGCACCAGTACAGGACTAAGCATATAGAAGTACAACTGCATTTTGTTCTATAGAGGGTGCAATACAGAGGAGTTGACATGTTGTGCTACTCAGTGTCGAGTGGCAGACATTTTCACCAAACTTTTTGAAGAGGGAAATTCTAAAAAATTAGAAATATGCTTGGTCTCATGGTCAACAATTACGGTCTATTACGTTTGTAGGAAGAATTTACTATATAGAAGTATATATCACAGTAACTGTTTTAGCATGTGATATTCATACATAAATGGTGTAGTTTAGAAGGTCATAGAGTTGGAATTTTATAGAAACTGAAGCACTAGAAGTTGAAAGATTCCCAAAGATATTAAATTTACTTTTCAGTATTGTATTCTCCGTCTTCCATACAGATTAAATTTGCACAAAGTTCTTTTTTGTGTATGTCACAATAACCGTCTTAGCATGTGATATTCATACATAAATAGTGTAGTTTAGTAGGTCATAGAGTTGGAATTTTATGTAAACTGAAGCACTAGAAGTTGAAAGACTCCCAAAGATATTAAATTTACTTTTAAGTATTGTATTCTCTGTCTTCCATACAGATTAAAGTTGCATAAAGTTCCTTTTTGTTATGTCGTCTGCCTTTGTGATTCAATACAATGAGCTACTTTCTTTGGTGTTGAGGGAAGAGAACAACATCTAAAAGCCACACATTTTCATTTTACGATTAAATCGATACCATTATTACGTATCCCTGGTGGCCTTATTTGTTTTTCACCTTATATTTCTATTATTGTGATCTGATGTTTGTTGAGAAATATAAATCTGAATACTCCTGTGATGCAGATTCTCAGTCAAGACGAGACTCCTTTGCTTTACAGTCTGGTATTTGGGGAAGGTGTTGTAAATGATGCTACATCTGTCGTTCTTTTCAATGCTGTTCAAAGCTTTGACCTCACTCATATTGATGGCACCACCGCATTGCAATTGTTTGGAAACTTTATTTATCTCTTTCTCACAAGCACAGCATTGGGAATTGCAGTAAGTCAAATGCTAATAAACAGCCACACATTTTTTGAATAGTCTTAAAGATAAGAATTCCATTTGGATCTTGTTTTTGAAGGAACTTTATACACATTCCTCTCTATTAAATTAAGGTAAGTGGCACTATGGCGAATTTATACATGGCGAGTCTTAATACATTCTCACTGTTCTTTCTAATGATATTGCAGGCGGGGCTTTTAAGTGCATATATCATCAAAGCATTATATTTTGGAAGGTTGGTTCCATGCTACATTACTCTCTGTATATTTTCTTTGTACTTTTTGGCTAGCTTTCAGTTATTTGGACTCATAGATTTACACGTTACTGAAATCAGGGGAATCATTTTGTATATTGTATCCTGATATTATATTATCTTCTTTTCAAATGTCTCCTCCTCCTGCTTGCTTTGGGTATTTCACAGCTTGCTGTCCTGTGATTAATAGTTAGCCTATTTGTTCAAAGATAAACATTTAGTTTATTTCTTCTTCTCAAGTCTGCATTCTCTGGCAAATTAACTCATTTTCTATGTGTATTGATTGTGTTGTCAGGCATTCTACAGATCGTGAAGTTGCACTCATGATACTCATGGCCTATCTATCGTATATGCTTGCGGAAGTAAGCATATGTTTACATTAGAAGATTTTGATTGCTATCATTATGCTTTTTAGATTGCTTATCGCTTGAGAAATTTTCTTGGCTATCTTCCAATGAAGCTAGGATTTGAATTATGTGTCTCTGTGCAGCTATTTTACCTGAGTGGTATCTTGACTGTTTTCTTCTGTGGCATTGTAATGTCTCACTACACATGGCATAATGTGACACAAAGTTCAAGGGTTACCACCAAGTATGCAGTAGGTTTCACTTGAATGTTTTGTTGTACTTATCAATAGAAAACAATACGGAAATTTATTGTTATTTTTTCTTGTTTGAATTGCAAATTTAGCTTTTGGTAAACAAGGGAAGCTAGTCAAACCCGAGATATTCCTTTTTCTGGTTTGTAATTGTTACCATGTTATTTGATGGATGCAGGCATGCATTTGCAACAATGTCCTTCATTGCCGAAGTATTTATCTTCCTTTATGTGGGAATGGATGCTTTGGACATTGAAAAGTGGAAAATGGCAAAAAGAAGGTGAGATTGACGATCAATAAACTTGCATTTAGGAGGTGTTAGCCAATGAGGGCTTAATTATTTATCATGATTTTATTTAAAGCTCATTATGTTTTGGAATAAAAAGGATTTATCATTTTAATAATTTAATAATTTGTTAGCATTTAATAAAGTGCCTATTTCATTTCACTGAAGTTGACACAACCACAAGGTTGCTTATGTCGAACTAAAGGAACCAGGAACTAGTAAATTTCATCTTCAAATCCACATGTCACAACCTTGAGTGCAAGCAACTTCACAAGATTATGCAGTATTTTCAATTCATGCTAATGGTAGTAGATGGAATCAATTCCCTTCAGCAGTAATAATAACCTTCAAGTCTTACCTAATTCTATTAGCTTCTTCATTCTTTGCAACAGTTCTTTACTTGGGCAGATGGAACTTGTCAATTCTTTTCATACCCATTCTGGTACATTTTGGATTAGAATTACAATGTAGCTTTTGAATGCTTTTTTGTTTTCTTGTAAGATGCAAGTTTGCTTTTAGTACCATTTACAACTCTCATTAAGTTCCTAAAATTGAAACTGGACTGCATATGTGATTTCCATAAATGATAACTGGAAGAAGTAAGGTTGAATGCTAGCATGCATGAAGCTGTTATTCAAGGAATTAACATCGTCTAATGTATCAGAGTTCACAAAAAAGAAGGAACTCACAAAGAGAAGACACATAAGTACGGTGCACATAAAGCACAATACAACTATGCACAAAACAAATACAATTTAGGAAATGAAATTAAATAATTGAAATAAATTCCAGCCTTGGTCACTTGAGTGGCACTAACAATGGGAGGAGAGAAGGTAGTAAGAAATAGTTCTATTTCCATGTGCTAAAACTTTAGCTTGTAAACATAAAAGTTTGATACATGTAGTTTGGGAAGAATCAGGTTTGGAAATCTTCACAAAATCGTTCTCAAAGGAACGAGAATTCATTTCTTCGCCCTTTTCAAAGACTTGTTGATAAAGAGAACGGAATTGGAATTCAGATATTATCCAGATAAATCCCCTGGTTAATTACTGGCAAAAGATACGAGCAGTGCTCACCACAAATAATCTCTTTGCAACACATTCACAAATGAATGCAAAAACTTACCACAATAAATGCAATAAATAGAAGATTATATATATTCCCACTTTTCGAAAAAGTTCTATCACTATGGGAAAATAGTTCTCTCTTTTTCAATTAATTCTTTGTTACTAATAGAATTTTTTTTTTGAAAAAAGAGTAAAGAAACCTTGTTTCTATTTTAATAATTTTAGTTGTGGCTCAAGCATGGACTTCCAAGGGCGAATTCTTTATATGGTTAGCGATTTAAGTAAGGCATTGACAAATGATGCTCTCGTCCATAGAGGATTTCATATCTATTCAAGCTACTCTTTATGCAAGAGCAGCTCAAAAAATGGGGATCATCTATTTCTGCATTGTCACCCCATATCAACATATCGAAAGGACACGAAATATGGTGGCAGAATTAGCAGAGAATTAGGGGTGGAAAATTGTGAAACATAGTTTATACTCATCATTTTCCCTCCATGGCAATAAAGCTCATCTTAGAAGACGGTGCCAAAGCAAAAGACCTTGCTTCTAATTAAAAATTGTAAAAATTAGGGTCATAAAGAGGAAAGAATTCCATGCATAAAAAGTCTTTATGTGCACTCATTAGTGCCTTCCCATATTTAATCAAACAAAGAATGATAAAACAGAAAGGAGCGATGAATAAATGATGAAAGCCACTGGCATTTGTTTTTGCTTTCTAGATGTGGGAATTGATGAAATCTGAAAGAATCGTCAGATTCACCTAGGATACAAGTCTTTCATTCACTACCCTCCATTCACTTTTCTCTAATCCGTAAGGAATACCACTATTTGAGCAATCAATGAAGATTTTGCAAGTCTTTCATCTTTTCCCCCTAAATTTTGAGTGAAAAACAAAGACAACTAGCTCCATGAGAATGAAAAAGTTTTTGGCACTTCTTAATGATCGTGCGATTACAATTTTGTCTCTTCTTCTGTGGAAAAATTCCCTTTTAGTATACATTGTGAGTACAAAATTGTAAATTGTTTTTACCTTTTTACACCTTATTTCAGCCTTCAAAAATTTATTACAAAAAATTGGTCTACCAAAATCTACCTAAACCACCAGCTCTATGAATTCCGTATCGGAAACTAGAATTTTACAAAAAAAGTTTTACAATTTTTCGCTGAATTGAAAGAAAGTTATGGCAGTTTTAGTGAAGGTTGCTTTTTGTGCAAAAAAGAAGGTTCTCCCATGAGGCAAATTTTGTTTGGCTCTTTGGCCTCTTTGCCTTTACAAAAAATTCTCAAAACCGAGTTTTAGATCGATCGGGTGAAAAATAAATTTTATTTTTTATAGCCCGATTAGGTGTTTTGTTGCTAAATTTAGCATGGGCTTTAGCTGTGACTAAGTCACTTCGTGGAACTTTTTACTGCTAACTTTGGCAGTTTTCTCCAAAATTGCCACCAAATTTTTATATATCAAAAAACTGCAGCTTAGGTGGGGGTCGACCTCTTGACCTCCCATGCCTAATACTTTCATGCTAAAACTTAGGCGCATTATGCACTTTGCATATAAAGTGCAGCAATTTGTATTTAAAGAAATAAAAATCTGCTTACCTTTTAAAGTGCAAACATGTCTCTTGTGGAGAAGCCACTTGTGGCTGCCTGGTTGATGGTGGTTTTAGGGTTCGCCCAAAACGAATTTACAAAGATTTTGGCCGCCGTTTTGATATTTGCATGCAAGTCACTTTGATATATAATTTTTTTAAATCTCCTAAGCCGCTTTTGGGTTGCTTTGGCCACTGTTTTTCTTTTTTTCGACCGTAGCTTTTTTTTTAATTTTCTTGGACAAGAGCTTGTCTAACTCTGTAATAGGCCACTTGAGTTTTTTTGACCACAGGTCGCGTTGAAGTTTGTAGGGGAGATCAATTGGGATGCCTCTGTTGTTTGATGCCAAACGCTCTCCAATGAGAACACCCTTGCTTGGATTGCACATGTTGTTGCAACTTGGACGCTTGTTGAAGGAGAGATCTACTCGATGTTGTTTGGCTGGAGCCATGAAATCGTTCCAACTCGCATATGATTGAGACATCCTTGCATGTAGCGTTTTTATTGCAGGTCAATTTGCAGGGTGTGGGGAGCAGGGACGGCTCGCTGTAAGCGCAAAATGTCTATTACAGGGTTGCTTTGGAGTATGCAGGGTCGATGCAACAGGATACACTACAACACTTGCCCAATGATTTGGGCACGCAATAGCATACTCCCCCAGACTTTCTGTCAGGGGTCGGTTTGTATGTGCTTCTACTGCACAATGCAAAGTTGAATCTGTCCCTCTCAAAACTCGGTCAACTCTCGCCCAATGGCTTTGTGTAGATCTCAGAACTCGGTCGAATGGCTCGAAACCAATGCAAAACTCGGTTGGACTCTACTTCGTTTGAAAAACTCACCCAATGCTATGCAACTGGGCTGCAACCCGATCCAAACAAAACATGCCCCTCAGCAACTTGGCTCAACACACCTCAACAACTTGGCCCGTTGCTTGTGGCTCGATCTGAATGGCAATGCACAGATCGGCCAATGCAATATAAAACCCGGCGGATCAACTCGGTGGGTCTATATAGCCCAAATCGGTCAATTAATCCCGTTTCCACAATCTCGATGCTTCAATACCACAGGCAATACCTCCAAACTTAGCACAACAACTAGATGTAACCGTGACTAAGTACTCCGCTAGATTTAGAGGAAAAACCCCTACTTGGGGATTTTTTAATTTTTTTTTAGCTCTGCAAATTTTCAGCTGTAGTAAATAAATCTGCATATGAATTTGCAGCACTATGTGTAGATCTGCAATTATGTGCAGAACTCTAGGGGTGATGAAGCGGGGCAGGTGCTTCCAAGAATGGGCTGAGAGACAACTATGGCTCTCCAATGCAGCTCCAACTTCCTCTGGTGCTTCGAAACTTCTACAACCTCTTTCTTTCCTCCTTGGTGATTCAGGGATGCTTACAATAGCACAGAAGCTGGGATCAGCTAGCTCTGATACCAAATCTTACGAATGTAATATTCTGGAAAGCCTTCTCATTCTTGATCAAATGAAGGAATTGCAATGTTTATAGCCATTGTACAGCAATAACAACATCCACGGAAAGTGGAGCAAATATACTAAGTACGGAAAATATGCAGAAATAGCATATTGCCCTTAACTAATCACATCTGGGAACATTCCAAAGCAGTAAACTAACAATAGTATAGCCCCCACTAATCTAGGGATGTGACAACTAGATAATAGTTAACTAACAGCTAACTAAGTTAAAGCAATAAAATTTAATTGCTTTAACATTACAACTTAGTAAATGATGAATTAACCTAAGTTTACTCCTAACAAATGGATATTGGGATTGAATGTAAATTCCTTCATACAAGTTATTAAATAATTGCAACCCTTTTTGCTGCCAAATCAAGTCGTACATATGGCTCCTATAATGTTTACTCATCCATTTCTTGCACCAGACCCCATAAATATCTAATAATCAACGACAACATTTATTTGATGTGTACACTAAGCCATTGTCTCTTTTATCTTGAAACTAATCCATGTAGTTCCTTCAGGTGCATATGAAGTTTAGACACCACCCCTCAATGCTACAAGAGACTAATTCTTCAGGTCCTCTAGGACTTTATATCGATCTTATCATGGCTCAAAACCTATGTCTATTTTGATTACTAACAAGCTGTATCCAATGACATACCGTCTTAATGTACATGCATTCCAACCACGATATATGGTATCATTCCATACCAAAACTAAATGGAAGGTTAATCCATCACAAGTCATAACTTCTTAACAATAAAATATCCTTAAGAATCGACTATCACTCTTAAGATTCTATCAGCTTCACTTACAAAGTTCTTGGCAACAGTAATTCGATCATCCACAGAATTATACCTTCTATTGAACCATTCCACCGTCTTCTGTAGGTAATCATCATTATTGTAAAATTCATGTGTTCCTACTTTGAAAAAAGTCCTAGGACAACATATAATCTGACAACTCATAGTAGTCATTTTCACCAAGCTTGAGGCCGATATCTGACTAATTTATTTATTTATGTGAGATATATAAAAATAAACGATAGTAATCTAGGAATTGTGAATACACACACACAAAACAAACCTTATAATTTTTTTTTATAAAATTTATAGCCACCTAAAAACTTAATGGTCAAGAAATGGTGGAATAATCTGCACAAAAGATTATCTTCTTAGTGTTAAGTGAATTCAAACAGACCAGACTCCTAATGGATTTAGCTAATCGAGGGCATAAGCATTTTAAGTGGGGAGGACAGGGCTTAGGACCCTAGCAGGGTTGCCCTCGACACATGTCACTATATATATTTATTATATTTCATTTGTTTTAATTTAAAAGCTTACGGATGCATACTGATTTGTAAGTCATGCCCTTGCATTATTCAGAATAATCCCACATGCATGGGAAATAATAGTTGTCCCTAGCATCCTTAGACGTTCATGAAATGTGGTGCATAGGCTAGTGTACCAGGCTTTCTCTAGCTACAATATATTTCAGAATCTCTCACCAGAATATTTAGAGAATAATAATAAGAAGTGTAGAGTGGATGTTTTCGAAATTTATTTGCACTGAAAATTGTTTTAGGATCAACTTGCCTAACGATGCACATTTCCAATGCTTCAATTACAATGGCCCAAATCTAATGCTTTCTCTATATTTCGGCATTGCAACTCGTAATTGCAGCTTTGCATAAACGGTTCATTATCATCAAGAGTAAGAGGTACAAATGCTAGTTCAACAATGATTATTGGAAACACTCCTCAATTGAAGGTTGGGTCAAGCTAAACTTTGATGGTGGATCACAAGATACTAATCTAAAGTGACCACATTGCCTTGGATGTATCCTACAATCACACAATGGGAAAGCAATCGTCACATACCTCCTCCTTTCCTGACTTTTGCTATGCTAACGGGATAAGATGATGTTAGGAGATTCAAGCATTGGAGCGAAAGCCTTCGAGTTAGCAAAGGTTATATTTAGGTGAGTATCTAATATTGGAAGTTGTAATGGGGGCTCATAGCTGTGAGAATCAATGCAATGACTAAAGGCAGTGCTCCCAGTTAGAGACTTCACTACCTGTGTTCACCCAGAATGATGATATTATGTAGCTCTTCCGCCATATATCTAAGGGATTCAAGGTTGGTACTGACTTCTTTATAGGATCATATCATACTACTTATGGATAACTTGTAGTTGGCACAAGAGAAAGACTTGCATGAATTTTTCAGAAGATTCAGTTTACTCTTTATCCTATTCAATGGCTAGAATTTGGAGGCTTTGTGTATATTCAAGATGTTAAAGCATTTCAATCCTAGCCTCTGAATCTAATCTCCTCCACCAGCTCTCAATGGAGGAGGCTCAAGAAATATATTTAGCTGTCGTCAAGGGGCAGCTGTCTAAATTCGATCCTGAGTGAAAATTCATTCCTATTTGAGAAATCAATTTTATAACTAGTTTTTTTGGCCAGTATCTCAGTCGTAAATCTTGAAAGAAATCTAGCAATTATGTTATCAACTAGATGCCTTTTTGCATAGAACTTGTTGAGTTTGGAATGCTACGTGCTCCAAATCCCTACTCACCTCGTCAAAGCTTGTGGATGAAGCTTCTCCTCGAGCTTCTTTGGCAGATTAGCGAGGTTTGCGTTGAGCTGATTTTCCTCTTACAATGAGTTGATCTCAACATTGAGAGAACTCCTTTGCAGACCTTTGTCGTGATCTCCGCGCATTCAACTCTACTAGGGTTCTTCTGAGTTCATTCCTCCATTTGATCTTTCATCTGTGGTTGCGGCCCTGTTCATTCAGCTCCATGGTTTCTGCTTTTTTCAGGTGCAACTTGGCAGTTGGCGATCATCTCGCACCCTTGTGCAGCAAGTCCCAGCTTCCTCCTAACTCAGATGAAATGCTCTCACAACTCTAGTAGCGTTGATCAGTATTCTTTGCATCAAGCATCAATTTTGCACTCCTGTTTTGTACTCCTTAGACAAGTTCCATATTGCAGTAGCATTGGACTTTGTTTTGGAGAATCTCTCGTATGGTTTCATGTGTGCGTTTTGTGCAATTGGTCAGGTTGGTGATTTCGTTTGTTTACTCATACACATAGGATCGGGCATTTACTATTGTGGATCCCGATGTGGCTAGTCTTTGCTTTTCATGTCTATGTACTTGCTTTTCTTTTACAGGTGAGAGCCCCAATAGAGTTGAATTCACATGGCACGCAAGTCCTCAGTTGCCCAACTCGCCAGCAAGTATCTCTTGATTCGCTCTAGCAAGTTGGGGCAGTGGACGTTTTCAAGTCAGTTTGCACTCCTGTTTTGTTCTATGACAGTATTAAGTGAGTGACTTTGTCTTACCTCATCTCGCTGGTTTCATTCTTTGGCATATTGGTCAGGTTGGTCCATTTATGTATTAGGTATTACTATATCTAAGCATCAGGCATCGAAATACCTTTTGCTTTGTCGCATTTAGTCTTTGCTTGTCATTCTATGTCAAATAATTGATTGATGTTTGTCAAAAATTGTGAGTGTGTCATTCCATTTCATACGTGTTGTTTAGAATCATCATTAAAATTGTCCTCAAAAGCGTCATATAAGTGTTATAGTCTTACATGTGTACTTGTATTCAAATATAAATCATTGAAAGTTACTTATTAGGTAATTGTCTTTTTTGTCATTGTAATTGTTCAGTTTTTGCATATATATATCATATATCCTTATATGTTGATATAGTCAATATAATATAAAGTGTCGTCGAATAGATCATTGTCCAAACTGTTTTCAAAAAATAAAAAAAATTGCTTCAGCAGTTTTTTTTGCCTCCCATTTTCAGATCTAACCTGATGTCCAAAATGTTGGGGGGGTTTGAAATTTGACTTCAATTTTTACTCAGCTGAGTTAGCAACATCCACTGGAGGATGGAGGCAACATAGGAAGGAGCTCGAACAACAAACTCTAAGTAGTGTTCTAGCGATGGGGCCGCATCTTTTACTTCATAAACATCTATATTTGATTTACCATGACATTTGTGCATTGAACTACGAATATAGAACATCTATTTCGTAGTATATCCTGTGGTTATTTTGTTTATTCTAGTGAGCATATTATCATTCTATGCAGTTAATTTTACTTGATGTTGGCTAGTGAATATTTGTTATAAGGCTAAAGGGACAATCCCAAGCCAAACCCACAAAATCCAGGTTGTCCTGTAACACCTTGTGCATGGCCAGGGCGTTACCCGGGCTGAACTCAGAGAGTACCCACAGGATATAATGCCCTTTTCTTAATTTTTTGACTGACTTTTCAGTCTTTGACTTCATAGAAAAATGAAACAAAAAAAACCTAAAAAACAATATTTTGATTTTTCAATCTTTGACAACATAAAAATCTATTTTGACTTATCATGACATTTGGCATTGAATTTCAATTATCAACTGTCAGTTTTTCGATGGTGCTCTCTGGTTATTTTCATTATTCTATGGCACCTACATTGCACGGAAACGGAAACGGGTACGAAATGCAGAAATGGCAATTTTCAAAAAACCTTGGATACGAAAAGTTACCAGAAACGTCCATACAATGCAATACATATATATATATATATATGCATAGTACTCATTTTTAATTGTAGACCATAAGAGATAATGATAATGCACTCAACAATATATTATTAAAATATATAATATATATAATATATGCATAATACTCATTTTATAATTGTAGACCATAAGAGATAATTGATAAAGCACTCAAAATATTTTGTATTCATTGAAATTTGAACTTCTAAGAGTCATGACTCATCATTCAACATGGTTACAATTTCAATGATTCACATATACATAATAATAATCTAGATTCTAGAATATATCATCTAGATTTCCTCGTAATCATCTCCACAAAAACTGAATTTAACAAGAGAAAAATAGTGTGACATTTAGAATAGACCCAAGATGTCATTATATAGCTTTTCCAGGAAGTCTTTAGGTAGGTAGGTAGATTAGGTTTAGGTTCATTAAATGCAAAGTTATTTTTTATTTTAAAAAAAGTTTTGATGCTTTACGTGAAACGCGTTTTAAAAAAAAAAGTTGGAAACGCCTGTGCCATTTCCGGAAACGCCACAGACGCATTTCCGGAAACGCCTGCCACGTTTCCCCCACCGTTTCCCCCCCACGTTTCCGTTTCCGAAACGTTTCTGGGGTGAAACGGGCCACCCTCCTAGGCGTTTCCTGGGATCACAGGTCTAATACATAACTAATAGTGACTTAAGTTAATAAAAAGTAAGCCTTATATTCTAATACCCCCTCTTAAGGCTCTGTACAGAAAGCAAATAACATACACACTGGCAGAAAATTAAAACAAAGGAACCAAATAGAGCCATGTATTCTTCAAAATCTTTTTCTTTGAAAACGGTTCTTTGGACCGGTAGAGCTCCATCAAGCCACCTTGTAAACCATCGTAAAAGTTGTTAGCTGCCCTAAGCTAAATTTCCGAGTTCCCAGAATCCACCTCCCAACAAGCATACCTCAGGAAATAACCCTTTCCCAAGTAAAATGGAATTTTGACCCACAAATTAATGCAGCAAAGGAAGTACAGTTTGAATACTCTAATTTTTTATTATCATATTACACGGAAATTTATGGAATATGGGATTTTGAGAACTGCTTTTTCTTTGAGTATACACATCATAGAAAACTGTACCATTGCAGATTTGTGTACAAATCTCTAGATGACTGGTTATGATTGAAAAATCTACCAAATTGTGTTCCCTAGCAGCAAATGACCCTCAAATTAGGGGAATATTGGATCTAGAAATGTGTGAATATATTTTCTTTGTTTGACCCTAGCATACCTTCACAAATCGCATTTGACTCTTCATGATTATGGACTGTGTGATTCGAGTGGAAAAACATGCCCTAAATCACGTATTTTTCTCTAATGTGCATTCTGTTTGTCATGTGTGTCTTGAAAACGTCTTAATTTTTCTGCCCCAACTGCATGAACAGCCCCTAAAAAATACTTCAAAATGGCGACTTCTTATTTTTGTGCCCTAGCACTTTGAAATGCCCTCAACCTCAAATTCATCTGAAAACACAACAAAAATTGTGCCCTAGAATGGCGTATGGCTTCTTTTTTGTTTGCACCTTTACAATGGCGTCAACTATATTTTTGTCCTCTGAACTCTGGATGCACCATGTCCTCTTCAACTTTTGTTCATCTCTAGTTCAATGCCCTAAGCTCTAATACCAATTTTAGAAGATATGAACAAAGAAAATAATGAAGAGAAACTGCCCTAAAATGCACACATTGTAGATTGTGTGTCCGTCATTTTATTATGCAACTGCTTGATGGTTACAAAATGGTTGAGGTGGTTACAAACAAACATTAGTTAATACGTAACTAACAATGACTTAATAATAAAAGGTAACCCTTATATTCTAATATCTAATATAAATCTGAAGGGCATCCCAAGGCTCCATCCCATTTTTGCCCTGATCACCTGAAATGGCCCTAATTATGACACATATTGCTTTTTTTACTATATTTATGTAAATCCAATCACATATCAGAATTGGAGATATTCTACATTCAAAGGACTATTTACCCATTTTCTTATCTCAATAGTTTCATTCAAATGTGACCACTCAAAAGCAATCAAAGAGGGCGCGGATGGCACTATGAGCGAACGCATCTATTTACACATAACACAATATTACAGAAGGAAATGATTTAACATTTATACGAGGACAAAAATATACATATTGTAGTGACTCACATTTCAGGAACCTTGTCAAAGTTCCTTACAATGGAAATATAGCAGCTTGAAATATGTTCTCATGTCCAACTCAACCCCTTATTTCCTTACTTGATCTGAAGCCCAAGAGTGATCCATGTAGAAACACACCAAGCAAGGGTTCAATGTGCTATTGAGCAGAATGATTTGTATTGCTTCTTATGAACAATAATCACAGCATTGTGACTAAGGGATATTTACAAACAAACACCACTAAATCTGCAAGTTCATAAACAAAGCATCCAAGAGATTGGATGTCAAGACTCAACCAAAGCTAGAACCTAACTCCAAAACCCAAATCCTTTTCTAATGAATAGCTATGTACATATTTATTACCAGGCATAGAAGAAGATGACAAAGGTTGAACAGTTACAAGAAGACAACCGCTAGAGCAATTGTACCGTTTGGATTGACCTTCCATGCTTTTTGTTTTCAAACGGTATCTCAGCATGGGTGTCACAACTTTGTGCCAGCACTGTTGGCACCCAACCTTACTGCAGAATTGGAATTAGGCTTTGTGGTTTCAACCATGGGTAGCTAGGAAGCACAACAAAGCCAATGGTGTATAGCACATGTCACTTGGTGAAGCCATGAGATGGTAGCACTATGATCAAACTCCCAAATCCTGGGGTAGGTCAATCACCCCTCCTCAAGAAGCAACAGACCTCATTCCAGCAAGTTGAGAAAGTGTGGCAAATGTACAACTCACAGCTTGTACTCTGGGGTAACTGTTACCTTGGAAATTTGGTATCTGACCTTTGATGATCTTGTAGAGTTACTGTTTGGTTCCATATGTGCTTGATTTGTGTGTCCATGACTAAAAATCCACTTCAGCTGCAATCATAGATTTATCTCATTTAGATGGAGCTCCTATGATGCATCCACTAAGTCCAACAAAGAACAATGGAATGTAAGTCATGCCAGTTTATGTCCATTGATTGACCAAAGTGATTTAAATACAAATCTAGAAAAATTCAATCTCTCTATTAGATATGATTGATGGTAATCTAATATAAACGCATACATTCTAAAAGAACTGAGTTGAGATAGCCTTTTTTGTTTTACATGGCACAAGAATTTCCATCTTAGGATCGAACACTATCCACTACAGCATAAATAACACAATTATCACCATGGTTGATGTTAAATTATAGTACTTGAGAATGTGTGCCTCCAACAAGGCACATATGTGGAACCTGAGTGCACTTCAGCAGAGCGTACCAATAATAGAGAACAAGCAATGTCCTCAATTTTAGCTCCTAATCTTGGCATTCTCTATTCTTGGATGTCCAGATTAATAGCAGTTACCCCCTTTTATGTAATTTGTTTCAGTTTTGGAAAAGCAGTTCTTTATGATAGCAATTTGCTACGTCGTAAAGTTTGACTTTTTCAATTTAAGGGTGCAAACGTCTCCATATGGTATAAAATTAGGTCAATGATTTTATTTTAAGATGGATCCAGGCTATTTTTAAGGTCTCTTCTTCAGCTATATAAGAAGGCCTGGGGTAGGTGTTTTAATCATTTAATTATTCTAGAGGGTTTTTGAAGTTTTCATCCAATTTTTCATGTGTTCCAAAGCATTGTTGCTTCTATTGTTCTGATTAATAAATCAGTGATATGATTTGGAACAAATCTATCTTGAATGCTTTTTCAATTAGTGCTTCTCTATTGTATGTGATTGTAGATTCTAGCATTTCAAAAGTTCAGCAGTTTTGTATTGGCTTTAAATTTTGAGCACTATCTAGTTGAGGGCGCTTTAGGATCAGAGTGTTACCATCTTTCAAGTGCATTTGAATCTTAGCATCTTTCAATATGACTCCCAAACATTCGACTTCTGTCTGCAACAGTTGTTCTTCTTTGGATCAGGGGATGATCCAATTCCATGTTGTTCAATTAAGTCTGCAAATTTTTCCAGATGATGGCAATGCTCATCATAGTTTTTTGAATAAACCAAGAAGTCATCAATATAGTTAGCCTAGGTAGCCGGTACGTACCCTGCAGGGCATGGGTACGGGTATGGTACGTACCCGGTACGTGGTACAGGTACGGTATGCCCTGGGTACGGCCAGGGTACGTCCAGCAGTACCCGGGTACGTCTGGGTACTTCCTACCAGGTACTGCTGGATGTACCCTGGCCGTACCCAGGGTGTACCCAGCGGTACCTGCAGTGTACCCACCAGTAAAAACAACAATTTTTTAAATTAAAAAAAAAAAAAAAAACTTTTTTTGTAGAAAAAAAAAACTATTTTTTGGGGGTCAATAAAGGTCAATAGATGGGATTACGTAAATGATTCAACTCTGGTAAAACTTCACAGAAGTACCTAAAACAATGGCTGAAACTGCAACAGTTGAGATGCGTTTGGGTAATGTAGGATCAAAAAACACAGTGGCAGCATCTTCACTAGCAAGTAAGACTAATGCAGGAATAATAAGAGAAACCCCAAAGGAATCTAAACTGCTAGATTTGAAGGAGCTGATAATAGCCAGAATTCCAGTCCAGTTATGTGATTTGTTATTATTTATGTTAATAATTGGACATTGTAACATTTGGAGTTTGAACAATGTACTTGTTCGAAGTTCAATCAATGAATATCATGACAAAATGCATTGAATTATTAATACATTATTTGGCTATTTCACTTAATTAATAATTTGCTTACTCTATTCATGTATAAGGCTGAATTTTTGCTTATTTGGCTATATTTTTAATATTTTATATGTATATTGTACTGCCGTACCCAAGTGCCATACCCGGGCCCCCAAAAAATTTGCTGTATCAGCGTACCGGATCCCCGTACCCGCATCATACCCCCATACCCGCACTGTACCCTCGTACCGGCTACCTAGTAATAATATAATGTGTTGTCACTTGTGATTTGGTAAATATCTATTTATCTGAAAATGCCAAATAAAAAACATTCAGCCTTTAGGGTTCTCTCATTTCATTATATTGAGAAAGCAAGACAAAATATAAGCTGAGGAAAAAAAGAGGCCCCTATACTTCAAAATTCAAATGAACCAACTGCTTTCATGAATATATTTACAATTTATGTCAAAACAAACAAAAAAAAGTTTTAATGCCTTAAAAACCATATTTCTCCTTGGGACATACCCGTGGTGTACCCGGGAAGAACTTGGACGTACCCGGGATGTATCCGTACCAGATACGTATTAGGCAGGGTACGGGGGGCTGGGGGACGAACCCTGGCAACATATTATCCAAGGGGTAGTTACAACCACCACACCCCTTCATTACATTAATTAATTTATTTCTTTACAGAATAATTTTCACATATCCCCTTTATTGGCTTGATTTACATATTCTTTTTATATCATTCTTTTTCAATGCTTTATTCCTTCTGAATCCATTTATTTTTCACAAGGGTGACATATTCTTAAATATTTCACCCCTTCAATATTTCTTGTGGGGGATTTTGTCATATAACACATGAACTAATAAATAGCCCATGATATGGTGAATGGTCGCTAGATCTATAATGCAGCTGGCTAACCCTAACTGTGTGTGTATCAGATGCTTTTAGTGCTGGGTTGGGCCTAGCTGTTGCGGATAGACCTTCCTCTTGCCTTGTATTACCAAACACTATTCTACATGTGTAATTGTTTGTATCTCCACTCTCTTGTACTTGAAGAAATTATGGCCTGGCCTTGCATTGCGAACTGCACGTTAGTCATGTACATGTCGTGAACATATTGACTTCTGTTGTTTGAAAAACCCATGTGACTGGGTGAGTTGTTTGATGCACTTGTACTTGTTGACCTGTCCTGATCCTATTGTTGAGTAAATGTGTGAAGTGCCTTGTCGCCCAAACCTTTGCTTGTGGTATGATTGTTAGTAAATGCCTTGTGAGGCCCTTTGTGTGAGTGAACCTGATTTTGGGTCATTTCTCTGTAACCTGTATTTTGCAATCATAATAGTAATGAGTTCAGTATGGATCTTGTGTAATGTGTGTGATGACATGTAACTAAATGTATGGGTTGGTGTGATATTCTTGGTTAGTGTTTCAAATGGGTTGCTTCTTCTGCTGTAAGTCTTCACTGTTGCGTCAACAATTGGGATCTTTAAATATTATGCTTGAGAACTTAAAAAAAAAATAAAGAAAAAATATTCGTTTTTTTGTTGGGTTATTTTGGGTGAAAATTCTTGGGCATTACATGCAATGTCTTTGGATAAAATCTCCTTCATTGTATCGATTTTTTGTTTTTGGTGCTAGTTGTCGTGTGGAGCATGCTTTGTCTCTTAATACATACAACACATATTGTATCAAACCTTATTGATTTACTTAATGAATTATCTGTTGAATGTTAGTTGTGGCTAGATGGAACAGGGGAGTTACAGTCCACCATCTCAACCTATGGCCACAATAAGGTTTAGAGCATTATAAGCTGACGACATTTCTATCTCTTTACTTAAAAGGTTCAAAAAATCAAAAGGCCACTGAAGTTACTATAAGTAACCAATACACAAAGTGGAAGTACAAATTTCAAACATGAGGCAACTCGGTCCTTATGGACTGGAGTATCTTATGTAATCCCAATTTAGTGATGTCTTGTGAGGATGAATGTCTAGGGACATCTATCTTTGGATGTGGTTCGGTGATAACCTTCTTTTGTCCCCGACGTATTAAGTGTTACTGATGCTGTGTGGGTTATGTGCATGCGAGTTTGTTGTCCAACATATTGTGATGTGTTTGTTTGTTGTGTAGGGGTGTCCCAGGTGGGGCGATCTGAACTAATCCAATTCATTTGGCCAGGTTTACAGCAAGCATGGAATCCTCTTCTCAAAATATCTTTAGCAAAAAGATGGTATTAGTTCAATTTATGAGGTTTAATTTGAGTCTCCAGATTAGTATACTGCTTTCACGACTAACAACATGAAATTTGACGTAACCTAATTCTTAAATGAAGCCAGTTTGAGCCTAATGTTTTCAGAATCTCTGCATTTTGAGGAGCATTTCACTGTATTTTATCCATAACTGGTTGACTCCATTTTGCTATGCATATATCCCAATAGAGTTGCCTTGTTATTGAAGACAGTTGCAGTCAATTTGGAAGATCTTTGTGGACATTGCGAGGTTGGGAAGTTTACTAGTATTTATTAACACCATTTTTGTCTTGTAGGAATGTAATATAGCCATGATCCATTTTGAATTTTCGTGAGAGTCCTGACTCTGAACAAGATTAGTATAGATATCCTTACAGAGGATTAATCAATCTAGCTAAGAACATTTTTGACTGATCACATTCACATATTACACCAAGTCGTGAAAGCACGAGGAAATGAATTTCCATTAATAAACCTATATATGAAGTTAAATCCCAAGGGATGAGTACCTCGATATCTTCTCTAGAGATTCATCTTATCACCAAGGACCTCTTACTAACCAGTTGTATTTCCTGAAATTATCCTTATTAAGGACAGAGTAGTGCAGTATGTCTTAATCGTTTTAAACTAGATTGCATCTTTTACCCTTTGCATCCCGCTTTTAAGCACTCTCCCCTCTTCTGGATCATAATCCAGATTCCATACGATTCTAAATCCCTTTCTATGGCTATTTTCCTCCATTCAATCTCTCATCCCTTTCAGCATTACATTGAGTTGGTATTTACAGTAACCACATGTTCAAAAAGAAAGGAAGGAAAAATAAATGAAACACTATCATGATTGGAGTCATTTGATTACATTAATAAAGTTTTATTTATATGGTTAGAACGAAGTTATCTAACCATCAAACTGACAAACTAAGATAGATTAGTGATCATTTAACACTTTGAGATGAGCACACATCAACAATTGGCATAGGGTGACAGATACCCGTCCTTACAATTTTTTTTCTATATCTTGTTGCAGGGTTCGTATTACTAGCTTTCTGAACAACTTGTAAGATATTATTGACCTTAGATATTAGGAGAGTTTCTTCCACTTATCCATCGCCACTGAGCACTCTTAACTTTTTAGACATCTTCGTTGAGTCCTCTCAGCCCAGGCCATTTTCTAGGTGATATGACGGACACTGTACTCTTAGAGATAATCCTAGATAATCCTATGCATTCTTGTAAATCTATAAATGTCACCTCCTAAGTTATAAATTTGTCATGGTAAACCCGTCGGCTTACCATTTTAATATTTTTTTATTACTTGTGATACTTGGAGATACTTTTATGTACTCCCTTTTCTGCGAATATGATGTACTTCTGAGTTGCTTTGATGTATTTTGGTCATTTGACGATAGCACTTTAATTTCATTCTTCTTTCTAATAAGCCAGCTTTCTATGGACTTTCAGGAATGAATTGTGAAACTATTTTCAAACATATGGTGTGGGTTGTCAAGGATTTTATTAAGAATTTCTTTCAATTCCAACCCAATTTTCCTTCGTTTAAGCTTACTGTTTTCCATTTCCCAAGGAACTAACCTAAGTAAAGCTCTGATCAGTTTCCAGGACATTATGAACTGTAAGTGGTAATAAAAGTACATCTTGATTGACACATGTTTAGTGACCAGCTATGATCAAGAATCAAGATGATCTTTTGTGGAGATGTGCTAAAAAAATGATTTTGTACTAACTTAACACACAGGCCCTTCTTCCTGATAGTTACATGCAGCAGAAAGGAACTTGAGTTGGAGAAGTTCTTTTTGAGAAGAGTTTGGAACATTGAGAGCTCAAGAATAGATTTTTTCTCACATTATTAGTCATTGTTTGCAAAATTACCTCTTCCTTGTCATTGGAGTTTGGCATCTATGTTAACTCTAAATTCTAATATCACTAGATTTCCCAAAAAGTAAGCTTATATGCATTTTTTAAGTTTTTGCAATGTCCAAAATATAAACAACATAATTCAATGCATGTTAATGCAGCCCTGGAACATCTGTCGGCCTAAGTGGTGTTCTCCTGGCTTTGGTTTTGGTTGGAAGGGCAGCTTTTGTGTTCCCACTTTCCTTCTTGTCGAATTGCTTAAAGAAGACACCAAATTCTAAAATCACGCTTCGGCAGCAGGTAAGATAATTGAACTGCTGCTAACGATGGTTTTGCATTGTATTGGTATGCATTTATATTGCCTTCTAATCTAGCAGAAGTGAGCAGTAACAATTTATATTCTTGTCCAGTTTATCATATGGTGGGCTGGTCTTATGAGAGGTGCAGTTTCAATGGCCCTTGCTTACAATCAGGTAATTATTTTTCTGTGTACAATGTACATATATTGGCTCAGATGGTTGAAAATGCATATTGAGAGAGTTGATCTGTATTATCTTGCTTTTATCTGTCGGATCTGAAGACTTACGATGCTTTTACTCTTACAGTTTACGAGGGCAGGTCTTACAAAATTGCCTCAAAATGCAATTATGATAACAAGCACTATCACAGTGGTCCTTTTCAGCACAGTGGTATAATGATTACAGCCTTATGTGAATGATCTCTTGTGGTGATGTTTTTTAGGGAAGTCATAGATGCTGTACAGTGATAGGGGTCCATTTTTCTTTTTACTCTTGAGATTGCTTGCTTTTGGCATTGTAATATAAGGAATTTTATCAGTTCAAGTATTGAATTACATGGTTTGCAGAAATAAATTCCTTTTTGCAAAACCACCACTCACAAATGTCATTAACTCCAATCTTACACTTATTCAGGTATTTGGCTTGATTACAAAGCCTTTAATCAGGCTAGTATTGCCTCAAATGTCGAAAACGGGGCATGGTAATACATCAGATCCATCAAGTCCAAAGAGCTTACAACTTCCACTGCTTGGAAATGGCGAGACAGGGGAAGATGGGCGCCAGGTTAGAAGGCCAAGCAGCTTACGCATGCTACTGCAAGCGCCTTCGTACACGGTGCATCACTACTGGCGAAAGTTTGATGATTCTTGTATGCGTCCTGTGTTTGGAGGCCGAGGTTTTGTTCCCCCTGCACCTGGTTCTCCATCAGGGGCGAGAGATAATGATGCATGGACAACATAATCTCATCAACTATGCTGGTACAGAAGCTTATGGCTGGGGCTGTATTAGGCGGTAACACAGAGACTTGACTTTGCTGCTGTATCTTAGGAGGAGGCTGGATGAGATTGATTTTCCTTGATATAATGTGCCAGCCATTTTTATATATGCTAGATAAAATGGCTACTTGCAGGGTTGTACTGTTCTGTTGTGAATCATTTCTTTCTCATTGGTGTCTCTACTAGGAGAACATAATTTCTCTATCCTGGCTGATAAGTTTCTTACGCCCAAATTTTTAAAGTGCGTACAGTTTTGAAATTATTCAGTGACCAGGTTGTATGTTAATGGACAATCTTCTGGTCAACTGCTCAACTAACCTAATTTTTGATTGTAAATCCTTGAAGATCATGGTACAGCACCATGATGCTTGGTGGAGAAGCAGCCATGCTTTGATAAAGCTTGGTGATATTTAGATGTTGTAATTTACATTTGGGTGTGTTTAGGGCCCGAGTTGTCTATATGTGTCTCAGGAGATCAATATATATTTTCAGCTGTATCAAATAGTGAAAATATTTTAATTTATATAGAGTTGATTATGTGCACTTGTAGACCAGGGATTATATTTTTCAAGTGTAAATGTGCTATAGATTTGGAGTTTTATGTGCATTAATGGTTGTATTACACATGGGATAGGTGCTGACTGTGTGACAGCTGAGAAGCGTTTTGCAACTGGCTTTGGTTTAATTTATAGATAAGACTGAGTTTACATTATCTTGTATTTGCTATTTCAAATTTGAATATGCTACTATCTGATGCTGGTTCTAGTGCCAGTAATTGCATCTCATCAAAATCACTGTGTATTAAATATTTAAGTACATAGCATCTTTTGCAGGTTGAAGACTCCAAAATTGAAGCAGTTATGCTAGAAATGAACTGATATAACAACCATTTGACCTTGCAAAAAGAGATTGAGATATGTATGTATGATCATGCATATTTGCTTGATCTTAACATTCTTTCTTTTCCACATCTCCATCTACTTACACAGGACTTTTGAAGGCTTATTGTTTTCGGTTGAGATAGAATTTCTTTGTAGGCTTACTTAGAATCAATATTAACTATATACTGAGCATGGGGTGACAGTGAGCTCCTCCGAATCATGATATGATAGGTCATTGAAACACATAATTTTGATCCAAGTAAATGTTTCTTAAGAGAACAATGTTTTACACACATTCTTTGGTATCGTTGCTACATTTTGCCATGAGGGTTATGCATAAACTATATATTGACAAAACACTATCCAATGTTTTAGTCCATTTTTGAATACGTACAGAATTGCATGTGGCTCTTGTTTGGAATTTTGTACAAATATGAGGGAAGTTGCATTATTTGGGGTACTACGTGGCACATACTGTATAGTATATACTTCTTGTCAAAAGATAGACTTGCATGTGGCTTTTATTGAGAATTGTAGAAATATCTAGGAAACTGTATTATTTGGAGTACTACTAACTATATGGTATATATTTGTTGTCAAAAGATAGAATGCACATGCTTTAAGATAGAATGCACATGATTTCTGGTTGATTTTTTTTTTTTTCCCACGAGTTTTTTAATCAATATAATTTTACACTGTGAACCTTTGGCTCTAGGCGTTTACCAATTACTCTGAAGCATTGTTTGATCCCAGCGCAGCCGCGTCAGTCCACAATCTTTTTCTAAGGTCATGGTGCACCATGGCCTCCATGCCAGACTGTGTAAACCTTGCGACATCTTTGGCATACCGTGCACTTCTTAGTCTCCGCCCAAGACTTTTAGAACTTACCATGTGGCAACTTCTTGTTACCTTGTGCCATGCCCGGTGGCATTCTTTGAGATCGCAATGTGTTAGAGCCCCTACAAGCATATGGTGTTTGAAAGTTTGTCATAGGGGTGAACCCTCAACCATTATGGAAGATGAACTATTTCATAAACGTTCTATTTTGTATCTGCTTTCTTGTAATGATAAATTAAAATCCATTTGATTTTAAGGGGTTAGATCAACCATAAATGTTATCATGACCTGAGTATCTAGCTTGAATGATTATCTGTATATTCCTCGTAGTCTAGGCAAATTAGTTAGGAAATGTTTCACTCATGTCGATCATGGGAATCTTCATTCTCATCATCGTTAAACATTGTATACCTATGTACCATATCATATTCTCATTGAATAGTAATCCTATTCCACAAATGTTGTATATTTAAATATGTTTTGGTTTACTGTTAAGTGTTCTATTCCATGTTTTTACCCTGTAGTTAGCTAATCAAACTACATAGTTGTCTTTTGAGCCGCCATCATAGACCTTGTGATTCAACGCATTGTTTACAACGATAAGTATATGTCTCTGCTTAATTATTTTCATAATAGTAGGTAAATTCCTTTTGCAAGCAAAAGCTCTTTTGATTTGCTTTTAAGTATTAAAATTTGTCATTTTATAAGCCACAAAATTCAATGTTTCAATATTTAAAAGTTACTTCTAAAATTTGATGTCTAGAATTAGCACATTTCGATAGTTGATGTGGTCATTAAAATATCTTTTTCTAAGTTTATGAAACTGCAACTTCATTAAAACTTTATCCTTGATTTCACTCTCTTAACATAGTGTTAGTCAATAGCCTAGAAAAATTGTTGAATTGAGTTGGCACATATTATGATTATTTGCATCAATATTGAATCCAAGACTGACCATAATTTTGAAGGTGAAGTGGGCAGGATACATGTCAAATGAAATTGTTAATGATCTTGTTTATTGTCAATGCCCTGATGGTTTGATATCAAGCATAATTTCATATGTTTAGTCGTAAGGTTTCCAATTTCTTGGGAGTGGCTTTTCCTTAAGAGATTAAATCAGTCGAGCATAATTTCATATATTTAGTCTTAAGGTTTCCTATTTATTGGGAGTGGATTTTCCTTGGATATTAAATTGGATCTGTGGATGACTTGGTGTTATTGATATGGTGCTGCAAGACTAAGTAGTGAGATTAAACAATTCTTCAGAGATTATAAAATTGTAACAAAATCTTTTTTTAGGCATTTGCCAATGTATTGAATATCATGTATAAATACAATTGTTCGGAATCGATCCAAAATAAATATAATAATACAGTATTGATAATGCATTTAAAAATTCACACAAAATATATGAGTGTGAAAGGTCACTTGACCTTGGGTTTCTCCTAATATATTCAGAGGGAATTATAAAATTTTGTATTATTACATGTTTTTTTGTATGCAAATGAAAAAAATAATAAGCTGGGCTTGAAGTCAAAATGTGGAGTCACAACTAATACATAGATGATGTGAAACATGGAGAAATTGTTATGAAGATGGTTGTTGAAACAAGAAAAATTGGAGCAGATAATGAATCCATAGTGGTATGAGGAGTATGGTTATTTTTTGTGCAAATAATGTTTGCTATTCATAAAGAAGTGGTCACTCAAAATGATAAAACAATAGTTTTTAATGCTTGGTGGTGGTTAAGAATTAGAGAAATTCTAGCTCGGAAAAGGATTTTTTTAGATGAGGAGACAACAATTTCAAAATAGAGAGGCATGGCAATTTCATATATGCTATGTTTAAAAATATATTTCTATTTTGCAATTCTTTAATAAATTCAGTTTTATGAGGCAAGATCTTGATAGATTACAAAGTCAACTCGATGTCAAGTTAACAACCAATGTTAAAGATACGTTTGTGTTAATATCATTGCAATAGTCTAATCCCACTGTGGATCACATATCTATTCAAACTCCTATTGTGGAACTCTCATGTATGTGAGTATGGGGGATACTGCTTGTTAATAAGTATCGTATCGACTTGGTATTGGCCCGTTTGGTTTTCATGTTCTAGAATATTCCATATCTATTCGCTTTGGTTTTGGGGGTAATGTATGTGATAGTTGATTGTAGATCTTGTTTCTGATTCACTATTTGTTGTAAGAGGTATTCATACTTGTTCACATTGTGGATGGCATGATCATATCTCATACGATTGTTTTGATATGCAATCTTGTATATAATGAGGCAAAAAAACTCATTATCTTGAGCATTTTTACATTTGAGATCAACCTAATGAGCCCTTGAGGTGTATGTATTTTGGGCGAATTAATCATTCCTGATGGTGATACAAGAATCAAATATTGTTCAAAACTCATAGGAGAGTTCAATACATCATTGACGACGACGACGACAATTTGTCTAGTGATGTTGTCTATGTCATTCTTGTTTGCCAATGGTGATGATGAGCTCAACCTTATAGATCTTGTTGATCAACATCTTATTGGTCCAAATATCGTCGCTTCTTTTAGCTTTAATGTTGATGTCGATGTTCTTGATGTTTCTTGGTAAAATTGATGAGTGACTAGTTGTTGAGTAGACTGGAGGGGTTAACCAGATCACATAGATGATACTATGCCAATTTAGAGTACATATGTTTGAATATCTACATATTGTAGTTTTTGAGGCCTTGCTATGAAAAATTGGAGTTGATGAATTTGTAGTACATGTAGAAGATCATTGTGCCACAATGATATGTTTAAGTTTGTGACGTTCTCTCGATAGAGTAGGATGTGCAATGTAATGTGATGTCTATCATGTAGAATTGTTTTGTGATTTGAGGCTATGGAGATTGGATTTTTACGTCTTGTTGATTTAGTAGGGCATATTAAGGCCCATATATGTACACATAAACTATATGATGAAAACTTGAAAGGTTGACTAATAATTTTGATGCAATTCTATGCAACTTTAATTAACAACACACATGTAATTGAGTTATTCATCAACAATGGATATTACACACAACTTAACACACTGCCAAGTTTGGCTTATAATAACCAATCACACACAATGCCTGTAGGATTAAAAACAATCAAACACAATGTTGCCCAAAGTGATTCAATCCCACTAGCCCTTTGTAGACCTGTGCACATATCATCATTAGATCCCAATTTTGATATTGATGTTGCTAATCACACGCATTTTCGATTTGCATTGGCTAATTAAGAGCATTGCCCACTATTACGTGAGAAACCCACAAACGCCATGCCTTTGATTATTTCTTGCATTGAAGTCCAACAACCTCATGGTTTTGTAAATAGATGTGTGGTATCAAGATGAGTCTCCTCTCTGACATAAGCCCCTGAAAATGCACTATGCATTTCCATACACGTTTTGAACATTTCTTGGGTTTGTGCCATCTTTCAGTCATTTGTGAAATATTTTGATTCCATGCTAAATCTTACAAGCTTTGCACCATCCTAAGGAGTGTGTATGTATAACATAGGTGTTGCAATGCATGTTGTGTGATTGTTGTTTGTGTAAGACCTAGCCACGAATTCACCATTTCTTCTCTGTGCCATAAGATATAGACTTGCACCAATTTATGAAGAGTACTTTGTGATAAGGGAATTACCTTTATCGACCACTTTGTTAGTGTCGCACACAAATATGTACAAACATAAAAATATAGTTAGGTGCAATGGAACAACATAACACACGCACTCTCGTAGGCTACACAAAACTACACAAAAACACGGTGCAAACTAAGACTTGCACAAACCAAAGAATATAATTTTGTGCACAATTGGAAATTTGCACACTGATATACTTAACTTATTCTCTTAATTTACATGTTTTTGGTTGATGCAAGATTTCACGTGAACTCGAATGCTCATGCATGAAATTTTTTTCCATTAAGTTTCAAAACCCGGAAGGGTAGGTTAATTGAGACTTGTGATGAAAACCTAAAAGGTTGTCATTGAGTTGGTGTATTTTTAAGTAGCTGATTCAAAATTATGCTCTTTAATGGGGGTTATCAAGGGCTATATTTTGAGTTGAGAAGGTTGAATGTGAGTGATTTGATGGACCAGTGATTTCAGATTTTGAAGTTCACAGTTGTTGATGTTTGGTTGAGTCATTAGATACTTTTATTAGATGTTGATATGTTTACTTCTGCACCCATGACTTGTAATAGCTTGATGAGTACATATTTTTACAAGATTAGAGCATCTATATGTGTATCATTGTGCTCTATATTTAATGATTTTCATTATGAATGGATGTTTGATGTTGGGATTTGATACTTTTGATTGACATGTGATGAATTTTATGGTTTTGGTACACTACTTGTGGATACTTGTAGATTTATATCACATGATTGATTTTGTATGGGGTTGTAGATATTGCAAATGATGTAGCTAGACATATCTTGTCACATTGCCTATTGTGTTCAAGTACTTACATATTTTTTAGTTGTTGTCACATATGTGTTACTTGAAGACTACTTATATTGGTATTATGGACTAATCATCTTGGATTACATCTTATTATAGATTTTTGGACATGAATTAATTCATAATTACATCTTGATAGAGATAGACATAGTTAGGCATTATACTCCATTCTATATTTTATACACATGATCCAATTGTGTTGTTGATGTGGCATTTCATAATTTAGACTATCAATAAACCTTCGAATGGGTTCTATACAAATTGTTGTTCCATTCTCATATGATAGGGAGAATATGAGGGTTCAGAATTCGACTTAAGGAATTTCAGAATTTGTGTTTGTGAATCCTGAGTCACGGACCTGATCTTGAAACCATTTTTGGATGTATTTGCATTAGTATATTAGATTAGTGTACGATGGTTACATCAACATTGTGTACTTGAAAACTTTGTATGTTGATCATTAGATACCATTTTTGATGATAATCCAAATATGTGTGTATACAAAGAAAATCTACATAACGAAAGAAACAAAGAAAATAAAAGCAAACTAGTTCTTCCTTTGTATCTCCTTGTAACCTCGGATGAGATCATTGAAGCTTAGAATGAAGCACCAAGCTTGTTGAATATCTTGATCAAATTTGTTTGTGGATGCTCCAAAAGTGTTCCGAAATGGAAGTAGATTATCTACGAGCAAAATTGATTGAATGATTGATTTGATAGTAGATTCATGATCAATGGACAACGTAACGGTGTGAGAGATTGAATGATAATCCAACACAATGATAATGCAATTCTCAAAGCTTCCAAAGATGATAATTGGAGGATAATGAGTGATAATTTATAGAGGAAGGAATGAAAATTCCAAATATAGGATTTGTATAATTAGCTTGTCTGATCTAAAGTTAATTGAAGCAAGATTGAATTGTTTAATCGAGTTTCCAATCTATTTGAGGAGATAACTCTTGTTTGAGCTTGCATGAATGAGTTATTTTTGAGTTTGACAAAGGTGGCAAAGCTTTTGTATATTTAGAATTAAATATTCATTCTTTGATTTTTGTTTTATTCATCCACAAAGTGGATGTGACTTTTAGCTTTTTGCATTGCTTTGCTTTATTATTAGAATGTCATGCTTTTTATGATATCTTTAGTTAAGTCAAATGCATGTTTGATTTATTCTAATTTTATCCTCTTGCACATATATTTAATTGATTTAATTTTTAATTAACTCCTTTTGCTCTAGTTGACTTGAGATTTGACTAGTGAATTAATATTAATTAATTGAATAAGGGGATGAGGTGTAAATGGATAATGTATGATTTATTTAATGATTTGATATTAAATATTAGCTAATGGGATAAAGGATGAATAATATGAGTAACAAGATTAATTAATTAATCCTAAGAATGGGATATGAATGTAACAAGGTCCATAGTGTGAATATTAAATTATTTGAGACCATGTGTGAACGATAGGAATAATTAGGAGAATTACAATATGATATCGTAAAATGTTGTTAAAGGTAGTAAAATAGCAGGATACATCAAAAGTGGTCAATTTTTTTTGTAATGTGATGTGAAACAATTACGAGATGATTTCAGAGGTTTAGAATGTGTAATGTGATATTTTAGGGTGTCTACATCTTCCCCTCTTTAAAGTGTTATTATGAAATAAATAATAACACTTTAAAGATAGTAGATACTTGTAAATCAAAGAGAAAATGATAAAGAAGTGTGTTGGACTGCCTAATTTTCCTCGATGAAGCGTTTGGATGCCCCAACGGGTATGGATTATACTAAGGGAGAGCCCCCTCAAGTAGATGGGTGACATGGGAAAGTGGTGGACAACCACTTGATAGGAAGAAGGAGAATACTTATGATTCAAGAGTGATTAAAAAAGATATGTCGTTGAGTGATTTATGATAATAATTTTTGATGAGAATTATGACATTATGATGAATGAATTATTATTGATATGCATTTCCTTATGTTTTTTTGGTATTGGTTATAATAAGATGCATTGAGCTTCCATTTGAATGTTGTAATGACGATATCAATAACATTGCTCGTAGCTTGAGATCACATTCATATTTTGTATTTTGGAGCAACTTGCTTTGTTGTTACATTATAAAGCTAGCACCATGATTATTGAAGAGCCGTGATGATCAATCCATTATGTTTGTAAAAACACACACACATGAAAAGGTAAAAAGTTAAAAAACCCAATATACATAGTAGTTGATACACCATGGCTATGAATAAACCAAGATGATAACAAAATACTTGCAATTGGTTAAATAGAAAAACAAAAGATAAAAATTAAAGAAAACCCAATATACACAGTAAGAGTATGCACCATGACTATTGATGAGTCAAGATGCTAACAAAATACATGCAATTAGTCAAGAACAACAATGCAACACAATTTTAAATAAAGACATTTAACTATGCCCTTGATGTGTTCTATAGTGACGATGAAGAAGATTTGGATGCCCCCAAGAAAGGATACATGCAAGGGGATTAGATCAACCTGAAGATTGGGGTCAAGTGACACTCTTGTTGGATCCTCATTGAAGATTGATATGAGATTGAATGGGTCATTTGTTCCAAGCAAGGATATATGTAAGGAAGAGAAAGAGATCCGATATCGCCCTAATCAAGGATACACACGATGGTTTGATTGGACTTGCCCCCAAGCAAGGATACATGCTATGGGTAAGTTGATTATTTGATAGTCATATAGGATAAGTTGGAACGATCAATAGGATAGGAGTTAAAAGTTCGAATATTGTAAAGTTATTTTGATAGTTGCATGAGATTTTTTTTTTTTTTTATTTTGAAACATTGAGATTTTTTGAATTTTCGATTGTTCTGAATGTTTTTGGTTTTGAATTTTTTGATTTTTTTGGATTTTGGATTTTCTGAATGTTTTTTAGATTTTGAATTTTCTAGATGTTTTGGATTTTGAATGTTCTTATTTTTTGGATTTTGGAATATATGATTTTTTTGGATTTTTTACTCGGTAAAGGTGCACTGCCTATACCTATGTTCAAAAAATTATAAACATTTCATTCCATTGGTAGAATGTAGACATATAGTGATAGGATGTCTGACTCCACCCTTGACTCCACACACTAGTAAGATGCAAGGGATCAACACTGAGATCCAAGAAGGATGTAAGACAAATGAGATATTGATGTGCAAATGAAGATGATGGATGTAAATACACGAGGTTAACAATGGTCCATTTGGGAAAAATATGACTCATCTCCAAAAAGATTATCTAGCTGATTCCAAGATAATTTCACTTTAAAGGTTGTGACTAGACTTAAACTTGCAGATGGTTTACTGTTGGAAAGACTTGGTGTAAAGAATAATTGTCTCTCTTAACATGAGAAACTAAATTGATTCTTTGGATTTTTTATGATTAAGCACTTTTGATTCAGTTTCTTGAAGGCTTTCTATTGCTTGAACTTTTTTGAAATGACCCTCTACATTTTGTCCCATACCACTAGTAAGAGGTAAGAGTTCCAAATTGAAGATAAGATGTAGGCGAGTAAGGGTGCCTTTCTCTTTTCTCAATCTCACGCTACTAGTAAGAAGCATGGGCTCCACACCAAACATTGTGAATGATGAAAGGTGTAACGATTTTAAATTTTTTTGTATTTTAATTGATTTTACCTTGTTTGTGTATTTTACTTGTTTTGAAAAGAAAATTTGCCCCCAAATCTCAGCCCCACGCGACTAATAGGATGTAAGGGCTCATCACCTTAGACTGAGATGGGTAGAAAAAAGATCAGTGTAAAGAAGTTTAATGCTTTCTATTATGGAGAGAGATTATTCAAAAGGAGGATTTGTGATTAGTAAGATTCTAGACAAGACTGTACGTAAAAACATATGAAATGGGAGAATCCATAATAAGGATGAGATACACCATACACCATAGAAACAAGATTAACTTGCATCTTATAAGTGAAAAGTGTGAATACATGATAATGAAATGATAGAGATATCTGCGAATGGATGAAACAATTAAAATTGTTTTCTTCTTCGCTTTTGATTTTCAAATAATGACGTGATGAGGGGTTTGATATGCTAGATCATTTTTCTATTTTTCCACTTTTTGATTTTTTATAGATTAGGGTTTGCAATGGACTTATCACTATGGAAGAGGTCCATGTTTTTGAATTTTTATTGGTCCTGATGTATGAGATTTGGGTGGACGAGGTCCAAGTCAGTGGTGTGGATGGAAATGTTTTTGATGAGTAGGTTTGTATTGGCTAGATCATCGAAGAGGTCATGTGTAATTTACATTTTTGAGTTCATACTCTCCAATACCTTTGTCAATGATATTTATAGCAGGTGGAGTAGAAGATGTTGATGGAGTAGAAGATATAGATAGTTGGGGTTTGAAAATAATATCAACATAAATGTTTTCCTCAAACACGAATGGAATGACACAGGGAGTGAAGGATTAATTTGTAGTTGGGACCTCAAGGCATCTTAATGATCTTGCAAAACAAATATCCAATGTTGCTCTATTGTTTGTAATCACTTTTTTGATTTTGTGATTAGGGATAAATGCTTTAATGCATAAGGAATTGATGTCTATAATGTTAGAATTCAAAATGGTATGAGGATCAAATGATAGGATTAAATGGTTGTTTGACGAAATATTTGCGATTAAAGCTTGAAATGATTGAGTATTGATACCCTTAGGAATACACACATTGTAGAGTGCATGTGTAAGGATGTATTGAAACATATGAGTTTGTTTGGTCATATCCATGAAAGGGATTTTCGTAGATGTCGTCTTTGACTGTTTGATAATGTCATGAGCAACAGATGAAGACTTTGAATCATATGATTTTTGTGAAAGATCCGTAGACTTAGGATTGTATGTTTGAGGTGTCATGGATGGTGTCCAAACCTATTTTTGTAGTGTTGCAACAATACGGCTATGAATGTTGGTTTTGATAGTATCCTTGTTGTTAAACGTAGGATCTAACAATGAATGGATAAAATAATGTAAAACAATGTTTGATGATTGACCTTTATCTTTAGATTTATCGAGACTATCATATGAATGGTAGGGATTCTAAATCACTTCCAATTCTTCATTTGGTGTGGTTAGATTAGAAGTATATTCGATTTCAATTTCTCAATTGTCAAGTAAATCTTAGATGTAATGGAAAAGATTTGAATAATGATTCGCAGAATGGCCATTGATGCGGAATGTATCCACAATATTCTGGTTATTTATACCCCTTGGGTTTTGGTTTCCCTTCTTCAAAGGGTTTTGTGAGTGGATAGGTGACCATTTTAGCACTTGCTATTTTGTGGAGTACACTAGAAAGACTTTCTCCAAGTGCTGTGAATTGTCTTCGTTTGACTTCACGTGGAATAGTTTCTTTACTAGAGAGTATGGTTTTTCGGTTATTTGATTTTGCATTGACTTGGGAGCCTTATGAGATTTTGTTTTGACATCCTATGAAATTATTATAATAAATCCTCATTTGATGTGTTGTGTGAGATCAACATTGTACTAAAAAACTGAAAGTAAAAAGGTGATTCATGATATTGATGAATTTGATTCGGAAAGATTGCCCTGATATGAATTTAGATTTGATTGATTTTCTTAAACTTAGATAAAGTGAATATTCAAAAGTATAAGACTTGGATTTGGTAGGATTTATATGCTTAAATGTGGAAAAAGTAAATGTCTGAAAAGATAAGGTTTTTTATTGGGATTCGATAAGCTTATATTTGGACAAAGTGAATGTCCAAAAGATAAGGCTTTGATATGATATGATATGCTTAAGTTTGGAAAAATTGAATGTCCAAAATAAGACTTTGATAGGATATGCTTTTACTTGAATATGAGTATCTAGGATATAAGACTTGGATTGAGATTTTGATATTTTGATAGGATGAGTTTGATTGAACAAGCTTTGATAGGATTTGGACAAATTTTGATTTTGATTTTGGATTTGAAACGGATAGGAATTTTTTGTTTTGATTTTCGGATTAGATTGAATGTTGATAGAATGAGATGCGAAACATAAATTGTTTTAAAATAAAATCTAAGTAGTAGCAGATATTATATATTGAAAATATATATATATATATATATATATATATATATATATATATATATATATATTTGTTGGATTGGATTGATTAATTGAAAATGTGAAACACAAACTATTTTAAACTAACAATCTAAACAATAACAAAATTGGTCAAAATCGGTTAACCCTCGTTTGATAGGATTACTAAGGATTTGGAAGATTCACTCACCAATAATTGTGTGAACGAGTACACGCACTAGAAAAAATCCTGTCTATGTACTATGCCCCTCAATCAATTAAGAATGGGGCCATCACCATGGAGAAAATTTGGTTTTTCTCACTAGTAAAACTACTCAATCAAGGATGGGGCACTACGCTTTTCGTTAGTTGGTCCTCTCAATGTGCCAACTACTTTGGGGATTCTGTGGTACTCCTCACAATGAGTTTTAGGGCTATGCCTTAGTACTTCCCATAGTTGAGCAAACATGTGTTAATCCTTATCCAAACCTTTAATGCAAAGATTTTGTTTAAATTATTAAAAATTTAGATTTTTTTTTTAATTTTATTTGGCCAAGGAATCCTGCATGCGAGGTATTAGTATTTTGTTGCTTGATATTAGTAATATTTCCAAACATTGTGGTCCTGTAAAAAATTGATTAGTAGTTTTCCTATAAACATGATATTAAAAGAAAACAACGAATGATCATGATCATTTCTGATTTTCAAGATCGCTTAAGAGCGCGAGAAAAGAGCATACATGGATTTTGATCAAAATAGATGTAAGAAATGAAGGGAAGACATGGGAAATAAGTAAAATTAATTAGAAAAGTTATTAAAACAAGAGTTAGATTATAAATTGAAAATGAAATGACATGAAATACTTTAAATTTTTAGTTTTGACAGGGGTTTCTTGTAGAAGGCCTAAATTTTTGCTCGCTACTTCATTTGAGGTTTTCTTTATATTATTGGAAAGATTAGAATGAGATGTATCATATGAAGGGGCCCTCAAATTTGTTGAGAGTTATTTGGTACCCAAAAACTCTTAGGAAAATGTCAAAAAATTGAGATAAACTTACAGTAAAAAATTGGAAATAAATAAATAAATACATAAATAAAAGTTAATTATGTTTTAATGAGTTAGGTCATAGATTAGTGTGAGAAATGTACAAAAAACAAGAGGATAAAAAATGCTGGAAATTTTTGATAAAATCAAGTAAAAATTACCATAGAATGCTAGCGCGCCTACTATGACACTAGCGCATCCAAGAGAACGGTAGCGCATGTACTTGAACAGTAATATGTGTACTTGAACAATAACACATATAGTTGAATGGTAGCACAAATTGTGTGCTATGCTAGCACAGATTGCATTACAGTAGTGTATGTATCCTGTAGCTGCAAAAAAAGTTTAAAATAAGGCCAATTTGACTTTTTTTGAAACTGCTCGCAAATTACTCCATGAAAAGCCCTGAAAATTTTTCAATTAGTATAAAAAAAATGCGAAGAACACAAAAAAGGGTTAATTTCACAAAAAAATGATGAAGAAATGAAAAATATGCGGGTTTGTCCCACCGAACATGCCAGAAATGTATACAAAGAAAAGCTACACAACGAAAGAAACAAACCAAATAAAAGAAAACCAATTCTTTCTTCATATCTCATTGCAACCTTAGATGAGAGTGTTAAAGATTGGAATGAAGCATCAAGATTTTTGAATCTCTTGAACAATTTCATTTGTGGATGCTCCAAAATTGTTCCAAATGGAAGTAGATTAACTACAAGGAAAGTGATTGAATGATTGAATTGATAGTAGATTCGTGATCAATGGACAACGTAACATGTGAGAGATTGAATGATGATCCAACACAACGATAATGCAATTCTCAAAGCTTCCAAAGATGAAAATTTGAGGATAATGAGTGATAATTTATAGAGGGAATGAAAATTCCAAATATAGGATTTGTATAATTATCTTGTCTAATCTAAAGTTAACTAAAGAAAAATTAAATTGTTTCATTGTGTTTCCAATATATTTGAGGAGATAAACTCTTGTTTGAGCTTGCATGGATGAGTTATTTTTGAGCTTGGCAAAGGTGGAAAAACTTTTCCATATTTGGAATTAAATATCCATTCTTTGACTTTTTTTATTCACTTAAAAAGTGGACGTGACTTTTAGCCTTTGTATTGATTTACTTTATTATTAGAATGCAATGATTTTTGTGATGTCTTAAGTTATGTCAAATGCATGTTTGATTTATTCTAATTTTGTCCTATTACACATGTATTTAATTAATTAAATTTCCAATTAACTCATTTTTCTCTAGTTAGCTTGAGATGTTGACTAGTGAATTAATATTAATTAATTGAATAAGGTGTAAATGGATAATGTAGGATTTATTTAATGATTTAATATTAAATAGTACCTGATAAAATTAGCTAATAGGACAAGGGATTAATAACAAGAGTCAAACGATTAATTACTTAATCCTAGGAATGGAATATAAATGTAACAAGATCCATAGTGCAAATATTAAATAATTCGAGACCATGTGTGAACGATATGAATAATTAGGAGAATTGTGGGACGATATCATTAAATGTCGTTAAAGGTCATAAAATAGCATAATATATCGAAAATGGTAAACAATGGTCGTAATGTGTTGTGAAGAAATTATAATATAATTTCGAAGGTTTAGAATGTGTAATGAGATATTTTAGGGTGTCTACAATGTGCACATGGATATATCCTAGATTTCTAGTTTGCAGAGCGCACTTTTAGTGTCTTGTGAGTTTGGTGTTTTTATATGTTTTGGTTGTGATATACCTTAATAGGCCCTAGAGGATCAACATTTGAAATTGTGACAATGATTCTATATTTGGAACAAACAAATAATGGTTAATTGACATGCATTTGAGCATATGTGCATTGTTGAACACTTGAGTGGGTACAATATTGTTGAAGACCACAATTTTGATTTAGATAACTATTGAATATGATATACTTGGGGATTTTGTGCATATATTTGATCAGATGATTTTTTACATATTTTTTGTGGATATTCCATATGTATGCAAATGGAAATATATTAGCATATTATATTTTTCTATCAATTTCTTGGGTTTTCCTTGTTGGTGGTGTCTAGAGACTATTCTTCGTTTTAGGATTAGATATTTTAAAGTTGATTTTACGAGTTGAGCTTGTAATTGAGGGGGAAATAGTTATGAGAGATGATAGCCACGTATTTATTTTCCACTATATGCAATATTTAATATATGAGCATGATTTTATAGAGATATGAGTCATTGTATATAAAGACCATAAGGATAATGGTCCTTCATTGCAAACCATAAGGAGAACAATCCATAAACTTAATGTGATAAGGAGTTATGCATTCAAGAGTGATCTTGTAATTTGGCATAGATTTAGATCTTCATGGGAGAGACAACATTTGTGATTTGATTTAACAAAAAATAACATGATAGGGATATATAGAATATACAACCCACCTTTGCAGTGAACATTATAGGACCATTAGACACACGAGTAGATGATGCAAAACCAACATATTAGGAGGATTTTTTTGTTGAATTCAATAGAATTTTGATACTATGTTAAGAATTGGTCCAAAGATTCACAAATTCAAAGAATGTAATTTGGCTCTTCTTACAGGATTTTCCTCTTCTTGTTTCACTGTAATACCTGGCCATGAGGTTTTTTTTGTGCAAGTATGCGGGTCATTTGGGAAAAACCCCTTTTATTCCTATTCCAAATAGTTTTATGTTTTGGTGTATCATAGTTGTGGCTAAGCTCCTAATATCTTAATGAGTTTTCTTACATCCTTAAGATCACTACACTCCAAATTTTATGTCTTGGTATAACCTAACGTCTTCTCCGATCACTGTATCCTACTTTATTTTGATAAAACTTGGTGACCACCAAGCTCCAAAAATTTATGGTGTGGCATAATGTACCATTGTCTAATATCAAAATATAATTCTCTTACTAGTTAGGTGCTAGCAAAACCTAAACTCGGAATATTATATTGTGGGTTTAGCACCAAAAAAGTTATGAATATCTGCCTCTAATTTTCTAGATGTTGTAAAATATCTTAATTATGAATTATTAAACCCTAGTGATGAAATCACCAAATAACATGTTGTGGCATAATGTACTACCAAAATATAATTCTCTTACTAGTTAGGTGCTAGCAAAACCTAAACTCGGAATATTATATTGTGGGCTTAGCACCAAAAAAGTTATGAATATCTGCCTCTAATTTTCTAGATGTTGTAAAATATCTTAATTATGAATTATTAAACCCTAGTGATGAAATCACCAAATAACATGTTGTGGCAAAACCTAGCGGACACGAAGATTAAAATAATATATTGTTTAAGTACCTAATGGTCGCTAAGCTCAAACTATGTTGATTCAAATTTGCTAAATCCCAGTCACCATTAAGATCCAAATACTATGTTTTGGCATAACCCACTTGCATGCAAGCTAATAATATATTATTTCTTTTGTTTAAACCTAGTGAGCACTAAGCACAAAATATTATGTTGTGTCATAATCTAGCAAACGCTAAGCTCAAAATATCATTCAGTAACATGTTAAATGATAATAACCACTATGCTCGAAATAATATATTATGAAAGTACTTAGTCTCCGCATAGTTCAAAATATGTTAATTTAATTTATTTAATCATATCGACCATAACCTCCATATATTATTTCGTTGTTTAAACTAGTGTCAACTACGTTCAAAATATCTTCCTATAATTTGTTAACTATTGTAAAATATCGTAACTATGAATTATTGAACCCTAGCGAATTCAATCTCCAAATAATATGTTGTGGCAAGGGGTACCAATTGCTAAGCTCATGTTAAATGATAGCAACTACTATGCTCAAAATAATATATTATAGAAGTACCTAGTCTCTGCATAGTTCAAAATATGTTAATTTAATTTGTTTAATCCTATCGACCGTAACCTCCATATATTATGACGTTGTTTAAACTATCATCAGTTAAGTTCAAAATATCTTCTTGTAATTTGTTAACTGTTGTAAAATATCTTAACTATGAATTATTGAACCGTAGCAAATTTAATCTCCAAATAATATGTTGTGGCAAAGGCTACCGATTGTTAAGCTCAAACTATCTGAAACCACCGGTAGTATCCAAATATTATGTGGTAGCATAACCTAGCGGGAGCTAAGATCGAAATATCTTAATTCCAAATCTTAAATGCATACAAAAAATTCAACTAATTCATAATGGTCTTGATTTCTATAAAGATCTCCAAAGTCAATGTCTTTCTTTTGTTTGTTAAATACTATTGTTTTTTTAGCTCCAAATATTTATATTCTTATGTTCTTACTTTCTTTTGTTGGAACCTAGAGACTGCTAAGATCATAATATTATGTTGTGGCATAACCTAGTGGTTGCTATGTTGAAAATATCTTAATTTAATTTATCAAATCCTAACCACGGATAGGTTGCAAAGATTTTGTAAAGGCATAAACTAGCGTGTGTTATGCTCGAAATATCTTAATTTGAAATCTTAAAATCATACAATAAAGTCGACTAATTTATATAGATCTTTATTGCTATACATTTCTCCAAAGTTAACGTGGTTGAGTAACTTAGAGGTCGATAAGCTCAAAATAGATTACTTTAATTTGTCAAAACATAGCGACTTATAAGATTTTAATAAAATGTATTAGATTATTCTAAGGGGTAACCTTTTTTAGCAGTGACAAGAGGATATGGCATCTACGACTTTAATGGTCATTAATGACTTCGATAGATTGTATTCGTGTGATAGAAGGAATCAATTAAGGGTTATACGCATGCGACATGTAAGATGGCGTTGGGCATTTAAGAGTTTTAATTGGAAGTGTGATATTTCTGATAAGGATATCTAATCGATGATCTTCAATATTGTCACACTTACCTCCTTTCGTGTGTTGTGCACTAGCAGCTTTATATCTTTGGGCCGACTGGACATTTCACTACCCCTTTCCTCTTTTCGTCTTTGGTCGTTGTGCTTCCTGTCTCTCTGCGATGGTGACAGGGGTGTTGGTGGTTTCTCAGGTAGCATGGAGTGTGGTCCTAGCAAGAAGAGGTAGAGAGATATGACAGGAAAGGATGATGGGGAATCATTTACTTCTTGGATGGACGGGAAAATTCGGAACGTAGATATGCGGAATTGGCTCAAGAAGGTATGGTCGGTCATAGAGCGATTCAAAGAAGAAGATGACTATGATATTTGTGAGAGCATGCACAAGCTAATGCTTGACCTGAACTAGTCAAAAGGGCGAAGGAACATTTTTGATATGGCGCAAGGGTTGAGTGTAGAAAACATACTGTCTAAATATTTATGCTAGTTTATCTTTCATAAGGAGGATGAGAAGTTGGAAGAGTGTCTAGTTAGCCTTCAGTATCATGTTCATGCCTTGATGCGGGGGATGTAGGTGATTACGTGTGGTCTAGAGGCAGTTGCGGAAAATTAGGGTATAGAACTCCCTCCTTGCGCTACAGTGAAAATGCTGGAATATTGTGTTGATTCGTCATCCTCCTCCTCTGATCAGAGTAAAGGGGATGCAGATGTAGAGATCATCAATGAGGTGGATTTGAGAGGCCGAACGACCTAATATTTTCTGGATGCACTTGTCTTTAGTTTTTGATTAAGGGTCAGAATGGCTATCTGTATAGCAAAGTGTATAGATATATGAAGTATTTGTGGGTGAAGTGAAGTTGATTACAACTCTTCCCCATATTTTGGCATATATTTAGTAAGATAAGTTGCTTGTAATCATCATGGGAGTCCACTGTTGGAAGACTTATCATGGACTGGTTCCTCATGTACTTTTTTTTGAAGACTTATCATCGAAATATCCTAGTTTAAAATATTAAAATCATATAATGAATTCAACTAATTTATATATATCTTCTTTGCGATACATAAGCTAGTGAATTGAGTACCCAAATACCATATTTTGGCATAATCGAGTGACTGCTAAACTCTTAATACCTCAATTTAGTTTTTAAATCCTAACTACGGCTAGGTTCCAATGATTATGTGGTAGCATAACCTAGCAGGTGCTAAGCTTGAAATATATTAATTTAAAATAACATATAATGTTTGCGATACATAACCTAGCGAATTGAATACCCAAATAATATGTTGTGGCATAACCTAACCACCATTAAGCTCTTAATACCAGTATTCACTAAGATCGTATTATTAAATAAATGTTTTGGCATAACCTACCAACCGCTATGCTTATAATATCTTACTTTATTTTACTAAAACCTAGAGACTTCTAAGATCCAAATATTATGTTGTGTCATAAGCTAGCAGACGCTAAGCTCAAAATATAATTGGGTAACTAGATAGATTATAGCACCCACTAAGCTTGAAATATTATAGTGTGGAAGTACCTAGCGCATGCTTAGCTCAAACTATTTTAATTTAATTTGTGTAATCCAACCCACTGTAATTTCTTAATGCTATACAATGTGATATAATCGATGAAGCTTAGCAACCGCTAATCTATTCTTAGTCGTAAACAAAGTGATCACTTGACCAAAAAAGTGTGTTGCCTAAAAATAACAAAGCATATTTAACATGAGATAAATAACAAAGTGATCAATTGACCCAAAAACGTGTGTTGCCTATAAGGAAATCCACCTATCCTTGAGTCCACAAAGATAAATGAAGACTTCATCCAAATAAGAATGATAGCCTAGTGGTCGCTAGAGTAGGCAAGATTTTTATTTAGATCATATTTAAAAAGGAGTTTATATAAACGGTAAAAAATAAATCTAGAATTTATATAATAGTATACGTATAGACTTGGACTCGTTGTACCCTAGCAGCCACTAAGCTATACTTAAAGGAAAATATATCATGTTCATAATGAAGCTGTGTATGTTTAGAATCATGTTTTTCATGTGTTACACAACTATACGTCTAGAAATCTATATTTCTTATGAGATTTTGGCAGAATATTTTTACATTTAGGACAAGAAAAGAAACCTGGACTAGTGACCAAGAAGTTATACTACAAGTTTTTAAATACAACGTGATCTACTCGTTGCACCCTAGTGGTCGCTAAGCTATTCCTAAAGGGAAATTTATCATGTTCATAATGAAGCTATGTTATAAATCTAAATTCTTAATCTTTGCTAGAAATCATATTGAAAAGCTATAAAAGATAACAAATAAATTTGGCATTTATATAATGGATACATAAATATATGTGTAAAATTGTATCTTTAATATGTTATACAGGTAAACGTATAGTTTTATCTACTTCTTACAAGATTCTGACATAATTATTTTATATTTATGAAAAAATATGGAAACTTGGAATTGCGTATGAGAATCTATAATTTTTTTTTTACATATGACGCCATCTACTCATTACATCCTAGCGGCCGCTAATCTATTCTTAAAGGTAAATATATCATGTTCAAAATGAAGTTGTTTTATAAATCTAAATTGTTAATCTTTGCGAATATAACAGCTGACAAAGAACAAAAGCGATCACTAGGACCAAAAAATGTTGTGTTGCCTATATAAAAACAATTGATCTGCGAGGGGCCAAGGAAAATGAATGCTTTTTCCAAATTAGAATTATAGCCTAGCGGACGCTAGGGTAGACAACTTTTCCTATGGTAAAGTTTATTCATAGAAAATGAATCATATTGAAAAGATACAAACGATAACAAATAAATTTGGAATTTATATAATGGATATATAAATATATGTGTAAAATCATGTATGTAATTCAAAATAGAATTGGGGTTTCGTAAATAGGTTGTCAAAACAACCAATTATATCATGGAAGCCTCAAAGCTATGTTAATTTTTGGCATAGATTAGTGGCTCAAAAGGAAGAATATATTAATTATAAAATGCATATTGATTAAAATTAGATTTAATAATATTATTGCATATATAATGTGTTTAACTTCCAATGTACATACCATAAAAATGATGAAGACATTACATTTGGTTAATTTTACATGGAAACACGTATATAATTGGAAATAATTATCATACAATTGAATTCTTAATATAGTTTTATAGTTTTGAATTAATTTTTTAACCTCCTAAATTTTCCTAAAATATCTAAGCGGCAACCATGTAGAAAATGTAGTATGCATTAATTAGCGAGGTTTCTTTGCATCATCTTGATGAACAACATTAAAATATTTTTGGTTCTCCCAACCAAAATAAAATTAAAAATAAGGTGATTGTGCCAGAAGCTATCATTATCCTAAAAAAAATCGCAGGAATGAGAACGAAAAAATTCAAAACGAAGATAGCCAAAGAGAGACATAGAATAGCATAAATGGGAAAGCATTAAACATAGAAAAATACTAAAGCAAAAAAATGATTAAAATTTCTTTCGTTAATGCACAAAAAAGTGAATTTTCATGAAGAACAAGGTAGTTTGGCATGGAGATCAAAAGCAATTGGAAAGCAAGGCTTGACTGCGGAGCATGATTCAAGTAGGACAAAGAAGGGCTTGTGTGGATCATGATTGGACTGCCGTGCAAAACACATGAACCAATCAACTACATAGCAACTAATAGATCCCGTAATAAAAAGGTAAACCTTTACTATAAATACCTCGTTTAGTAATATCTAGGATTTTTTTTGCTTTATGTTGTCTATGAAACCTCCATCTATTATCTCATTTAAACAATCATCACGATTATTTTTCGCAACCTTTGTTGTTATCCTCCTTCATGTGCATCCTTTGTGTGCTTATCTGTATGAACAAGATTATAATCGCATGCAAAAAAAATTGGGATTCGAACACTCAACCCTACAATCTACGGTTTGTGCGTATTTTTTTATTTTGAAGACATGTTTTTCTGATTGACCGAAAAAATCTGAAACCCTACTCAATATTTCTCCAAGGTATTTAATAATTTGTTTAGCACATTCCACGAAATAAATTTCAAAAATAGAAAAAGAGTGGGATACGAAAATTTGAAATTTTCACTTTCCCCCTCTAAAAGCAAAAGGGCGGGCTATTGAAATTTCAAATATCTAAAAATGTGAGGGAATTTGAATTTCCCTATTTTTATTTTTCCATGGTTTAAAATATAAAAACTAAACATTTTTCATTGTCTATAGCCTATAATAATATAAACATAATAAAAAATATATTATACAACATATAATTGAACCAAGCATAGCAAAAAAAATATATTAAAAAAATAGAAGAAATAAATCCTAAACATAGTTTTGAAGATTATTAGAATAATATACAGACATTTACGTTCCATTCTTTATCAAAATCGATTTCTACATTGTTAGATATAGTGTGTGCTAATTTAAATTAATTATCCAATTAAAATGTGCCATATGGAAAGTTCGAACAAGCTATTTGGGATACATAATAAGGCTAGCAATCCAAGACTGTACAATTAGTGTTAATATATGGCTATTTTCAAAATAAGAAATGTTTGAGCCTAGGTTCTGATATGTCGTTTCTGTCAATAAGTAAGGAGCATAGAGGTTGCTAAGCATTTTCTTTATTAAGCAACGATGTGAAATATGTCTTGAAAACCATGTATCTTATGGCAACTACATACTAAGCCTAGCAATCCACAACTTTACAGATAGTGTTTAAAATGAGAAGAGGTAAAGGTAGGAGCCTAACGGCCGCTAAGCTAAACTGTGATTTATTATTTTATGTCTACTTTCAAAATAAGAAACTTTTGAGCCTAGGGTCTGATATGCCATTTTTGTCAATAAGTAAAGGAGCTTAGCAGGTGCTAAGCATTTTATTTGATAGGAAATGATGTGAAGTATGAGTTGAAAACCATGTATCTCATTGGAACTACATACCAAGGCTAGGGATCCAAAACTGTAAAGATAGTGTTTAAAATGAGAAGAGGTAAAGGTAGGAGCCTAGCGGCCGCTAAGCTATACCATGATTTTTTGTTATTTTATGGCTATTTTAAAAATAAGAAACTTTTGAGACTAGGGTCTGATATGTCGTTTCTGTCAATAAGTAAAGGATATTAGTGGTTGCTAAGCATTTTATTTGATTGTAAAAGATATAAAATATGAGTTGAAAACTATGTATCTTATGGGAACTACATATTAAGGTTAGCGATCCAAAACTGTAAAGATAGTGTTTATATTGATAAGAGGTAAAGGTAGGAGCCTAGTGGATGCTAAGCTATACCATTCAATTCAATACGTTATGGCATTCCATTCAATACGTACAAAATCTTAGCGGTGGATAAACATTTTCTCTTGTAAAAACAAATGTGAATTATATGTTACAAATAATAAGTCTTGTGAGTACTACATAATAGATGAAAACACAGTAGGGACCCAAAGCTATATACGTATGGTATTTATAATGACTGGTAGTAATGGTGGGAGCCTAGCGACTGCTAAACTAGAGCACATGATCTTTTATTTTATCATTGTTTTCAAATTATTAAACTGTTGAACCTAGTGTCCACTATGCCCTTACTTTCAATAAGGAAAAAATTCTTAGCGTTCACTAAGAATTTTCTCCCATAAGATCCAATGTGAATTATGTGTTTCAAACAATATACCTTATGGGAACTACGTAAGGCTTGATCCCTCTATATGGTATGCAATGCAACTATTGTCTCCTCTAGGTACATTCCAACCAACATGATATAATTATAATAAATGAAAAACACTAGTGATTCAAAGTTGTACAAATAGTGTTTACAATGATCGTAATGGTAGGAGCCTTGTGGTCACTCAGCTAGGTCACAATTTATTATTTTACCACAATTTCCAATAAAATAAACTATTGAAACTAGCGTTTCCGTTGTGCCATTATTGTCGATAAGTAATGAAACTAAGCGTTAGGTAAACAATTTTTCCGATACAAAATGTTGTGAATTATATGTTACAAATAATATATTTTATGGACAATACATATGGCTTGATCCCTATTGAGGATTTGTAGTGTATCACTTTTTTCCGCCATGGATACGAGCCAAAAGTGTATAGACAGTAAATGTTTACAACCAAAGAATACTAGCACTATAAATAAGTTAACATAAGTTCAAACAATTTGGAATAAATTTCTTCAATTAGTATTGTAAATCTAACTTATAGTCAAGAGTAAGAGAAAATATACCCTTATTTTAGTGGTACTCAAAAAATATTGTTAATAATCAAATCTTTTATCAAATAGGTTCAACCCACCATGACCTTATAGAAAGAATTATTTCCACGAAAATGGCTATTGTTAAGAGGGCCATACGTACGTTTAGGAAAAGTGTAATCCTTCCTATTTGTTTTTGATAGCTTGTTGTGGAATTTCCCACCAAGAACTACACTTAAAATATCGTACTTAGAGTAGTTATAGACATTTAGACATAATGAATAAAGTATGTCTGATATACATATATTTCACATTGTCTTATATAACAAAAAATGATGAGCTATCACTAACTCTGTTAATGTGATTTGTTTCTCAAATACTCTCCTCAAAATACCAAACATTAGATCTTCTAACCACTATCCTTTAAACATGTTCATTAGTCTTGTTACAGGCATCTAATCCTCACTACTACAGTATGACCGATATACACATAAATCACATAGTCTTGTAAAACAAAAAATCCCAAGCTACCACAAACTCTCTTCAAAATACCAAATATTACATCTTAATGTCCTCTACGGTTTATCATTAAAAAGGTGTAAATGGCTTAAAAATTTTTTAGGTTGTTCTTTTATATGTTGACTAGAAGTCTATCTACCACTAAAGTGTGTATTTTTTAACGTTCCTATCATGCCATCTATATAATGTTATAGCTTTTCCAGCTCATATGTAATACTTTCAAAAGGTGCAAATGGTTTCGTATCTTTCAATGCATCATAATTCGATTTTAGAATTTTAGAAAAAAATTGTTATTATTGATTTGATCCACAAAATATGAATTATTGTAACCAGTTGAATGATACATAAGATGTCCTATCGAAGCCTAGCGGTCACTAACCATTAAGTTAATTACTTTGTTATGATACATAGTAAAGAAATCTAGAGGTTGGTGTCCCCTAGGGTAGTATTTAAATTCCTTAACAGAAAATGTGAGAAAAACACTTTAAAGTTTGGAAATGACCTAATTATTAATGTATTTTACTCTAAATATAGGTAAAATGTCTTCCATTATTCGCACTCCATTCAAAACAATTCCATTCATCACAGGTACAGTATTTGTTGGAAGAAAAGAGATGAGGAATGGTTTTTGGAAATTAATTCCCCTAAAAACTACCACGTCAACTTGTGGTTTTTTTTGTTATAGATGATAATCACGAGGAAGTTGGTATTGTTCTATCATCAGAAGTTATTGATTTGGGGACACTACATGTCCAGGTGGAATGCTTTGACTTTGAAAATAATAAGTGTCTTATTCTGGATATGGAGTTGGATGTTTCTTTGTTCAGGAAACGGGAAATGCATGCCTCCATAAACAGCAGACCATATTCCTATTCAAAATATGGTTGGAATTTGGGGATTCTAATAGATTCTGACTATTCAAATAAAAATGGTATATTTACAGTATTATTCAAATGCATAGAAAAGTTTTATTTCACCTCAAAATGGCATATTTACAGTATTCAGAAAATTTTATAGAAACGAGAAAACATCTTTTGTTTGTCATTTCTTGCATAGAAAAGGTTTTCTTTCACCTCCAAAACATGCCAAGTTGTTTACTATGTTGAGGAGAACATATTTGAATAAATTGGAGATAGACCCATCTAAATAAAAATAGCATGGGTTGAAAAGGAATACTAAATCAACTGGGTCTTTTGAGGCTAGTGTAATAACAAAGACATTTGATTCTTACTTGCTGGAGAATAAAAGGAGACAACAAAATGAGAGAAAAATTTCTACATTATTTGAGAAATAAGCATCCAGATAATATTGTATTGACATCCTGCAGTGAATCCAATGTAATCAAAAAATTTAAATTACATGAATCACACTACTGCCAGTTGTCTATACTGTTGGGTGAAAAAAACAATGGAAAAATAAAATTTGATTCCCATATTGGGAAAAAATGGCAAAATGGAAAAAATATCATGAGGTGGAAGAATTTCTTCCCATCGTCATGGCTCAGACAATATTAGACAACTATGTGATGTCACTGGAAGGAAATATACCAACAAGAATGAAAGTCACAGACAATTTTTCTTGTAAATGTGCATATCCATTCCAACTTCCATCAACTTTATCAGCTATTCCTTCGACTAATCCTTTCAATGTTGAATGTGTGATCACTGATTTTTGTAATTTGGCCAGCGATATTTCTTCTGATGTCATAATGGAGCTTCTAATAGTTATCAAAACCAGTGTACTGGATTGTATTATTATTGTTCTAATACCAACTGGTTATTCAAAAATGTTAAGTGACACATACAAAGATACATGGAAAAGGTTAAAGAAATTGGAGTATCAATTCAGGATGGATGTTACAGACTCTACGATAACAATGGGATATTCAAAAGTTTGTGTCTTATGTACACAATATCTTGTGTGCACAACTGTGACAATAACGATGATTATAGAGAAGAGGTCATTATGGATTGGATGGAGAAACTACCACAAAAATTGGTAACTGCAAGTGAAATTGGCCTACAAGGAAACATCCAACCTTTTCTTTGTGAAAGATTGTATGAGTTCTGGGCTGAGATGTTCACTCGATGTTGTTCTGAAAATTCTCTAGTACTAGTGCTTTACGGTGGCAGTGTCACACTCCATGCATTGGTGGATTCCAAACTATTTGTTATTTTTATTGTTGAGACACATAGTCAAGTGATGTTTTTGAAACATTACTATTCTCATATGAAGAAAGGTTCATCTCCGAAAACAACTTCAACAAGTGATTTTGTTTAATGGATTTTAACCTAAATATGTTACTTATACAATTATTGTTTATGCAGACAACCACAAAGCTATAAAATTTGATGTACAATCATTTCACTGTGACGCTACACAACCAATTCAACATGGTGATTTAATTTCAATCATTTTATAAATATGTTTAATGAGCTCTATCTTCAATTGCCATGGTTTTCAATTTTTTTAACAAAGTTATGTTTTTTACAGTTCAGATGACAGATGTGGAGGACACGGGCACATCGGCCACGAATACACCATTAGATTCAGGTATGTTAATCATGTGAATTTACAAACAAAACTGCTAATAAGCCCCACAAATTTATAAGACAATAAATGATTATGCAGACAACCAATAAGGCCCACAAATTTATAGGAAACAATATGATATCCATGTGTATTTTACAACAAAATTATTTATAAGGCCCACAAATTTATAGGAAACAATAACTAACAAACATTAGTTTATATGCTTGGCTTAGGGTCGAAGAATTTTTTTAAGGAAATCCATTTGTAAGCTATGATAACAATTTAAAATGAACTATATAGAGCTTAGCGGACTCTATGCATCCACGTTCAATACAGAAATGGTTTGACTAAAAAACCTTACATTCATCAATATCTCGTTGATTTACAACTACATATTGTCTACAATGTTTCACTGATTCACTATTGCATACTGACTACTTACATTGAATTAACATTGTTTTGGCTTCAACATCATCATAAACATAACTACATACGGCTTGATCCAGCTCATATGTATGTAAAACAACACTTGGCTAGCCTCATTAAAGGTTTTCCAACTAAGTGTAGTTCGGCCAATGATGGCATAGCCTAGCGGTCACAAATCCTCATCAATAGCTAAGGATTGTTCTTCGCCAAAGGGTGGTTCGACGAATATAAGTGTAGCATAATGACCGCTAAATTTGAATTATAAGACAAAGAATAATTGATATTGTACTTACCATATCACCACAGAAACCACTATGTTTATCCATTTAAGTTTTTCACAACATGAAATCGATTATGAATTGATTAATGTTTATTTCAAATACATTATGCTCACATTTTCAATAGGAAGAAATAGATTATGAATTGATGATTGTTTATTTGAAATATCTCTTGCATCAACGGATCCAGCAGTGTGTAAAGGTGGTGTAATCCAAGCTGAAATCTCAATCGGTAATTGTTAGTCATAAGCTAAAATGTTGTTTATTTCAATTGGTTTTAATTGATATGCGACCGATGAAAATATTTTTTTTTTCTTCCCTGCAGATAACAATAAGAGTTATTTACTTATTTTGGATATGGAGGACCTGCTATATGGGATAAACAAAACATACAATAGGAAGATGTCATTTAAGTTCGGTATGAAAGTTGTCAACCTGCGAGGTGGCCTGTCAGAATTTATAAAATTATTATCACCATACTATGAACTGGGATTCTGGTCTGACAATCTCATTTCTGCTGATGTTAAAAATATATCAATGGGCTTCAATAAAAAAATATCGACCGTATTGAATCCAAGACTCACTTGGGGAAAGGAACATTGCAATATAGTCGAGGGAATAAAAATAAGAGACCTAGAAAAGGTTTGGAGTAGACAATGATTTTTCATACAGTTTGAAAACACATTTTGTATTACATTAGGTGCAAAGGGAAACCCTCCTGAAAATTTTTATGGTGGGTATGAAAAGCAGACATGCAAAGATTGTACAAAATATAAATGGTTGATGGCCAATTTGTAAAAAAAAATATCACAAATAGTGTCTCAGGAATTGAATGTGGTAGAGGGCATCAAATACTTGGAGCAAGAAAATGCTAAATAACTATTTATCTTTTCAGAATGTTGTTATGATGGTACTGCTTAACATTGTCAATAATATATACATACATATGTTATTATGAAAGTACTGTGTAACTCTATTATATTATGATGAGATTGTTGAAATATAAGTTGGGTGGATTTATATTTTCACTGATTATAAGATGACAGTATGATTGAATAACTTCTGTGGTGAATTATCAGAAAAACTTTCCCTTGAAAATTTGTAAAATAGTATTTTTTTTACATTGTTCATAAAATAAATATAAAATTATACTATATATACTTAATTATTTTTTAATATAATTAATATATATATAATCTATAAAAATTGATGGTCATATCTAAAATATGCAAGTCATATGTGACGGTTATTTCAAAGATTTGTAACTATTTTACGGATAAAAAGGATAAAAAATGTCTAAACAGGCGTCAAATTTAACACCACGTTGTGGCCTTTGTTGCAACCATTGAAGAACAAGAGAAGATGTTCATGATGATATTTGATCAAAAATCAAATTTGAGGGAACTTACTTTTAGAGCTTCACTATGAAAAAGCATAAATAATGCTTAGTGGCCGCTAGCCCATTTAAAACATAACCATTTTTTGTATATAACATAGCATAAATAATGGTTGGTGGCCGCTAGCCCTTATAAAACAGAAACATGTTTTATACATAACAAATCATAAATAATGCCTAGTGGCTGCTAGCCCATATAAAACATATACATGTTCTGTTTAGTCCAAAGCATATATAATGCCTAGCAGACGCTAGCCCGTATAATGGATTCCAATATTTGACTTTTTGGATTCCAATATATGGGACTTTGGAGTGCAATAAATTCCAATATATGTGATTTTGGATTCCAATATATGTGATTTTGGATTCCAATATATGTGATTTTGGATTCCAATATATGTGATTTTGGAGTCCAAATAATTCCAATATTTAACATTTTGGAATCCAAAACAAGTAGTTTTGGATTCCAATATTGGCTATATTTTTTACTGTTGGGACTAGAATAAGTCCCAATTTAGTGAAATGGGTTGTGCAAGATCCGTGTATAATTATGGAAAGTGACGATCTTAGGGACATGAGCAACTGGAAAGGGACAGGGCCACCCATGTGCTAGAGTCTATTCTAGGTGCTGGTGTCTACATGAGTGCTTAGGGTATGGTTCTTTTCGTGTCACTTATAGTCACTCCCTATTCACTGCGTGTTGCATTAGATTTATTGTGTCGTATTAGATTTACTGTGTCGCACTTGTAACCTATAAAATAAACCCTAGATACCTACACAATACTCAATCACACATTATATGAATAAAATAAAGTAAATTCTTGAGTCATACAAACATCGGTGGTCACCCCAATGTGATTGTCATTGAGTGATACACCATATTTTAGACTCTATGTTGTTCTTTTTTGTGTGTGATTGAAATAGTGTCCCTTGAATTAGGATGCCCTAGTGTCAATCACACAAAAAGATAACATGCTACAACTAATTTGAGCCAAATGTAAATGTGTGGTATGGAATTCAGAATAAACCCTCATATGCAGTCCAAAATGAAGTCTTTGTTGTAGTAGATAGAAAATATTAGCTCCTTGTAGATGTATGTGTCTCTTGAATGCTTGCCTCCCTAATGAGGTTAAATAAGACGTGTGTATATATGATTCTCTTGCTTAAGTTTATTCATTAGTAAGTGAAAAGCTGACTAAGAGTGATAAAAGAAGACAAGAAAGAAGTAACATTTGAAAGATAAAAAAAGGTAAAAAGGACACAGGTGCCTAGAGGGGATAATAGCACCCAGACGCTCATGTCCCTAATGGACGGTCCTGTACAAGGTGCTCAAAAGGTTAGACATTGAAATCAAAGTTGAGTAAGATGTTGTTTGGTATGTAAAATTGTAAGTTATCAATAAGAAACAACAAGTAATAAAGATAAAAATGATAAAATCAATGTCAAAGTAAAGTAAATGGCTGTTAACGAATAATTTTGTTTCTTAGGAATCATGCATATAAATGAAATATCAAGATGCTAGATGTACATAGTAAGTGCATGATTTTATGACTACAAGATCAAAATCAAAAAATGATAAAAACATAAAAACAAGATATATAAATGATGTAGATTAACTCGTTAAGATGATGTTAAGCAAGTATAAAGTCATAAAAAGATGAAAAAAAAGACATAAAACTGATAAAATGAAATATTATAACTGCATTCGTGATAACAATGTTGTCTATCGCAAAAACAATGCAACTTGGATTGATAATGACATGGTTATGACAAAATGGCACATCGAAGGTGAAAATGATGTTGTGACTTATGAAAATGACGCCTTATCTATAACCTACAAAATAGATAATGAAAACAGTGAGATACACGTGAAAATGACGTTGTAGAACATGAAAATGGCATTACTATTAATGATAAGAACATTGAGTAGTGAATATGGAAAACTCAAAAAATATCAAATTTTTGCACCTTATTGGATCTGATTCATTGATAGGTGTGATATTAGGACCTAATGATCATGAAGAACTAAAAAATACGGTAATTCAAACAGGTGTGCCAAAAATGTGTGCAATAAAATTAGATCATTCTAGAAAACTAAGGATGCAATACCAAATCTCTCTACTCTAACTCAAAATAAAACACTCATTTGAGCAAAAAAGGAAGGAGATATATACATGCAACTTACCACGAAGAGGATACTCCCTTTGATTTTTATATTTACTCATGATGATGGATAATTGGTTGCTTTAAAGTAGACTTTGTGCATAAACTTTTACAACACCTCCCCCTGAAATATCGATAATGGCTTAATGGATTGATAAGAGCTTGGTGTGATCCTCCAATAGATTCCCAATTAAAATGACATGGAGGATAGTTTTATTGATTTATAATTGAAGAGTGGAGGATTCAATGAATATGATGAAGTCATGTAGTATTTCAATCAAGGGTTCATGATGCATGTGAGGATGGAGGATTCTAGAATTTTCCTCCATTTATAGAAGTGATAAATTAGGAAGTTTCTAGAAATAGCGATCTCGTTATTTGATTATGTTAGTTAATGATGATTAGATGAGAGATTATTTGGAGGATTTATAGGAGTGGATATATGAGTAGGTGTAGGTATGTTAGGGAATATTAAATTCCCACAATATCAAAATATGGGATTAGATAATGGATTAGGATAACTAATTATGATGATGGGCATATGTGGGATGTTATAAGGTTAGGTGTGATGAAGATATAATTATTAAATGGATTATTTTAGGTGCATATAGGTGGAAGTTCCCAAAATTAGGTGGGAAGAAAGACTTTTTTTTTTGCACATTAGGTATGGTTCAGGAAAAATGATACTATATCATAGAATGATCTGCACATGATGAAATTACCAACTTACTAACTTTACCATTACACAATTTTTTGTCTTCCTTTACTTATCTGAAGTGGGAAAGTACTCAATATAATGATATGCAACACCCTATAATATACACAATAAATATCTTGTACTTGATTGGATGTATAATTCAAACCAATATGATTTGGTTCTCCATACAGGTAGCAAATTGCTACTTGTCCCTGAGGTCGAGGCCATGTCCTCATTTACTGGTAACCACCCTGATAACCTCCTTGTTGTGCATTATATGGTTTTTGTCTCTATAGAACACCCCACCCATGATCCTGGTTCTGATATCCTCCATAACACCCTTGAGGTGGAGATGTGCTCCATTTTTGTTAGTGTTGAGGTGAATAAGGTTCCTAACTTATCATGTTTTATGGAGATGATGGAGCCCAACTTGTGTTATGTTCTGGAGTTGAAGGATCACACCCTCTTATGGGTGTTATCTCTAAATCTTGCATATACAATTTTGGTTTCTAATCAAATTGTTCTTGCATTGCAAAAAAATTTATATTTACTTCATCCCTTAAATCCATCAAGGCCTTACAATCTTTTAAATCATGCACCTTTACCCTGAAGAAGATATAAAATGCATTATAAGGTTGACACACATAGTGTTGTATCAAGTGACATTTTATTATAGGTACCCCATTTTTTATAAATTTTGCAATATTATGCTCTCCCATTTGTAAGAATAGGTAGTTTATTTCCATGTAGCCTTGTGCAATCATTGATGTGGTCTCCTTCTTCTTTACAGTTTGTGCACTAAATACTCAAGTGAGGCTTCTTTCCTTCTTGTATTTCTTCTATTCTATTTATTACTGCATCAATATTAGCATATGTTTTGGAATGCAAGCTACAATTTCCCCATAATCATTATTCTTCTTGACTCCTATTTCAACTACAATAACATGTTATTTGGTAGGGAGCTTCATTTGTACAATGGAAAATTTAATTTAATTGTGCAATCCTTTAAAAAACTAAACAGCCTTTTTTGCATCATCAAAATTGAAGCTAGTTTTGTTTGTAACATTAGAGAACCAAATATCATACTCTAAGATTTATTCACCAGGTTTATGTTTTATCTCCTTTAAGTTTTGTATAGTTTTTCCCACACACTTACTTCATTTTAATTCTTGAGCTAAGGTATTGATGCAGGAACATCCTTCATGGTGCTTGGTGAAGAACAAACAAGTTTGAATAAACCATACAAAGCATGAATATTATGTACTAGGATTTGAATTTGGTTCTCTCCAAAACTATTCAGTTCGAATTTGAATATTTTCATGTAATAACTCTTGTTGTGAGAATAAAAAGTATAAATATGGGTGTCTTAGGTGGATATGAGTTGTTCTCACACCTAATACTACATAGGAGGAGATTTAGGATTGTATAGGATATTGATATATCATGTTTGGTTTTCATAAAAATAATTCTTGGCTAAGCTCCATTTATTCTTATATGTAAGTTGAGACATTATCTCAACTAGAAAGGATTAGTCTTATCCTAAGGAGTAGGAATATAATAGGATGTTTTGATTTAGAATGAAATATCTTCTATATAGAGGATGGTGTATTATGCATGGAGAGGTGGAACATATAAAAAGGAATGAGATTAGGGAGAGTTAAGTGGATAGTATGTGTGTGTAGTGTGCATGTAATGATAAAGACAAGGCGGGTTGGAGAACCATGGATTATGTGACTATATGACAATCAAGATATTGAAAAAGTAACTACTTGTGCCATGAGATCTATATCCTTACATTGAGTTATCAACATATGTGTAAATGATAAATAGATTTAAACAACATAATCAAGTGTCAAGTTTCTAAATGATTATGAATTCCTTATGCCATTTTTTTGTTCTGAGTATTGTACATTGTGGTTTCACATAAAATTCATGAATATGATTATCTTAGGACCATATGACATGTGTGGTGGTGATATACATTGAGTGCAAACATCCATAGAATTGCTATAAGGGATCTCAGGATATGATAAAGAATGTATTAAGAAAACATCACAATTTACCTCCTCTCAGGTTTTGATAGACCCTAGCTTAGGGTTTAGAGTAAAATATTCACATCTTTGTGATTATCATGACTCATGAGCTAATAATTGTAAAAACCCATCTCTAAGGATTGTAATTTAAGTTGGAAAAGAAAGTATGTTGTTTCAAGCCTACATGTGCAAGAATTCCCATGATAGTCTTGAAGGAGGTATGAAAACATAGTCTAAGATCTAATTTAAAGAGGAACTTATAGATATGGGAATAACCTATAAATACTTGATTTATGAAACTTTATAAGCATCTATAACATGAAAATGGGTACTTGAATCTAGTTTCATATTTTCCAAGAAAATGAGTTTATCAAAAGTTAGACATCAAAATGTCCACAGACAAGGCTACTAGAAAACTAGAACAGGGTATGGAGAAACTTAAGGAGATATCACCTAACCTTGTGGAAGAATATCTTGGTTACTCTAATAATTATGATCAATTTACATTATATTAGGTATGAAATAACTCATACAATTATACTCCATAGCTGACCATATTGTCTTAGGGAAAAATAGAGTTACTCTATTGAGAAAGTCAAAATACAAGAATTAGTATAATCACCTAGATAGAGATCAGACTGAGATCAAGTATTTCCTTTTAATGAGTGCATTGTGAAGAAGAATTAATATAGTACAAATAATCATGATTATTTTTCAAGGCCTAAGCCTGCAAGAAATGAAAACAATGATATCATGAAGAGTGAAGACATACACATGCAGGAGATCAGGTTTGGAATTCTAAGAAGGAATAAAGCACATTATAGAACAAGGTATTAGTATGATGGATATACAAACTCAAGCAAGTTCCTAAGAGAAATTTATGGATTTTTGGTCTTCATACTGTCATGTCATATTGTATCTTCTTAAGAGGTAAGATTGTGAACATCTGATCATATGGAATCTTGTTCTTGGTTTATGAGTTAGAGGTACATATTTAAGCTTACAAAGATGATGTAGATAGGAAAATCCTATCTCCATAAGGTAAACAAGTGTTATGCTCTCCTTGAGATCAGATAAAGGATCGATACTACATACAAGATAGGACTGCGGGTATACTTCTAATGTATTGTTCTTGAGTTATTAACTTCATTTCTATACAAGAAGAGTTTGTTGAGCTAAGATTGACATCAAGTATCCTCAAGATCATTCAATGAGGTTGTGTTTAAATTCATGGTATATACCATGCAAATCTCATATAATATCATACATTTTTATGGCATTGTCAATTATCTCCTTTTCTCTCCATTTCATATCACATGTCAAAAAATAGTGCTTCGAGTTTGAGGAGCATCATGTAGCTACAATGTCATGAAAGGAATCTCAATATGCACCATAATTCTTCCTCTAATTGGATAGTATCCTCCTAGTGGTGGTTGATTTTTACCAATATTATGGTTTCTTGTATAGGATGGTAGTTGTTACTTACACTCATACTTACACTTGTGAAACTAGGTACACAATTCCAGTTTTCTGACTCGAGATGAACTGGTACTAGATTCCGTAGATTCAGGGAAACTCACTCTGTATTTCTGGACTTACTGAACTTATTATCACTACAAATTTTTGCTTCATTATGTCTCCCGCGACTGGGATAAGAAAATGAGACAATGGTTGCCTGCCACAAGTGTCTTTTGGCCTCTTCTAGATCTTCTATCTCTATGTTTGGTAGTATTGAATTCAATTCTTCTTGCGTAAGCCAGGGTCTACTTGACTTTTCCCCTATCTCTTTCAATCTTGCCCATTGCTCTTCAATTTTTTTGCAAAATTCCAATATCCTCTAAGTCACTCAAAATAACCCCACGTAATTAATTGTTAAACTGGATCTAGGGACATATATCTTACAAAAGGGGTATCCTCTTCTTTTTTGGTCTTGTATGGATCCTATATTCTCTTATTTTCTGGGCCTGTATGGATCCTGCATTAACTCCCTAATGTAAGTTGCTCTTTCTACCTCCGCGCAATTCCAAGATCTCCAAGTGGGTTTTTGTAGCTGTATTTCCAGCTGTATTCTAAACCTACTAACAATTTCCAACTCCTTACTTTTCCTTTTCTTCTTCCTCGGCCACTTCTTCTCTTTCTTCTATCATTTTATTAGGGTCCACGTCTCCTTGCACACCCTCCCATTCACCTGCTCACTTGTAATTTCTCATCCCTTTCCTCTTCTATCCTTACCGAAAACTTTTTGCTCCCTTCCTCGGTCATTTACCTATTTAACTCTTACACGTTATCTTAGACCGTCCCATCGTAGTACTTGTACAGTTGTACCACCCCTTCTATTGCATTGTCTTGCTTCCCTCTGCAACTTCTCTTATCTTATCTTCTTTTTGATCCTTTTGGACCTTTCTGATGCCCTCTTCATTTCTGGCCCTTTCCCCTTCATCTCCCCTGTTCTAGGATTACATCCCTTTGTCGCCTACACTTCTATTGCATGTCATTAGAAATTGGCACCATGGCCTTTTCCACTGCCAACATCTTTACCAATCTGGGTAGTTGGTTAACAAATTTCCTCTCAATAAACAAAGAAACCTGTCCTGCAAAGAATCAAAAGAACACAAATTTTGCACAACAACTTTATCTATGTACCCATCTATTGTTGTTTGCAACCAGTAGTCTATGGCTCGGTGTCCAAGTTGCACAACTTTCTAACTTCTCTTTGTTCCACACATACTCCTCTCTGAATCTGGTTCTAAAATAGTAATGTTCTAATCAAGATAAACCATGTAACTTACTGTTCTAGAAGCTCGCACCAAAAGATTTCATGGATGTCGCCATATATATGTTCTAGTTTGATCTTCTTCATGGAAATTCCCTTCGCAACTGCTTCATCTTCCGCAAAACGGTTCATCTTTTCCTCTAACCATCTCTCCACATCCTTTTATCCCAGTAACCATCTTAACATTTTCAGGGCCTGACAATGGAGCTGTTGTTAGCAGCGATGTATCAAATCACTCACTAGGACATGCTAACGTTGTAGCCTAAGGATTTATAAGATTATTCCATTTACAAACCTTACAACTTAAGCTTGACAAACATCACATCTTAAGCATTGTTCTCCAAGCTATAGAACAGGAAAACACAGAACTAGAAACATGCAAGGTAGAGAGAAAGATAACACACAATACTAAAGTTCTATTATTGATCTGAACCAATAACCAACAACTTGAACTGATCTCAACCCTTTGCATAATGTTTTTACATCCTTTTATACATTTTGAGGCCTTCAAGTCCCTTCATCTTCTTATCTTACATTTTAGGAGTTTTACATATTCTTTTTCTAGGCTAGAGGAATTTCACATGTTCCACAGTTTGTTGTATTTATACTTTACATTTACATTAAGTACTATACAATCATAGTAGAATATAAAAAAATACACAAAATACATCATGTCGGCATCTAGGCCTTAATATTCGTCCAACAGAGGAGTCATTGCATTGTAAGCTATGTGTAACACATCAATGAGTCAAAGCATATAAGTTTGTCCTACTTTATTGCCAAAAATATTTTAAAAATTGATCAGTAAATAAATATCTAGAAATACTTTTAAAACTTAATAAAATTGGGTCACTTATGGATGCACTACACCTTTATATATTTAAGTTCTTAAAAAATGTATGTTTGGTTATTTTATACATTTTAAATTTTGATTTTGGGACATATTTTGTAGTGGAACTAAAAATGGAAAAAGGTGGCAAAAATCATTTTATGAGCATATTAAATACCATGATTAGGGAGTGGATCTGAAAACATCTTAAGGCATGAATTTGGTTTGGTAACTACTTCATTTGTGGGTGTTTCATTGACTTGAATAGTCTTTTCATCATTAAGTTCTTGAATCTTATGATGTAATATAAAACATGTGTTGGTTTCATGTCCAACACATAGATGATAATTGGAATTCGTATTAAGATCATAGATTTAGGTAGGAGTTCAAATGTGTTGACCTCTATGGGTGGAGGCAAGGAATGAGGTTATACTCAGAAACTTTGGAAGTAGATTATGAGGAGGATTTGCTAGATGTAAAATTTGCCTCCATTAAGTAGCAACGAGGACAAGTTTCATAGTTGGTTGTCTAGTATTGATAGCTTTAGTTGTACATTATTAGTGTCATTAACCTTAGCTTTGAAAGGTTCCTTTCTTTGATGCTTAGTTGTGTATATGGAAGTGTTATTCTTCAATTTGAGAGATAACTCAACATAGATATGTCCCCTTAACAATTATTAATACAACTCTTTATTTCATGATTCAACTTTAGATTCCTTTCATCAATTTAATTTATTTAGGTGCAAAAAGATCTCAACAACTTAATTCTTGCATTTTAAGTTTCATATCATTTTCCTGTATTGAAATGTACTTTTCCAGCTATGCGGCTATGTATTATTCTCCCCATTGTGATTCAATCAAAACAAACTAGGTTCATTCAGGGGTGATACATCCTAGAAAACATCATTGTGGTTTGGGAAGGCATAGAATGGGATCACAGATCTAATCAATCTACCATGATATTTAAAATTGATTTTGAGAAAGCTTATGATTGGATTGAATGGCCATTTATCCTTTCCATGTTGCAATCTCTTGGGTTCGGCCCCAATTTCATCGAAACAATCAGAATACTATTTGTTGATGCTTCTACCAAGATCATTATTAATGGCCTCAGCTATGAGTCCTTTGGATTGTTTTGATCCATTGGATAAGGGTTCTTGTTGGCTTCGGTGCTTTATGTGCTTGCAGATGAAGGTTTTTGGTATCTTTTGGCTCGCGCCAAAACCCAATGGCTCATTAGAGAGATTTCACTACCCCATGTGAAAAATTCTCAATTTATCAACAGTCAATTTGTAGATGATTCCTTTCTCATGCTCATTGAGGAAGAATCCAGTATCCGCAATGCAATTCACTTCCTTGATGTCTTTTGTTTAGAGTCTGGTTCTTCCAATCAATGACGAAAAACTCAGTGCTACCAGAAATCTTTCCTCCTAGTGCCCGCTTGGCTCACCTCTTTTGAGTGGAAGGTTCTTGCACATGGAAAAATGTTTAAATTTCTAGGCATCCCATTTGCCTTTGAAGCTTCTTCGGCCGAGCTATGGAAATATGTCATTCAACAGGTGGCCAAAAAAATGGAGTATTGAATTACTAGACCTCTTTCCTTAGCAAGGAAATCCAAAATTTTCTCCAAAGTGCTAGCAGCCACACATGTTTACTACTCTTAGTGTTGGGTGCCTTCCAAAGCCTCCATTTAGAAACTAGAAAATCTGCTCAAAGCCTTTTTTTGGGCCAACACCTCCACTAGTAAAGGTTTTCATCGAGTGGCTTGGGAAATTTGTTACCTTCCCCACAAATCTGAAGGCCTAGGCCTTATTGACATACAACACCAAGGGTGGGCACTCTATGCCAAATGGATTATTCGATGCATCACTAGCCAAGAGGCGTAGGAAGTTCTTTTGCACCATGGTATAGAAGAAGGATCACCTTACAACCATGTATGGAAAGTATTGGGATTTTTCAACCTCCTTATTGCTTTGGTGCCTATTAAAGTGGTCAGAACATTTGTGCTTAAAAGAATTTGGAAGGATTGGGAATGTATCAAACCATGACTTCAATGGAAAGGTGATGGCTTTTGTAATGGGCTTTCCATTAACCATCATTCATCCTGGTGGTTGCCAAATTTTTAGGCTCAAAACAAGTGTTTCACAGATATCCAGGGGGTTCCTGCGCTCAAACTCTTCAAGCGCATAATTCACACCATCCAAGAATTATTCTATAAACACTCTCAATCTTGGTACTCTTGGCCTGAGCTTAAAGCTCATTTTCAGTTGACCAATCAAGATCAAGCTAGGATTACTGAAGTGCTCAATTCGGTCCATGACTATATGTTGCACAAAATTTATGTGTGCTCCTCTCTCCCTTGGTGGATGGATTAGAAGTGGTATGTTGATACCCTGTTTCACAATAATTCAGCTAGTAAAGACTACTACTTCATTTCACCTCATTTTCCCATGGTTGAAAAACTCAACACTTGATGGGGCAATTGTTCCAATCCATCTTCATGGAGTCGGCGATTTGACACTGTCTAGTCTATCCATGTGGAACCACAAATTTCTTACTTTCTTTGGTGTGTTCTGCACCAATGCCTTCCCATAGGGTTTTGACTTGTTCAAATTGGGATCCCGACTCCCAAGTGCCCATTCTATGGCCACTTGGAATCTCTTTTGCATTTTTTTGGGTTTTTTCTGAAAGCACAACTTGCTTAGAATTGGATACATTCATTTTTCTTTCCTCTTAGACCACAGTGTTTTACTTAGTAGAATATCCTTCTAGGAGATAACCCCAAATTTTTGTCGTTGTTCACCTCGATTTGGCATATTTTTAAGGGGGGATTATGTTTTGGATATGGAAAGAAAGAAATGATTTTTTCTTAGCTAATTATGAATTTGATTAGCAATTTTTAGTGTATAAAAAATCTATGGTTATCTCTAATGTGCTGCTACAGATTCAAGTCTAGGCTAATAAAGTGGCTCTTTAAGTGGACCACCTTCAGAATTTGTTGAGGAACTAGGGTGATGCCCCATGCAACGTCACCCGAGAACCACCCTCACCATCTCGGTGCTCCTTGCCGCACAACCATGGTGGTTGCCACAACCTCTCTCAGCGGCATTCTTTTAGTCGGGCTCGTCGCTCACCCCACCCTCACCAATGGAGGATTCACTCGTCACTAGCTCACTAGCAAGGTTGGGGGTCTGCTGCTCGCTAAATTGGGTGGGGCTCACATGTCATCCCCAATCTGTGCACACTTGATGGTTGAAACTTTCCACCACTGCCACCGCTGCCTTCTAACAAGTTAGCTCACATCTTTCTTACCATTCCCACTCAGGAAGAGACAAAAAAAGATGAAGAAAATCCCCTGGTTGGGATATTCCTGATGCCAGAAAGGACCTCCCAGGCTCACGTTGGCTAGATGATCATGATCCCATTGCTTCGGAAATTTTTTTTGTTGCTGCATAATTTTGTGTTTTGATGGTTTCCTAGGCATTGCCTTATTCGTTTGTTTTTTTCTTAGGCTAGTCCTAGTTTATTTATGGTTTTGGGGTGTGCTCTCATACCACCCACTTTTTTGCTGAAAGTTGTCATGTATCTTATTGCATTAATATAATATAAGATCTCTTTTCATAAAAAAATTACTTTTCCTACACTCCTATTAACCTATTATTCTTATGGTTATGGTTGGACATGATTATATATGTTCATATTCAATACTCCCCACTTCCATTTTACAAATGCCTGATTACTAGCAATATTGAGGTTGAAAAGGGTTGGCCATGTTGAGGTCCTAATCATAGTCATGGTATACTATGGAGATATGTGGTTGTTCAGAGTTTTAACTATGTTGTTATTCTAGTTATACATAGCAATTATGTGTGGCTTATATTGACTACAATTTTTTTCCGAAAATATCAGTCTATTATCAATAACACTAATGATATAGTAATAATATATAACAACATCAAACAAAACAACAATGTTGAAAAACCAAGGTTCCAGCTGATTAGAATTCAAGAACACAAAATATATTATCTTCAATTTGTTTGCATGAAAGTGATAATTGTATTGCAGTGGGAATTAATTATTCAAAAAGTCTTCTATCGACATTTCATCAGAGCCAAAACTCATAATGGATTCCAATTTAGGAGAATTGGGAATACTGGTAGCAAAATCTATTGAAAAATATTTGGAGAATATATCCTCCACAGTTGAACCCATGAATGCACCTTCCATTGTTGTCTCAGCTACATTGCTTACATTGTTGTTTACCTCAATGTCAGATTGAACACTGCCGTCCTCTAATGCATTTGAGGATGAGAAAATTATGTTTCTTTCACCGATATTGCCTAAATTTTCTTGACATTTGGAGCATCTCTTACCTCTTATTACCTATTTAAAAAATATTAATACACTGTGTACTTGGCATTCGTAGGTAATTATAGAGAATAGACAAAATCAAAATGTGAAGTATTGCCTTGATCCAAAATTGCTTACATATTTTCCTCTAACAGTATCTTTGTATAACATTACAAAATCTCCACGATGAAGGGCATGTGATTTAACAAACTCCCATAGAAAATAAAAAATAAAAAAACAGTTAAATTTATACCAAGTGTAAACCCCCATATTACTTGATATTTCATGGAATTTGTATCTTAGTAGGTGGATAGACAACATCTTTTACACCACCATACACAATAATAAATTACAACCTAATTTCCCCCAATGCGTTAGTAGTGAAAATGGGTTAACTGACTGTTATTCTAAACCAAACAATGCGTAAAAGTGGTAAAAAGTCTTCTTATTCAAATATTGACTATACAAATATGTCGAAACATGATGTTCTCTAAGAAGTACATTCTACTTTTGTTGCTAGGCCAAAACCTAGAAATATGTCATCACAAGTAATTCAGTGAATATAGTACAACATTCAAAGTGTAAATGCAAACAAAAATGAGAAAAAACGTAAAGGTTTATCCTATAAATTAAAGTTTAAAAGAACATGTATTTGAAGTTCCATGATCTTGAAGCATCCATGTCCTCCATTGATATCAACATTCCTTCTCATGTAGTAAGTGTGGGAAGATGGGCTTCAACTTCTTTATGAAAATTCCAATTTACAAAAACATTGCATTCTTCAAGAATAATAGCAAGTATTTGATAATTAGAATTTTGGGAATCATTTCTTTGAATTCTCTTCAAACCCAAAGGATAAACCTAATAATACTAATTATGCAATCACTTTTGGAAGCACCATTCTTCCAAGAGAACCTACATCATTGTTTTGAAGCTCCTTCTAGAGAAGAAACTTGAGATCCTTTTCTTTTAGCTCCTGCTCCTACAAACAACAGGATTAAAGAGTGGATGTAAAGGTTTTAGTCCATTGGTATGTTGATTTTGATGTGTCACTTATTTTTCTTTTCTTTTTGTCATTTTTTTTGGAGGTATATCACTAAAGTTTGATTAAACATTAAAGGGCCTTTGGTATATTGGTGATGTTGTTATGCTTCTAATGAGCCCATCACAGATTAAGTCTTGTTGAGTGTAAGGCATGGAGATACCCAACACAGAGAGTCAAAACGATTGAGGTCAAGATCATGCGCTCAAGGTGTTCACTGGTTTAGTTATAAGCTTACTAGTAATTATAAATCCATTATATACTTCCTCCAAAGCATGAGGAGAAATGTGGCTAATCTATGTAATCTAGTGCCCCAATGAGTGTACTACTCATAATTTTTTTTTTGACCAAACACTTATAAATTTACAAAAAATGTAGTGCACTCATAATTTTTTAATAGTTTAAAATTTATTTAGTAGCTAATTTTTAAAATATTTTTAGCCACTTAATGAAACAAAGTATTATGACATCCATGTAAGGATGAGGACAAGTATATGAAACATCAACATTGACGTCAAAGAGGAGACATTAACGTCAAAGGCTAGAACGAGAAACATGGACATCAACATACTTTTCCAAGAAAATACTACACACGTGATCTTTTTCTTATAATTCTATGTTGCTATCATGGTAGCCTCGACCTCGACCTCTAGCCTTATGAGATTGGGATGTCTCCAGGAAAGGTGAAGTGTTCGATTGATAAATGAGATTCTGGTGCATATTTATGTCCATATGCATACTATTATTGCTATCCACTCTCTTATGCATGGCCATTCTTCTCTTTCAATTGGATCGAACACTAACAACACTTTTTAGGGCTGCACTCAATGGAAACTTTGTATTTTCTCCTTCTCCATCCTTGATTTGAAGAGAAGACAAATCACTGGCTCAAGCATATGACAAAGGCCTTGTTGAGACATTGTTCGATAAGAGAAGTTGTGATCCAAGCGTAGACCTCGGCCTTGACAGAGCATTGTATTCAGGAAAGTTGTGGAATAATCTACCTTCTGCGAATGACAACCTATTGTTCCAAACTAGAGGAGACTGCTGCAAAGACCAATGGGGATCAAAATGTTGACTGTTATTCATCAAACAGGGTTGCTTGTTTCCTCTCTCGCCCATCTCCTCCAATCCTCACCTTTTATAAACACAATCCTACAAGTAGCCCAAAACAAAAAAAAAAATCAAATTTAGTATTTAGATCTAAATTCTTTTCAGGCTAATTTTCAATCTTTACCCACCAAAAGTTTCAAGGTTCCCATACTTCAACATTGGTAAAGATGACTTGGGATGCAAGAAAAACTTCTCTACAACAAAATTTCAAGAAATCTTCATGATATCTAAGAGTTTCTTTGAATTCTTTCTCTGATTTCTTGATTTAAAAATGGAAAAAACTCTAAAAACATCTTATGATGGAAACCAATTCTTGGAAGCATCAAATTCATAGATTTTAGTTTTGTTTAAAAATAGCTGAGAAACATTGAAAGGATTCCAATTTTCCATGTTTAGGAGGAAGACAACTAATATTACATGGGGATGAAACATTCATTAATTCCATGATAATTTTTACAGTAGTTAAATATTGGTCTCCTTATCAATATAAGAGTAGTCAATCTAAGAGAAGCATAGGATGTTGTATTTGGAGGCTATTTTGGTGGGGATTGATCTTATAATTTGGCAAAATTTCCTATTATATTTTAGCAAAAATAATGCCAAGTGTTAGAGGTTGGTTAGAGTGGAGGTATTTGTTTGGATTGTGAGAGTGTAGGGCTTAGGGTGACACTAATATATTTTATCCACTTGCCACCGCCATTACTGTTTCAAATTCAACCAACTGTTGTGGGTTGTTTTACATGTAAATTACAACATGATTTCACACAAAGGAGGCCCATTTATGATTTTACCCTTCCAAAATCATGTGTTTAAGAATCTACATTAATTAGATATATACAGAAATATACATGGTGTAAGACCATGTGATTCTTTAGGTATGATTTGCATGATTTAGATGTACTTTTACGCCATGAATGTACGGGAACTTAGGGCTTATAAATTCTTGAAACAAAATGTGATGTAAAATTTACCCTAGAATTGTACCAAAATTTCTGTGCCCTGGATGTTCGACAGGCAAATTTTTCTACCCCTAAGCGCTTCTCTCCATTAATTATAACCTTATTTAATTTTCCCTCTATCAACTAAAAATGTTTTCAATGTTATATAATAGCAATCACATAAAAATTGTATGATGCAAATGCCAAAAGGTATATTGTGAAGAAGTCAAAGTGGGCTCTTGTATATATTCATTAGTTAGAACACACATAAATGTAAGGGGAATTTGAGTGCAGATTTCATGGGACACAATATAGACATGAAGATGTGTAGTGAGCGTACCATCGAAAGGTAACAATTACACGCAATTTTGGGATTAGGGTTTCTCTAGGTCTGTCAACAAGCATTAACGACAATGTTATAAAAACTACAACAACATCATTCTAAAAAATCCATATACAACATACATTATTGTAGAAAAATTAAGAGACCCTGGACCACCCATCAGTAATTGAGCCCCTTCAAGGATTCGACACAGGAACAAAAGGAATATTTTATCAATCGGTTGATCTTTTCTATTTTACTATTTATATCTTTATGGCATCAAGTGTTTTATGTGCATAGCATTTTATTTACGAGATAAGGAGAAGGCGTGAATGGAAATCCATGAATTGAAAGGTGTGAATGAAAACCTTGCGTGGCCCACACCTTTTACACAGCTCAAATTGTTCCCACCCAAAAAAATACATGTATATTGTTCCCACCCAAATAATAGCTACTATTTGTGATATGTACTCAATCATCTTAAGTTTGTGCGCATTATTCATGTGAGTGAAATGTGATCTTAGAGGGGGAAAGGAAGCGATGTAGGAACACTCATTGATAATTGAGCCCCTTTAGGGAATGGACATATGAATAAATGGAAGATTTTATTTGTCGAGCGAGATTTTATATTTTTATATTTTACTTTTTTTATGGCATTAATGTTTTTTATTGCACAACACTTATTTGGCTAGATAAGGTGCAAACATAAACAAAAAGTGGGAAATAAAAAGGTGAGAACAAAAACTATGCATGTCACACACTTATTTAACGGCTCAGATTATTCCCACCCAAATAACATCTATTGTACATGAGCTCCACGACATCGTCTCAACCTTGGTCACATAATGTACATGAGTGAAATTACACTTAAAGTGGCAAAAAAAGAGTCAAACGTCCAATATGTTTGACGGTTGAAAGCAAAACTTTTTGACATGGAATTTAATAAATCGGTTTACTTTGATAAAAGAAAATGAGAGGTGACAAATTTGGTAACATATATTTGTTACATGTATGTAAGGCTTGTTAGAATATAAGAAAATGTGTAGCATGATAAACGACCCTAGTAAATGGCAATGGTGGAAAAATGTGTTATGGGGGGCATTGAAAAAGATAGTGATGAAGATTAGTTTTTAGAGGGGTTTTCCAGTCATAGTGTAACACCATTTTTTATGCTTCTTCTTGTTTCTTTCAGCTACAACAAGGCTGATAACATGACCTCATGTGAGGTAATCAGGGATTTCATTTCATTCATCCATCAATTAAAAAACATGTATCTTGCTCTAACAACCTTTTGTGAAAGAATATGCAACCAATTGATGAATTTCATTAAGTCGTGATTTAACAACCAAAGTATTCATGTGGTCTACACTTTGCTACTTATAATAATTTCCTACTTACATTTATTACTTAGAGTGGAAACAACAAAGGGGATGCATCAAAGAAGTTGAAATTAAGGATGTGAAACATTAGAGAAGGAAGAGGGGTCTTGACAAGAACGAACACACACAGTTTGCAACAACAAGGCTAGATGACCAGAAATGTAGAGATGAAAATAGACCAAAACTAGAACCAAAGGCAAAGCAACAAACATTTTATAGAATAAAGGATAAAATATACAAATACACACGTAAAACCACAATTGCACGTAACACTAACTATCATTCACACGGCGTTGATGTTTTATATGATGTCATTAAATCATTGGTCATATCTCACCCACTCGGTGATGGTTGCCCTGTTCATGAACTTGACCTCCAATTTTTGGCACCCATAAAAATTCTAGCTCACTCTAAAAACAAGACCGGTATCTTCCACATCATGCCACACAAATGTCTAAAACAAATTCCTACAGGAAAAAAAGCCTCTTTTTTTATGTTTTTCAAACACTATTTTCATGGCACCATTAATCTGCTAGATGCCCCCCATCCACACAATGATGAGCGTTTCTTGGAAGAACAATACGAGATTATTGGTGGCCACAACACCTCTACCTCATGGAAAAACATCCCTTCAAACCCTCCCACCTCACATCAGGGAAGGGTTTGAAACATCCATTTATAGGCAAAAAAAATAACATTTTTCCTAGTTGCTTGCCCAATATATTCACCCATGGATGGCAACAAATCGTTTGAAGCATCGATGACACAATTGAATGAAATATAATATTTTGGGAAAAATTGGTGAAAATGGGTTTTGTTATTTTTTTATTTCGGTGGTAAGGTTCTCAATTGTTATTTAATTTATTAGATAAAAGGAAGACATGAATGAAAATCTGGAAATAAAAAATGTGGAAATTATTGGCATTATTTAGGTGATTGCAATTTTCCATTAAAAGGGCCAAAATAACTTTTCAATTTCCTTTAGGCACCGAATAGAAAAAATTGTTTATATGAGAATTGCCTCTCCATAGGTCACAAAAAATGGTTATATCTAATGTTGGTAGAACCTGTGACACTTTAATATTCTAGCTTTGATGGGTTGATTTATTTTTAATTTATATGTTATATTTTTATTTTCGAGAGGTGGTGGATTTAGGAAGATACTTTGACATATATCTAGGAGGTGTGATTAAAATAATTTCCATATCATCGAGAAAAAAAAGGGGAAAATATTTCAAGGGTGAATATGATATGATGAAATAAGTATTGAATAACACCACTTAATAAAAAATAATCACTTACAAATAATTGTTGTACAATATGGAGGGGTCACTCTATCACTATTGTTAACTTACATGTCAGTTCAAGGTCCTTCCCCTAGAAAATTTTGACAAAATATGGAAAACAAATTCTTGCCTATTTTTTAATTTCATTTTTATGGCCTTAAGATATATAATTCGATGGCATTTAATATATTAGATAAGATGTAGACATGCATGGAAAGTTGCAAAGAAAAAGTTGGAAATCAAATACTTGAATATCCCACACCTTTTTCATGGCTCGGATTGTTCATTTCCAAACTCTACCTGCCATCGGTGCTCCACTTTATGGGATAGGTCTATGAATATTTCCTTTGATCAGGCTATTATATTTTGTTGTTTTACTTTTTTACGATGTCAATTTTTTTGATTGAATGACATTTTTTTTGCTAGATAAGGTGAAGACATGAATGGAAAGTGGGAAATTAAAAGGTGAAAATTAAAACCATGCATGTCCCGCATCTATTCCATGGCTCAGAATGTTCCCACCTAAATAACATCTATTATATGTGCACCATTGTATTGTCTCGACCTTGGGCACATTATATACATAAGTGAAATTACGCTTAAGTGTCCAAAAAAAAAACCAAAATTCCAATATGTTTGAGGGTTGAAACCAACACTTTTTAATATAGAATTTAAATTACTAAATTTGAAATATTGGTTTACATCAATAAAATAAAATGAGAGGTGAAAATTTTGGGAAGATATTTTTACATGCATGTAAGGCTTCGTAAAATATAAAAAAATATGTGTTGCAAGATGAATGATCTTAGTAAGTGATGATCGTGGAAGAATGTGTTGTTGGGGCATTGACAAAGATGGCAACAGAGATAACATCATGGTCACTCAAAGTGAAATGTTGTTTTCAAAGCTTCTATCACCTGCAACAAGGCCAACAACATGACATCATATGCAGTGATTAGGGCTTTCCTTTATCTATCAATTGAAAGCACGTGTCCATCTCTACATCATCTTGTGAATTAATATGAAAACCGCAGATAAATGCCATTAAGTCATGCTTCTACAATCAAAGCAAGTATTGTGGTCCATACTTTACTGCTTATTATAATTTCCTACTCACATTTCTTATTTGGAGTGGAAATGCCATCGGAGAAAACATCCCACCACTTATTACATTGAACCATCAATTGATACGTGCAAAACAAACACTAATCACCGCAGAACGGACTCCTCACAAAATAACCATGTATATCTTTGATAAGAAATAAGTATGTCATAATGAAATTAGGTATCATTCACTTGTAATAGATTTGACAATGAAATCCCTCCAGTTATATCTTGCAACTTGCATGCAATTTTTAGGTTTAAATTTGGTGTGTTTTGATGTCTAAAATGACTTTAAAACATCTGTAAAAATGCCTCCAAACCCAATTCGTCACTACCAATGGAAGGTATTTTTTGGCCAATACTTCTATAACTTTGTCACTAGGGAAACAATATTACATGCATAGCTGAAAAAGTGAAATTTATACCGAACATCAAGGATCAAATGGAAAACACACCAGGGTTAAACATTTCTAGAAGTGTGCAAAGGATAAATTGTACAGTGATCAGGATGGTGATAAGGAACATAAACTAGTGGTCGCTCTAAGAGGAGAAAGATTATGCTGTGTGTGGCTATTTTTTTAAAAAATTATGGCGCCTTTTTTTGTTTGTAATTTGAGTATGCACAATGGAATGCTTTATAATAGCGGTTACTGTTTTGTGTGTGGCATATAGTGTAATTTTTTTTTTTAGTTTCGTCGGTTCTATAATAGTTTTTTTCAATTTATTAAGTTGTTTGAAATTCAATTGTTCTTTGCAAAAGTAAGGAGAAGTTTTGTAGTCAGTGATTAGTAGGGTTCAATATAACTTGGTGATTGAAGAATAGGGCACATGTAATTTTGATCTGTAACAAATATATGGTAAAATCATCTTAACGCGGTAAACATTTTCTTTGTTTGAAAGATAGTAAACATGTATTTAATTATTCTGTTTGATAGGAAAATCAATGTAAATGTAGTGACATTGTATGTTGATTGTAGGAAAAGAATCTTTCAATAAAGGCATTCATCTTTCTGAGATTCATGTGGCAGTTCTACATGTGCATGTTATCTCTTCAAAATTCTTGGGGTGGTAGATGTGTTTGTGTAAACTAATAAGGGCATTCCAAGCTTTGAGGCAAAGGTGGTTTTCCAATGGGAGACCATTTAGAGCCCACTCGAGAAAACCAGAGGGCCTATTGTAGGATGCTGAAGGAGTTATTATAAGGTAATGCGTGGTGAGTCTCTTTGATGGTTATCAGGAGATTAAATTTTACTATGGATGACACCCTTTGGGTTGCCGATTTTGAAGCCCTTTAAAAAACTAAGGCTAAGGTAGAAGTCTATGTCCATTATGTGTTTGATGGTTGGGCATAACCAGTGCTTAAAGTCCCATATTAGTGCAGCAAGGAGGATGCAGTTAGAACCACCGTCTCTTTTTCATTATGTTCAAAACTTGAATAATCGCCTCCTGGTTCTAAGAAGAGGATTTTACACATCAGTAATTGAATGGTGAGAAATGAGTGTTTTGATTATTTTACATTATCAATTGAACTGTGTCATTTACTTGCCAACTATCTGACAACTTCTGTATTCTACAAGTGATGGGTTTAGCCTCGTTGTCGCTTGTAAGGAAATAGATTGGTTTGTGTTGTTATGTCCTTAAGTTATTCATCATGGAATTATCTTTGTAGCTTGCATTTTCTATGGTAATGTCATTCCCATTCATGTTGACAAAGTGTGGAGATATTGGTAGATGATCTCAATATTATTAGCATATGCATATTCAACAATATGGGACAAATCCTAGTGCCATAATTGTGTATTGATATTACTGCTTTAAACTGATAGGCTATTGATTTTTGAATTTGGTAGACAACAATAAACAATATGTCGTATGTAGATGTGTAAATCCAAAGCTCAATCAGGGAAGGGGCCCTACATTTGGAGATTTTGAATGATATAGCATATGACATCAAATTCATGGTCACATAGTTATAATTTTTTTACGCTAACATGAATTGTAATTTTAATAATAGCTAGCAGTCACATATAATGTATATAACAACCAAACCAATGCAGCACTAATCATTATAAGAAATACAAACAAACAAGTAGAATCCTGCACAATGCAACATGCATGGTAATAACCAGAAAGTGCCTAGCCAAATGGAGACACCCAATTTTTTCCCTGGGCAAAGAACGAATTTGTGACTTTGTCCAATACTTTCTCTAGACTAAAAAAAAAATACAGAAACAACAAAAACATATCCCTGCGGACAATGCTCGGGTTTGTGCTATGCAAGCAGGATTGGGATGACAGAGGAAACTTTGTCAATATTTCATGCAAATGAATGCTAGTTTCCCAGCTACCCAGATCTCAGAACAATGATAGAGATGCAAGGTAGAACATATATTGCCATACAAGAAATCAAGGAAAGGTGCCGCTGTTATAAGCAAGCTATAGACGACTTGCACCTCTAAATATAAATTTCCTAATTCTTTCCCACTCGACACATATATCTTGCAAGGAAAATCCATAGATGGTTAAATTTGCAAAAACAAAACAAATTTATAACAAGTAAGTTAACTGATGATAGCTTAACAAACCATCTCAAAGTGGAAAGGTTATTAATAAAGAGACTCCGTGGAAGAGTTCCATTAACCATACAAATATATATCAAATTAGTTTTCTATAGAAACAAGATAATGTAGATAATGGTATAATCACCTAATCCTAAATGTACACAACACCAAACTTCCTCTTCCTTCTTCGATGGCTCTCTCTTAAACATAATGCCCAAATTTTACAAGATAGATTTCATAAAACAAAAACACTTTGATGTTTAACTGGAATACACGATGGTTCTATGTTATGTTGTTTTTTAATAGAGATAACAAATAACAAAGAGGGTTTAGAAAGGTGTGTAAAGAAATATAGATAACAAATGCCCAAAAGAACCAAAGAAATAGATGGGTCCAAGACCATTATCAACATTCCATCAAAGAAGATATAAGAAGGGAAAGCAGGAAGCAGAAACAAATTATGACAGTTAACAAGAATCATATGCAAGGTCGCAGGTGATTCTTCAAAAGGTTTCTGATGTTTGGCCATCTACATTATCCTAATTTAGTGACTCTTGTTGGATACTAAGAAAATGGGAAACAAAGTGTTTTGGCATACATGTGTATGCCATTTGAATCACTAAAATATCATGGACACAATCTTTCACAAGATAAGGAACCATAAGCTTGGAACAAAAGGATGAAAAATAGTAGCAGGTGCTGCAAAAGGGTAAAAAATCTTTGGGTTATGAAGCCAACTCAATTGTCATATACCAAAGCTTTAAAATTCCATTAAATTTGTTGGATGAAAGTTTACAATCCAAATTAATAAATTCAAAGTAGCCAAACATAGATGCTGGAGATAGTAACCATGCTTCTGTGTGTGTGATAGGATCATTCAAGATTAGGAATTCCAATGATGATTAGGACCAAAATCGTGTTGCTTAAACACGCTCCTTGTCCAAGAATCATAAGTACTTTTTCATGCAATTGTCCCTAATGCTTTGAGGATGCTATCTTATGAGAAGTTTGTATCAAGCACTTACTGTGCTCACAATGTTTCCTCAAGAACAAACTACTAATGTTAACCCAAAAAGTAGAGTTTCGCATTAATCATAGTCATCAAACGCCTCAAAACATCATTTATCCATGTTTTTTCAAATTTCTTATGTATGCAAATCTTTGAGGGTATGACACTTTAATACAAAAATTTTAGGCATGTTGCAGACCTTGACATTTTGTCAAACAATTGGCATACCATCACGCCAAATCTCTCAAGCAAGGTAGGGTTCAATGTATTTTAGTAAACACTTTAGGGGGATCCTGTTTGCCACAACCCTATGCAGAAACACATGCTGAAAATATTCATAATGATGGCGATTGACACTCCTATAAATAAAGCCAAATTAAAAAATATGCATGTGTACATCATTGCATGCGAAAACTGAATGCCAAAAATTTATGACTATAGAACGGTCATTTTCAATGTATATCAAATGCAAGAGAACTGAACACTATTTTCCATAATGATCATTAAGTCAGAGATTCGGTCTATAAGTAGATCTACAAAGTTCATCTGGACTTAGCAATCATGGAGCAAACATATCTGCTATTGTTCATGTTGATTTTCCACTCAAGTTTGTAAAATGTTAGTTATCTATGTTTTGCTCCAAAAATAACATGACATCCTTCAACCTTTAGCTTGCCAAACATTTATAGTTGTCACAAATGTAAGCAAACGAAGTGATGATAAATGAATTCTTCTTCAATGACTGGTTAATACTTGTAAACAAATATAAAGCAGCGAAGCATGGCTCCATGATTGAATTTCTAGACCTGAATGCCAAAAGCTTATATATATAACCAGGCCCCCATAAATGAAAAGCATTGTGTCAATGGCTCCCAATTCTAATAGGGTTGAATTCAAACGACCTAAAATCCAACATACCCGATGAGGGAAAATGAGGTAGCTACTTATCTAAGTTCCTTGTTTTTGGTAAGTCATATATTCATCGGTAGAGTTACTCTTGAGATCGTATACCCAATAGTCAACAATCTTGGGTAATAATATTAAATAACCAGTGATAAAAAATTCATCAAAAGGGTAAGGTGCTTATTCCACCTATTATACGATACATAAATTTCTACTGACACTATTGATATGTGTATTGTACAATTGATCTTGGATTGTTATATTAAATTGCTACTCATAACAAGGTCCAACAATATTAAAGTGTTTGTGTTTAGGCAAGCTATCCAGCTAACAATCGGTCTAGGAAAGAAATTTAAAATTGTAAATTTTAAATCATTTAAAGTGAAAAAAACCTAATGACCAACCTAAGTTAGATGGAAAAATGATGTGGCAAATAACTCAAACATAAAATGACAAATGGATTGTGTGAGATTATGAACTCTAAGGGACAGAAACAAAACGAATGGGAAATTGGGGTGATTAAACAACCAAAGATAGAAACAAAAAACAACAATTAGATACTGCATAAAGGAAATTTGATGGCATATATTCTATAATTCACTTACTACGGTAACGTGCAAAATTTCCATTTGGATCAATGAGTACGCGCATACCTTCCAAGGACCCATTTGCATTATATTTAGGTGGTTTTTCAGCAACCTGCAAAAGGATAAATATTTACATAGTTAATTTTTTGACAAGGAAATCAAAATACACTCAAGAGTGTGATACAAAAGTGTTTAGAATGTTAACCGCTAAAGAAGCCTCATTGTATTGAGCACTAATGGACTCCGTAATTTGTACAATTTCAATTTCAACTGTAGTAATCTGCTCAAGAATCTCTGGAGTGCTCACAAACCAAACAAACCTATTATAGAGTAGAATCAAAGGCCTTGTCAAGAAATTGAACAAATTGGTAATAGTAAAACCTGTGGATTGTACTCATCCTCAAATGGATAGATCCATGCTAAGTATAATTTTTTTCCAAATTATACAACTACAGTGACATCATTATTTTCTCCACTTCAATCAGTATCAAGAATTGGTTTTAGAAATGCAAGTAGGATTGCATACCTTTCAAGTGTGCCCTTGGTAAACCATGATATTTCATTTGCACTGGCCACCTCCAATACAATAGAATAACCACCCTTTTCAATTTGTTCCTCGGTCGTCTTGAGATGTGACAGGAATGGCTTCAGAAGTCCAGAGGCCAACTTCTCAGTCACCCCACCACTCGATATAACCAGTTCGCACCTAGCAAAATCAACCCCAAAAATAAAAATCATACTTCAAATACAAATGGAGGATACAAGACAGTATATTCCAGGTAAGGTTACTACAAGTTTTACGCATGGAAATCTCAAAGCTTTAATTGCCTACCCTAGATTCTATCAGATCTACACATTCATATGGATCCTTGACCAAAAGACCAAACTGGCAACCACAAGTACCACCTAGTATCTCCAAATTTCAGCACATTTATTAAAACTCGATGCAAGCATATATTATGAAACAGATAGCTGGCCTAAAAGGATAAAATTTTAAGGGCATATTTGCAAAATTTTAGGAAAAACTACATAAATGCTAGTTAGTAGAGAAATTATGGGGCACATATGCCTCCCATGATGTCACATGTAATTAGAATAGAGCTTGTTTTTTAGTAATTAGCTGTCATAAGAATTTCTAGAGAAGGCTGTAGATTTAGGGAAGGAGCGGAAAACTCTAATTTAGAAGATGGAATTTGTTTCCTTGTTTGTAAATTCAGAAGCAAATGTGAATAAAAGAGGCGTTAAATGGCTACATTGAATTCCAGCTACGAGTGTGTTCAATTCTCCATTCCTCCTTGAGTCTGTTGAGCATTTACATTTGTGTACATTATGCATGTCAGGTCTGAAGGAAGAGCCTTTTGTATTTGGATGCAGAGCATTAGATCTGCAGGTCTGGCCTAGAGGCAATTACCTTAGTATTTAAGACAAATCGGCAAGAGGTGGAGCATCAAACCTAGTCCACTTAACACTACAACTGACATTGTTTCTGAGTTCCCTCCTCTCATTCCTGCACAATTCAAAGTTAATTCTAATTGTATCAGAGTTCAGATCTCTTCATACGTTTGATCCCCACCAAGCTCGGGTGGCTTCTTGGTTGGGTGTTGTTCTTCATCTGCATGATTTGAAGTGGGTTTTCCATCTTCCTTTGACTCATCCCCTTCACCGTTAGAGGTGGGTTTCTTCTCTATTTTAGACACATATTTTGAAATGGAGGAAACACCTCTCTTTTTGGGAGCCATTGGAATCTCTTTGCAAGTCTAAATTGAACATATCCTACAATGATGGCATTTCATAAGACCATATGTCTTTGAGGCATTTTGTCAAACAGTTCACGTACATGTTAATGCTTCCACATTTTGCATACATGTCTACAAAGCACTTGCAACTACATCATCCGACAAAAGTATATTCTGTATTATGCTTTGGTGGATGTCCTTACCCTGTTTCAAAGCTCCTATTTTGGCACATGTAGGGAGTATGCTAGAAAAAGTGAACTGATTAGGTTGGATAATTATTTGTTACATTTGGTGAAACAGTGTCAATGCATATGTACGGGTATAATAGATTTCCAATACTTCAAGGAATTTTCACCATTCAAAGTTTGAAAAGAGATACATGCACATGAATTCTAGGAAATATGCCAAACACCCAAAATGTTTCAGAAGTCCCCCCATTGCTTACATGTAGAAAACTACAAATTCAATTGAATCGGATGACACAAGAATCAAAATCAAACCTGAAATAAGTAAGAGCCTTAGATTCTCTCAACGTGTATTCTGCAAACAGGGTTTATAAACTATGCGATCCAAAAAATTAAGGCCTCTAGGAAGTACTCATCATGCATTAAAATCCACATAACTGAAACCTGTGGGTATCTCTACTGGAAAATAATCTAAACATTTATCTGCAATCAAACTGAAACAGATGTGATTTTGGATTTCTTCCACCATTGAATTCATAGTCAGTTTGGTATGCTGAATCTTCTATTTTGTCCGATGATAGCAGAGTAGGAAGAACATCTGCATAAAAAATCAAGACAACCACAACAACTGGGTAGGATTTGAACATGCATCCTAGGTCAGGTATCGTTACAATAGGGTAGGACACACATGCAAGAAGAGACAAGTAGTGAAAGTAGGAGGGAAGAAAATGATGACAAGTACCTTAAGCATGAGAGCGTCGTCAACAACCTCAACCAGGAGACCGTCATCGACATACCTGGCTGGTTGGGGTTTACGTGAGAGTAATTTTGTAGCATGGGCGTTGCTAGATGTTGAGTTACGTTTTGGACATAAGGCAATATATGTTGTTCCCATTGCATGTCCTGAGATGACACCTACACAGATTCATTTCTTTGAAAATCCTTTTAAGCATAATCAAAAACACCATTTTGTTGTGTAAATCCTCTTAACATGGCATTCCAGTAGATGGCATGTAGGCAGAGACATTTCTTTAGATAACCACCTACAAAGTGTTAATAGGTCAATATGTAAACTCTTGACCATCCATCAGTGGACCAAATTTGTTTTGTAAGTTTTAATCACTGCATATCTAAGCTTGACAATGTTATTTCTTCTTGAGACACCATTACTGAAAATAAATCACCAGGTATTTTAGACTTCCAATAACACGTGTGCTTCCACTCAATTATGAACACTATTGACATTCATCTGAAAAATGTGAATGTGTTTTTGATTACCATGTGAAATTTTATCATTTTGTCAAACAATTTGGTTTACCTGGGTTTTGCAAGTCTCTATATTTTCCACAGCCTAAAAGGATCCTGGAAAATCTTGTGGCGTTAGGATAACTTGGCCACAAGGGTTTGACTTGATCAACTTGTTGTGCAGAATGGTGTGAGGGGTCTCATGCCTGTCATGTATGACTTTCATAATGATGGTTGGCTCTGCCATTCATTTGGAGACAAATTACAATTGCTACAACTTCATAGCATATGTGAGAAAATGTACTTATTTTGTTAGTTAAAATGAAAGCATCTTTTATTAGATAATTAGACCAATAAGTTGCAATAGACAACCATAAGGGTCAGGTAAAACATCTTGACCTATTAAATCCAGGAAGGCTAACATTTTGACATTAATCTCCACTATAACACACATTCCTCTCATAATGCAAGCTTGTGACCTTACTTCATTCTTCCATGAACAAGCTATCAATGTATTGAAAGAGGTTGAGGAGTTTATGATTGCAGGCCTCCAAAATTGTAACTATAATCATTGAAGACTATGGGAAAGCACCCAAGGGTCTAACCAAATTATTCACTGCAGGTGGATTGAGGAAGTACTAGTTTCCAGTTTCTAGTATGACCCAAAATGGTCAGGACTGGCCTACAGTCGCAAACATGGTGGCCAAAAACCAACGTCTTGTAGTCTTTACATCCAAGTCTTAGAAAGAATCAGCAGAGGGAAATGCTTTCCGGTGGAAGTATGTTGTTGAAAATTAATGTAAGCTTTATTGCCTTTCAGGATCAGCCTATTTATTGAGTGTCACATTAAAATCTCAAACAAGATGTGTTGATGTTGATGTTTGCAGATGGGGACAGTGGTATGAAAATAGGAACATGTACAAATTGTGTAGAATCTGCTGCATTGAATACAAAAAGTACCTTGTTTTTGTAGATCTTCTTTCCTAATAATCCCAATTTTCCCAAAGCTTGCAAGGAAAATTATGCTTCTTTATCGAGCATCATACCTGTGTGTTATTTGGTTGATAGTAAAAGATGGGATACTTTCCTTGCAGTGGACTTCTACAAGGTTAGTCCCAATACGGCCTAACATCCAAGAAAATAAACTTCTGATTAATTTTATTCATTAGTTTTTGAGGCCTATGTATCAATGCTTACTACAAACTAAACTTTGGGAGAGCATTGCTATTGCTTACAGAGAAGTGATAGTGGAGGTGCATCAGAAGCCGTGGACAAGCTCAATGGACAAATTATCTGTGGATACAGCCAAATAAACTATTTCCAGGTCTCTTTATACACAATTCTTATTTTTCTCATTTGACAGATGTCATAAACAATTGTCAAATATGAAATAAGATCGATTTTAGATGATTTTAAATGCCCTTCAAGCCAAAATGATCCATCGAACCTATCAAAGTGTGTTTACTTGTTTACAAGATTGTTTCTACGAGTGTTTATTTTATGAATGAATTCCCCAAGCTTTGTATGATTGTATTGGTTTAAGATGGCCCTCGAATATCTATTATGATTGCTTTGACACTTCTATATCTTTATTTGGCAGCCAAACAACACATTTGGATCCTACAATCTTCCAGCTAGTTTTCCCTCTGTGGTATCGACCAGAATGACAACGAATTCTGCTGTCGCTTCAATCATCATGAAGTTATTTATCTAACCTTCCTCTACATGTGATTTGGATTGATGAGTTGGCATCCGCCCTCTCTCTTGGGTTAACATTTCCTGCAGTTTTGATGTCATGAATTGTGGGTCATCTCTAGCCTATGATTCTAGCCATGATTCCTTACCAAATTTCATACCCTCGCTCGAAGTGTTTTACATAAGTGTTTACTATCATCCAGGATAAATTTTCCAAATGTCTTCTTGTTAAAATCCTTGGTCGAGAGCCATTGATGTTACTTGGCATCAAACCCATTTAAATTCCTCATCTCCATTAAAATTGTAACTCTTGCTAGGTCAATTTTTGGTTTTATTGAGATATTCTCTATGGAGATTGGTTTGAGGCTTCATGGTTTACTCGTCTACCACCATTGACAATAACTGAAAAAAAAAGCCCACCCAAAATAGGTGCATCTGATCGTTACAAGGCGGTTCATTTGTCCTCCATTGAAATAGAATTTTATATGAGGTAATTTTTTATGGGAACAGATTTGGTGTTCTTTGCAGCAATTAACATGGCATTCTATTAGATGGCAGCTAGCCATAAACATTTCTTTTCAAAGCCTGAAAGCACAGTCAAGAACAACGTATATAGAAAAATCTAGGTATCCAGCTTCCCTAGCTAACTGTAGGAAAAGATTGTTAAACAAACATTAAAGAAATGGGAAGAAAACATATGTTCTTTTCATGCACAAAATCTATTGGCATATAAAATAGTCCTACATCTTAGAACAGAAATTAAGGAATTGACCTTATAATACTGTGCATAAATTTTTTTAGCATCCTGTTTGCAAGGACTGTAGCGAGATGCATTGAAGAAATTTATGTACAGATAGCATGGGTTAAAAAGGAGAGGAGAGGACAACCCTGTTTTGTAGCAGAACTCGATAGGAAAACAAAATGTAGAAACCAAAGTACACAAAAAACTAGTAAATTGCATCTTAAAAAACCCTGATGGAGAGGCACCAGAACAGCAGAGCATGCCACTGATACAACCACTGACAGAGAGCGGAAACAAGAGGTGGTGGATAGGTGGACATCAATCCTGACAAGCTCCTCAACCAGGATGCAACAGGTGAATGAGAAGCAACTGAAGCGCGACAACCATGTCAAGGAGCTTCAACTGCACGTGGTAGCACATTAAGCACGAGAGCGTCGTCAACAACCTCAACTAGGAGACCGTCATTGACATACCTGGCTGGAGGAAGCAGGTGAGTGACAAGCACGTGAAGCTCCAGACTGTCGTTGTAAGAGATCAATTGCAGGGTAGCCACGCCTCTGACATAAATATATTATGTCATCAATACAACTCTAGACATAATTTTTTAGAAGGGCCAGCGGCTTCTAGCTGTGTACATGCCTTTTAGCATAATAATACAATGGCCCCTAACTATCTCCATCTTCGTAGTGTGAAGACTAAAAATTTCCTATCTTAAAACAATCATGGAAGGATTTTTAAGTATCCTTAATTTGATCTTACTTCTATGTTTAACTCTCGTGACATACACAAATTCACAGTGAACTTGTTTGTAATTTTGGCAATCCTTTCAAATCTTAAAGGAATTATATTATATTTATTGCAACTCAAAGTTGAACACAATAGATTTTGTTATGTTAATTGCATAATGGAACTCAGAAAGTGTAAGGAACAATAAATTATAACAGTGAATGGATAGTTTCCAGGTCCTACTATCTAAGCTCGCGGAGGTGATAATGTGGTTGTACAAGTTGAGAACAAGGGCACATATACAGAGGGGGATTAAGTCTTAGGTAAACTAGGTAGTTGCCTAAGGTGCCAACAGTCAGGGGGCACCTGAATCTAAAAATTTCTTTTTTGTCGGTTAATTTTAGAACTTAACCTTAAAATAATTTATCTGAAGAATTAAAATTGATCAACCCATTTATAGATATTATTGTATAGTAACATAAATTTCACAAATACACGTAAAAAACTTTTGTAATATTTTTGCAAGTAAAAGAAAATATCACTTATTTATAAGCACATGATTTTTTTGGTATTGTTATTCATTCTTGATGTAGCTCCAGATTATGTAGGTGTGTAATTTGTTCTAGAAAAAGATTAATGTATTTTTTATAATGTTGCTAGTGTATCTAGTAGAGGTGAGTATAATTAAAGGAAAAAATTATTTAATTTTCTTTTCTTAATTTTTTGGGAAAATTTTATATTGTTTTTTTATGGAGGAATCCGTATTCACAAAACCATGGGAGCTACATAAACATTTTTGTTTCTTTACAAAAAAAATGGTGCTTTATTTCATGTAGAGTTCTTGTCACCTACTTGATATGGCTAATCAGACTTGCAAGAAGCCTTATATAAAATATTATATTTTTTACATTATGAGCATCTCCTATGATTAATTTTTTCCTTCCACAGAATATTTTTCATCATTCCGTGATAATTTACTAATAAATTTTTTTTATTATTTTATTATGACCATGATGTAAATTTAAAAATATAAAAATATAGACAAATTTTATTTATTTACTTTACGGAAAAAAATATTAAATAAATTTTTGAGGAGGGCGCCTACTCAAACTATTACCTAGGGCGCTCCCAACCTTTAATTCGGCCCTGCACATATAATGTCACACTAAACTGACATGGAATAAGGCAACTGAGCTCGTGCTGGTCTGAAAAATACATAATACTTGTAAAAGTAAGCGCGTAAAAATTTGAAAGGGAGTTCAACAGAGGGGGTCCATGTCACTTATATTAAACTGTTGTTATGTTGCCTTTTAAATTAATATGGTTTTCTGAAACAAAGCTTTGTCAACGAACGAAATGGGCTGTCATTGGAAATTACAGAAGAAAAAACTGAAATTTACAGAGTAAATTATGCAGAGGATCGTTTGGATTTCTGATGGTGAGGAGACGAAGATTATATCTACGGAACGACGGTAGCGGGATACATAAGGAGCTTCTTTCCTCCAGTGAATCCATGATTTTGGTCAATGCAGGTGCATGTTTCTTCCCAAACTGCGTGAAAAACGGTAAGTGATATGTCTAGTCGAGAACATCAGAAGAAAAGACCCTGTATACGAAGAACACATTGTACCATATTGGAAACCTCACGTAGCGTTGCCCTCTGCATGCCCCTGCTATAATTTCCCTCGCACATTATTCAGTGTATGCAATTGGGCCTACATTACACAGTTTCCCATCACTCCTAGGAATTATTTCACCCCTTAATGGCATTCTTATCCACCCCTTCAACCTTCAGCAATACAGTCACCATCTATGGAGTGAAATAAAAATCCAAAATATGAAATCAGTTCACATTTCTCATTATCCGTAAACATGAACCAAAAAGAGTAAAAAGGCTTACGTGTACATATTTGTTCCTAACTACAAAATGAAAAGGTGTGTCTCCTACCATGGAACATTTGGCTAGTCAATTGTGGTAGATGGATTTTTTGGTGGCCACTGGTAATCCTTGTTGATAACATGTGATAAATCTACATTTTTAGTTTTCCTCAAGTTATCAACTATTTTCACGAGGTTGAGTTCCTCCAAAAAACTGTAGAATATTTCCAGGAACTCGCAGTGCCTTTGATCTTGGATATGCAAGTCTCCTCCACGCAATCCAAGAATTAGTGCTTTATTGCCAAACACAACAGAGTTTCTGCATAATTATGTATACGATCACACAAATTGACCTCTACCAGTAACAACTTCTTCACCAAATCCACTCGATATTTCCTTACAATCAAGTGAAAATTCATATTGCTCTAGTCATCCTTGAACTATGTCATAGGTGACAATGGACTGAGAGGGGGGGGCGAATCAGTCCCCAATAAAACCTTTACCTTTTATATTTCAAACATCTAACACACATCCTCATGAAACACATTTATCAATGCTTGATCACAATCAAATATACTTCTCCATGAAACATACTCAAAACAAATATCACAAGATATACACAAAACCTTTCTTTATTGATATTCAAATCAGATCACAACAATTGAAGGCAATAAGATACAATCAGGAGATACCAATACATCAACTTTTCCTTTTAAATACACAAGAATGTACTCCTCTTTTGAAAATGACTTCAACTCATTGTCATATCAACTCATTGTCGTATCTTAAAATACTTTAGAGACCTTGTAATGACATCAACAAGCTCTGATATTAACACTCAAGCAAATGACACCAACTTTTCCCTCCTTCATCAACTCGCCATCAAGGAGACTAAACCATCCTTTGCTTTGCTCAAATACACCTAATAAAAATACCACCACCTACTAACATATAATGTATTTCTATGATTTTTGGGCTAGGACTAAGAGGGTTTTACTTTTCAGCAAGGTTTCTTCAAAGAAGATAAAATGATTTTTTTTAAAAAGTTGCAACTTTGTACCCAAAACATCACTTTTATAGGATCTTCTTGATTCAAATTCAAAATAGGGTGGTTTCACTCCTTTAGTTTGACCATACCAACTTTAAAACATCCCATATGAATCACCACAACAGTCACATATGACCCAAGTAAGTCATCCTAGCCAAAAACCACTCGCCATGCACTAACAATCCTTAAAATCCTATCACTAGAATGAGAAAAATGCCCTCATGCCAAAACTATTTTTATTCAAGATCTACAAATCATCACACATGAGTAATATGAAATTTAAACACCATCCATGGTCTCAATTTACTTGAACCAATCAAATTATTTCATTTAATGAACCCACTGGCTCATTACCTTCACAAAACAATTGTTTCCAGAGCCTTGTCTTCACCTTTGGGCCTCAATATCACCCAAGAACACCTCAACTATGTCATGTGATAAATCAATGGAAATCCCAGAATATGTAGAACACTTATTTGTAATTAATACATCATGAAACATCTACATACTCAAACCACAACAACTTTTGACTTCACCAAATCAAGTTGTCCAAAAAGCCGTTTTACAAATGTAATTGGTTTGCATGCTTTCTGACACTTTCAAGATTTCCAAATGGATTAAATTAATTCCAAATTCATCCTAATTCACTTTCCAGGTGATATAAAGTATCACCCAATACATTTCATTCTCTAACCAACTCAATCTTTCAGCAAAAGGAATCATGACCTCAAAAGTAAGAAATCTTATTGCTCACAAAATGACATGGAAACCTCATCAAATAAACTCATCATGAGACAAAACTTATACCATTTTAAATATCTCTGAATTACCTTTCTAGAAAATATTGGATCTCATTCCAACTCCAAGTGGAAGGTTTTTAACCAAGTTGATATCTGTAAATTGTCGAAAACTACCCCAAAACTGCCCTTTGACCAGTAAACACAAATGAAGCATAATTGACTATTTAATTGCATCAAAATTACCTAAAACCATAATGTAACTCAATAAAAACTCACATACTTACCATAATGATCATTTAGTTTGTAACTCCTTTAGACAACCTTCCCAAACTAAACTTATTCAAAAACTAACCTATTTAAGTGGGGTCCACTTATCACCACAACATATACCATGCCTTTATATAAACTTATATGAGTCCTCTACATCATAAAATATCCATCCAAGTAATATCAAGCAATTTTGGTCACTTTGGAGTAATTTCTCTCCTACTAATTTTGAGCTAGGGTTTCAAACACATAAAGAGTTTTTTTACCTTCTTAACATTCGTTCATAAAAACTTGACAATTAAATGAACTCATTATTTTTTTAAAACCTTCTCGACTCAATCTAGAAATATCCTTGAAATACATAAGTTCTTATGTAAATCACACAATTCAGGGTGAGCATCAGAAGATCCAATTCGAGCTGGAAATCTTCTTATTTGTGACCTTGTTTCACCTAAACCGATATAACATGCAAAATGTTCATCATGGAAACCTAATTTTTTTCTAAAATCACCATGAAAAACCCTACATACATATCCAATCATCATCATGTCACAAATATCTATCCATCTCTCCAGCCTATCTCATTTGAATATCTAGCCCTTAGGGTTTTTCACTGAAAAGGCTAGGGTCAGCTGAAACAACTTCTTAAATCATCATCGAAACTCTCCAAAAGGTCATAACATACCTAATATATCATTATATAAACTTACATACATTCATTCATGATCTCATATAGCTCCATAAATCATTCTCATGCATTCTAACAACCATACCTAGTCCATATTAGTACCTAACACTTGGTCACCAACCTGTATTTGAACCCTAAAACTCATGTGAGTTCCTATTAAACTCTGTAAACATTCTCTCCATCATGCCAACATTCTTCTCAAGCTACCAAGAAGCTCATACCTATATGCAACATCACCTAGACTAGCTAGGTCACTTGAATAGGCTTGCAATAACAAGCAATTCTCACTTAATCAACAAATGCAACCAAGAACATACTTAAATATCCATGATCATCATCACTCTGAGAATAATTTGACCCTACTCAATCATCCACTTTGTCATTAATGAGTGTTTTTTCATCAATGAAAACACCTACACCACAACATGCCAACAATCTCCCCCTTTTTCATTGATGAAAAACCACCTAAACTTCTCCCCCTTTTTATATTAATGAAAAAGGCATATATATACCTGCATATTATTCATCTTTCTCAACTTCATAGTTTCATATTTTGGTTAGAAACATTAATAAAATGTCTCATTCTAGCTCAAAAAATTGAAATCTCTCTCAAAAATTGATGTTTTATCCATTTTCAAGCACGGAAAGCACTAGGATTCCCCTCGGAAGAGAATATAAAACACCTAAAAAATGAAAAAAATCATGAAGAAAAAATCAATTTACCTCTTTCTTCAGCAATATTCTACCATCATCCACTTTTTTACCATATGCAAAACTTGACATTTCACATCAAAACTCTATTTTTTCTTTCATACTCCATTAAGAAGCCACTATAGCAGACCTAAAACTGAAGCATACATTTCATTAACATGCCAAAAATGATATACTTGAGACCAAAATTCCTCCTTACCTTCATTCTTGGGCTTACACAATATTTTCAAGGCACAATCATAACTTGACTCAACCATTTCTGCTCTTCATACCATACTAAAGGACTGAAATCCCTCAACTCAAAGTGCCTTCACATACAATTTGATGAACTTTATCAAGGCTCTAAAATCACAATAAACCTATTACATACCTCCTTATGAATCCCCCTGAACTTAAACCATTCAAGAATAGTATAAAACCAAAAAAATAATCTTTTTACCTTGCATTCTTGGCTTGATGGACATTGACCCAAACACTTTGAGTACTGTCCTAAAGCATATCTTTTCAGTACTTTGATAGACATATTGGAATGTGATATAATGTAAATTTGAATCCTTCTACATGCTTGTTCTAGGATATAATAACTAAACACACCTCATATTCCTTGGAACCTCTACAAACACTTCTATAAGAAAACACAAACTCATGTTCCCCCGATCATGATTATCCTTCCTTACATACCCTAAGCATCATCTAGCTCTTCTCACAACACTGTAACAAACACATCAGACCCACTAAAGCTCTGGGACATATCATTTTAGTCTAAGAAATTGAAATAGACCTATTTAATTACATCTTACTATTCATACTCATCTTAATGAACCTTTCCTAACCATGAGAGAGAAGTGACTCCCCCCTGAATTTTTGACCCCTCACATGAATCTGTAACGGGTTATTGTGACACAACCATGTCCAATAATACCACCATTTTTCTTAGAATGCAAGAAAAAAGACACATAGACACTGTAAGACACAAAATACTTTCATTCTCACTTTTCTTATCACTTTTCTTATAGTTCACTTGAATTATCACAATATACACTAATCATTTTACTTCATTTCATAGTTTTCATACAATCAACATGAGGATGAACACATGCTTGCAACTTTCTTCAACCACCATTTTGACTGCCCTTGAGATGAAATTCTCAAAGTTTTGACTACTTGATCACAATTCTGAGAGCATCTCAATACATTATAAATTGAATTTGCAAACATACCATACATGTAGCCATCTATTTCTCTCTGAGCATATTGTATGACAAATTCACTTCATGATCTTGCACAAGTTTCTACCACTAATTCATTCATGACAAAAACCATGCCTACTTGACACCATGGATCATATTGTTCAGACACATATCTACCTTCCCCTTAATCATTAAATTCACAGACATACCTAAAGGTTACAAATATGGTGCAATAAATTCACTTACATTCATCAACAGTTCACCTTGACTTACTTATCCTTCACACCAAGGTCAGCATGGTTCTTATAGCATTTTCATAGTTTTCTAGGTATCTATAACTTCTATGAATCACTTCATATGCATGATCAAAGACTAGATAGACCTTCTTAAGCTCGAGAACCTTCATCACACCTATAGGAGCTTGACACCAAGACATAAGCACATTGTTCCTTCATTTTCACAGTCTTTAAGTAAGTTAGGACCCAACCAACTTATCATACCTGAGAACAACTTCTTTACACAACTTTAATGCCCATATACATCTCCACATAGGCATACACATGATCTCTAGAGCTTAGACCTATCAAGAAGGTTTCAGACCAATCTTTATACCTGTAGAAGCTCATTTCAAACTCCGAGTTCACTATGACATGATTCTCACTATCCTTGGTCAAATTTTGGCAGGTGACAACTTTGTAGATATACATATGATGTCCATTAGAGAGAATTTCCCTTCTAGATCCACTTAAGCAAGTCATCAAGACTTAGTAGAAAACTTTTCATACCTATAGATGATCAAAACAACCCTCTGAGCATGATTTCATTTACAACTTCACACCTTTCATTTACTTTGATATTTCATCTTCATGATATGGACTAAGTATACCACTTTCCCTCCATTAGGATAGTATCAAAAACATTGTGTAGTCATGCACAATCATTGATAAGACTTGGAGGACACCAAGTAGTAACACCTAGACCTATGATTTCTCAAACACATTCTTGAAGCTTCAAGGTTACTAAGATTAAGCCACAACACATTTTGAATTTGTCCATCATCTAAATTCCATTCATAGGTTCCACACACTCCTTTATGCCTTATGAGATTTTGAGAATCATTACAATTTTACCTTTTCATCATCAACATGCACACACACAACCTACTAGCCCTTGAATCAATGAAGATCATACTTAAATTTTGATGAAGTCACTTTCATGAAGAAAAATTACCTGTTACAGATACCCATTTGGCCATAATACCACCTCCATGAACCTTGAATCATGCTCTTGAAGATAAATTACCCAGTTTTTAATCTCCTTCTTTGTCAATTAGGCCTCTATTCCTCCTAACTGCAACTCTTTGAAATGTCAAGGATTGTAGGAAACTTGAACTTTTTCAGGACCTAAATCACTTGAATCTCCAAGTACACCCTATCTAGATGGTTTATACAAAATTTTAGCATTGAAATCCTCTATTTACACCTTCAACCTCACCTTTTATTTCATACATCTCACTATGAATTGTTAAAACCCATTCAAAACTGAGAAGCTTCAAGAGTGCATAATTTTAGATTTCATGGGCACAAACTTGACCAGTAACACTTGTAGAAACAACACACGAAGTCCTTAGCATAATTTTGACATGATTTCATGAACAACGGTTGCATACCTAGATCCACCTTAGTTTGTACTAGACATACTTCATAAGCACTGTCATAGACCAATTTAAGATAGTGGTCTGATCAAGTCATCATTTGATGACTTATACCATCTTCAAACCTTTATTCACCATGCAATAGGACATTTTATATCATGATGAACACATTACAAGAAAAATGGCCTAGAACATTTGAACTTAACACACCCTAGATGACAGTGACACACCAATGAATAAGCATGATATTTTAAGAGACTACTCACACCATGACTTACCTTTAAGACCTCTACAAGCTTCATGGACATCATAGACACTTAAACATACTTGGTTCAAACACTTGGGGCTTATGAAAAACTGATGAAACTCCATTTGACTCAGTATTGACACTATGATATACCACAGACCTTTATTCAAGACAATCATTACTAGTTCACATCCTCAGACTACAAAAAGACACTTCATATGTTTTTCATGACATAATAGACCTCTTATGAGACACCAATATGACTCTCACACACAATATGTAATCTCAGATAGACAATACACCATGATAGTGCAAACAAAAATTTTTGAACATAGTTATACTCCACTTAAAACACAAGGACTATAACCTAGTCTACTACAACTTGATCAACCATATAGAGACACAAGATAATGATTAAGAAATTGACACAACATACCTTGACACCATGGAGGAGAATCACATTGAACTAGATAGATCCCCCTCACTCCAATGCTTCATGTGAACTGTTATCCCTCAAAGAAGCATGGTAGAGGTATATGTCATCATGGAGGATCTAGAAGAGATACCTAAGAAGGTCCCAAGCCTTCTTTTGGCTCCTTGATTGGCTTATTCTTTTCTAATTCTTCATCTAACAAAATAGACTCCTCTTCTTGATCAATCAGAAATTTGAGATCCTCTTGAACAATTTGGTTAGCCTCCTTTTCCTTCTTGCATTCCTCGACTTATGGATTGGATCCGTGAGTCCCTTTCTGACTGTCATGATTATTCATGGTTCTAGATCCTTTCTTCAACATCCCTGCATCACAAAACCTTGCAATGTGCCCTACCTTGTGGCACCTAAAACATTCCATCTATATTATCTTGTACTCAATTGCCTTATGTCCAAAACCATTACAAGGAAAACAATATCCATTGAAATTTGTTACATACCTTCTAGTGTTTGATTGTCCATTCTTGCAATACTTTGTAAGATGTCCATTTGCATGATAGAAGTAACATTCTGCACCATATTTCTGACCTACCTTTTTCTCCTTCTTTCCTTGACATTCTTTTTCATTCTCTCCTTCACAATGATGCCTCTGAACTTTTCCATTGCATTCATCCTTCTTCTCAAACTTAAGACTGCACATACTAGCTCTATGTCCATAAACACCACACTTATAGTAGTTACCATGAAAGAATCCATACCTATATGTATTTGGTTGTCTGATAAAAGATCTTCCATGAGATTAAAGTTTTGAATTTTCTCCCATGCTTGGTTATCTTCTATTATGATATCCTTAAATTGGTTCTTCCTCGGTTCTATCTGATTTGACTGAACCTTCCTTGAAACCTAGACCTGTTCTATCACCATATGCCTTTTGTTTTCCTAAGATGTTATGCAAATTATCTGAACTTTTATGAAAATATGATACCTTGATTGTAATGGTAGTTAAATCTTTCTTCAAATCCTCTTTCTCAACCTCATGTTTGATACATTGTTCCTTCTTGATCTTCAACTCAGCTAGGCCATCCTCAAGTTGAGCCTTTATAACCTTGATGACTTCCTCATGAGATTCACACAATGTCTGCAACTTCTTTTTACAAATTTCTACATCATACCTTCAGTATTTAATATCAATACTCATTGTCTCCAAATATCTCCCTCTAGCTTATTAGGCTTATTCTAAGGGCTTGCTCTGATACCAATTGTTGGAAGTGATAATGGACTGAGAGGGGGGCTGAATCAATCCCCAATAAAACCTTTACCTTTTATATTTCAAACATCAAACACACATCCTCAAGAAACACATATATCAATGATTGATCACAATCAAATATATTTCACCATGAAACATACTGAAATCAAGGATCACAAGATATACAAAAAACCTTTCTTTATTGATATTCAAATCAGATCACAACAATTGATGGCAACAAGATACAATCAAGAGATACCAATACTATTAACTTTGACTTTTGAATACACAAAAATGTACTCCTATTTTGCAAATGACTTAAACTCATTATCATACCTGTAAATACTTTAGATACCTTGTAATGACATCAACAAGCTTTGATTTTAACACTCAAGCACATGACACCAACTTTTCCCTCCTTCATCAACTCACCATCAAAGAGACTACACCATCATTTTCTTCGCTCAAATACACCTCATAAAAATAACACCACCTACTAACCTAGAATTTAGTTCTAGGGGTTTTGGATTATGCCCAAGGGTGGTTTTCTTTGCAACAAGGATTATTCAAATAAGATAAAAGTATTTTCAAAACAAATTGCAACTTGGAACCCAAAACATCACTTTTATATTCTCTTCTTGATTCAAATTCAAAAGAGGTCGGTTTCCCTCCTTTAGCTTGACCATACCAACTTGAAAACATCCCATATGAATTACCACAAAAGTCACATGTGACCCAAGTAGGTCAGCCTAGCCAAAAACCACTCACCATGCACCAAAAATCCTCAAAATCCCATCATTAGAATGAGAAAAATTCCCCCGTGCCAAAAATATTTTTATTCAAGCTCTACAAATCATCACACATGAGTAATATGACATTTAAACATCATCCATGGTCGCAATTTTATTTTTTTGGAAAAGGGTGAACATGAGGGTTTTGAAAGGACCCACATCCTTTTACAAAAATCCCAATTCGCTAGATATAATAGTTAAGCATATAGAGAGAAATCTTGAAGGTAGCCAAAAAACTAGAAGCGAAAAAACTAGAGGGCAACCAACCCAATTACGTAGAGTGGTTTTTTTTCAGTGTGTCAGCTGCATATTTGGCAGCATCAAAAGCATTCCTATTATCCAAATTGTTAGCAAGCTTGATCAAGTCAAGGCAATCTGATTTGATACTTTCCCAGGTCTTGTCAGTGTATAACTTCCATTTCTTGATGATCGAGAAAGCTCTGTTGAGATTTTCCAACACTTTGTCTTCACCTTTGGGCCTCAAGATCACCCAAGAACACCTCAAATATGGCATGTGACCACTCAATGGAAATACCAAAACCTATAGAACACTTATATGCAAGTTAGACATAATGAAACATCCACATACTCAAACCACATCAACTTTTTCCTTCACCAAATCAATCTGCCCTAAAAGTAGTTTTACAAATGCAACTAGTTTGTACCCATTCTGACATTTTCAAGACTTAAAAATGGATTCAATGAATGAAAAATTCATCCATATTCACTTTCAAGGTGATATCCAACATCACCCAATCCATTTCATGCTCTAACCAACTCAATCTTTCAACAAAATTAGTCATGTCTTGAAAATCAAGAAATCTTCTTGCTCACAAACTAACCTGGAAACCTCATCAAATCAACTCATCATGAGAAAAAAATTATACCATTGGAAATATCTCTAAATCAACTTTGTATAACATATTGGATATTCTTCCAACTCCAAGTGGAAGGTCTTCAACCAAGTTGATCTCTGTAAACTGCTTGAAACTGCCCCAAAATTGCCCTTTGATCAGTCAATACAAATGAATCATAGTTGACCATTTAAATGCATCACCATGACCTAAAAACATCATGGAAATCAATAAAAACTCACATGCTTACCGTAATTATCATTTAGTTTGCAACTCCTTTGGACAACCTTATCCTAACCTAAACTTCTTCATAAACTGACATGTTTGAGTGGGGTCCACTCATCACCACAACCTATACCATACCTTTTAGAAAACATGTAGGATTCCTCTACATAATATAAACACTAGTAAGAAATTTTGGCCACTTAGGATCAATTTCTCTCCTATTGCTTTTGAGTTAGGGTTTCAAACACATAAAGAGTTGTTTACCTTCTTAACATTCGTTCATAAAAATTTGAAAATGGAATGACCTCATTAATTTTGTGAAAACTTCTATACTCAATGTAGAAACATCCTTAAAATCCATAAGGTCCCATGCAAACCACACAATTCAGGGTGAGCATCAGAAGATCCAATTCAAGCTGGAAATGTCCTTATTTTTGACCTTGTTTCACCTAAATTGACATAACATGCAAAATACTCATCATGGAAACATAAAAAATTTCCCACAACACTATGACACACCCTATATACATCTCCAATAATCATCGTGTCACAAATATCTCTCCATCTCTCCATCCTATCTCATTTGCATAGCTAGCCCTTAGGGTTTTGCATTGTAAAGGCTAGGGTCAATTGAAAAAACCTCATAACTCATCATGGAAACTCTCAAAAAGGTCCTAACATACCTAGTAAATCATGAATCAACTACCTACATGCATACATGATCTCATATAGCTCCATAACTCAATCTCATACCTTCTAACAATCATACTTGGTCCAAATAAGCACCTGAATCTTGGTAATTCACCTGTATATGCACCCTGAAACTCATGTGAGTGCCTAAACACTATCTAAACATTATCTCCATCATGCCAACATTCTCCTCAAATTATCAAGAATATTATACCTCCATGCAACATCACCTAGGCTAGCTAGGCCACTTGAATAGGCTTGCAAAAACAAGCAATTCTCACTGAATCAACATATACAACCAAGAACATACATGAATCTTCATGTCATCATCACTCTGAGAATCATATGACCCTACTCAATCATCCACTTTGTCATTAATGTGGTTTTGCATCAATGACAACACCTAAACAACAACATGTCAACAAATTATGTCTAACATTTTAGAATATATACATTTTACAAATCAATCAGTTCATGAAGGAGACCATATACTTAGAATAATGGTAAACAGCCAAATCAGAGAAGATAATTAATGACCTGGATTTTCTCCCAACTGCAAAAACTAACTTTCATTTTCTTTTCCTTCACTACACACCAACAATATAATCTTGTGTCAAATTGCAACACGCCATCTGAAAAGTGGAAGCGTACAACAAAAGATTACTACCCTTCCTGCGGTAGGAAAAAAATGTAATCCCCATCAATGGTTTTGATGCGTTCGTATTTCAACTTCATCTACCCTGTAAACTTCACCCTTTAATTTTTTGACTATTGTAAGTTGTGGGAGGGCTCATTCCAATTTAGAAAATACCTTTCGGCATAGCTATAAATCACACGTAAAGTGTGAGATGTTAACGCCAAAGGGGCAGTCTAAGATGAGGTTGATTTTCATGGAGCAAAACATAAACGGAGTAAAAGGGGTGTAGAAGAATGGGATTGGTAGTAGCCATCACTATAAGAGAAAATCCCACCAAGTGCAAATCCCTTCCAATGGTGATGGAACCAACGAAAGACAAGCTTTCTGGACTTTGTTCATTGATCTCCATTTTGATATGGAGTATCAGCCTAAGCTAGGGTTATTTAAAAAACCTAGGGAAGAGATTGTTTGGGAGGAAAATGTTGGAGAAAGTGTGCAAGGTGTTATGGAGGAGACATGAAAAATTGAGAGATACCCACATGGAGGCAATATTGGTGCAGTTAATTTTGGAATAGGATGTACAGAAATCCATCCTAAGAACATGTGGATGGAGGAGATTAATTCAAGGTCGTTAATATGGACTAGGGTATGGACGACATGATGAAATGGAATACTAACATGTTTTTAGAAGGCACTTAGGTTTCTACCTATGTAATGCCTTTGGTGTAAAATCCCCATTTTATGACAGATCCTAGTCTTGTGGTCCAGTGAATTTATTGTCCATTTTGGAGATACCAAAAAACATTTCTCTTTAGATGAATTTTGAGGGAAATTTAGCATTGTTTGGAAATCAAAATCAACTTGTAATACAAATGGATTTTGATGTGTTGATTCTTTCATTTAATTATTTGATTATACGACAATTGTTGATTTCCATATATTATTGTACATTATTAATTGGGTGGTTTTGTCACTATGTATGGAAAGTAAGATAAAGCTGCAGGCTTTTGGGATTTTTTGGTGACTTTATGAACAGAACACATGGACAACCATGATTTTGTGCGTTTTTGGTGAATTTCTGAGTGAGATACATAGACAAACAAGATCAATTAGAGGTCATTGAAATGGCCTACAAGGTGGATGGTCGAGCTTGTTGCTATTTGGTATGAATGTCAGAGCTCACCTAGGTTTCTAGATGAAAAATATTCTTCACTGTAATAATGAAAGAAAAATATACTTTTACATCTATACCTATGTGTGGAGCCATTTCTTCTCTTAAGGGTTAAATTTGATAGCCACCTATGTCTATCACACAATTTTCAAGTGACAGTAATTTTTTAATAATGTGCTTCAAAAATGCAAAACAATATTATGTATATAGTAATTATTCTATATTTATTTAACTAAAAAATATTTTTATAATTTACATATAAATGTTTATAGAAAACAACAGTAAAATTTTAAATATTCATGTCACATGTCATTATTATTACAAATGTTTGCAAGTATATTACGGCTAAAATCATAAAATAAACCTGAACGGTTGCCAAATTTAACCCATGACATCTCTTAATCATGCTTCATTATTTCCCTCAAAGATATTGTCAATATTTTTTAACCTCTCATAGCACATGTAACCAACTTTCTAATGTTATTCAAGTTCAACATTGCAAGGTGAAATTCAATGGTAGAACCTATAGAAAAAAAAATCTCATTGATATGACAAATGGCAAGCCAAGTATCTTGGCTGAATCATAGAAGAAAATAAATGATCACTAAACCACATTTGAGGAATTAGATCCTGATGAAGATGATGATGGTCTTTTTTTGGTGGCAGAACGAATAACATTACCCATTCCAGCTATTTTAAACTTGCATTCCTATGAATGTTCTTTCAAAGGGTAAGCTACTCCACTATTTCATTACTCATATAGGATTTACATTTGCGAGTGGCTCTTTTTTCAAAAATAAGATTATCAACATGTATGTAAAATGTGGAAGTTTGGTTGATGCTTGAACATGGGCAAAATTTCTTTGCGAAACACTTGGACGTCCGCAATCAACTACATGTTTGTCGGTACGACCTTCAAGGTGGATGGTCAAGATTGCTACTCGTCAGTACAAGATACAAGAAATGCCTTCAGCGTAATAAATAATATAAACCATGGATATGGGAGTGGAATCCAAATCTATTTAAAAAATAAAAGAATAGTAATATATTAAATAAGGGTGCGGGCAATAAATATCCACTTTACGAAAAAGCATGCACAAAGAAGATACTTTTTTTTCATCATGACACCAATCATTCAACAAAAAAAGAAAATTTTAACCATCGGTTAACTTGAACCCAACCTGAAGGCTCGAATCTCAATGCAGTGTCTTAGCAGATCAACCAACATTGACGCCTACATACCTGCCTTCTAGCCTTTTGAAAATTGTTTCCACCAGGTAATATTTTCCCCTCTACTTACAAAACCCTACACTAAGATGTCACGAGTATGTCATGAATTTTGGAGCATCAATTTTGAGCTTATATTTTGGCTGCTGTATGGTTCAAGTTTCGATTCTCTCACCCTATCTCTATGAAGCATTTTTTGGCTCGCTTTGGCTTATTTGAACATCTTGGTTTATTTATTTGATGTTGGTTATAGGATGTGGTTTTCGTGTGCTTCAGTGGAGCTTATCAACATATATGGAAAATGCAAAAGTTTGGTGGATGCTCGCACATTGGTGAATTTATGAGCAAAACACGTGGACGTTCGTGTTCAATGAAAAGGTCCTTGATATGCCCTTCAAGGTGGATGGTCAAGATTTTTATTCATTGGTATAGATGTCAAATCCCACCCAGTTTTCTAGCTGTAAGAAACACCCTCAGTGTAATAAATAATATAAACCATGGATATGGGAGTGAAATCCAAATCTATTTTAAAAATAAAAGAATAGTAATAGATTGAAATAGGTTATGGGGAATAAATATCCACTTTACGACCTAGCGTGCACAAAGACAATACTTTTTTATTTCATCACACCACCAATAATTCAGTTAAAAAATAAAATATTTACTGCAGGTTAACTTCAACCCAACCTGAGGGTTCGAATCTCAACACATTGTCTTAGCAGGTTAACTGACATTTACGCCTACCTTCCCGTCTGCCACCCTTTTACCCTTTTGAAAACCATTTCCACCCTATAATTTATCCCCCTCTTATAAAACCCTGTCCTAAGATGTCATGAATTTCGAAGCATCGATTATGAGCATATATTTTGGCTGCTAGGTGGTCTGGGTTTCAATTCTTTTGCCCTCTCTTTGTGAAGCAATTTTTAACTTGCGTTGGATTATTTGAACATCTTATTTTATTTATTTGGTGATGTTTTGAGGATGTGGTGGTCTTGTGCTTCAGTGGACATTTACAAAACTGTAGTTTTGTTGAATGTGTTTTGCTGAGTTATTTTGTAAAAGAGGAGCATAAATATCCATTATTGTTTTTGTATGTGTTTAGAAGTTAGTTTTCCATATGGATTCCAAGTCATTTCATATCAACATGTTTGGAAAATGCGGAAGTTTGATGGATGCTTGCACAGTGGAAATTTTATAGCGAAACACCTGGACGGTCATGATCATCGAGAGGTCGTTGATACCGCCTACAAATTAGATGGTCAAGATTACTGCTTTATAATAACGATGTGAGATCCCCCCTCGTCTTTCCCATTGTAAGAAATGTCTTCGGCATAAATATATATGTTTCTTACACTACTAAATTGTGGCAATGCATCACCCTGTAAAATTTTTCCCCTCTGCTTACAAAACCCTATGCTAAGATCTTGCGAGTATGTCATGAATTTCGGATCATCGATTATGAGCTTATATTTTGGCTGTCGAGTGGTCTGATTTTCGATTCTCTCTCCCTCTCTTTGTGAAGATGTTTTTGTCTCACTTCAACTTATTTAGACATCTTATTTTATTTATTTGGTGTTGGTTTGAGGATGTGGTGGTCTTGTGCTTCAGTGGATAGTTACAGAACTACGGTTTTGCTAAATGTGTTTGGCAGAGTTATTTTGTAAAAGAGGGGGAGCATAAATATCCATTATTATTTTTGTATGTGTTTAGAAGTTGGTTTTTCCATATGGATACTAATTCATTTCATATCAACATGTTTGGAAAATATGGAAGTTTCATGGAAGATTGCACATTGGTGAATTTCTAGCGAAACACTTGGATGATTGTGGTCAACTAGAGATTGTTGATACGGGGATGGTCATGATTACTGCTCTCCGGTACATACGTAAGAGCCCCCCTCACCTTTCCCATTGTAATAAACGTCTTCGGTGTAAATATATATGTTTCTTACACTACTAAATTGTGGTAATGCAAGAAAAACATGTGGATGGCCGTGATCAACTAGAGGTCGTCAACATGTCTTGCAAAGTGGATGGTCAAGATTACTTATCTCTAGTACAGACGTGAGAGCCCCCCTCGCCTTTCCCATTGTAGGAAACATCTTCGATGTAAATATATATGTTAGGAAACATCTTCGGTGTAAATATATATGTTTCTTACACTACTAAATTGTGGTAATGCGTTCCAGGTAACATTTCGATAATGGAATGAAGTTGGCACGGCAATTCCTATGCATTATCTATTAGATGTACAATGGTCGGCCCATTTTTCAAACTGTAGATTTAACATTTAAAAAATATATAAATGTTGTTGTTTACCTACTTTTTTAAATTTCCTTTGTACTTCTTTTCATATTTCACACTGCATTTTAGGTTACGTACCACAAAATTATTGTAAACAACAATTTTTTTAGGAGATTAATGTTTTCCAAAATTATGGAGCAAAAAATTGATATAAAATAAATTTGTTTTGCTAATATAATGCTAAGATATAAAAGTGCATACCTTTTACTGCGATTGAATATGAATAAAAAATGAAATGGTATCCGGGAAATTTTAATAGAATTTGTGAAATGCAAATGCATGGGAAAACCTTCTTTTTCTTCTACAGTTTATTTGGCTAGTTCAAAATAATATTCCTATAGATTATGCGACTATCCTTCTTCGATGGATGTGCATCCCTTTTGGGCCTACGATTCTGGTTTTATTCCGGCTTGGTATGCATGGCAGCACTGTGCATACCACTTCCTGTAGGGAAGAATCCTGGAGGGGTTCCTGAGTAAGAAAGGCCCACGTACTATGATTTTCTTTGGAAAACGAGATATTTTCAAACCCATTCGCAGGTCGGAATGCTCTAGGAAAAATGTACTGCAGGATTCAATTTTTTCTTGCATAAAATCAAGATTTGCTTCTGGGGATTGTTCCTCTGAGTCTTAGTTACACACCATCCTAAGCTACACAAAGGCCTGCTCTATATACTTGTGTGATAATTCCGGGGACCTGAAACCTACCATTATGGAGCTCTTGCAATTACGCATCGATAATTTCCCATCTGCTAATATAAAACAAGATGACATGATAATGCTTCTGTATTTGTCAGACACGACGTGGAAGAGCAAAGCACACGCCGGTACTCACAAAAACAATATAAAAATCAAAATGACAGTGACAATATATTTCTCTCACCTGTACGTAATGATTTCTCACCATCAAGATAGTCGTCGATGCAGATTTTATGAACCATTAGATGTTGTCACAGAGGTCGAGGTTATTCTCATTGTTCGAAACACCTTCGGCGTAACTAGAAATTGTAACAACAGGTGTAATGATCACGAAACGGGGTGCAAAATGGTGTAACAGAACAATCTAGAGAAAGGTGAGAGGCAGAAGGATGAGAAGACAGAGAAAACCTATATGTAAGTACATTCACCATTGAAGAATATAATAAGTAGAAGCCAAGTGTGGCAAAGCAATATGATTAAGTTCCCACATACTAAAAGTCGACTCAAAAAAACATGTGTGCAAGGTAATTGTTGAAATCACAAGTGGTACAGTTTATGTTAGAGATAGAAATGGTGTGGCTTATGAAGAGTCGTGCACAGATACACATATTTATAGATGTCTTTGTTATTAACCATGTAAATTTGTATGTACATAAGCATTGACAGGTTAAGATGGATCCTCACTTGTGTTATTTAATATTGAGGATTTGATTATACTAAAATGTAATATCCTAGCCTAATATAATGAAGGAAATAAATCAAGCAAACTAAGCAATAAAAATTTGAAATCCTAATGTGCAAAGAGGGTTAGAAGAGCCTTAGTTGATTCAAAGATGTCGCAAGAGAGTGTCACAGTGAAGATTGGTTGAACAGGAATGGGAGACCATTGCATAGGATCTTGAGAAAATGTAGATCCAATTAATTTGGTTGGACTGGGGCACCTAGAAAAGGGATTGGGGCACCTGGGGTGCCTTGGTCTGCAATCTAGGTGCTCTGGTCTGTGCAGGAAGTTCGGAAGCCAATTTCACAGAGTCACCAGATGATGTGAAGCCTTCGCTGCTTGTCACGTGTATGTCACACTTAAGTTGTTGACGTCACTGTAAACCTAGAATGAAAGAATCACCTACAAAACCTCAAACAAAACATCAAAACCCTAAAAAAGAAAAATGCATATGAAGGGGTGAGATTGTCCTCAGCTACCAAATTGATGGACTTATCACTGAGCATTGCACTACATCTCAGACACAATGTAGTTCTAGGTGTGTGTGGAATTGTGCCCTAGGTTGCTCTTGTGCCAGTCACACTTTGTGAGTAGTGAGTAAGTAACTAGATGTAGAATGTAAATAATGTGTGCATGGAAACAATAGACTCCCCTCCTATGAAGTTTGATGTAGATGAACGGGCCTTGTGTCCCTTATGATGGAGCTAGATGGATGTGAATGAAGCTATAGATTCCTTTGATGGATCTACAACCTTAGGTTGTGATAGCTAGTGTTTAGTGTTTGGTCTGTTATTATGATCACATAACTTTATATTTATATGATTCCCTCGCTTGAATTTCATAATTAACCCCAAAAAATATGACTACCCAAAAGATAAAATGCTCAAATGGCTAGAAAGGACCCAAAAAGTGAGAGTAAATTGTAAAGGGGACAAAGGCACCCAAAGAGGACGAGGGCGCATGGCGTTGGCATCCTAGTTGGGTGCTCCAGTCCAGAAAAGGTGAAACCGAAGTATGAAAAGATAGACTGGGCCAATAAAGGTGCAAGACTGAAAGTAGCAATAGAAATCAACGAAAGATGGCCAAAGACATGGGTTAATTAGTACTCTTCTTGCTTAGGAACCATATGAATAGTAGTATGCAATCGAGACTAGATAAGAACTCAAAGTGTGCATGATTTTGTGTCTACATTTGCCCCCACTTTATGTTGGTGAACGGAAAGCTCGGTAACATAAAGTAGATAGAGATGTGTACCTGATATCCATGTAGATTGATGTAGAAAATGTGCCGAGGGACTAAACAAAGCGTGGAGTGATAAAAATATGGAGCGTGGAGACTAAAGATGCAAAAAGTGTAAAAAGGTGATGAGAATGAACCTAGGGTGAAAGCACGTGTGTGAATGCCAATGTGTGTGATGTACATGTTGTTAGTATCGATGTGTGTGTTGTTGTTGTTTGTTGACTGCTTGCTTCCCATATGGAAAAACCTGCAAAAGAGAAGACAATCAAGTAGTCAAATATGCATGTATATGTATAAAAATGTGTGTAAAGACGCATGTAAAAAAGTGTGTAATGGAAGTATGAAAATGAAAAAGGAACATGTGCACCTGATCCATGATGAGAAAAAGGGTGTAGAAAGGATCGTGTCGATGAAGTGCGAGTTTTTTGGGTGATCTCACACCACTAGCCGAAGAAGTGTAGGGAGGAAAGTTTGATTTATCCTCCAACCTGTAAGTGCTTCCTGAAACTGTAGAGATCTCTGTACTTGTCTAGTTTTTTGGGCGATCTGATGCCACAATAGAAGTAGTGTAGAGAGGAAGGTCTGGTGTTATCCTCTAACCTTTAACTGCTCCCCAGAATAAAACACCACTGCAGATGATGTGTACCAATGCATGTGCTAAGGACAACTTGCCCTGTAAAAGTCACTGTGTAGAGTTTTGTAGACTATGTTGAACCCTATTGTTGTGTGATATGCCCCCTGGTCTCAGGTAATCTAGGTAAGGTCGTTGTGTCATGGACCCAAGTTATATATTGAGCCCTGAAATTTGAAAATTGTACTATACCAATATTGTGTTGTGTTATGTATACTCTGTATGGGGTGACTGATTCACCCAAATGATGCCCCCCTCTTTGGGGGCACATACAACATCGTTGTAGGAGGATGTGGCCCAAAAGAGGACCAACCATTGAAATTGTGCCTTGCATGGGAAAGGGATGTTCTTGGTAAAAACCAAGGCACATGCAAACAAGTGGTTGGGAGACAAGTGTTAGTACAAGCAAAGACAAACATGCATGTATAAGATGAAGTGTAAGCTAGAAAAACAATGTGTAAGCTAAAACATGCAAGAAGATAATGTAGACCACAAAAATTGGGTTGTAAACATGGGACACCACTCACGATGTTGCAAGACAATCAAGGCCATAATGGCCACAAACAAACAAGTGTGCACACAAGACAAAGGGAAAATCCCGCAAACAAAGGCATACAATGACAAGCAAGAACAAATAATGTAACAAACAACCATGGTAGCAAGTAATCTTGCAAAACAAATGTTGCACATGAAGCACCCATTAGCATGTTAGAAAGATAAAAAGTATGTCAAAAGCATGTATAATTGATAAAGTAGTGTGCTATGAAACAATAACACCTGTAGTGTATGAAAGTGGATGCCCCCAAGAGCCATTGTGGGACTGGTACTAGGTATTGCGCCAAGCATCCATGCTGCGTGTAATGGATATGTAGAGCCTGTGATCACAACTAGAAGGCAAGTGAATGTGCATGTGTGTATGATAAAGATAATGACATACAAGATATCTATCTAGCATGTGTAATAAAGTGAACATGTACAAGTAAATGTAAGAAAGAGTATTGTAACCAAGATATGCAATATGTTATGTATGGATGGGTGGAATGGAATGCAAAGTGAATGATAGGATCCGTGTGCCCCCTGAGTGAATGGAATTGTATGCAGTGAGGTTCATTTGTTTATGCCCCCTCAACAGTCAAGAATGAACTATAAATGAGAGTGTGTCATCGGGAAATGGTCGAGCTATGTGTTATGTGTAGCGTGATGTGATGAATGTGTGGTGATGATACGCAACATGGAGATGAGGTGTGAGAACATGTGATGATTTAGCCTAAAGCGTATATCACAACAAGATAATAGGAGAAGTGAGGATTATCCTAAAGCACATATCACTAAAGGATGTTAGAAGAAGTGATGATTTAGCCTAAAGTGTATATCACTACAAGATGCTAGAGGAAGTGATGATGTAGCCTACGACGTATATCACTAACCTAGGAATGTCACATGAGAAAAGGATTGAATGGTTGAGTGTGTGAAAGTGATGTGGTCCATTTGTGATGTATACCCTCAACAGTCCAGTATGGACCGTGAGACTAGAGTGTGTCATCGGGTAGTGAGCGTAGCGTGTAAAAGTAGATGTGTAAAAATGCGTAATATGTGTAGTAGATGTGGTATATGATGATGAAAGATTTTCATGTGATGTATGACACATAATGTGTATGTGTGTAAAATGTAGGATGTATAATATATAATGCAAGATGTGTGATAGTGTTGAGATGTAGATGCATAGTAAATGTAAGACATAAGATGTCATCGGGTAATGATGTAGGATGTATGATGATGATAAACATGTAAGTAGAAAAGAGTGATGTGTAAGAGGTGATGAATGATTGATTGTGCAGTGGGTGAGGTTCATGTGTATAGAATGCCCTCAACAGTCAAATGTGAATGGAAGCACAAGAGTGTGTCATCAGGGGGATAAGGTAACAAGATTCACCTACCAAAGACCCAGTTTGCATGAAGCCGGTGGAAGCATGTGCAACAAAAGCAACAGCAGGACCATGCAATGGTGGAAGAAATGTGTCTTGACCATTAGTAGAAGGAGCAATTGCTTTGACAAAATGAATTGGAAATGAAAGTGGAGTGGGATGGGGAGAAATCTTGAATGGTGGTAGCTTTGGTGGTATTGATGATGCTGCAGAAGACTTGATAGGAGAATAAGGTTGATTGATTTTGAGAAGTGGTCACGTATTTTGACTTGGTAATGTTGTAGATGTCTTGAGAGGAGGAGGTGCTATATTGATTTTGAGAGGTGGTTTCTTAGGAGGTGCTTGAATTTGGCTATAGAACGACCACTAGAAGTGATGGTGTGATGCTCATTAGACATAGACGAATCAGATTTAGGAACCCATTGAGATGCAACAAGTGTAGATGGGAATGTAACCAAATGTTGTGCAATGAATGAGATAAATCCTTGATGCTCAAGATGTTTGATTCTTTGTTGTAAAGCATAACAATCATTGTCATTATGTCCATTGATTCGATGATAATTACAATATGGACGACCTTGATATTTTGCTAGCTGATAAGGAGGATAACCTAATGAGTAGATGGTAAAGTGATCAATTGATGACTAAGGAGCTCAGTAAGAATGTCATGTTGCTTAGTATTGCGATCAAAGGTGAGAGGCTCTGGTAATGGTATGACTTGAGGCTCACTGATATGAGCACATGTAGAAGACATAGAATGAAGATGAGATGTAGAAGGAGAACAAACATGAGCCTGAGAAGCATCCTTAAGATGTTGGATTTCAGATTTGAGAGATGTAATCGTGGATTCCATAGCCTTAAATTTTTCTTGAAATAAAGAATGTAAAGCTTGAATTGAGTCCAACATGGATTGATTAGATGGAGGATCACGAAGACTAGGGTCATCAGATAAATGATCAAAGATAGGACTTACTTCATGTGGCAACGTATCTTTAGGAAGATACATGGTGTCTAGGGATTTTTAAGAATAACTTGGCAATTAGGATGCATTTGAATTAAATCAGACAAATAAATTTGAGCAATTTTAGGAGCCATGATAAAAAGATGATATGCCAAAGAAGGATCCGAAAGACTGATCACGAGTGGGGTTCACCAAAATGATTATGCTAAAATGTAATATCCTAGCCTAATCTAATGCAAGTTTGTAGTAAATAAATGAATAATAAAATACTAAAATAATACCCAAGAAAACTAAGCAATGAAAATATGAAACCCTAATGTGCAAAGAGGGTTGGAAGAGCCTTAGTTGATTGAAAGATGTTCACGGAGACTGTGTCATAGTGGAGACAGACTAAACAATGAATGGGAGACCATTGTCACACAAGAGCCTGAGAAAATGTAGATCCGAGTGATTTGGCTGGACTAGGGTGCCTGAAAAAGGGATTGGGGCACCTGGGGCACCCTGGTTTGCAATTTGGGTTCCCTGGTCTGTGCAGGGAAGTCCGGAAGATAATTTCACAGAGTCGTCAGATGGTGTGAAGCCTTCGCTGCTTATCGCGTGTATATCACACTTAGATCACTGATGTTACATTAAACCTACAATAAAGGAATCATATGCAAAACCCCAAACAAAGCATCAAAACCCTAAAAAATAAAGATGCATATGAAGGGGTCAGACTGTCCTCAATTGCCAAATTGATGGACTTATCACCGAGTGTTGTAATACATCTCAGACCCAATCTAGTTATGTGTGTGTGTGTGCGTAGAATTGTGCCCATAGGTTGCCCTAGGTTACTCTTGTGTCAGTCACACTTTGTGAGTAGCGAGCAAATAACTAGATGTAGAATGTAAATAATGTGTGCATGGAAACAATAGACTCCCCTCCTATGAAGTGTGATGCAGATGAACCAACCTTGTGTCCCTTGTGATGGAGCTAGATGGATGCAAATGGAGCTATAGATGCCTTTGATGGATGCAACCTTAGGTGGTGATAAATAGTGTTTAGTGCTTGGCCCACTTATTATGATCACATAACTTTATATTTATATGATTCCCTCACTTGAATTTCTTAATAAACCATGAAAAGGTCGACTACCAAAAAGATAAGATGCTCAAATAGATAGAAAGGACCCAAAAAGTGAGAGTAAAGTGTAAAGAGGACAAGGGCACCTAGAGGGGACGAGGGCACCTGACGTTGGCATCTTGGTTGGGCGTTCTAGTCAAAAAAGGTAAAACTAAAGTATGAAAAGATAGATTGGGCCAATAAATGTGCAAGACCGAAAGTAACAATAGAAAAGAACGAAAGATGGTCAAATACATGGGTTAATCAGTACTCTTTTTACTTAGGAACCATTTGAATAGTAATATGCAATCGAGACTAGATAATTACTTAATGTGCATGATTTTGTGTCTGTAGGATCAAATATAGGCCTAAAAACAAGATGTAGATACCAAAGGTGTTGAAGGAGCGCAATTTTTGCAATTTTAGAGGATAGTAGTCCTAACCTAGGATATCTATAACTTTCCAAGGCTTGCAACTAAGATAAAGAAATGTATACTACTAAGATCCATAATAAAGGTAGGTCCAAAAATGGATAAATCCAAGGGGCATAATATAATAAGACAAAGAAATAGACTAAAGTAATCATACAAATCTACCATAATCTATAACAATGAATGATCAACCATCCACGCAATAATAAACATGAAACAAAGGACAAGAAGGGTTAGAGATACTTTCTTGCAATGTGGCCATTGATACATTAATCCTCCCTAGAGACAAAAACATTGAGGGAAAATTGTTATTGGTGGAGAAGGGAAAGCCCAAGAAGAATACCTTCAGTACTAGCTCAGTATGGTGACCCAAATGCACAAAGGGAAGCTCCAAAACCTCAAGTCTGACAACTAGATGTGAATATGTGTGCAAATGTTTGATGTACAAGTAAAGTGAATCCCTTTGAGTAATGATTGATTGATACTAAAATGATAAGAGGATACCAATACATATATACCATATGCAATAGCCCATGGTTGATCCCCTCAAAATAAGGCTGACATGATTGGCCATGGTCAATTGTGTCAGCCTTGGGGGAAACCCCAAGGTCTGAAATAATGGAGAGTGGAAGACAAGGAAATAATAGAGGCTTGATGAAATTTTAGGATAGTCAAATATGACGGGAAGACTAGGAATGAGCGTAAACTAGTGAACATAATAATGGAAACATGTGAACGAGAGAGGAAATAAAATTAGGATATGGTAACTATGGTAAAAAGGATAACATAATGATATATGTCAAATATTGTGGTCCAACCCATGTGACCAAGATCTCGATAGGCCCCTTGAGGCACCCTCTTAGAAGGATAATACATTAACAACCCCTATAAAAGAGAAAAGGTTAGCAAGCATAAAAATGAGGTGTACACATATGCCCCAACTGAAGATCATCACGTATCAAAAATAGTGAACATGAGAGTATAGGTATCCATGAGTGACATAACTCTATCCCCTTCCTAGCACCAAAAATGATGATGCTGAGAAGGAAACAAGAGCGTGTAACCTAGACAAATCTTCATGCAAACAAATAGGGATCTACCTCTCTTGAAAGGATGGTGTATGTGTGAGGAATTTTATTGCACAATGGAGTGCACATGTGGGAATCTCCCCAAAGTTAACTCTAATCACTGAGTATTGGTGGCTATATGATTTTTTTGGGAACAACTCAAGGTTGTTGGCGGTGTTATGATTTTTCAAGGGCATTCATTGGTTCATGCCTAATCAAATCAAATTATGGCTTAGGAATCAATCATATGGGATCAACTTTAATGGTGTTCCAAGAAAAAAATAACTAATTATCATTCATTCATAGCCTAATCGATGTGTGAAATCCATTATCATGAATATTCAGCTATGAGTGTCACTTGTAACATACAAAATGAAATTTCACACATGGATTACAAGTTTTAAGTCCTACTTTAATCAACTTCTAATGGAGTTATTAAAAAGTGCAAAAGAGTAGTAGGATAGGGAGAAAAGATAAATAAGTAGTAAATCTGTAGGAAAAGCTTGAACACATTTGAAAACCAAGATCTTTTAAAACCATTCTTTGATCCAAAACTTAGGGGTTTTGGGATTAAAGGACATAATAACAATTGTGTCAGATGTTGAAATTTCCCCTTGTGGGATACCACTTAAAAATGCACAAAATATTGAAAACATTGCAGCCAAATAAAATACTAAGTTTTACAGATTTTAACAATTAGGGCAGTAAACTAAAGAAAATTAATAGCTGTTGGTGTGTGTATTTTCCACATCATTAGGTGAGTCATCTCACTTAGGTGAGATCGTAGGTCCATGTGTCATTTAGGGGTCATTATGAGATTCCCTTACATGTTAGTGCGTCAGCGCGTCAATGCGTCAACGCGTCAGTACGTCAACACGTCAGTGCGTCGTATGCGTCATTGGGAGTTACACTTCTATTCTGGGAATGTAACTCCCCCTCTCTACTCAAGTTATCATGATTGCATCACTGGGGGTTACTCAGCACCTCCTATATGTACACCCCATTTGATCTATGAGATAGAGGAGAGTTTTATGGCTTAACCAGGTTCTGCCCGTGTTGTCAAATATTTTCATGCACATTCGGTTGATGCTTGCTCCTCCCGAGATCTCTTCACGATGGCGTTCGCACATCCGTTGATGTGCACGTCGTCCCTCGTGATCCTTGCTTGCTTGTTTTCAAACCCTCTTTCATGGTATCAAAGTGGATCTTGTGGATCCGTGCACTCATCGGCATGTATATGTGCATGTTTTTTTAGCTTCCGACATGATATTTCAGATTCTCGTTGCATGTGTCGTAATGGTTATTCCGACCATGCTCTTCTTGCATTGATTTCGGGCATTTATACCTCTATTCATGTTCGTGGGTTCCGGTTTCTTGCTCGGGTGTTCGAGGTTGTTGTTCGAGTTTCAGGTGTTTTCAGAGTTTCGTGTCTTCTCGGGCTCATCAGTTCCTTGCTTGCATATGCTCGTATTTGCATAGCTGATATTTCGGGTGTTCTGGCTTTGCGTGAGAGTTTTTTTGGGTATATTATAGTTTGAGGTTGCATTTTAGAGGTTGCAGATCCGTCTCTAGCTCATTCATCAAGCATCGAGGTTACAGATCCTTCTAACTCGTCTCACCTCAACTCTGTGTGCCCCCTCGACCTCTGCGTTGCTCGTGTTGCACGTCATTGATATGGCGTTGGCTTCTTATCTGGGCTTGCTCTTTATCTATTGGCTTGTTTGGGTTTTGAACCTAGTTCTGGCTCTTGTGGGTTTCTCTTCGCTTCGTGAATTTCCTTGGCGGTGTCGCTGCTCGTTGCTACCTGTTGCAGACTGCTTCTTCCACCTGCATTTGTTTTTCGAAGCCCCTTATTGTTGTTCGGGTTATTCGCTGGTTTCGTCCAGCAGCTCGTTCACCTCCAACAGCACGTGTTATTCGTTGGTTTCTTGGATGTTACCCAACATCCACCGCTCCAGCTCGGTCGTTTCAACTTCCAACGGATTACACCTACCTCAGGCGTTTTCACCTTCAACCTGCATTTCTCTTTGCATTGGAAAACATTTCATGTCTTCTACTTGGCATTCCCCATGCCTCTGCATTTGCTCCTATGCCACAGGCCGTTACAAGGAATGCATGTATACACGTTTTTTAATGTATCGCCTGCATTTGAAACATGCTTGGGCCATTTTTCTTGGTCTGGTCTGGCCTGTGCACCCGTCGTTTCTTTATAGCCACCTCCTCTGCCAGAAGCTAGAGCCGTTACAACTTGCAGCACTACTTGTGGCCATTTGTTTTGGCATTTTTGGTGGTTTTGGCTTTTTTTGGCGATTTTCCCTCCAACTGCCCTCCAATCTGACAGCCATCTCCATCAACGTGGGCCCCCACACACTCCTTCCCACCTTCTTTTTCTAATGTTTTAGGGTGTTAAAAAAAAATAAAACATTTCATTCATGGCATTGTAATAAATTTTGTGCTATTTTTTTGCTTGTATTATGTCCTTCATTCGCGTGTCAAAGACGGAGGGCGAGGTCTGGGGTTGGCAGGAGGCTAATCCCCCCTCGCAGTCAAAACAATCTATGCCTAAAATTTGATGTCATTTCCAACGAGTAGTCACATGATACCCTTTGCACCCATCTCGTGTACTTTTTTAATGTGTTTACAGTATCTAGTGCATTTTTCCATCAGTTGCGGGAATCATTTTAATGCGATAACTTTTGACTCACTGCTCGTTTCTGAGCACTTCCTTGGTCAAAGTTGCATGATTTTTTTGCACACTACATGATGGCATTACCAATTTTGTAAACGCACTACTTTTATAAAGTGCCACATTCTAGGGGGGTTACTTGTACTCTTGGGCCTACACACGTAGACGCATTATCGGCCGAGTCTAATGTCTTGCTTTTGTGCATATTACATTTTTCATCATGGAGAGTGTTCTTTCTAGACATGAGTGTTATAGTATCACCATACAACCTCCGCCACTTCTCACCGGGAGAGAGACCTATTCAGCTTGGCGTGCTTCCATGGAATGTTACTTCGCCCACGAGGGTACTTTTACCCTTCTTGCTTGGGCCAGTTCCTGCACCCACTGATCATACGTCATCTAGAGGATTTCCTTGACACTTGTGCCCATGTCTTTGGTCACATGATGATACATGTCTCTCGTTCTCTCTGGTTTCACGTGGCAGACTCAGATCCACCTCACCGTGTCTGGGAGCATTCTTTAGTCCTTGTATGGAGACCCTTCACATACTGCCACCATTGTTACTGCTGTTGATTCAGTTGTCTCCTCCATTTCTTCATGTGATGACAGTTCCACTGACACAGGATCGCTTGGTTCTACTTTTGATGACGAGGATTGTGCACCCTGTTCTGATGTCGAGAGTACTACAGAGGACTCTTCTCCTCTTTCTCTCACTATTCCAGACATTGTTGTCACCCCCCACATCTCATCAGATATCGAGCAGTCTTCTACTTAGTCTCATAGCATCATTACACCAGCCTCCTTTCCACTTCCAGTGTGCGAGGCCCATTCCACTCCTCTACCTTCATTGGATGACTCATACCTATCATACATCGATCTTCTTTTTGTTGAGCCCCCTCATTGGGACAAGTATTTGCCTGACCTTCGTCGTCTTTTCGCAGAGTCTACTTGTGATGCACTACAAGTCCCTCATCCATCTACAGGTGTTTCCATGAGGAGTTCATCATCTCTGTTGTTGGGAGTGCCCCTTCCGAGGAATCATGTCACTTCCACATTTCTAGAGACCTTCATTGATCCACCCTCGGCTCTGGATCCCTTTTCTATTGTGGAGGATATTTTGTTCCCTTCACATCACTTGGACATCCTTTCTTTGGGTGTTCCTCTTCACTCTGATATTTCTACGCACGTGGCATTACCTTCGGTTCCTTGGCACTCACTTGCTAGACCTATGTCACACTTTTGTGGACCAGACTCAGAGTTCTTCGTGCTACTACCTTCAGTTTCCTTTACGGAGTGGGCGGACTTTCAGCACGTCATTTCTGTCCTTCCTAAGGGCAGGCACACAGTTCGTTGCGGGTGGATCTTCTTCAGTCTAGAGGAAAAGGATCTCATCTCGACAAATATCTTCTGAATAAATCTATCCAAGATATGCCGAGAGATTCAGATCTGTCCAAAGCATCTTCTGCATTCCTCTTAGATCTCCCTCTTCAAATACTCACATTGATTAATAACTCCATAAGATTCGCCTCTTTGTACCAATGGGTTCCAATTTTCTGGCTTGACTAAATAGCATCCATCTAGCTTTGGCACTATGCTAAGCTCGAGAGAAAAATCTTTCCAAGAAAAGAAATGTTGTTCCCACTGGGTATGGCCAAGACTACTTGGGACGTTTCTGTACATTACCTCCTCAAAGCTTATGTGCTGGGACCCACTTCTAAAGTTTCTGACAATTAACTCATCATAAGTTACGATGAAGGTTGAAATGTTCCATGTGAAAGTCAGATTGACATCAAATTTAGAGTCATCTCACTTAAAAGTGAGATCGTAACTCCAGTGTCATTAGGGGTCATTATGAGATTCCCATTGCCATTGTGTCTTAACTCATATGGCCAAGATCATATGAAAAAAATTGGGAGTTACACTTCTATTCAAGGAATGTAACAAAAAAACTCTCTAGTCGAGCTGGTAAGATGAAAGCAAATTTAAGGTTGACTCAACACCTTCTATGTGTACAGTCAAATTTGATCTATGAGATAGAGGACATCTTACTGGCTTACACTCCACCTCGCTGCCATGTTGTAGAAAGCCCTTGTGCAACGCAAATGAGTTGATCTCGCTCCTGTGGGATACCACTAAAAAAATGTCGTTCAAAATATTGAAATTTTTCAAATCTACTGATTTTTGCAGATTTTTACAGTTAGGGCAGCGAACTAAAAAAAATTAATAACTCCCAAAATATCCACCCGAATTACTTGAAAATTTAAAGAGAGCTTGCTAGTATTATAAAGAACATAAGAAAACTATTTTTGGAATTTTTCAGATAATAAAATGCTGCCAGAAAATTACAGCGTGCCCTAGACAGCTGGAAAATTTCTAAAATTCAGTAACTCTCCAAATACAAGTGCAAAAATTATGAGAACTTTGGAAATAACATTTACAAATATAGGAGATGATATTTCAACCTTCAGATCTGAAAAATGTACCAACTGGAAACCCCTTAAATAAAGGTCGTAATATTCCAAACAAGTCACCTGGCTTGGAAAAGGGTTGGAAATTGATGAAAATGCCTTCAAAGTGATGTTAAGCCCTGCCCAAATGGCTGCCGTAAATCTGATCTGAAAACCCTCTGATTATCTTCCCCAAATGCCCTCAAAACCCTTCCTCTGAAGCCTCTGAAGATATCTCTATAAAACAGCCCTAAAAACAGCTCCAAAATGACAAGCTAGGGTAGATCTCTCACTACCGAAGAATGCCCTGCTAGCTAGGGATGGATCTCTCACCACCGAAGCTAGGGTTCCTGTGGGATTTCACTCCACAAGCTGTAGATTTACAAACCGCAGTTGCACATGAAGGAAAATAATTATGTATGCAAAAGTCCTTTTTCCTTTCTCCCCCAGCTCCTTATATAACTTCTCCAAGGAAAAAGAGCCGCAATAAACCCTAGTTGGAATTTTCCCTTGGAAGGGCCAATAAAATAAAAGTAACTTCAGTTAATTTTCCCTTTTTAAGTCGCTATGGTCCAAAAGTGACCCCCAAATGCAAAATTAGAATATTAGTACCATGTGGCCCCTTCCTAACGACAAAACGTAACATCTAGTCCTTCCAACACACCTTTTTGCATATGTCAATGAAGAATTATAACAAAATGGACTAGATATTCATACCCAATAGCTCCCAGTGTCCACAGCCCCTTGGGTATGACCAAGGCTTGGACTCGAATTGGCCCTTAGGCCTTTTGCATAGGAAAGGGGACATTACAGTCCTCCCTTCCTAAATTTTTCTTGTCCTCAAGCAAATGCAAATTAGGATGCTGCAAAATCTGCTCTCCCTCCCAAGTAGCATCCTCAAGTGGCAATCCCTTCTATCGCACCAAATACTCGGTGATCACTTTTCTCCTAAGCCCCCTTTGTCTCTCTTCAATAATGGATTTTGGTTCTAACACCAACTTCCCCTCTTCATCTAGTGACAACAACTCTGTAGATGGTACAATATGTTGTCTGAGTGCCTTCTTAAGGCATGAAACATGGAAGACATTATGTATCTTACTATGTTGTGGTAGCTCTAGCTCATATGCAACTACCCCAACTTGACGAACTACCTGGTAAAGACCATAAAACTGTGGTTTCAATTTTTGTGCACCCTTCTACTTCAGTGAGGACTGCCTATATGGTTGCAAATGTAGGAATAATAGATCCCCAACCTCAAAAGACCTCTCTATCTTATGTCGATCTACATATACCTTTTGTTGATTATGTGCCTTCTAAAGGTTCTCTCTGAGAGCCTTCAGAATATCCTGGTTCTCCTGTAACCAATCTCGAGCTTTGGGAGCTCGGTTATCTGGTAATACCAAATCAACAAATTTCATAGCATCGTACCCATAAAAGGCTCAAAAAGGAGTCATACCTATGCTCATTTGGTAGGTGGTATTTTAGCAATACTCACCCATGTATAACCATCTAATCCATGCCCGTTGATGTCCTGTCACATAACTCCGCAAGTAGCCCTCTATCCACTTATTGACTCTCTATATGCCCATCTTTCTGTGGGAGGTAGCTAGTTCTAGGAGTCAACTCCGTACCTGCTAGTCTGAAGATCTCCTACCAAAAGGTGGTCATGAAGATCTTGTCCCTGTCACTGATAATATTTTTAGGCAACCTATGTAGCCTAAAAATACCTGTATAGAAGATCTAGGCCACAACCACTACCTCGTGCCCCTTGGGTAGGGAAAAGAAATGAGCATACTTAGTTAACCGATCAACTACAACATAAATGCAGTTATACCCATGCACCACAAGAAGCCCTATGATAAATTCCATAGATATGTTTTCCCATTTCTATTTGGGAATGGGGAGAGGCTGAAGTAATCTTGCTAGAAAAGACTGATCAGATTTGGTTTGCTGACAAAATGTACACTCTCTGACATGATTAAGGACATCATCCTTCATCCCCTTCCATGGAAATATCTCCCTGATAAACCTATATGTTTTGAAATACCCAGGATACCTAGCTAGTGGTGTATCATGTACTGCTCGAAGGATCTTCTCCTTCATTTTGGATCCTGGTACAAGGAAAATCATGTCCTTGTAGAAAATGAGATCATCCACTACACTATATCGGTCATCATGTATAATACCATCCATGATCTCACATGCAAACTGATTTTTGGAATACTCAACAAGTATATGAGCAGTCCAATCCACTGAAATCTCAGACATAAAACTAAGCATAGAAGTGAGGCAAGGCATCCTAGATAAAGCGTCAGCAACAATATTATTCTTAGCTCTAGTGTACTCTATGTCGAAGTCATATGTTTTTACCTTGTTCACCGATCTTTGTTGGCGATCATTGAGCTCCTTCTATCCCAAGAAGAACCTAAAATTGTTGTGATCCGTACGAACCAAATTTTTTTTGCCCACAAGGTACTGTCTAAATTTGGCCAAAGCATGCATAATGGCCAACATCTCCTTGTTGTAAATTGAATACCCTCTCTCCACTGGTTTCAATTTCTGACTCTCATAAGTAATGGGATACCTATTCTGCATGAGAACTACCCCAAAAACCTCTCCTGATGCATCACACTCTAGAATGAATGGGTGTGAGAAATCTGGTAATGCGAGAATGGGACACGAACTCATCACCTCCTTGAGGTGATCAAAAACCTATTGTGCTACCTCTAACCAAGAAAAATCCCCCTTCTTGGTTAAATCGGTCAATGCAGCAGTCAACCGAGAGAAATTCTTCATGAACCTCCAGTAGTATGTGTACAACCCCACGAATCCTCTCAAATGTGTCAATGTCCTAGGTGGCGGCCAATCTAGAATTACATGTATCTTCTCTCTATCCACCTTCACTGTACCCCCACCAATCACATATCCCAAGTATAGAAGTTCAGTCATGCCAAACTCACACTTAGAATCTTTTTCATATAACGAATTAGCTTCTAGTATCCCCAATATCTCACCAAGGTGCCTGATATGGTCCTCCCAAGTCCTGTTGTAGACTAAAATATCATCAAAGAAAACCAATACAAACTTCCACAAGTGGCAGTTGAACACATGATTCATGCAAGACTGGAATGTAGCTGGAGCATTAGACAATCTGAAAGGCATCACCAAGAACTCAAAGTGACCGTAATGGCATCTGAAAGTTTTCTTATGCACATCCTACTCCTTGAATTTGATCTGATGATATCCAGATCGCAAATCTATTTTCGAAAAATAGATTGCACCATGTAGCTCGTCAAGCAACTCATCAATGCATGGTACATGATACTTGTTCTTTATTTTCTTCTTATTCAAGGCACAATAGTCCATACAAATTTGCATGGTCTCATCCTTCTTCTTCACCAATACCACTAAAGAAGCAAAAGGGATGGAAATCGGTCTAATATGCCCCATATCAATGAGCTCATGTATAGTCTTCTCGATCTCATCCTTAAACTGTTTGGGATGACGGTAAGGAGAAGTAACCACCGGTCTAGCATCCTCGAGCCCAATTACATGCTCAAATCCCCTATCTGGAGGTTCTTGGAGGTATGTCACCAAAAAATTCACTATGTCTATCCAATAAGCCATGTATATCCACATGATGCTCTTGTTTTCCATCTTTTGATTTCTTGGTCGAAACCAAACAATGTACTGCCCAATCCACCCCGTTGTGCCTATAAATCCTCTTGATCTTCTTGGCTGTAACAACTCGAGGTGCCTCTGAAGATAATCCCCTCAAGATCACATTCCTCCCTTCAGACTTAAACTTTAGCTCCATCGTCTAGAAGTTAGTTCGAAACTCACCAAGGGAATGGAGCCACTGTACTCTAAGCACTATGTTGGTCTCTCCAATACCAACAATATAGAAATCTTTGGTAACTGTATAGTTACCCATCATGATGCTCAATTGGGGAACCCGTCGTGTGTATCTCATAGAATCTCCATTGGCTACAACCACATTGAAGCCCTCAAACTCCTATGTTTGTAACCCTCGCTTCTCAACTAATGAGGCATCAATAAAGTTGTGGGTTGCCCCACTATTAATGAGTAGCACTACTCACTGTCCCTATAAAAATCCCCTAAATTTGAATGCCTTATACCTTGGGGTACTAGAAAAAGTGGCGATAGTCTCCTAGGGAGAGGTCTTGTTATCCTACTCAACACCCACACTATCTAATGCCTCATCATCATCATCCTCTAACCCCTATGTGTCTAACTCCTTGTCACCATCACTCTCCTCAAATATCTTTATGAACTGGGCCCTCCCTCTACCCTTGCAATCATGTCCTGGAACCCAAGGTGTGCAGCAATCGAAACATAGTTTCTTTCACCTCAATTCCTCTATGTCCTCTCTAGATCCGAATGGTCTCTAGGTTGTATCTTACCTAGTTGGAGGTACCTTTGGCTACGAACCATCGGATCTAGAAGGGAAACCCTTAGGCTACACTCGAGGTGGAAACCTCAACTTAGGAGTGGATAACTCCAAGTCACGAGCTCTCCTAATAGCCTCATGCAAAGAATAAGGCTCAAATGCCTTCACAAATCCAGCGAGAGGGTCTGTCAAACCTGTTGTGAATAGGGAAATCAACCTCATCTCTATAACATTAGGTACCATGACTGATAGTCTCTGAAAATTTGTGATATACTGATCCAAGGAACCAGTCTGCCTCAAATGAGTCAACTCTTTAAAATACATGTCGGGGTCCCTCCTATCAAATTTACTCACTAGCCTCTTTGTGAACTCTGCATAAGTCATGATGTATATGTGTCCCTGTGTAATCAACCCATGATGCCACCAATCATGAGCATCTTCCTCAAGATGTAAGATTGCAAACTTAATTACATCTTCCTCACACATATGATTCAAGTCAAAGTATGTCTTCAAATTTTGAACCCAATACTGTGCAGTACAATTCTTAGAACCGTTCGAAGGTGGAATAGAAATATGTCCCAATCTCCTTTGCATCTCTGGTACCTGTACATGATCATCTCTCCTAGGCCTGCTTCCAATCTTCATTTTGCAATATTCCTGGAATGTCATGTTGTCATGAAATCCATCACTTAAGGTCCGGTACCTTTCCCAACAAGACTCCTCATCTACAATATCCACTAGCTGACGTACCTATGAAACTTCTGGATCCTTCAAGAAAGAAGGTTTGTGAAACCCCAAAGGCCTGGTAGAAGAATGGGGAGATCATTTCCTGAATGCCCACTGTCACCTCTTTGACCATGTTGTCCCCTATTGATATTTTTTTCTCTTTCCGCATGAGCATCAATCTTGTCTTGTGCTAATCTCTTAGTGAGCTGGCTCAAATAGAGATTAGTAGTCTCTTGCTACTTTACCATGTTGGTAAACAATTGTTTCATCAGATCTACACCTATATCCTCACTGTCTCTGTCTCCCATATTTCAATCCCAACAAGCTAGAGAAACAAATCCTCTGATACCACTGAAATATCCCCTTGTGGGATACCTCTTAAAAATGCACAAAATATTGAAAAAGTTAATACTGATTTTTGCAGATTTTAACAGTTAGGGCAATAAACTAAAGAAAATTAATATCACCCAAAATACCCACTCAAATCACTTTAAAATTTAAAGAGAGCTTGCTAAAATTATAAAGAACCCAAGGAAACTATTTTTGGAATTTTTCAAATAATAAAATGGTGCCAAAAAATTACAGCGTGCCTTAGACAGTTGGAAAACTTCTAAAATTCGTAACCCTCGAGATACAAGTGCAAAAATTATGGAACTTTGGAAATAACATTTACAAATATAGGAGATGATATTCCAACCCTCAGATATGAGTTTGTATCACTGGAAACCCCTTAAATAAAGGTTGCAATATTCCAAACAAGTCGCCTAGCTTGGAAAAGGGTTGGAAATTGATGAAAATGCCTTCAAAGTGATGTTAAACCCTGCCCAAATGGCTGCCGTGAATCTGATCTGAAAACCCTCTTATTATCTTCCCCAAATGTCCCCAAGACCCTCAAAACCCTTCCTCTGAAACCTATGAAAATATATCTGTAAAAAATCCCTAAAAACATCTCTAAAATGACAAGCTAGGGTGGATCTCTCACTACCGAAGAATGCCTTGCTAGCTAGGGATGGATCTCTCACCACCAAAGCTAGGGTTCCTATGGGATTTCACTTCACAAGCTATAGATTTGTAAACCGCAGTTGCACATGAAGGAAAATAATTATGTATGCAAAAGTCCTTTTTCCTTTCTCCCCTAGCTTCTTATATAACTTCTCCAAGGAAAAAGAGCCCCAATAAACCCTAGTCGCAATTTTCCCCTGGAAGGGCCAATAAAATAAAAGTAACTTAAGTTAATTTTCCCTTTTTAAGTCACTATGGTCCAAAAGTGACCTCCAAATGCAAAATTAGAATATTAGAACCATGTGACTCCTTCCTAACAACAAAACGTAACATCTAGTCCTTCCAACACACCTTTTGCATATGTCAATGAAGAATTATAACAAATGCACTAGATATTCATACCCAATAGTTCCTAGCATCCACAACCACTTGGGTATGACCAAGGCTTGGACTCAAATTAGCCCTTAGGTCTTTGGCGTAGGAAAAGGGACATTACAGATGTAAACAGTAAAACTATCTTTGAAAAGATATATATATTTCTCAGAAGACTGTGATTACAATAGCTATCTCTGTAAAGAGATGTGTGTCCTTCCCTTTCAGGTTACATATGCTTATATTCCTAATTATGGAAATATGAAGAGACATTAGAATAATGTGGAAGGTCAGGTCACCGATCTCGAGGGAGATGAGGGGTTTCATCTTCCATGAGTTACATATGCAAAAATTTCACGAAATTACTATTTTTAGACAACACTACAAAAATTCTATTTTGAGGCCTTTAAGAGTGGATTTTGGGGGTCAAACTTTTCCAAACAATTTTTTTCATTCTTCACCATATTCTATGCATTCCAAATTTTTTGATGCATTTTGAATGGAGTCAATCAGAGTTACGATGCAAAAGTTATGACTCCCGCAAGTTTCCCTACTAGAATTGCTTCTTGGATTATTTTCTAGATCATTCCTTCCTCCTTCAAAAGCAGTGGTATCCATTATGCCAAGGATTCCAATCAAGTGTGGGAATTTTTTCTTGATCTGGTATTTAGTGATCCATTCAGCTTGATAACTAAACTTTCCTTTCTTGCACCCGATATGTAGAAAGCACACTTATACTGAGAGGGGGAATGAATCAGTATTATCTAATTTTTACAATTTAAAATTTAACATTCATAATCATCAGTAATTACATAAGATACAATAATTTCACAACACACTATTTATGTGGAAACCCTTTCGAGATAAAAACCACAAATAAAATATTACTTGGAGCTACTGTCCAAATCCAGCCACAAAATTAATTGTTTCACAAATGTTTATAGGCACCCACTTACTAGAGATACCAATACCCAATGTTGAGCACCAACTTAGCTTGATTCATGAACACCAACTCATTGGATAAATTATCCCCAATGTTGAGTATCAACTTAGTTAATTCATAGGCACTAGAGACACCTATCCCCAATTGTATGAGGCACTGACCTCAACAATGCAAGGATCCACTTATTGTAGTTGTTTCTTCAACCTGATGATGGTACTTAGATTTCATTTCACTTTTCTTGTTGTCTTCACACATTCCACACTTCACATCCAGCTTACTTCATGCACTACTTGCTCTTCATTCTTCTTCAACAATACAACATTCTAATCTGTTTGATTTTTCTCTTCATCTCTCTTCATAAATTTTTTTGGTGTGTCTTCATTAATCACTTATTTTCTCTTTCTCTTTTCTTTTCTTTTCAAATCGGCATCATAATACTGTGAGCGCTTCTTTGAATTCAAAATTGAATCCATTTATATACCATGTTTATTTCATGAATAGATATGACTTTTCATGAGTCGACATCCTTTTGAATATTCATCATGAGTAGGTTTTAGTATACTTTGAAATTTGAATGTTTGAATTTTTCAGGACTCCTACGGACATCCCTTATTTTCTCTTGGTCCCTTGGAATTTCATAATCATCGTGGACAATTTGTTCATACTAGAGATTTCTCTTTTTTTCGCGGCTATCCTCCTTTGTATTACAATACTTGTTGATTTTTGCATCTTTCTCTTCGTTACGCGGCATATATCCTTTGTTGAGCGGTATTACTTTAGTCCCACAAAATACTTCAGTTTGGTTCTTCAATATGTGAGGTACTACTACAACCTGGGATACACCATAGACACCCGTGAAACATTACCAAACCCACGAAAGACTACAAAATAATTTTCTTTGGCGAGTGACATGTATAATTCAAACTAAATCATCTTTTTTGTAAGAGACACACATTTGTAAGAATCAATGACAATATTTCTAACATAAGAGATAGTAGTATTCCTTTGACATCAATGACAATAATTCCAACAATCTCCTCATTCGTCATTGATGACAGCCAACCATCTTGTAACACTTTCCATCTTGATATATTGCTCCCCCTAGCTGTATTACTCCTCATATTTCTCCCCCTTGATGTATTACTTCTCTTGACATTCAATTCTCCCCCTTTGACATCAATGGCAAAGGAAAATAATCTCATCACACTCTCCCCCTAAAAATGTGCTTCCATTTAATGACTTGCTGAAAAGGATATCACTCCCAACTTTTGTTTGAGATATTCAAATGTTTTTTTTGGAAGAGGTTTTGTAAAAATATCAGCAATTTGTTCTTTTGTGGCAATGTATTCTAACTTAACATGTTGATTTGTAACTTGCTCTCTCATAAATTGATATTTAATGGGAATATGTTTTGTCCTAGAGTGCATAATTGGATTCTTTGATATATTTATTGCACTAGTATTATCATAGAGTATAGAAATTAGAGAATCAAATTCTACCTTGACATCCTTCAGTGTTTGTTTCATCCAGAGAAGTTGTGTGCAACATGATACTGTAGCAATGTATTTTGCCTCATATGTGGATAAATAAACAAAGGCTTGCTTCTTGCTTAACCAAGATACAAGACTGTTTCCCAAAAATAATGCACCTCCACTAATATTTTTTTTGTCATTAATACAACCTACCCAATCCACATTTGTATATGTTGTTAAAGAGAAATTTTCACATTTTTGATACGACAAACCATAATCCACCATGCCTTTCAGATATTTGAGTATTCTTTGACATCTTGCACATGAGTTTCTTTTGGGGCAGCTTGAAAATGTGCTACCATGCCTACTGTTTGCATCACATCTGGTCTTGATGCAATTACATATAACAAACTTCCAATCATTGATCTATAAAGATTCTGATTCACTTTACGAGATTCATCATCCTTGCTCAACTTATAGCATGTGATCATGGGTGTACTTACTAGATTACAATTTTCCATTCTAAACTCCTTCAACATTTCCTTAATATACTTGGTTTGTGAAATGAATATACCTTTGTCAGAATGAGAAATTTATAATTCAAGGAAGAATGAAAACTCACCAACCATGGAAATTTTAAAATCTTTTTTCATTTCCTCAACAAATGCTTAACACATCTTATCCTTACTTCCTCCAAAAATTATGCCATCAACATAAACAACAATTATTGTTAGCAATACATTTTCTTGAACCCTTTTAGTTGTAGATGCATGTCCAATATTGAGTACTAGGATTTGGGGGCCTATTTCGATCCAAAAAGAGCTTTCTTCGAATCTCATGATCCAAGGGTGAGAGAGAAATAAATGCTGCAAAAAGGATTTGATGCACAAAAAATAGAACAAGGATTAGTTTTGACCTTAAAGAGACACAAAGATAACTGCATATGCAAGAATTTAAGAAGAACACATAGTTCTAAATGAGATAAATGAATAAAAATCAAGGAGGACAAGAGGGTAAAGCATCCACATCAAATACAAATGCATTCAAAGGGAAAACCACGCTTGTATTGCACTTAGATAATTTTCATTTACATTAACAGAGAACAAGTTCGGAATTCATGCAAGATGCGAGTTAGAGAGGTCTAAAGGAAAGAAATTCGAAGACTCCAAGGCAAAGCTTCCAAATCAATAGAAAAAAACCCTTTTTTGTGCATAAGCACTTACATTTATAGGGAATGTGAGAGAGAGGAAGGGGAGTGACCAAACTGTCATAAATGGACCATTTTCACCTACCAAGGATGAAATGTCATCATTCTTATAGGACAAATCATGGGTGTCCTGTTGTCCTTCACATTGCATGTCATTGGGGTTACAGGACAAAGCATGGGCACTATTGAGCAATAAATTCAAGTAGGTAAGGTTGTTGAGTGCATGTGACCAAGTAAATTGTGATTTTCCTTGCAATCCCGTATTTTTATGGTTCTCCCTCGAAACAACACACTTTTTTGTGTTTTCTTTAGTGAAAAACATAGTTCTTTGAGAGATTACATGAATGCAACAATTCCCATGCAATTTGGAGATTCCAATTGAAAGTTATGGCCAAGAAATAAGTATGTAGTCAAAGGCGGAAATGTTTTCGTAATTGGCAATTATGCCTTATTCTGTAGCTTTTAGAGCTTCGCGAGTCCTTTATGGCTCGGATTTTGAATGTTTTGCGGTGTACTAACTTTTACTGACCCACATAGAACCGCAACTAGCATCTATGGCCACATTTTAACCTTTGTGGTTGTTCCTTGTTGTGTAGTTTTTGAAATCCCCCACACTTAGTCGTTTCTTACTCCTGTTATGTCGTGAAGCTCTTCTTTCTTATTATGCAGCATTTTTACCCACAACCATGTTTCTTTGTTCTGTGGACTTTCAAATTCCGCAGAACACTACATTTGGAAATTCGCATGACACTGAGTTAGGGGCTCGTGGCTTCCAACCTTAAGCATTCCATAACATATTTATCTTTCTTTACGGTCTTGCGCGGTATGTTCTCCTTGCATTGCAGTTTATCATGAACAAAACCTATGTTTTGTTTCCTGCCACAAAGCATTAACCCTTTCACCACTGCCACGGAAGAGTAACTTCTTTGTTTCACGGATTTTACAGTAGAACACTAACTTTTGCAATCAATCTCTCGTTGTGAGTCTTCAAGAATGGAGCCACCTAAGTCTGAAACTTTGATGAGTTGCATGAAAAATTATAGGGTGCTACTTTTGAGCTTGTCATTAGTGTTTATTAACATATCTATCTAGTTTCTTCTCTAAAAGTATCATGTTAATACAAATTAGACATAATATAAATACCTCAGGGTCGAAAAAGGCTTTATTCGATTTGTATAATAAAAAAATATTAGTGCATTATTAGTAACAAACCTAAAGATGATAAACTAGGGCACAAAAAAATCATTCATGATCTTTAATGAAAACCTTGTAATTGTTTCACTCACAATGAGCTTACATGGCATTGTCTGAAATCAGTAGCCAATTAGAAATGCAATTGCTACAACTACAATTACAATCTTGGAAAGTTATTTCTTAGGACAGAAGCTAAAGAACAACTAAGAAAATTTGCCTCGGTAGTATATCTAGTTACACTGAAAAATACTAAAGTAAAACAAATCGTAAGCGCTGAAAAGGTCGTCATACAGTATAGGCAGAGCACTTTTGGGTTAAAAATTCGCCGTGAAAGAAAATTGATTAGTAAATAGTGACATGTTCTATCATTAAGAAAGCAAAAGCAAGATTTAAAGAACAAAAAGCGAAGAAAGCAGTCAATCTAATTGCAATCTTTTGTTAAACCATAGTGATAAAGTAAAATTCAAAGAGCATAAGTATTTAGTACAGAAGAAATTTCAAAAAAGAGTAAATTGCGTGTTGTGTTAGCAACGAATTTTTTGTCATCACTGGTTGCTAGAGTAATGGCCTCTATAATACCCTATGTGACCTTATTTGTTGGCCAAGATAAACACTTGTCTATTGTACCTACATAGGGTCTCTAGAATGTCTTTATCTACCTAACTAAATGTTTGCCATCTCAAATATTTAACTCGAGCTGTAATAGGCCCCTCTCCCACTTTAGTACATCAAGAGCATCCGTTGTGATCTACATAGGCATCCTTGTAAGTTAACAGATGGGAAATCTCTCATATATCCATTTTAATAGTAAAATAACTCACCTTATGGTCAGCTATTGACATATTTATTGTTTTCTTTATTATCGTCTAATCACTTCATTGCAATGTTTCGTATTGATTAATAAATTTATCACTTTCTTTATTATCCTAAAATGATTACGAATGGCCTTAGTCTAATTGTGTCAAGACTCATGAATGGCCTCAATCTAGCAACATGAGTGTCTATCTTGGAAAACTTTCTCAAGCAAAAAAGGGGCTCCATCGCAATTATTCGGTGGTGTATATAACCTGCAGATCCCTGAAGTCATGTATATAGAATTTGGGAATAGTCTAACCGTACAAATACTTTTTGGCTTTAATTTTCACAAGAAAATAAAGTGCATTCACATTTTCCTTTTTGACGTGATCAAAATAAAATGCATTCACATGTTTCTTACATTTTCACATGATGAAAGCAAAGGGCAAAGATAGACAGAGTACGTTTCCCAAAACCCATAAAGACATGGCTAAAACATGGCTCGCAATGCATCTCTCCGTTGACTGTTTAAACATCACTTTATGAAGAACAATGGTCCCTCAAAATTAAGCCAACTATAATCTGCAGCTAAATAGGCACCAAAATCAGTCCATCCAAGTAGAGATAAAACAAGTCCGGAAAGAATAAAACAAAGTCCTTCCACTCTCGGAAAATAAAAACCAACCACATGTACTTTCCCTTCCAACAAAAAATAGAACCTACAAAAGGCACATTTTAAGTAGTATTTACAACTAGCAATCATTTGTGGGTTGTGTAATGGAGACGTTGAAAGGGATGAGATAAGAAAGTGCAATTTCAGGAGGGGATGAATATTGGTGTAGAAGGAGAGCAGGGAGTGGGAGGAGAAAATGGGGGCACATGAGAGTAGTGGGAGGAACATATTTGTGCATGCAAACAATTCCATACATATGACATTGCCAACTACACCCTCCACTTTGTCTTGCATAACCAAATATGAATGAATTCTTTACCAAGAAAAATGAAAGTAGAAAATTAGAGAGATTAATAAAGAATATGTTTTCTACGTAAAGAATTATTACCATCCATAGGTTGACCACAATGGTGACGTCATTGTGTGTTGGAACATAAAATATTCCATTAACCATGTTGGTGTCCTCGGTGGAGAGGTGGGCCTACAATAGGAGGGGACAAGGTGCATGCAATTGCAACATCTCCTTCACCATTGTCTCCGGATAGAGAATCTTACCTCACACTTATTCCCTTTCCCACCACGCCATCCTACTCATCTTGCACCTTCCTCGAGGAAACTCTCATCTATTATAAGGTGTATCAGAATGGCATTGACACCATTTGAACTCCCATCTTCTAACTCAACATCAAAATGACATCCTCTTTTGAGACTGTGTATAATATCATCCAGATAACATTTCATATAATATTTAGTCATTATCAAAGACATTTAATTGAGATACATATAATGTTAGTGCTAGTTGGTTGATATTCAAAACACCTAACATTTTGTTAACATCTTTTGTGTTGACAGTAGCTTCGAAGATGATGGTTGTTGACAGTTGCTAGAGTAGAGTTTTAAAATGAGAACCACAAGAGGAAGTTGACATACAGTAAAACTACACCTCTCATTTTGTGACATAAGAACATTTCACTTGAAACTATACAACAAAACATTAAATGCAATCCAACCAGCTAAATAATAATAAACCAACTGCTACATATGTGAAAAATCCATGAAAATAGTAGGAAAACTCACAATAAAAATCATGAAAAACCATATCAGTTAAATGCACAAGGGCATTCCATGAAATTTCATAGGTTTTACTTATGTAAAATACACAACTCAAAGTTTTGCCAAGAGCAACACAAAAGATAGATTTTTTTTGCGGGACTTTGGAACTCAAAAGGAATCTACCCACTTATGACTGGACCTCGAAGTGCAAGACTGACACGCAAGACCAAGTTGTGAAGGGAAGCATGTCAGAAAATATGGGACACCTGTAGAAGCACAAGTAAACAACATAATTCTATTTAAGGAAGAAGGGGCGTCCTGGCATTCATATATTTAATAATTATCCATTTCTTTAATTTATGTGGCAGAACATGCACATCTCAAGGCACCTCCATTCATGCCTACCAATTATCAAATACAAATGCATGGGAAAATGTTATTATCTTATGTCTGTCAAATAGGGGAACCCCTAATCCAATTGGGAAACGCCTTTCAGCAAAAGGTGAAGTACAGAGTAGGGAAAATTGGGACATGATGTGGTCCAAGGAAAAGTAGGAAAGCAAGAGGACTAATCAATTTTGTGGAAAAACCGTCTTCTTGTTAGAGCAATGGTAGAGGGATTGTAGAAAAGTCTCTCATTTTTCTTTGGTTTGGACATATAAACAGCCTAATCATTAGGCACCGTCAGAACAATCGTAGTGAAACCAAAACCTCACTATGTTATACTTCCAATATCTATAATTGTTGTGTGTAATGATATTCTTTGAGTGGTGTTGAAATGGAAAAAATTGTAAAAACAATATTTTTAGACAATATTTTACAACAAAAAACATTGGTATATCAAAAATAAATTGTGACATATATTATAAGGGTACAAGTGAATTTGATGACTTTAAACATTGTAAATAAAATATGAATTGGTTACATTAAAGTATAGGAGACATAATATGAGTATATTTAAAATAAGTTTATTAAAAAAATAAAAATGAAATGACATTATAATGCAGTTGAGTATAGAAATGTTTAACACAATTAAAATATTTTTAAAAAAATGGGATACTTCAAAAAAAAAAAAATATTATTAAAAAATAAAAATTAAATCCTTTAGAAACAAGTCATAATGGTAGATATTTAGAATATGTATTCTAATTGCATTAACACGGATAAACCCTATTTAAAGTAATTTTTAATAATGACAATGAATATTTTAACAGGAATGGAATTATTCAATCCATTATGTATTTATTTATGGCCGTCTCTTGTGAAAGCCTAGTAATAGTTGGTGTTGATTTGGGTTAGTTTAGTTGTTCATTTTTAAGTAGAAGAATCATCTAGCTTTCTCTTCCATGGTACAAGTCAGCCCTTATAATGAACCATTTGTGATTGAATTTTTTATTAATTCGTTCGGTCTAGTTTTGGCGGGTATAAAGACTTAAAAATAACGAGGTGATTGGAAAGGGTTTTGCAAAAAGACTTAAAAATAACGAGGTGATTGGAAAGGCTAACCAGTTTTGCAAAGATTTAAAGATTTTTTTGACTGATGCGCCAGATTTAGTAGGAGATTGATATTTTGGACAAATATATTGAAAGTGAGGAAGAGGATAATTTCATGCTGTTACCGACAAATTTAGTGGCCATCAGCGACTCCTCCACACTCAGAACGCTCACTAAATCCCCGCTAAAACCTCGTCCAAGCTCGTCCAAGCTGGCAATCATGTGGCACTTGCATTAAGTTCACTGATCTCTGCCACACATTTTCACTGCCGAGTATTATGGCGAAATTCTGAGGAAAAGGGATGAGTCTTTGAGGCCATAAACCTGTTAGCGGAGCCTGTCAAAAAATGTAATTGCCGGTGCTCTGTGCATCAACGCCCCCCCTTCAAGATTGCTAACCATTTATTGTCTGAGAGGCATCAGACAGGGGAACCCTGAATCCAACTGGGAAACACCTTTCGGTGTAAATATGAAAAACATGCATATGCCCTGCATATTAAAATATAAATAACTAGCGGAATACCAAACTTGTCAAATTATTTCCGGTATTTGGGAATGTGAAACTTTCTCATGCCGTCATCTAATTGAAGAAACAACTAGCACAAGCAACATAAGAGACATGAAGAGTTCATATTTTTAGCAGAAGAAACCTTCATTGATGAAAGCAAATTGCACACAAATAAAAGGATGCACAACAAAATACAACCTAACATAATCAAGGTGCGACTGTGAAAAAAACGAACCCCTCCCCATTATTTTGTCTTTCATTTATTTGTTTCCTCAATGAATGCATTCATAAGGTACAACAGAAAAATAAAAACTGAAACAAAATTCATAGAAACAGAAAAGCTCGTGATGCAAACCATACAAGGTTCAACAAAAGCAGTTACTTTCCAATCCAGCAATATAAGCCTCTTTTGTGAACTCAAAAAGTACAATACTTCCTATTTTAACCAGGTTGCTAACTCTGTATCTTGTAACAGGATCCTATAAATCTAGTTTAGGCTCACAAATCATTTGTTCAAAACATATGAGAAATAAGAAGAAATTTACTGTCAATTGCAAAACACTAACAAAGATCCAAAGATGTTCTGGCATATGACTAAAAAGGCAACTCGGCGGAGGTCGTTTTGCTGTAAGTCACCATTCAAACATTTTTTTCCAATTGTTCCACTGCTCTGCATAGGAACTTCAGAAAATGAGTGTGCTTGCTTGTTAAACTTTACTCTAACATCACCTCACAAATTTAACCTGTGAAAACAAAATCTAAAAAGATATAACATCCATAATCTTGTCAAGTAAAATGTGCAAAATCTGGTCCACACTGTGTAGCCAACATAGTTCCCGGTTTATTCCAAATAGTATGAGATTAAAATTACTACTGAGGAAGTGCCATAGACAACACATTCAAAAACATCAACATTCAAGTTGTCAATTTCAAAAGCATCAACATTCAAAAACAAAATGCTCTCATGCTCCTACACCACATATTCCTACTGTCAAGAAAATATATTTTTGCAAGAACATTCTAGCTTTCACAGAACAACCTGAACTGTTTACACTAGCATCTGAAACGAGGTGAGTTCACTCAGCTCCCAAAATGACAACCCAGCTATAACCTTTTGAAAAGCCACCACAAGCATGGTTGCACTATGCCAACCTCCCCCCCTCTCCCAAGAAAGCAACATGGGTTATAAATTGAATGGCATAGTATAAATGGATTCTGTCAAAAGTAGCCTGCTACTAAGCAATGTTTTAAAAATCGGAACCGGACTCGAAACCGGTTGAGGGTTGGACCGGACTGGAACCGAAACTAGACCGGTTCAAACTCTATACACTGGTATACTAAAAAACACATAAAAATTACATTTTTAAAGAAAACAATATATTTGAAAGATTAGAAACCATGATTCCAACAATTACACACAAAATATGCAAAGTTTGCTCATGTATATACTATATAACAGGTAAGAAAGGTGTTTATAGCAAAATGGCACAAACTCCAAGTAAGAAAGTTGTTATAAGCAGAAATTTTGAATAAAAAATTGAATTTTTTATACTCTGTTGTATGCATGCATCTTTACATGACTCGGCCGGTTCAAGATGAAACCAGACTGGTTCGACCAGTTTGGTACTAGACAGGCAGGTTCCTTACAAAACTGGCCGGTTCAGTACCAAACCAGTCGAACGGTCTAGTTTTTTAACCGGTTCATGTCTAAATATGTTGAACCGGTCGGCCGGTTCCGGTTCGGCCGGTTTTTAAAACACTGCTACTAAGTTTGTTCTCTATTGAATAGAAATAATGCAGAAATGATGCTTCAATCACCCATGCCAAAGACCAAACGTTATAATTGAAGGTTAAAAAGAAGCATTACACAACCAACTGCAAAACCAAATATTGCCCTCTAGTTTACTAAATGAGTATACCAAACATATGATTTAATAGTTGACATTCTGAAAGCCAAAGTTCTCTGTATCATTTGGGACTATCTTAAAAAAAATCTACTTGCCACTGAAAGTACCAGGAGATCCTAAAACATGTTCAAATTCTTAGTCGCTATCATCATCATCATCTTCATCTTCATCATCACCTTTCACACTGGTATAGTGGTATGCCCCAGGCTGGGAAGCCCGTCTTCGTGTTCTGCTGGGAAGAATATTTGAAGGATCAACCTCAGTCAAAGGATCATCAGACAAATCCCCATCATCCCCATCACTACCTTCATCTTCACTGCTACTAGAACCCACATTTGCCTTGCTCTTCCCCTTGTCTTTAATTACGCTCTTCCCCTTATCCTCACCTTTGCCATTTGAACTACTCACGCCTTTCATAGTAGCCTTTCCCTTGGACTCAAAAGAAGGCTTTTTTGCAGACTTGGCCTTTCGATCATCTTCAGAATCCTGTTCAGAGAGTCCAGCTTCATCAGATTCAGATTCAGAAGTGAAATCTTCTTCTTCCTCTTCTTCCTCATCATCATCATCCGTCTCATACTTATCAAGCTTAGTTGACCGCTTTGGCTTTGCAACTTCCTTCTGCTTATTCTTGGCAGGACTTGTCTTGGCCTTGCTACCAAGCTTTTCTGCAGACTTAGTGACAGGTTTGCTGGTAGGCTTTCCAACAGGGAGAGAAGGAGCTTTAAGCCTCTTGTTCTTCTCCCCGCTCTCAGCTTCAGCCTTTCTCTTGGCCACCAACGCCTCCAACATTTTTTTTCGGTCTTCCGGCATGATTAGATTGTTCTAAATCCTGAAAAGACAAAAATAAAAGGTTCAATTTTTGTGGTAAATGGCTCAACACTGATATACAGAAGTATTCAGGGTTACATATATAAGATTAAGACATAAAAAAGCTTCCAATGTTCTCTGGATTACAATTGTGTTCGAATTTTTCATTTCTGGTCATCAAGGAAGAAGCCTATTTTTTGGTGAGGAGATAATAACTTATCAGTCCTAACCCTAAGGCCTTGACTAAACAGGGTAAAGACTAAAAGCAGACAAAAAGTACAGGCTAAAACATTCTGAAAACCAGCTAAAGCAAGCAAATAAGGGCATGACCCCATGGAGGGGCTTGGGCTCCTATTTTCTCGCAGCAGAAGGTCCCATGCTTATTTTTAAAGCCAGCTACGGGAAATAATAGAATCTAGGCCTAAAATATAGGAGCTCCGCTTTTTTAGCCCCCTAAACTTAAGAGGTGGCTGGAGAGGGGGGAGAGTTTCCTCCTATAGTTTAGGGCTGATATAATCTAATATGCATTCCCGCCATTATTTTTTGGTGATTTTAAAGAGAAATATGATTTTATTTTTCTACAAATAACCATAAAAATCCAATGGGATCCTATAATATGTGAGTGGGTGTTGTCGAAGAAACTAGAATAAAATCATGGGACCTTAAAACTGCTAAAATGCTCCTAATTTTTCTCAGCAGCACCAGCTGAAATATTTATGGAGCCCCCCTTCCATGGGACCATGTTCTAAGTAACTGCCAGAGAAAACGGACGCAATAAATCGTGACCTAAAAAAGCACAGAAATGCAAGGCAGAAAACCATCAAAAGCGGTTAAAGCAAGCAACGATTGCCGGAGAAGACAAACGAGAGAACCCTTTCGTCAAACAGATGCATTCAGAATGAAATTGCAATAATAGAACGTACAAACCAGTGAAACTTTGACCGGCAAGGAAATTGGAGTAAAAACCCTTAAAAAAATTCGAGACTAGACTTAAATACAAGTACTGAGAATACAGAGTATGGACTTGCCGACACTTACAAAAAACTTAAAATATCTAAAGAAGCAAAAGACAGATTTACCTAGAAAATACGATTTTGCAAAAAGGCGAACCCTAGCCTTCACTTCCTGCAGCTAAACAAAACCGAGAGATGAACCGAAAAACCCCTGTTAGATCCAGTAAAATAGGCTACAATACTAAATTTAAATGATTCACTCCTGACAACGGCGAACCTTCCCTAGTTTCAGTCCATTTTCCATTTTAAAATATGTATTATCGACAAATTTATATAGAAATCAAGCTCACATGTAATAATCTTTGGAGGGAAAAATGCAAACCCTGAGGGCTATTTTAGGATTCGAAAACTTCTGGAATTGAGTTCAAAATGCTGAGAGATGAACCGCCGATCTGGTCTAAGTATGCGAAACTTCAAATTTACAAATGGAAAGAAAGAAAAAGGGTGTTCATATAGCAGGTAACTGTCATCCAGTAGGTGTCCGCGCCATACTTAGAGCCGACGAAGAAACCACGCATCTCCCAAGTGCAAAGATGAAGGTTATCCCACTAGTCTAGTGGTTTTGCCATAGCTGGTTTCTTGTATTAGGGTATGTTACTCGGGGGTTTAGTACCACCCGTGGTGCACTTGGCGAGCCGGGGGTTTAATGGTGAAGATTCTTTTTAAATAAGCAAACTTGTTCCTTTGATATAATTTTTGTCGCCTTTGGTCGACTAATTTGGAAGAGGCTACCCTCCACTCAATATCACAATGGACGATCATGATGCGTTGAGAGGCATTGACCGGGTGCATATTGAGTGGAGATTAGTTGCTAATGGCTAATCCTAGTGAGTAAGAGCGTAGTGCAATACTCGAGGCTAGTGTTTCTATTTATTTGGTAAGTGTGGCTTCATGTAAAATAATTTAATCGCTACTAAAATTTAATGAAGTGTTAGAAATTTCTATGGAGCTATATTTTAGGGAGAGGATTTCCAGCACCATAAAGTAATTTGGGCACACAAAAAATGTGTTGCTTAAAAATTTTAGGGAGTTTTTTTGACACAACATTTATGTTTAAGCTTCCCTCCTTATTTTTCCTTCCAATAGTTTATTTGAGATTCATGGGACCATATTTTTGCTAATGTTAAATATTCATATTTTGTTTGTAGAGAAAAATAAAAAATCATGGGACCCTATTAATGTAAAAATATCTTATTTTTTCTTTGTCGCACCTCCTCAAAATTTTTAGCTTGATGGGACCGCAGCCTAAGCACCTAAAACTTTGGAGTGTATACAGGAAAATTTGTAGCATGAAGATGATCATGTCAGATATTTTATTGCGATTATAAAAATGTCATTTTTGTAGTTTAACGCCACACCACATGGTAATTGAAAAAAATAAAGCACCTAGAAAAATGTGTTTTAGAAAGACTAACTTGCAATTAAACTTGTCTACCTAAATATCTACATGGTTCAACATGACATAAACTTGTCCACCTAAATATCTACATTGTTCAACATGGTGGATAAACATTTAAGAATCCATAAACACACCTAAACGCATTCAAGCATATCATCCATATCACTCTGCTTGCTTCCCCCGTGGACGCCCATTGTGCACCATTACAACATTCAATGTTACCATTTATTAGCCTAGTTTATCTTAAGCTCTCCACATAGTGGAGCCTATCGATGAACATCAAGGAGCTACTCCCTCTTATAATGGCGTCATTTTGTAACACAAAAATTATATGTTTTGAAGGTTTTTACTTTGTTTCTTGTATCATATTGCTCTTTATTTCGAACCATCGAGTGGGTCATTATGTGAGCTTGAATTTCAATGGCATATTGATCTTTTGTCTACGATTTTCATGCAATGAGTGCATCTGCAAATAATACCAAGATTACAATCATATTTTTAGTATATATTGAGCTATTTTAGTGCATATTCATATTCAATGTTTCATTCGTCACAAAATCAACTAATGTGGTGTATTTGATTTTAAAAAAAGGTTATTTTCATGTATGCACGTTGAACTATTGCATACATAATGCATGGACTCTAATATATGAATATACAATGAAATTATTGAATATCAGATACCATGATAACTAATAAAACATTTGCATATGTAAAGAATATTTGAATACACATTAAATATATGGATGTACACTAAGTTTCAAGTAACATAACAGTTAAAAAAACATCGAAATACACATAAGTGTCATGCTTTTTAAGGTAGTTAATATCTAGATATACATTGTTAATATTATATTAATTAGTTGAATATACACTGAAATTACAAACATACATTGAATATGCATAGAAATTATAAAATGTACATTGAATATGTTAACCGGATACACCCCACCGTAACAAAAAATATTCAGCAACTATGATGTGCTCAGCAACTGTTGTTTGCCCTAAACATTGAAAGGATTAAATATGCATTGATTACATGGTAGAAGTTTTGCCATAGAATACGGTATATTGAAAGGCAAAATTATTTTATGCATGCTAAGAAATGTAGATTAATTAACAAAGGACTTAACACCAAGTAAATCCTAGCCCAATTCTTTAAACAAATACATCAATATAAAATATGAAAAGAAGTTAAGCAACTTGCACAAATGTTAAAAAAAAAGAATGCAAACCTCCTTTCGTTGAGTGGATGTGCTTTTGATATGTGGGTATTTCCTTTCAAGCCCAACGCAAGCCACGAACAATCAAGGAGACTTGATAAAAGGAAGAGATCTCCTCAAAATGGCACAAAAGCTATGTTTGAATCTTCTCTTACTAATTTTAGCAAGTGGAGGTTTTTCCAATTTGGCAAGTCTTCCAATAATATAAATGTTTTCTTGAGAATAAATGTCTTACAAGACATGGTGTAGCTTGGTAAGAAGATATTAGGTTGTTTATATAGCTTTCCATTTTGAGAAAAGCACAACTTCTAGTGAATGTGGGATAATAGAGATGTAGAATCAGGAGTGGATAAACATGATTAGAAGAGATTAATTAGGATTAGTAGCCCTTAGGAGTTAGAGGAGTTTTAATTAATCAATTAAGATTAATGAATAGGTCAAGATTAGTTTGTTGAAGGTATTTGGAGGAGATGTAGAGGGAAATTAGTGAAAGTAGAGTGGTTTGAGAGCGAGATTTAATTAATAAGAGGGTTTATTATTTATATACAAGATTGTGAAAGGGTGATTAATTAATTGAAAGGGGATTTTAACTAACGAAGCGATGTTAATTGGCATCCAATACGAGGGAAAAACTAAGTAGCGGAAGGTTGCTAATTATAATGTGACGACATGATTAAGGGAATTAATGCAATTTTACTATTAAAATTGTGTGGAAGAAATTGGGTGTCTACATTTTCCCCTCTTTGATGTGGTGCAACATGAACGGTGTTATTTCAAAGATAGTATACAATTTTATTTTGTATGGCTAAAGAAAAATTAATAGGATGGACGATGCCCCCGAGTGTCAATGGGATGATAGAATAAGGCAATTAACGCTAAAAAAGAATAGAAAAATGATCGTGATGGAAGAAAAGCACATCGTGACAGTTGACATGCCATCACAGCAATCAAAACCATCACGACGAGGGCTATATATAAGGAGGGGTAAAAAAGTCATTTTCACCCTCTTAGTTAGTAGAAAAGAGTTATGGATGATCACGACAAGTAGAGATGGCAATGTTAGAGTTTCTACACTGTGTAGAGAAAGTTCAGGAGTACTGACAAATGCACAGATACAAGGAGAAAGTAGGTGACATTGTGTACTTTATTTTTGTTTTTTAAATTGTCATGTCCCTTTTTGAAGATTAATGGAATTGAAGACCTAAACCCGTTATTCCTCCCCATGGGTTTAAGGAAAGAAGAAAGGGGAAGACTTGGATGACATTTTTTAAATAGATATTTTTATTATTATCATGTATTCCTATTAGGAAGTCAAGCGCTCCAATAGATGAACTCATTTAATCAGAATATAAAGTATTTTGAGCACATAGGTTCTACAAATTAGATAATTAAAAGGTCCTTATTATATGATCGGTCATAAGTTATGATGTAGAACCCCTTATTGTTATAAAAGGAGGTTGTTTGGCCATTTGATGGATATGTGAATTCTTTTATCTCCTGGAAAGATTGCTTGTGAAGCATCTATTTGGCTCTTTTAAGGAAGAAAACCATTGGAGAGTCTTATTTGAGGACAAAACCCTTCACCAAGTCTAGGGAAGACTTCAACACGAGAGTCTCCACCCCCTTGAGAGATTTATTTGTTGTTGTTATCTTAATTTTAGCCTTAGGCGAGTTTCCCTGAGGAGCTCTTTGGGTCAAATATTGAAGATGTTGTTTTCTTTTTGTTATTGATGCAAAATTGGCTTCCTTCAAAGTGGATCGACTCATTTGTGGAGTTATTTGGTACATTATTTGGTTGTTCTAAAAGGGTGACCAATATTGAATGGTGTTTCAAAGTATTCAAAGTTATTCTATGTGTTTGGATTACATCATCTCATTGCATATAATTTATAAGGGTGAAATTTGGTTTTACATTAAAATTTGGAGGGTTTTGGCATGCATAATTAGATATGAAAACATTTATTTATTTCTACAACTAGGTTTGAAGGAAATTCAGTCCAAATTTCTTAAGCTTCCAAAAATAATAATTCCTTCACCAATTGATTGTTGAGCTTGAATAAAAAATTTAGAATATATTTGGAGTGATCTTGCATGGTTTTTAGGGCATTTCGAAGAGCAGCAAATTATTTGAAGGGCAGGTTTGGTATGTTTGGGTGGATGTTTGGGCAAGTTGATTTTAAATTTACATTTGTCATATTTTTAAACCCCCAAGATCCCAAGTTTCATGAATTTAATAGCTTCATAAGTAAAGTTATGAATTTTAAAAGTAACTCTATAGATAATGGTTTATAAAAAATTCATATCTACATTTTTAGGACACTAAAAATCAATTTTCTTACATCTAACAATTGTTGATTATTTCTCATAAATTCTAAGCATATTTTGTAAAGGTTGAGTGAGATTTGTGCCCAGGAAAGTGTGTTTGACTTATCCTAAGAAGTCGTTACCCTAAGAAGGGCATAATTTACAAGTTGCATGGTTGATATCAGCTATCTACAACAACTTACCAGTCTAATTTTTGAGTTACATCTCAACTCTTTGGTCGTTTTCTGATTTCCCCTAAAAAGGGACATTACAGTGGTATCAGAGCATCATCCTCCCGGCCCGTGAAGCATGGAAAACAAGTTAGAAAATATCATGGGAACACAAGGAAGGATAACGAATGCACTAGATAGGATTACCCTATCCATCCGAAATATGAAAAATGTTGGTTTGCTTAAAGAGAAAAGAATTTCAAGGGTTTAAAAATTGATGGAAGAATACTAGCCCTTCCAAAAAATTATGTGATGTCATTTCCTTTAAGAGGAATTCATGGAATTAGAGAACAAGAGAGTGGACATTGACACATGGCCTAAGAACCGAATCACACCAAGGAACGACTCGACCCTAGAAGAGAAAAACCCTTCCCTCATGAAGAAACAGGTTAATGAGCATGTGGCGGATCAACTACATGGTGGAGAGGATGGTCATCCTTCTAAGGCAAAGGATGAAGAAAAAATAGCTTTGCAAGGTGTTAAAGAAGCTCAATTACCAAAGGCTAAGGATAAGACTACAAGAATTTCTCATGAGGACCACCAAAGGTATGATGATAATTCAGAATTGTTGTTTTCTATCATGTTGTTTCATATTTACATTCATGGGCAATTTGTTGGAAAATATGAGCTTGGGGCAGGCTTGATGCTCCATAGAAAATCATGGCAAATGGGTAGTCTTCTTGACGCTAAAAATAGAGACAAATCAGAATTGCAAAGGGTCAATGGGCCAAGACTTTAGGGTGACCTTGTTGGAGGCCATATATACAAAGAGAGTGCTTTTCTGGGTACCTATAATCACTTTCACTCCGTTGGAATTTTCAGGACAATAACTAAGGGTAAGAAAACTAATTCTTTTCATGATCATAATAAAATTCCATTGCACCACCCTATGTCATTACAATTCTTTGACTACCATGACAATTATTCTAATAATGGTGTGAAGATGAAGGGTACCCAGGGCGAAGAAAAAGAGCTTGAATTGGGAGGTGAAATTAATAACATTCGGCTTGTTGGATTGTTCCTAACAATGGACAATAACAAACTAATGACATTTTCATCTTGGGAGAGGATCCGAAATATGTTCCGTACAAGAGTGTTATACATAACTTAGAATTTCTAAGTTATAATATATTTGGAAGCAACCCAAGGCATGTAAGTATATCATATTCGTTGCTTACCACTTTGGCATTTTAGCTATGGGGGAGTGATCATAATGCATGCTTCTTGCGTTCTATAATACACTAATGAGATGTCATTATGCACAACATATGTCGATGTATGCTGAGGTAAGAAGTACCTTTTGTGGCAAAGGACATATGGATGTTTGGATTCAATCTCAAGATTGTTTTCACATAGTGTTGGAAGCACATCCACTGAGGGGGGGTGAATCCATTGAAAATAAAACTTTTAATCACTTAAACAATTTACATACATTAACCATTCAAACCATTAAGCACGCATGCATTAAGAACCATAACCATAAAAGAGAAAATGAGAACACATAAACACAAGAACACCGGATATATGTGGGAAAACCTCAAGGGGAAGAAACCCCACTGAAACATGTCTTTATTAGAGCAATGAATCAAATTTAGTTGAGAACCAACTCAACAAGGAGCACCAACCACTAGGTTTAGTGAGGCACTAACCCCATGAGGAACACTAACCCTTAGATTCAGTAGAACACACACTCTACAAGGAGGCACCAACCCCCTAGATAACTAATCACCAATAAAAGCCACCTGATGTGTTTATGACCTTTGAAATGTTGCACTAACAAGTGATGATGATACTTTGAAGCTCTCTTCCCTTCCTTCTTCTTCAAAATTTCTCTCTAGGTCAACTCGCTCATGATCTTCTTTTCCAAGTTGATTAGTTCTAATGACATATCTCTCCAATAGTTGCACACAATCTAGAAAATATTCATACATCATCTTCTTAGACCTCTCTTAAAGGTCACATTTACCTCTTTCATCTCTTTAATCAATCCTCTATCTCGCACTTTTCCATACTCTCACTTAACTAGCTCAAATGAGCCTTATAAATTTCTTTTTATACTTGACTCAAACACCTAATACATCTAGGTCAGCCATCATAAGATAAATAACATCATAAAAATTTAAAAACATCCTAAAAATATAATACATAAGACAATGTAGGTCGGCAATATCAGCTTCATACCCAAAACCTTCATTAGGACTCAAGAAGCCCTAAAACACCAAATCAGCCCACTCGTCAAAACCATATCACTTGGGCCAATAAGACCTTCACTAAACTTCAAGTAACACTTAGAAATGTTTTATAATCATTAAAGCAACCTCCAAAAAACTTCTAAAACTCTGTACCATCATCTTACCTCATGAAGCCACTTGAGAACAAGGACAACCAACATGCCCCAAAACTAATCTTCAGAAATGAAGCTCAAAACGCCATCAAATCACCTCATTCATATAAGTACAATATATCAATGGAAAGATCATGACCTCAAGGTCATGACCAAGTGCTCACAAAACCACAAATCAGATTGAAGCACCACCAAAACACCTCTGTAACCAAATCACATGAAACTTCCCAAAACTGCCTCAAAATCAGTCTTGCAAAATCGACTTGTACAGACCTCCTAAGGGTTCAAACTTGTTCTAAAACCACTCCATACATGAATTAAAGCTTCCATAATTCCTCCACAATTAATTTATGAAAGTGTGATATATAAATGGAAATATCTTAAGCTCAAAACCCCATAAAATCACCTCATTTATGAAAGTGTGATATATAAATAGAAATATCTTAAACTCAAGGTCATCACCAAGTGCTCACAAAACTACAAACTAGACTAAAGCACCACCAAAACACCTCTGTAAGTAGGTCACCTGAAACTGCCCAAAATTGCCTCAAAACTAGTCTTGCTAAATGGACTTGTACAAACATCCTAAGGGTTAAAAATTGATATAAAACCACTCCAAAAATGAATAATAGCTCCCATAATTCCTCCAAAATCAATTTATTCACCTAGTCCAATGTAAAACCTAAGAGACATATTAAATTCTTTGGAAACTTTCCTTTTGAGTGGGGTCCACACACAACCAAGACACCTAACTTATACTTGGAGAAATATGGAGGAGTCCTCTACAACCTCCAATCATCAAACTTGGTCAACCAATCAATTACGGTCCACTACAATCAAATTCTTCTCCATCACTTTATACCTAGGGTTTTACGAGGGTTTAAAAGTAGTTTACCTTATTAAAGATTGTTCATAAAAGTCTGGGCCTTATTTTTTAAAAAAATGTTTGGAGATCCTTCTTAGGACCATCCCCCAACTACATTTAAGAGATAAAATTTCCACAAAGACTTCTCACGTGACAACGAGCATCAAAAAGTCCAAATCGACCTTGGTTTCTCACTTTCACAAACTCGGTAGAGGTAAAAATGACATATATTGCACATACTTGCAAACTAACTCCTAAAACTTGAACCACATCTCAATATCAACCTAATACACCTTCTCCAAAGCTCAAATTTACATACTTGTCTCTAAAACATATCAAATCACCTCATTTGGTCACCTAGAGCTTGAGAATAAGTCTAGTGTAGACCTAAAAACCATGTGCAACACCTAAACCAACACTATAAGACACTTGTGAGTGTCACAGTACCTCATAATAATTATCCCCATGCTCTCTCCATGCATATACAACTGCTATAAATCATGAACTATCATTCCATACCTCATCCTGCTGACTTAGCCTTAAGAACAAGCACCTTGAACATGTTTTCTTCACCGAAGCTGACTTCCCCATCACTCTTCCACTCATGCCAACCTACAAGAACCTTCAACACACTTCATGACACCTAAAAAACACCACCAAAACACTTCATTACCTCTACAAGCCATTATACTAACTCAAGACACCATGAGTCACCATGCAATCTTAACAAGACACTCAACTTGGCATGACACTACCAGTCAACCTTCATGTCTCTTACTCCAGTTGACATCAATGCAACCTCAAACATCAATAACAACACCTAAAACATAACTCTTTTGACATAAATGACAACACAATGCCAACAATCTCCCCCTTTTTCATTGATGGAAAACCCATTGATGGTAAAACACACAAAGCTCATTCTCCCCCTAAGGAACTCACATGCATCATCAACTCATTCTCCCCCTTTTGGCATTAATGACAAAGAACATACATGCAACAACTTGGTTTTCTTTATCTGACATCACATTAGGCTCACTACTTGGTTGGAAACATCAACTAAACAAGATAAGATCCTTTTGCCCTTCTCCCTTTTTGATTTGACAACATATCTCCCCTAAAGAGATGCATACCTTCCAATTCTGACTCAGACATTGACCATGCACTTCTCAACACATAATTGACAACTATCAACTTCAAGAAGAAACAAAAAAACCATTTGTAAACATATCTTCGTACGACTAAAATAAGAACTCCCCCTAACTTCTAGGCATCTCAAGGACAAGAAGCTCACCTTACAATGTTTACATTAATTTTGTCACATGTATGTCCACATGACTCAATAAATCATCATGACATTCAAATCTTCTTGTCACCACAAATCCTACTTAACACACATCTGTACAACTCCCCCGAATTTTTTACAACTGAATATCTCTTCTTGATCTATAAGCATCTCAAATATGACAAATAGATACCAACACCTTATAGTGATTTCCAGTAACCATACTAACTTTCCCTTGATGCGAAAAATGTTCTCAAAATAGTGCTAGATAACACCATCTTTGACTTCAAGAACTTTATCAATTGTTCAAAATCAGACCTATGTATGAATAAAGACATTAAAACCTTACAAGCATACCTTGAATCAACATAGGCTTAACTGGATCCCCCTTAGAACAAATTTTCCTCTGAGCCATAAGACACCATGTCATCATGCATCTTCCTAATTCCCCTGGCTAACATGGCTTTCTTAGACCTCTATATTTATCTTGAACCATATTTTCTTGCAACACAACATCATGACCACAACTGAATTGATACAGACTAATATATGTCTCAAAACATTATCCTTAACAACTGTCTCCAATGACTTGTCAATCCTTCAAACATATGATCATGACCATATATATTCTAAAGCAACCAAAAACACATTGGTATTATAAACCAATTACCATATATTTAAGGGTTACTGTTCTAAATTAGGTTTTAAGATACAAACCCTTGAACACAGTCATGCACATATATGTTCACTCACTTCTCAAATAGTCTTCTTGCCTTCTAGATTCCTAAGGAACACTTGACACTTATTCAAGATCAACCAAACGCTGAGTTTTTGAGCAATAACCTAACAATCGTTATACATCATCCTTAAGATATTTAACATACCTACTCATGGGACTCTTTTTAGCTCCCCTTAAGACCAAGTACACCTTCAAACCTTCACACACCCTTAATGTACCTCTCCAAACCATATAACTCCATGGTTAGATTTAATAGTTCATGCAACATACCTTTAACCTTCACTCAACTCTCTTCAACCTATTTTCCTCCTGCTAGGTCTTCACATGAGCTATACTCCTGATTGACTACCCCTGAGTCATACAAACCTTCTTGATCTTAGTTTATTCAATATACTTCATCATTGTCAACTGATTTTGTATGTCAATTCCTAAAGTTTCTATTTCCATGCTATCAACACCTTGATCATACCTTCTTAAAGCATATCACTTGGGTAACCTACCAACTCTTTCACAGTTGTCTTGAGTTTTCATCTTCAAGTCAAAATACACCTCAGGACATGAAAAACATAGTTCACTGTGATAAGCCATTGTCTATATCAAGATTCTCCTTTCTTACATCACTCTACCTCCTAAGACTAGACCTCTGTTATTCTTTCCAATGTCAAATAGGTTAATATAGCTATGCTACTTAATGATAAACCATTTTTATGACTCAATATCTTCTTAAAGTAGTCGATCCTACAAATTTTAGATTGTATCAATCAATCCTCTCATATCTCCATGATATTTCAAGCACTTTTTCAAACTGAATATCTCCCTACAAAACCTTCATAAACCTTATAGATGCACATCATGAATGTAGCTCCAAAACAACACATAGATTCATACCTTATAGCTTCACGATTGTACCTAAATCAGTTCTAGATTTCAAACCCAAGGTACCCTGATTACACTGTGTATAACATATATGCCCATATCTATGTAACTTCATTCATCTTCACATCAAATTTGTACCTTCAAGGAGCTTATTTCATTCTTTGAACAATCACACTAAATGACATACATTCCAAGCCTCGAGAGCACATACCACACATAGCATAACACCAAGACTATGACAAAACCTCATGAATGATATTGAGAAAATCAAGATACAATCATACCTCTTTGAAGCATATCTTCAAACTATCTAATCACCTTCAAAGTATGTACAAACATTTGGAAGCACCTCACATCATCACATATCTTCTTGAAACTTATGGACCACTTTACTATCCTTCATACTTTCTTTAGATCCAGATCAGATACTCTTAAACAATATATTCTTATTGTACTCTACCTAGATGCTTCATAATCACAAGAACACTCTTATAGCTTAACATGCTTCCATGAATGCAAACCTAGATCACAAATACAAGGCACCCTATATTTTCCAAGTTGTCTAGTATCATTGTAACATATTAATAGTTATCTCACAAAAATATAGAGCCCAAAGTGACTGCAAAAATTATTTAAGCAAGCCTTCTTGAAGAAATTTCCCCAGATTTGACATACCTTACACAACACCACATACCTCAACAAAAATATATACTATGAATCTAACTCTGCAACACTCAAACCTATCTTTTACTTGTTTACAAGCCTTCTTGATGCTCATCACTAGGCATCACTACACCATGGTTGTACCTTGGAACATTTCACATTCATTCATACCCTAATCTTCTTAACCAATTCATCAACATGAGAAATAAACCTACATGATTCTCTTGAGAAATGAATTCCTTCAAGAAGCCTAGAGAAGACACCCCATGACACTTAGGGTACTAAAATATCATGAACTCATGAGATCCAAAAATCTCCATCTTCATCTCATCCAACTTGCAACCAAACTTTGAGATCCTTTTTCTCTTCTTTGGCATATTAGGTTTGATTACCACTTTATCATTCTTCTCCTCTTCTAGTTGTATAACTGTCAAACACACATGATTCTCTTGGAACACTAGCTTATTTTAAATTATGGAAAACATACCTTCTTTTCTTGTATACAAATCTGAATTAGGCTTGAATGTCTTAATTTCATCCATCTTAGCCTTGACTACAACATCTGGATTTTTGACCAAACTTGATACCTCTTTGAATGAATTAGGATTCTACATCATCTTGACTTTGGGAGGATAAACTCTCTCGACCTTCCTTGATGACTCATGAAGAAATTTTTTTACAATATGACCCTTGAGGTGACAACTATAACAAACAACATCATGTATACCTTTTGACTAACGAGGATTGTAATCTCTTCCATTGCTCCATAGATACTCACTTTTGAAGAACCTTTTATATTATTTTTCCCCATGACCAAATTCATTGCAAGCATAATAATATCCATTGAAAGACTTCTCACACCTCATTAAATTATGATTCCTAACAGGTTTAGATCTCATGTTGTTCATGCTAGCATCCTCCTTGCTTTGACTATCATCTTCTTGTCATGTGTCATCATCCTTTAGGTCTCCCTTAAAACTTAGGATTGTTCTATCACTAAAGCCTTATGACTAATCAAAAGATCATCTAGATACTTGGAACTATTTTCAAACCTCTCATAGGACTTTAAATTTCTAGATACCTAATTCAACTCAGCCTTTAAAGACCTTATTTTTGATTCATACTTGATGGATTCATCCTCTTTAACCTTTAGGGCTTTAACCTCTGTCTTGATCTTGACACACTCTTCTTCCCTAGTCTTGAGATCTACTGTTATAGACTCAACTTGAGTCTCATACCCCTTGATCAATGACTCTAACTTGTAGTTATTCCTTCTTTGAATCACCAATTCTGCATACAAATCTACCTCAGCCTCTTCATTTCCAAGAACATCATAAGCACTGTTGTAACTAACCTCTGATGTCTTCTCATGATCTGCCTCTAAAGAATATAGCTTGGTCTTCAACTAGTCACACTCATTTTATTTTGATCTCAAACTTGTATTTGCAACCTCTGACTTATTTTTAAGATATGTTATCTACATAACTCTCCTAGTGATTTGGATAACGTGTATACATCTTATGGCTATGAGATCTTCGTTGTAAGGTTACACACACTCAAGTTCCCTTGGTACATTCCCTTCTTTTCCTCATTTTCCCTTGTGCGCTTCCCCTTCTTCCCTTCCTTTACTTTTCTTCTTTGTTCCATCTTCCCTATGTGCACATCTTCTACACATTCACCTTCTTTCTGGCAGACGTTATCCCTCGCACACGCTCGCACATCATCTTGTAATAGTTGCACCTTGACCATGTGCTCTCTGCTCACCAATTTGCCTGATTTCTCCTCGCACATTCCTCTGCGCCTTCTTCTATTTTCTTCCACGCGCCCTTCCCTTGCACCATCCTTTGTGCCCTTCTGTGTTAAGTCATCTTCTGACATGCTTGAGTATGCCACACGCAACCAACCAAAGCGTGCCATCAGGGCACCAAATCATTGCAACAAATTAGTGACTGACACATGGCAGAAATGACAAAATTTTTACATGGTCAGCCATTCTTTCAGCCAAATCATGTGCACCACCTATCTTGCATGCGTAGATGGCCCTAACATCCTCTAACAACCATATATTTTTCTATAGAGATCTGATCGGCACACACCTGGACTTGTCAGAGAGCTGCTGACACAAGCCATAGTGCTAGACGTTCAAATTCAATTTTTGGTGGATCTGGTAGGTGAGAAATGGAAAACGTATTTCTGAACATTAATGAAGCAGATTCAATTGATTCAACTGCCTGATTTGATATGATCCTCCCTCCTTCCTCATCCAACATGCCAAAACAGACCTAGGGAAGTGCATTTGACATATTCTTAGGTGGATTTGTAGGAATTGAATGGTTCTTATTGGTGGTTGTATTTCAAATTCGAGTTTTCCCTTCTTCTCTTCTCCTTCTACAGATTCATCTATAAATGTAAGAGTTGGGTTCATTATTAATGTTTGATACTCTAAATCCTTACACATTTTTTGCTAAGGAATTTATCTCTTCTGTCTTCTGAGTTGCAGACCTCTAGATTTGGCTCATGTATGTAGATATCAGCCTCTTTTGCCATTATAACAACTCTTTGCATTTCTGGAAGTGATAAAAAACATCGTTTTGTGACTATTTTGTGTCCTAGCATGTTTGCATTTCTTATTCTTGCTTTTATTTTGCAGTACATGTTTGTTGTGCCACTTTACATCCCTTGCAATTCTTATTTAGTTGTGTTCCATGAGAATGACCTGGTAATGCGTTATTACTTGTACTACACATGCCTAGCCTCTTTTCATGCATTTCCTTTTCTTTCCCACTCAGAACAGATAGTATTCATCCCTCTTTTCTGGTTCTATCACCTTTTATTGTAGTTCATTTTCATGTTATCTCTCTATCCCTGGTCCCTTGGCATTTATTAGCTTAGTTTTCCCTTTCAGCACTAGGAGTAGTAGTAGTAGTAGAAATAGATAGAGGAACCGGCCTTCTCGAGAGATCCGTCTAAAGCACGCAAGGTCCCACAACTTGGAGATGGTTCCATTGTGATCTTAAACAACTTGGCTCTTCTAGATACGAGACGTAGGTGCATGTTTGAAGACCAACAGTTTCTGGCACACCCGGTGGGAGGAGGTGTGAATGCTTACATTTCATACCACTAAGTTCTGGTGTGTGGACTTAGTGTTTCAGATTGTAGAGGATCATTTCAACATATCTGATGACTCCCAACATTTCTAGATCTCTATTTTAGTAGTCCTGAGCACCTTTCATGAGAAGAGTGCATACAAGAAGAAGTGCAACAACTGAAGATTATTATGAGTACCTCCAGTTATTCTCGAGAAGAGTCCATTCCAAAAGGTCCACGTGCACATCTCTATCTCATGCGTGCCACTCCCATTCAAATCCTCCTCAAAGAAGACAACCTGCACGCCCTGTAATGTCACATCAACCACCTCCTCCCTTGAGAAAATTTGCCAACTTCATGGGAGGGAGTTTGTTTGTGCTGGCTGTGCAAAATGACATGCCAAATGGTGCACTCAAAAGTATTTCATACTTTACTGGTGAGAATCAAGTCACCCCTCACAAGCATATCCAGGATGTAGCAAACATGTATTCACTCTATTTGATCACACATGATGATGTAGTAGTAAGGTTACTTGCATCTTCTTTCAAAGGTAAATCAATTCAATGGTACCGAGGCTTAAGATAGGGATCTATTACCACTTGGGATGAGTTGGGAACAACTCTTAGCAATTAATTTGAAGATAAGTCAGATCACCTATCTTTGGTGGAGCAACTGACAACAACAAAAAGGGTGCACAATGAGAAGGTGACTGATTTTAACATCATATTTTAGAAGACTTGGGATAGAATCCATCCTGTGGTAAGACCTACAACCCAACACATTTTTTATATTATCTAAAAGTGTTGAACAGTGATATATCAGTCATGATTCAATCTATGGGAGGTAGGACCTTACCGGTTGCTTATAGTATTACAGTAAGGGCATAAAATAGTCTTATTTAGGTGGGAAAGATAGCTCCTAGACCGTCTATGCCCTTGTTCTTAGAAATTTCACAAGTGCCCCAACCTTCTCTGGCCGCTATTCCTATTCTTGAGAAAAGCACACAACCAATTGCATCTACATCCTACTCTTCAGCACAACAAAAGGAAGATGAGGAATTAAAGGCTCTAATCAGAAATCTATCAAACAAAATCATATCATTAGAAAAGCAACTGGTGCAAGCCTAAAGAGGAAATTCTAGTCAGATGCATATCCATAACAATCAACCTTGGTGGAATCAATATGAGAACGAAAGATACATGCCCAACCGGCAAAGTGATAGATGGCATGCTAACACGCATCTTCCCTTACAAGTTGTTTCTCCTGTGCCCTCTCTTCTAGTACCTAGTACAAGTCAAGCACTCGTTCCAGTTCAGAATAATTTGGCGCAAGAGTCAGAATGGTGCTTCCCTTGCAATATGCCTCACAGTAAAAATCACTTTATAAATGTTACACGTGCCCAAGCCTACATGATCCAGAATGCTTCAGCCTGCAAGCCTTCAACAAGTGGCTATGAAGTAGAAAACCAAGAAAGACCACAAGCTCCTCCAAAGGAAAATTTGATTTTCTTTGGTGCTGAGGACTTCTTTGCAATCAACCAAGTGGTAGATGATACAAGAAGACTGCACACCGAAGTTGCGGACAACATCAGATATAAGAAGAGAATGTTAGAGTTAGGCACGTAGGTCACACTCCCAGCAATGAGGGCTGACCCTCAAAAGTAAAAAGAAGTAGCCAAGGCATCCAGTAGTAAGAGTTCTCAAGTCCCTACGCAAGAGGCCCCCCGCAAAGCTCCTGAAATAGTGCATGTCCCTCCTTTGGTAGGTCAAGCTCCTACTTCCATGCCTGAACAGTCAAAAAGAGATATTGTTCCCCAAATGCACAAGTCAGCGGGTTTCCCATTCAACATTGTTGACCGGATGAAGAATAAAAATATAAATGTCACAATGTGGGATGCCCTGACTATTCCATCTCAGCAGGATCTGTTGCATGAAGCTCTGTCGCAAATCCCACGTGTTGATCCAACCATACAAAATCCGTATGTTTATATTAACATCTGCTAAGAAGAGGAGAAACAAGTAAGCAAGGTGGTTAAAACCCCTCCCTTCTATATGTCCTTGATCATATGTAGACATCTTGTCCATAATTGCATGATAGAATCAGACGCGAGTACCTTGGTTATGCCCAAGAAGATAGTTGATGTCCTAAGTCTTAGGCATAACCCCTTATCTAAAGGAGTCCTGCAACTCGACGGCTCAACTATCAATACCTTAGGAGTCATTAAGGATCTTGAGTTGACCCTTCATGCATGTCCAAGTTTAACAATTACTCAAGATGTGTCAATCATTGACTTACCTCCTTTGTTCACCCTATGTCTATCAAGATATTTCACTGCTCAAGTGGGTGGTTACTTGTCTTCTAATTGGTCTCATATGTTACTCAAGACAAGGTATGGTACCCGGTTTACCATACAAGCTGAGCCTATATTTTCTTATCATGTAGAGTCATATGTCCCATCCCCTCTCCAAGCCAACTGTTTAATCCAAGAACAAGCTTCAATTCCTGAAGAGCAACCTCTTCCACCCTCTGTTCCTAACCTAGTACTTGATGAATGGGTAGAAAGGCACCATAAATTTGATCCATATGCTGAAGAACTAGAAGCTTATGAAACTGGGCTTGGTACTTACTGCATTCTTGAAGAAGAAGTTGTGTTGCCACTCGCGCTTAAGAAAGACCAAGTTGAACCTGGCCTATGGAAGTTATACTTTGATGGTTCCAGAAGCAAGAATGGTGCGGGAGCAGGAATTGTTCTCATTTCTCCCAAGAATGAGAAATTTTTCTTCATGCATAGGTTGTAGTTTACATGCTCCAACAATGTGGCAGAATATGAGGCGTTGGTGCATGGTCTACTGATTGTTGAAAAGAAGAAGATTAAGGTGCTACAAATATTTGGGGATACAGAGTTGGTCATCCATCAGGTTACCAACAAGTGCTTAACAAAGAATAAGCTTCTCAAAGCTTATAAGCACAGAGTTTGATACCTCCTTGAGAGCTTTGATGCTCTAAACCTATAGGTGGTGCCACACAAAATGAATAAGGAGGTTGACCAAATGGCCGTTCTTGGTTCGCAGTTCTCTCTCGCAGAGGACTTTGTCAAAGGAAATACTCAGCACATTAATATGGTGGTTACGACATCCATTCCAAACAACAATACCAGCTAGCAAGTGTTTGAAAGTAACACACAGATTGTCCAATTAATCCAAAATGAAGCCGAGTTCTCATCAAGCATGCAAGCTGACTTACATGAAAGCTATGTTGACCAAGTAATACAGCTGAAGACAAACAAGTTGCCTAAAGGGCTAGTCACCTTAGAGCAAATGTTTAGCCTTGATGATGAGTTCAAGGGTGAAGAAACGTATATGTGTGTCATGTAAGAAGACTGCTCCCCAGTCATTGTTGCACGTGGAAAGGAGTTGCTGCTCAACAAGGCTTGCACGCATGATGAAAGGTGGGACTTCATCTCTTTATGTCAAAAATACAATGATATCTTTTCATGGGAGTATGAAGACCTCAAAGGTTTTGATCTAAGTGTTGCTTAACACTCCATTGATCTTGATCCTGGTATCAAGCCCATAAAAAAAAAGAAATGACCAATTAATCCAAAGATAGAGCCCCTCATGAGAAAGGAGTTATCTAAACTCATCGAGGTGAAGATTATTTTTCCCATCAAATACTCTACTTGGGTCACAAATTTAGTTCCAGTGTGAAAAAAGAACGGTGAAATCAGACTCTGTGTTGATTTCAGAGATTTGAATAAGGCATCTCTAAAGGATCATTATCCTTTGCCTTCAATGGAGAAAATTCTACAGATTGTGGTCGGGTGCACAAAGGTTCTCAATGTTAGATGGGTATTCAGGTTTCAATCAGATCCTGGTCAAGGAAGAGGATCAATTCAAAACAATGTTTACAACCAAGTGGGGAACATATGCATATCAAAAAATTCCCTTTGGTCTGTCAAACACAGGCACAAAATTTTAGCACACCATGGACATTTCCTTCAAAGGTTACATCAATGAGTTCATCTTGGTGTACCTTGATGACATAACAGTCTTCTCAAAGCAAAGCACGGATCATATGGCACACTTGGAGAAAGTATTTGAGAGATACAAAAAGTATGGGGTGTCTCTTAACTCTAAGAAGTATAATTTTTTGGTGACGCAGGGCAAGCTCTTGGGTCATGTGGTTTCAAAGGATGGTATCGAAATTGATCCTGAGCATGTTTCAGCCATCCTAGCTCTTTCCCTACCAGAGCACAAAAAGGCCTTGCAGTCATTCCTTGGTAAGATCAAATTTGTTAGGCATTTTATCCCTAACTTTGAAAGACTGGCTCGGTCCATCACCTTGATGCTCAAGAAGGACATAGCCTTCAGATGGACAATAGAATGAAGAGAAAGCTTCAAAAAAATCAAGAAAGAAATTACTTGTGTGCCAACACTCATCAACTCGGATTATTCCAAGGATTTCATCCTTTATTCTTATGACGCTGATACTAGGGTTGTTATTGTCCTAACACAAGAAAATAGACAAGAGCTGGAACAAACAATGGCTTTCTTTAGCCAGATGTTGAAGGATTACAAATTAAGATACAATCACACAAAGAAACAGGTTTTTGCCATCATGTGAGTGCTCAAGAAATTCAAAAGTATGCTCGTCACAAATCATATCAAGGTATTAGTCTCCCACTCTTCTGTTAGAGACTTCATCATGGGAGTAGAGATCAGTGAAAAGAGAGCATGATGGGTGACTAAAATCATGGAGTATGATGTGACTATCAAAGCCACAAAACTGGTAAGAGGTAGCGTGCTTTGCAGACAAATTGCTAAGGATGCGCATAATGAATCTGAGACTTCATTATTTCTAGATGAAGGTCTTCTACGCATAGAGCTTGAGCAGAATACAGATCCTGGCATGCGTGATTGGATGAAGGATATGATCACATTCCTTTCTAAGGGCACATACCCTCCTGGTTTGAGTAAGGAAAAGAGAAGACATCTGAGGTTATAATTTATTTCTTATGTTTTGGTTGATGGAATTTTCTTCAATTATATTGATGTGGTTATGTTAAGATGTATCAACAACACATGGACTGAAAAAATGTTAGCAAAATTTCATGATGGATTCTTTGGTGGACACTTTTCTGCCAAAACTACAGCAATGAAAATCAGAATGGCAGGTATTTTCTGGCCTACCCTATTTGCGGATGCACACAAGTGGGTCACAAAATGTAGAGAGTGCTTTCTTTGCAAGAAATAAAAAATTGGCAGTGCTTCCCCTCTGACCAATCCAAGTGGATCAACCTTTTGTGTAATGGGGTCTTGAATTCATAGGTATGATCAATCCGCCTTTAAGCGATGGACACAAGTGGGTGTTGACAGCTATGGACTATTTCACCAGATGGACAGAAGTTTTCACACTCAAGGAATCAACCGAGTTAGTCATCCTTGACTTTCTCGAAGGTATAGTCACAAGGTTTGGCATCCCTCAAACCATTATCTTTGATAATGCAAAAGCCTTCCTTGGTACTAAAATCACTGATTGGGCACTAAATCTGAACATCTACTTGAAGACTTCTTCCAACTATTACCCTCAGGGAAATGGTTTGACAGAGTCAACAAACAAGAACCTGATCAGAATCATGAAGCGCACAATGAACATCAGCCAAAGACAATGGCATACAAAGGTCTCGCGCGCACTCTAGGCAGATAGAATCATAGTAAAAAAGAGCAATAGGAACTTCACCTTACAAGCTTATCTATGGTAAGGAGGCTACCCTTCCTTTGACACTAGAATTGAACTCATTAGTGCTTACCCAACAACTGGAATTCAAAGGTGTAGACCAGAGAGAAATCAAAATGGTAGAGCTGGTTGATCTTGAAGAGCTAAGGAACTCTGCCATGATCAAGCTAGAACAACATCAACAAGCAACAAAGAAATGGTTTGACAGAAAGGCCAGGCCTCAAGATTTCAAATTTGGGGACTTAGTCTTAAAATGGGATGCTGACAGAGCTAAACCAGGGTGTCATTCAAAGTTTGATGCACTTTGGAGTGGCCCTTATATCATCAGTTCGTGCAAAGAGGCTAACTCTTTTGAGTTAACTCATCTTGACGTAAGCACGCTGCATATCCCAGTAAATGGGATCTATCTCAAACCCTTCCATTAAGTTTGCTACATCATTTTGTATATATTAGAGTAGTTTTAATTCCTCCAAGTGCGCTACATGCACATTGTTTGTTTGTACATAGTTCTTTCCTTTCACGTGCTTCCTACGTGTGCTCTTCTTTTGCTTCCAAATGCATATCTTCTTTTAGTGATTCCAAGATTTAGAATCGAGTCAAAAATGATCCTTTAAGTGACTTTAGGGGTAGTTCTCAAATAATCACATAATAGACTCTATGGCTGATGGATGATTTAGGCTATTGATCTTCTTCATCTAGCAGGCATATGGCCTTGAAATTCACAAAAACTGTTATCCAAATAACTCTCCTAGTGATTTGGATAACTTGTATACATCTTTTGGCTATGAGCTCTTCATTGCAAGGTTGCACACACTCAAGTTCCCTTGGCACATTCCCTTATTTTCCTCACGTGCCCTTGCACGCTTCCCCTTCTTCCCTTCCTTTCCTTTTCTTCTTTGTTCCATCTTCCCTGTGCATGTGTCTTCTACGCATTCACCTTCTTTCTGGCAGATGTTCTCCCTCGCGTGCGCCTGCACATCATCTTGTAATAGTTACGCCTTGACCATGCGCTCTCTGCTCACCAGTTTACCTCATTTCCGCATGTGCATCACGTGTGTGTTCTTCTACGCCTTCCTCTGTTTTCTTCCGCACACCCTCCTTTGTGCCCTTCTATGCCAGGTCATCTTTTGACATGCTTGAGTATGCCACATGCAACCAGCCAAAGCATGCCAACAGGGTGCCAAATCATTGTAACAAATCAGTGACTGACACATGGTAGAAATAAAAAAATTTCTACATAGTTGGCCATTCTTTCAGCCAAATCACATGCACCATGTGTCTTGCATGTGTAGACGGCCTTGACATCCTCTAACAACTGTATCTTTTGCTATAGATCTCCGATCGGTGCACACCTGGACTTGTCAAAGAGCTGCTAAGATCAACCATAGTGCTAGACATTCAAATTCAAATTTTTGTAGATCTGGTAGATGAGAAATGGAAAATGTCTTTCTGAGCATGAATGAAGTCGATCCGATTGCTTCAACCACCCAATTTGATATGATTTGCCCTCCTTCCTCATCCAACATGCCAAAATAGACCTAGGGAAGTGCATTCAATAGATTCTTAGGTGGATTTGTAGGCATTGAATGATTCTTGTTGGTGGTTGTATTTCAAATTTGAGTTTTCCCCCCTCTTCTCCTTCTATAAATTCATCTATAAATGTAAGATTTGGGCTCATTATTAATGTTGGATACTCTAAATCCTTACATGTTTTTTGCTAAGGAATTTATCTCTTATGTATTATGAGTTGCAGACCTCTAGATCTGGCTCATGCATGTGGATATTGGTCTCTTTCACCATTATAACAACTCTTCGCATTTCTAGAAGTGATAAAAGACATTGTTTTGTGACTATTCTCTGTCCTAACGTGTTTGCATTTATTCTTCTTTCTTTTCTTTTACCATGCATGTTTGTTGTGTCACTTCACGTCCCTTGTAGTTCCTATTTACGTGTGTTCCATGAGAATGACCTGGTAATGCGTTTTCAGCTGTGCTACTCGTGCCTAGCCTCCTTTCATGCATTCCCTTTTCATTCCCACTCAGAACATATAGTATTCATCCCTCTTTTCTAGTGCTATCGCCTTTTAGTGTAGTTCATTTTCATGTTATCTCTCTATCCCTGGTCCCTTGGCATTTATTATCTTAGTTTCCCCTTTCAGCACTAGGAGTAGCAGTAGCAGTAGAAATAGATAGAGGAACCGACCTTCTCTGGAGATTCGTCTCAAGCATGCAAGGTCCCACAACTTGGAGATGGTTCCATTGTGATCTCAAACAACTCAACTCTGCTAGATCTGAGATACGGGTGTGAGTTTGAAGACCAACAAGATCCTTGATGGTTTCTTCATCCTTTTTGACAACATATCTTAACTTTTGACACTCTCTCCTCGTTTGCTTAGCCATCTTGTGCTTTAAAGGATCACCTTAAGCTTGTTAAGATTAATTCATAGGTCCTACTATGATACCAATTTTTGGAGGCACATCCACTAGAGGGGTGAATCAGTGGACGATAAAAATTTTAATCACTTAAAAAATTTACATCCATTAACCCTTCAAACCATTAAGTATGCATGTATCAAGAACCATAACCATAGAAGAGAAAATGAGAAAACATCAACACAAGAACACCATATATAAGTGGGAAACCCTCAAGGGGAAGAAAACCCATTGAGACACAAATTTATTAGAGCAATGAATCAAATTTATTTGAGCACCAACTCAACAAGGAGAACCAACCCCTATGTTTAGTGAGGCACTGTACGATGGAAAAGTGACAAGCGAGCGTAGGAATCTACAAGCAACTCTTCCTCGCACTCGACCTCCCGAGGTCGTGCCGAGACAGCCGGTGGGTATGGAATATGTATGGGATGCAGACAAACTAGTTAGGCAATCTAATGTCTTCAATACGCATTAGCGGAATTTGTGAGTCTAAGGCAAAGAAGGCCCTCCTAACTTGAACTGGTGTGATAGATCGGTCAGCAAGGATGACTGCTCGAAGGCTCCAATCAATATCGAGCTCTGGCGTGATTCGATCTATAGGTTGTGGAATACGTGGAAAATGACCTGGGATAGTTTCGTGTATTTCTCTGGACAGGGTCATATGGTGGATGGTAAATATAGTCAATCTTATGGACGATTCTCTGGCCTAGTCCAGAATTCCCTAGCTCTGTTAGTTGTTGTGTCTAGCAAGGATAATTGTTCGATGATGATAGGTGGAAGTGGGGTAGACTGGAATACTAGTGTGCGTAGGCCAGTGTCTATGTCTAATTCTCCTATGGATTCGTTGGGCTGTGGGATTTGTGGGTCACAACCGTAGATTCTTAGTTGTTGTGGACCTGTTATGGTCATGCGTGAAATCAAGTCCTAATCCCTAATATCCAGTAATCGTATGCTTTCTCAGCTTCTATATTTAGGATCAATAACTGTGTGATTTTCTCAGAATATCTTACAGGCGTTCGTGCAACCTGGATTCTTAGGCTGGTATCTATATCTAGAAGAGTGTCTCCTGCATCTGGCTGTGGGACCAAAGGATCACAACCAAAGGTTTGTTCTCTTTCAAACCCTTCTACAGTCATATGAATGTTGCCTAGGGTAATCTGTAGTTTGGTTGATTCGACCAAAATGTGTGTGCTTGGTCGTCTTCTATGTTTAACCCGCTCAACTGGGAATTGATTTGTTGCAAGCTTACCGTTGTTCGGAAGACTTGGATCCTAAGATTTTGGTCTATATCAGTTATCGCTGTGATGAGATTGGGCTGAGGCATGATTGGCTCGAATATGTATTCCCTAGGCTCTCTAGGTCCCGTGATTGTCATACAAAAGCAACAATGTAAAACGAACTACAGTAAAATGAAATTTAACTATGTGAAATATATCTATAGCATATATGACTTCTCTATTTTTTTTGTGTTTTCTGACGAGCTTTACGAATTTAAGAAAGCAGCTATTTAAAATATCTAGAATTGACAGCTAAAATAATAATTTAAAACAAACAAAATAACCGAGTGTAGCTATCTGTCTGTGCAATTTGTAGATCTATTCTAAACAATAAAATAGCTTATCTAATCTATTTGCAAGACTCTCGATCCTACCTCAGAAGTGAGGAGTGAATCATAGTTTCTCAGAAACTATCAATCCCCACAGCTTCCCTGGCAATATCGAGAGTAGAATTAACTGAAATAAAGCAATTAAATACTCTATTTGATATGATTCTAACTAGAACTTTGAAAGCTAGAACCTGGATTCTGCAGAATAGTGGTGAATCCGATGGTGTGTGTGATCTTGTCCCCTCAGTGTGATCTCCTCATTCCTTCGTGTTCACGTGGATCCAGAAAATCGTGTAATGCTAGCATCAACAGAAGTAGATATTGGGATAAAGGCAGCTCAGAACACTGACTGAATACAATGCGAGTAGGAGAGGGATAGCGCAAGAGTACAGAGCTTGGCTTATGCAATTCCTAGCGGGATCTATTGCGAGTCATGCAACATAAAGTGTCCAGAACCTAAAACTATCCTATTTGAGGAGAAAAACCTGCAACTTTAATGGCTTCCTAAGCTATTCTACTCCAATGGATTGGATGAAATAACAGCAGTGCTTGCACAAGATGGATATGTGGCTTACTAACAGTAAAACAATGCTAACTAAGCATGCAATGAAAGAAACTAAGCATTCTAAGCAAAAGGAAAACTAAATCTATTGCAAAGAGAAATCAGAGGCAAATTTTGAGGGGCCATTTGCTTGAGCACAAGCCAACTATTTATAGCATTTGCATTTACCCAAGGTAAAAACCAAATAGAACTCTTAAACTATAAACAATGGCCAAACACTATTCCAGGGAACCAGAATCATAAATGCAAGCTTATGGCGGTGAAAGAAAGTTGGTAAAACATTGAATTTACGTGAGTCATGTTAAAAGAGCTTTCTGGAAAATGCGTAAAGGACCGCCACCCTGAGCAGGGCGGTGGTTACAGGACCGCCGCCCTGTTCAGGGCGGCGGTCACGAGACCGCCGCCCAGGCAGGGCGGTGGTTTCGTCACTGAAGAGAAAAAGGCCAAGAAAAGAGGGGAAAAGGAAAAAACAAAGCACGTGGGGGCTAAGCGGGGCATGCGGGATGTTAACGCACACTTGGAGAGCTTTTCTGGATCCCGAACACCTTGCGAGGAGACTTGTATCATCATTGGGGCACGTGTCACGTTGTTCTGGCAGTACAGTACCTTACAATTTTGGGTACGTACATATTGCCCCCTCAGAGAAGCATTTTAGCCATGAAGAGGCGTAAAATGGTGGGTCCGAGTATGGCGGTCCCGAAATGGGAAGTTAGAAGTTATACCTGATACATCCGTGTGTTGAAATGACGCCGTCTAAGATTCCCACTACCTGCAAAATGAAAAGAGAACTCAAGTGCAGATAGACACAATAGTTTGAAAAATAAACGCTAAAATAATAGGGAATGAGAACGTACCATTTGTGCGGGGATAGGAACTTACCTCCGTCGGCACTCCAAACCTGTGAAAAAGTCATTTAAAACGAATCCGGACGCTATATATATGAAAGTGGGCCCATTTTCCTATTCATTTGTGCGAGTTGATTTGATTGATTTTGAGCTCTTGGGACCCACGGTGACGGTTTCTTGCATGAGTAGAGTCAAAACGTCCGTGACGAGATAGCGATCATGCCTCCACGTGCGGAACATCGACCCATGAGATCACAGGTTAGTTTTCTTCAGTTTATCCTTTTTACCCCCTTAAATTTGAAATGCTAAATACTTTGTCATGGGGGGGTAATTTTTGAAAATGTTAGTGTTAAAAGGTCCACCTAGGGGGGGCGCCTACTGGGTAGGCTTTGTTTTTAGGTAAAATGGTCATTTTTTTACACTTTTTAGGCTTTTTAAGTTTAAAAACCCGCATGGGTTTTCAGACCATGACCGCCGCCCCTGCCCAGGCGGCGGTTACGGTTACATGACCGCTACCCTGTTCGGGGCGGCGGTTACACGACCGCCGCCCTTAAGGCGGCGGTTACAAAACCACCTCTCTGCTCAGGGCGGTGGTTTTGCACAGAATGCAAAAGGATCATCTGTTTGAAATTGTTTTTGCTTTTCTAGCATTTCTACGTGTTTTCGTGATTTTTCCAGTATTACTCGGATGCTAACTTGCTCTGTTTTGTGTGTTTTTGGGTGTATGCAGGCGAGAGAGGAGTATATCCGGTGGAGTAGAGAGAGGGAGTGTGATTGGCTCCCAGGGGTACTAGATGCCCTCTCACAAGATGAGGAGGACACTCTTCAGCGGGCTGGGATACTACGCATTTCACGCGTGCCCCACGTTACACCATCTAGTCACATCCTTTGTGACTTGTTCTCATACTGGGATGCAGATCGGAACACCTTCCGATTGCCAGGGGTCCGCGGTGAGTGGACTATTACATTGGAGGATGTCTATCGCATATTCTGGGGGTCCCGATCATCGGGAGACGACTCACCCTAGAGACAGTAGGTTCATGGGCACAGATTGCACAGTGGGCTACATATATGGGAGATGCAGTCATCTCCACGGGGTCGAAGAAGGGGGTTAGAGTTCGATCCATTCCTTCTTTGCCCATCCCCCTACTTTTCCAGGCCATCATGGGGATCCTTTCCTTAAAACTGATCGGGGACAAGGGAGGAGATACATTATTATACTGTTGGTCCCCCTATTATTGCACAGATAGAGGGACAATAGTCGGATATATGCATGGGGAGCAGACATTCTTGGGACCACCTACCACGACTTATACAGGGTGGTCCATTTACAGGGGCAGTCCTTGAGCCACCCAACCCTGGTTATGAGTTGGGTCTATGAGCATTTCATCCCCTACGACAGAGGTGTAGAGGTGATAGACCCCGAAGCTGTGAGGGCAGCTAGATGGAGAGACATGTCGGTGCTTAGAGCACCTCATCAACCAGTTGCTTCCCTAACTACTGCCGACATGGAGGCCACACCATATCAGACTATGGCAGACATATGGGGTGAGGAGGCTCTTACCTTGATCTCCTGCTCCACCATAGGGTAGCTTATTGATAGAGTGGGGCGAGTGGAGATGCACCCCTTTGGCCGAGTTCCTCAATAGTTTGGCTTACCATACATGGGTATGCTTCCCCCAGTAGCACCCGTATACAGATCAGTCCGAGAGGCCAGAGGGGGGCCTAGAGGTCGGGGTTGGACAGTGGTTACTCCTGGCATTCCTATTGCAGCCAGGAGCATAGTACGTGCCAAAGGGAGAGCCAGTGCACCTTAGGCACCTTTGCTTCAAATTTCCGCGGGTCCTGCCCATAGCAGTGATGACCCCATTGAGGTAGACTCTGAGTCTGAGGATTTTACAGGGGGGAGACAGAGGAGGAGACAGAGGACAGTGATCCTGAGTGGCATGACACCCAGGATATCATGCAGGTGGAGAGGGCCAAGCAGAGTGCAGAGAGGGTGACTCTGGTTTCAGAGGAGCCACTCTACCAGGGCCATGGGGAGGATGAGTTTGTTGTGGGGTGGTACGTTGCTCTAGCCACAGGAGCAGCCCCTCAGTTGGCAGTGGCATCCGTGGCAGGTGCTGATCCTATAGATCCATCCTGGAGGCCTGATGATCTGAGTAATTTACCCCTCTCTCCCTTTTAATGTTCGTTTCTTTGTTAGGATCTCCTTAGATGCTATCTTGTATCTTTTAATTTCTTGTTTGGTTTCTAATTTGTTTTCTCCTTTTTTACAGAGACCGCCAATGAGTGGCGAGATTTTATTCGCAGGGTATGCATTGACACCCTGATGATCCCCATGGAGAGGACCCATGCAGAGCTTTCTGTGGATGCTAGGGAGCCTTCAGCAGTTGGTAGACATACTGATGTCTTCACCCCAGTCTGGCATGTGGCCAGGATGGTATCGACTCTTTGTACAAATTTAGCGGGGTATAGGACAGCCGAGCGCCTGATGAGGAGCCATTCTCGTGGTGAGACAGCGGCTGTCCCTCAGGATCTAGAGCCCTCTGTGCACTCAGAGCGCTGGCATGGCCGGAGTCCTAGGCGTGGGCATGTGCCTTCAGAGGGGTCTCGTAGGGATTGAGAAGCCACTTGGCTCTCGTAATAATTTTTTTTTTGTATGATACATTCTTTTGTATATCCCGGGCTCTTTGAGCGTTTTGACCATGCTTAGTGCATGATGGCATTGTACATAAATATTGATCATTTATATATATGTATTTTTGTTCTGGATCAAACTCTTGGCATTCATGGCTCACTTTCTATTTCTAGTTTCCTTATGTATACTATGATGTATGTTTATATGTTTCTTTTAGAATATATGCAATGGTGAACAAATGATGCAAGTGTTTTACTTTCCTTTTTTGTATTTCATGATGCTGATATATGATGATGTAGATATAATGTGATTTTGAATCTTAGTTTCTGTAAGCAATTTGGATACTTCATATTTGTTTTGGCAAAGTGATGAAAATAAACCGGTATGATGAACAGATAAACCTGCCCCTACCCCCAACTCCACGCAACTAGTAAGATGCAAGGGCTCATCACCAAGAGTTGGGAAGGGCGCAAGTTATGAGGTGTAGTGAAATGATAGTGATGGAAGACAGAAAAAGATTTGGCGGAACCAAATTAGGACACCACAAGTCCACTCCACTCGAGTGACTTCATAGTTTTGGATGCAACTTGCTTTGCGGTTTATCCAGACTTAGACCCGTAGATGGCCACATAGTAGACAAAATCTGGGTTTTTAGGATTTTAACTCTCTTGGGATTTTGAACATCTGATTCATTTGTTTTTGACTCAAAGCTTCAAAGTTTGAATTGTTTGTGTATGACCTTTTGCATTTATTTGTCAAGAGGACCCCCTACACTTTGCCCCATGCTACTAGTAAGAAGTGTGGGTTTATCACCATGGGCAAAGCATAGGTGAGTAAGGGCATTTCCATCCTTTCCCAACCCTACATCACTAGTAAGAGACACAAGCTCATCACCGAAGGTTGGTGGGGCAAGGAAATGTGTAAAATTAAAATTTTCTTTTTTTGAATAATATTTGACTTGTTTTCTTGAGTAAAATGCCAGTATGTGTTTATTTCCAAAGAGATATACATATGGGATAGATGTGACACCATGAAGCTTCTAGAATAGACCATAGGCAAGAATCCTACCCTAAGAAGAAACCAAAAGTGAGAATAAACCTTGCAGATCTTGGTATGGTTACCGTTAAGACTTTGTCATGTCTAGCTTTATTTGATAAAATGATTCCGAGATAATTTTGATGATATCATGAAAAATGGAGAGGTATGATTAAAGAGTTTATGCCAACAACATCATGAGTTTGTAATTAATTGCTTTGAGAATAAATTCCTTGATCATAATTTGTGTACGAAACAAGCAGACAAAATGATCTTAATCTATATGAAGATGCAATGTAGATATATATAAGTAGTGCTAGCTACTTACACGTAGAACCGCTTGAGGTGCAGGGAATTGACCATTTCACCAAATTCCTCACCTTCTAGCGTACATAAGAGGTATGCACCATTTCCATAGTCCTTCATGACTCGGTATGGGCCCAACCATTTAGGCCAGAATTTTCTTCCTTCGCCGGTCTTCTTGTCAATCCGGCTGTCTAGCTTTAGAACTAGATCACCTTCATATATGTCACGTTCGTAGAATTTCTTGTTATATTGCCAGCACATCTGGTCAGCATAGACTCTATGCCGTTGTCCAGCATCTAACCTAGCTTCATCTAGGCTTTCTAGTTGGGAAAGACGTGCTTCTCTGTAAGCGTCTTCATCCAGAATCCCTTGTAATGAAATGTGGAGACTGGGTATTTTAACCTCAAGCGGGAGAACTACCTCTGCCCCGAATACTAGTGAGAAAGGAGTTACTCCCATTGGTGTTCTTATTGAGGTTCGGTGGGCCCATAAGGCCGGATATAACTTCAAGTGCCAATCTCGTTTGTTTTCTTTCACCGTTTTAAGGAGAATGGCTTTTAGTGTTTTATTCATCGCTTCGGCCTGTCTGTTGGCTTGAGGGTAATACAAGGAAGCCGTATGATGGCTTATCTTAAATTTATTGCATAGTTCGCGAACCTCTTCGTTCTTAAAAGAAGTTCCATTATTGGAGATAATGATTTGTGGGATACCATACCTACAAATGATTTGGTTCAAAATGAAATTGGCGATTACAGAACTAGGTACAGTAGTAAGAGGCATAGCCTCTACCCATTTGGTAAAATATTTAGTGGCCGTGATTATAAAATTATGGCCGTCTGTGGACGAGGGAGAGAATTTCCCTATTAAATCTAGGCCCCATGTAGAAAAGGGCCATGGAGTAGTGATTGGTTGCAGAGCTTATGCCGGCATGTGGATCTCATGGGAGAACTCTTGGCACTTATGACGCTTGCGTACAAATTCTACTGCGTCGTGCTCTAGAGTGGGCTAGAAATAGCCCATTCGATGTATCTTACGAGCGGTGGCATGGCCACCGAAGTGGCCTCCACACATTCCACTGTGAGATTCATGGAGAATCTTCTTGGATTCTTCTGTGTCGACACATCTTAGAAGCATTCCATCGAACGCTTTCTGATAGAGCACTTGCTCTATAATGACGTATTTGGCTGCGATAATGCGTAGCCGCCTTCTGTGTTGCGGTGTAGCCCCTTCTGGATACGTACGGTCCATGATATAATTAATGATATCAGTGTACCAGGGACACTCAGAGATAGAAGGTCAGGTTTTTATGTAGTATACGCATTCATCTGGAAAATCTAGATCTACTAGATCACCTCCATCTAATGGGTTATCAGCTAACCAATCCGCGATGATTTGTCCCTTAACTGATTTTTGGTTTATAAATGTTAATTCAAATTCTCCCATTAGGGTTATAAAACGTCTAGCTTTCTTAGATAAGGACCCTTGTGTGAGAAAAGTTCGTAAATGGTCCGTTTTTACCATGACCCTTGTTTCTTGATTCAACATATAGTGTCTTAAGCGTTTGGTTGCAAAGACTATGGTGAGGCATTCTCGTTCTGCTTGTGTATAACGTGTTTCATAGTCGAGCAACGTTCCTCTAATGAAATAAATCGCGTGTTCTCTCTTTTCATCGTCTTCTTGAGCCAGCATGCAGGCTAGTGAGACATTGGTAGCTCGTGAGTATAAAATTAACGAGTGATCTATCTTAGGTGGCATTAGCGTAGGTGGTGACAACAAGAAATGCTTAACTGCATTGAAAGCTTCATTGCAATCTTCAGTCCAATCAATGCTATAGTCTTTCTTGAGTAACTTGTTGATTGGATGAATGACGAAACTTAAGTCTGGGATGAATCTTCAGATTGCACCCAGCTTTCCGAGAAATGACTTGATTCCAGATTCATCCGAAGGTGGAACCATTTCGAGGACAACCTGAATTTTGGTTGGGTCAACATCTATCCCTCGTGACGATATGATGTAACCTAGGAGCTTCCCTCCTGTTACACCAAAGATGCATTTTTCTACATTTAGCGTGACTCCGTATTCTATCAGACGTGAGAGGATGACGCGGAGTACTTCCGGATGGTCACAACGCTTCTTGGCCTTAGCCAACAAGTCATCTACGTAGGATTCCATGATTTTATGAATTAGATCGTGGAATATATATGTCATAGCTCGCTGATATGTAGCACCAGCATTCTTGAGACCGAATGACATAACAGTGTAGCAATAGGTTCCCCAAAGAGTTATAAATGTGGTTTTAGCTTGATCTTGTTCAGATATCTTGATTTGATTGTATCCCGAGAATCCATCCATGAGAGACAAAAGTTCAAACCCAGCTGTTGCATCAACAATGACATCAATGAATGGCAATGGGAAGTCGTCTTTAGGACACGCTTTGTTGATGTCTCAAAAATCTATGCAGATGCGTATCTTCCTATTCTTCTTGAGAATGGGGAATGATATTAGATACCCATTGGGAGTAATCGACTGGCTTGATGAATCCTACTCGGAGGAGTTTTATTACCTCCTCTTTTACCATGAGAGCTACCTTGGTTTTCATGGGTCTCAATTTTCGTTTAACTGGCTTTGCATCAGTTTTAGTGACGAGGTTGTGCACCACAATGTGGGGTGCAACTCTTGTCATTTCCTTATAATTAAATGCAAATGCCTTCTGATGTTCTTTGAGGATCTGAGTGTGTATTTCTACTTCCTCTGGGGTTAACGAGGATCCTAGTTTCAATATCCTTGGTTCATCTTCCGTTCCGATGTTAATATCAATAGTTTCTTCGATCAAAGAGGTGTTACCCTCTTCAAAATCAGGTGGCGCTGGAGGTAAATCCAAATCATCCCCTTTTTCTACTGTGTATATGCTAGGTTCCATTTCTGAGGGAAGATCCATCATGGGATTTCCAAAGTAAGAAGATAAATGTGGGATTAAGGAAAAATCTATCATATGATAGGAGAGATGTAGTGCCGCATAGGCATTTAAGTACTCCAGAGTGGCCATATCACTATCAACGTGGTCTAGGATAGTAGATTTATTTCTGTTTAAGAGAGAATTCCTCATTGTTTTTGTCAATGGTTCATCACAAAGGGATACCATGAAACGGGTATCCTCTAACTCATTGCTTGGGGTAAAACGTGATGCTAAAGTTGCTATTGAATTGGCGAGAAGTTTTTTCTCTCGTAGGATTGCTTCAATTGATATGAAGTTAAACTCCTTGCTTAAATCTAATACAGCTTGTTTGTAAAGCTGTAAGTGCTCAGATTTGGTTTCATATATCTAGAGACTTGGTTTGCTACTAATTGCGAGTCTCCTAGGACTCTGATGTTATCAACACCAATTCTCTTAGCTAAGATGAGGCCAAGGAGGAGGGATTCGTACTTAGCGCCATTGTTTGTGCATTCAAAATTTAGTTTAAAGGCAAAAGGTAAGACTTTTCCTTCAGGGGAAGTAAAGATTACACCTGCCCCCACTCCGTAATGACATCTAGCTCCATCAAAATGGAGTGTCCAATATTTGACTGGGAATATGGACGCTAGGATATCTGTTGTGTTTGCATATTCTACTTCCACCATACAGAGATCCTCTGCTGGAAGAGAGCCAATGCCTAGGGAATACCCTATGCCTACTAAATCGAATGGTAAGAATATTGGTAGATCATTTTCTAGCAATTCAAAGATTTTTGCAGTAGTTCCTAATGATACCAATTCTACAGTGTTAGCCTCATCTTTGGGGGTTGGGGTTACCTTGGCTGGGGCTTATAGCTTCAAGATCTGTCATAGGTATTAGCTTTTCTTTTGGTTTTGCATCAGTAGGTTTATTAAGTTGGTTTGTTGGGAGTTCAAACTCCGAGTGCACGCCTAGTCTTTTCTTTAAGTCAGCTAGGTGTACTTCAAATGGTTTTGGATTACCTTTGGCCACGAATATCTTTCCTAAATGTAAAAACCTTACTTCTTGAAATAGTGTAGAAGGGATTGCCTTCATGCGGTGTATCCATGGTTGGCCGAGGATCATATTATAGTTAGTTTCCCGATCTATAATATAAAACTCAGTCAAGATGGTTTTGGGTCCTAAGGTGACCTGTAATATTATAGTTCTAACCGAGGTGGCTTTAAGGCTATCATAGCCCTTTAGTGTATTTCGAGTTGTGGAACAATTGGTTTCTCCATACCCTAGCTTTTGAAGGAAAGAGAAGGGGACTATGTTAACTGCCGCCCCATCGTCAACCATTACATGCTTTACATAGTTGTTATAAACCCATACTTGTAAATGTAAGGCTAGATCACCTCGGCGTGCAATCTCAACATTTGTTGGCATTTTGTTTATCTCGAATATGAATTCGACGTCCCTATCTGCCTACCCTAGAGGATGAACATCAAAGTCCACATGATTTACCTGTGTTTCAGGAGGTGGAGTGATGTTAATTAAATGACCTAAACCTAATGCTTCTAGAAGAGAAGCCCTGTGGGCAGGAGAATTCTTTAGTAAGTCTAAAAATGAAATGTGCGAGAAGGTTTTTGTTAGGTCGTTAATCAAATCATAGGCTCCCACAGGTTTTACTTACGATTTGTTGGACGTCATCTGCCTCTAGCAGGTGGCTTGGACTTGGCTGAGAGAAATACTCTCGCGTCCTTGTTATAGCTTCGATGGGTAGTTCAGCGTCTAACTCCACTAAACTAACTACCTTAGGTCGTGGCTGACTTCCTAGTTGTGGCGCAACTAATGGATTTAGCGAGGTTAAGGATTCATGATCATTGTTTCCTGTCATTACACCCTTGTTCGTCCCAGTTAGATTTAGCCTGTTGTTATTGTGATTTGGGATTGGATCATTAAAGATCTTCAGGGGTGCATTTTGAGGGGAAACTGCCCCTGAAAAGGTATTTGATGTTGGTGACGTAGGATCTGCCAAGAACATATCCATGAAAAGTTGTCTTTGTTCATCTGGCAAGCGTTGCATCAATTTGTTGTAGTCACGACACGTTCTAGTGTCATGGCCCCCGAATTTTGTGGAAACCACAATACGAATTAGGATTGCAATTCCTAGTTTGTTGGTTTGACGTGTATTGTGGCCCAAAATTTTGATCAAACCGTTGTCTATTAAAATTTTGCGTTTGTTGTCTTTGGTTTGAATTCTGGTTTTTGGTACCTAGTTGAATTTTGGCTTGGACCTTGTACGGGATTTCACCATTGTTGTTGTTGTTGTGGATGATTAAAATCCACTATATTGATTGTCGGGGTAAATTTGTTATTTCGTTGGTTGTTTATTTGTGATGGAGTATTGACAACATTTACCTTTTTAGGCTAGTCGGTTACTCCATCTGTTGTTACACCCTGATTTTTGTTGAGGATTTTAGGTCCTTGATTGACGTTCGTGGTAGTAGGATAAGTTGTGTTGTTTTGGTTGGGGGCGATTAACCTCCCATTTGCTCCATAACGTTTTGCGAACCACTATCAATTGTTGCTTGATCTATTCGAAGAGGTGCTCTCAAGTACTTCATCATAAGTTCTTAATGGGAACTTCTGGACTTCTTCCTTCACTTCTTTGCTAAGAGAGTGAAGGAATAAATCACATAGTTCCATTTGATCCATGTTTGGAGCACTTGCCGAAGAATAAAGAACTGTACGCCACCTTTGGATGAAATGGACGACAGATTCGTTGTGTTCTTGTTTGATGTGTAAGAACTCCCTAATTCCTATTCTTAATAATTTGTTCATGTCGAAAGGCCTTGATGAACTCTGACATGAGTTAATTTGAATGAATGTATGGAAGCCTTAGGTATTCTATAATACCAATCGAGAGCGATTCCTTCCAAGGTTTTTTGGGAATATTTTAGCAACAACCCCCATCCCATGGGAGTAGTTCTCGAATGGCCGTAGCTTAAGCTTTTGATATGTGCATTTGGATCTCCCTCACCTTTGTATTTGGGCAAATCAGGGAGAGGTCTTGGAATCATGACGCTTCGTATGGTGAAATCCAAGGGCTCTTTCAAATATTCTGAGTAAGTCCCTTTCGCATATGTTTCGACCATTGATGGTGCCTATTGAGGGGAGTGGCGGTGGAATGGGTTGTTGATATGGTGCAGCGTATGCGTTGGCAGGGGCATAAGGAAGCCCCTGTGTTTGAGCAAACATGCCGGGAGAGGAGAACATATCCCCTTGTGGTAATTTGGAGTATATGTTTAAGTATGACGGGGTATTGTCCAGGAATGGATTGTTCTGTACTAGACCCGGGAGGAACAGTGCTAGAGATGGTGGGTCTAGTTAGCGTTTGTTGTGAATATTGAGGAGTCATGCCCTAACGTGCCTACTCCTGTGAGGAGATCTACTTGGCTAGGATGATGTGGAGGATTGGAACTTCCTATTTTTATGAATTGCAAATTTTGACTTGCTTGGGCAAGTTCTAATCCTCTAACTTTTTCTATTAGAGTTGAAATGACTTCATTTGGTGAAGTCACAGTGTTTTGCTGTAGTGGCGTTTGTTGTATACCATGGTTTTGTATAGGCACGTGATACCCCACTATGAACTGATCACTATCTTGCCAAGTTTCTCCGAGGGTATTTCCTATATGCAGTGGCATAGAGGTATTTTCTTGAAAAGAGACCTCGGGTTGTGTTTGTAAACCTCCTACAGGTGGACACATACTTCGGAAACGTTGGTCGTTCCTGGCATAACGTATCAAATATTCATCATCTAAACCTCGGTATGAGTCTAATTGTCTACTAATTTGTGGTCTAAGCAGTATCTGAGGAGATGAACCAGATTCTCCGGTGAACGTCATGTTATTCGAGCCTGAAGGCTCTGTTTGTTACGTTTGAGCGAGCTGATCTATCTCCTTAGTTTGAAATGATGAGTTATATCTGATTCTTGGAGTTTGTGTTGACAACTGGTTAGTTGAGTAGTTGTCACCCCATACTGAGAGTGCGGGTGATGATTGCCTATTTTGTTGGGCGTAGTAAGCCTCAAGGCCCAAGAGGGGCCTGCCATATGCATCGAATCCCGACATATTCGGGGGGTATATGAATACCTGCAGAATAATGGGAAGGAGTGAAAGTGATGGTTAATGAGGTAGAAAATGACTAATGAGATGGAGAAGGTGAAAAAGCTGTTTGTTTCATGTCGGGTTCACCAATTTTGTACGATGGAAAAGTGACAAGCAAGCGTAGGAATCTACAAGCAACTCTTCCTCGCACCCGACCTCTCGAGGTTGTGCCGAGACATCTGGTGGGTATGGAATATGTATGGGATGTAGACAGACTAGTTAGGCAATCTAATATCTTCAATACGCACTAGCGGAATTTGCCAGTCTAAGGCAAAGAAGGCCCTCCTAACTTAAACTGGTGTGATAGATCGGTCAGCAAGGATGGCTACTCAAAGGCTCCAATCAATATCAAGCTCTGGCGTGATTTGATCTATAGGTTGTGGAATACGTGGAAAATGACCTGGGATAGTTTCGTGTATTTCTCCGGACAAGGTCATATGGTGGATGGTAAATATAGTCAATCTTATGGATGATTCTCTGGCCTAGTCCAGAATTCCCTAGCTCTGTTAGCTGCTGTGTCTAGCAAGGATAATTGTTCGATGATGATAGGTGGAAGTGGGGTAGACCAGAATACCAGTGTGCGTAGGCCAGTATCTATGTCTAATTCTCCTATGGATTCGTTGGGCTGCGGGATTTGTGGGTCATAACCGTAGATTCTTAGTTGTTGTGGCCCTGTTATGGTCATGCGTAAAATCAAGTCCTAATCCCTAATATCCAGTAATCGTATGCTTTCTGAGCTTCTATATTTAGGATCAATAATTGTGTGATTTTCTCATAATATCTTACAGGCGTTCGTGCAACCTGGATTCTTAGACTGGTATCTATATCTAGAAGAGTGTCTCCTGCATCTGGCTGTGGGACCAAAGGATCACAACCAATGGTTTGTTCTCTTTCAAACCCTTCTACGGTCATATGAATGTTGCCTAGGGTAATTTGTAGTTTTGTTGATTCGACCAAAACGTGTGTGCTTGGTCGTCTTCTATGTTTAACCCGCTCAACTGGGAATTGATTTGTTGCAAGCTTACCGTTGTTCAGAAGACTTGGATCCTAATATTTTGGTCTATATCAGTTATCACTGTGATGAGATTGGGATGAGGCACAATTGGCTCGAATATGTATTCCCTGGGATCTCTAGGTCCCGTGATTGTCATACAAAAGCAACAATGTAAAACGAACTACAGTAAAATGAAATTTAACTACGTGAAATATATCTATAGCATATATGACTTCTCTATTTTTTGTGTTTTCTGATGAGCTTTACGAATTTAAGAAAGCAGCTATTTAAAATATCTAGAATTGACAGCTAAAATAATAATTTAAAACAAACAAAATAACCGAGTGTAGCTATCTGTCTGTGCAATTTGTAGTTCTATTCTAAACAATAAAATAGCTTATCTAATCTATTTGCAAGACTCTCAATCCTACCTCAGAAGTGAGGAGTGAATCATAGTTTCTCAGAAACTATCAATCCCCACAACTTCCTTGGCAATATCGAGAGTAGAATTGATTGAAATAAAGCAATTAACTACTCTATTTGATATGATTCTAACTAGAACTTTGAAAGCTAGAACCTGGATTCTACAGAATAGTGGAAAATCCGATGTTGTGTGTGATCTTATCCCCTCAGTGTGATCTCCTCATTCCTTCGTATTCACGTGGATCCAGAAAAGCGTGTAATGCTAGCATCAACAGAAGTAGATATTGGGATAAAGGCAGCTCAGAACACTGACTGAATACAATGCGAGTAGGAGAGGGATAGCACAAGAGTACAGAGCTTGGCTTATGTAATTCCTAGCGAGATCTATTACAAGTCATGCAACATAAAGTGTCCAGAACCTGAAACTATCCTGTTTGAGGAGCAAAACCTGCAACTTTAATGGCTTCCTATGCTATTCTACTCCAATGGATTGGATGAAATAACAACAGTGCTTTCACAATATGGATATGTGGCTTACTAATAGTAAAACAATGCTAACTAAGCATGCAATGAAAGAAACTAAGCATTCTAAGCAAAAGAAAAACTAAATCTATTGCAAAGAGAAATCAGAGGAAAATTTTGAGGGGCCATTTGCTTGAGCACAAGCCATCTATTTGTAGCATTTGGATTTACCCAAGGTAAAAACCAATTTGAACTCTTAAACTATAAACAATGGAAAAACACTATTCCAGGGAACCATAATCATAAATGCAAGCCTATGGCGGTGAAAGAAAGCTGGTAAAACGTTGAATTTACGTGAGTCATGTTAAAAGAGCTTTCTGGAAAACACGTAAAGGACCACTTCCCTGAGCAGGGCGGCGGTTACAGGACCGCCGCCCTGTTCAGGGCAGCGGTCACGAGACCGTCGCCCAATCAGGGCGGCGATTTCGTCACTGAAGAGAGAAAGGCCAAGAAAAGAGGGGAAAAGGGAAAAACAAAGCACGCGGGGGCTAAGCGGGGCATGCGGGATGTTAACACACACTTGGAGAGCTTTTCCAGATCCTGAACACCTTGCAAGGAGACCTGTATCATCATTGGGGCACGTGTCACGTTGTTCTGGTAGTACAGTACCTTACAATTTTGGGTATGTACATGCACCAACCCCACAAGGAGCACCAAACCCTAGATTTAGTAGAGCACCAACCCTACAGGGAAGCACCAACCCCCTAGATGACTCAATATAAATAAAATCCACTCGATGTATTTTTCACCTCTGAAATGTTTCAGCAATAACTAATGATGACACTTTCAATCTCTCTTTCCTTCCTTCTTCTTCAAATATGCTCTCTAGGTCAACTCATTCATGATCTTCTTCACCAAGTGGATTAGGTCTAATGACCTATCTCTCCAAAAACTGCACACACTCTATAAAATTTCCACACATCATATTCTCATCACTCTTTTGATGGTCACATAGACCTACTTCACCTCTTCAATCAACCCTCTAGCTCACACGTTTCCATACACTCTCTTAACTAGCTCAAATGAGCCTTATAACTTGATTTTATACTTAACTCAAGCACCTAATTCATCTATGTCAGCCATCAGAGGAAAAATAAAATCACAAAACTTTATAAAATCCTAAAAATATCTTCCATAAGACCATGTAGTTCAAAAATATCATCTTCATACCTAAAACATTCATTAGAACTCAAGAAGCCCTAAAACACCAAATTATCCCACTTGCCAAAACCACATCACTTGGGCTAATAAGACCTTCACCAAAATTCAAGGAAAAATTAGAAAGTTTTATAAGCCTTCAATAAACCTCCGAAAATATTCTACAACCCTACAATATCATCTCACCTCATGAAGCCACTTGAGAACAAGGACAACCAACATGCCCTAAAACTAGTCTTCATAAATGAAGCTCAAACCCCATAAAATCACTTCATTTATGAAAGTGTGATATATAAATGGAAATATCTTAAACTCAAGGTCATCACCAAGTTCTCACAAAACTACAAACTAGACTGAAGCACCACCAAAACACCTCTGTAATTAGGTCACCTGAAACCGCCCAAAACTGCCTCAAAACTAGTCTTGCAAAATGGACTTGTACAAACATCATAAGGGTTAAAAATTGATATAAAACCACTGCAAAAATTAATAATAGCTTTCATAATTCCTCCAAAATCAATTTATTCACCTATTCCAATGTAAAACCTGAGATAAATATTGAATTCTTAAGAAAATTACCTTTTTAAGTGGGGTCCACACACAACCAAGACACCTAACTTACACCTAGAGAAATATGGAGGAGTCATCTAAACCTCAAATCAGAAATTTTTTTTTCAAATAATCAATTCTAGACCACTACAATCAAGTTCTTCTCGATCACTTCATACCTATGGTTTTATGAGGGTTTAAAATCAGTTTACCTTCTTAACGATTGGTCATAAAAGTCCAGATCTTATTTTTTGAACTAATGCTTGGAGATCCTTCTTAGGTCCATTCCCCAAATTACTTGAAGATCTCAGCCTCCCATGTAGAATTCTCACGTGCCAGCGAGCATCAAAAATTCCAAACTGATCTTGGTTTCTCACTTTCACAAACTCGGTAGAGATAAAAATCACATATTTTGCGCATACAAACTAACACCTGAAACTTGGACCACGCCTTAATATAAGCTAATACACATTATCCAAATCTCACATTTACGTACCTATATCTGAAACATATAATATCACCTCATTTGTTCACTTAGAGCTTGAGAATAGGTCTAGTGTAGACCTAGAAAACATGTCCAACACTTGAACCAACACTCTAAAACACTTGTGAGTGTCTGAGCACCTCATAATCATGCTCCCCATGCTCTCACCATATATATCCAGCTGGTATACATCATGATCCATCATGTCATACATCATCCTGCTGACTAGGCCTCAAGAACAAACACCTTGAACATGTTTGTTTCACCAAAGCTAACTTCCTCATCTATCTGTCACTCATGCTAACCTGCAAGAACCTTTATCATGCTTCATGACACCTCAAAAACATCATCAAAACACTTCCTTACCTCTATAAGCCATCATACAAACTCAAGACACCATGAGTCACCATGCAATCTCAACAAGATACTCAACTTGGCATGACGCTACCAATCAACCTTCATGTGTCTTATTCCATTTGACATCAATGCAACCTTAAACATCAATGAAAACACCTACAACATTACTCTTTTGACATCAATGAAAACACATTTCCAACACATAGGAAATATAAGTGTTGTGTTTAATCCTACAAAAAAAGACATCGTTGATTTCAAAATTAGTATGTGGAACAATTCTATCGTGGTACATTTTTGACATCAAGGACATGATGAAATTTCTTATTATCCTTTCCAAATATTTTTAACCCATAGTTCCATGGAAGGACTAAAGAGAAGATGTAAAAAGAGGAGACATCGTGATGGAATTGTAGTTTTACATATTTCGGACAAAGGGGAATTAATTGTCTGTGTACAAAGAATATATTCTAGATGCTTATTCTTATAGAAGATATGACTTTGAAGGTTGAAAATTTTGATTTTTGGGATTTTGAACTTGTTGTTATCAACTATTTCAATTTTTCCTACACTATGTTTGTTGTCATCAATAAGAGGACAACCATGAGAAGAAATAATTTCCAAATTCCCAAAGCATTTTCAGCCATCGAGGATTGCTTCCTTCTCACCTCATTTATCATTGCAAGAGCAATATAGTGTTTGATACGAGATGATGGTAAGCATGAAAAAAATCTTTTAGCTGTTGATCATAACATTGCTATCACACACACTTTTAACTTACACAATGACATATCTGTGAGCATACAAGTGGATTCAATCATGGGAAGTGTTGGTTTTCAACTCATAACATTATTGACAATCAATATAGGATCATTTCCAGCTCCCATATCAATTTGGTATGGGTATCATCATGCATATCATAATACAAAGAAAGATGAGGTAATAAGCACATCTTTGGTTCAATTTCAAGTTTGTTTCCGAACGTGGGATGATAAATACTTTAACCCAAGGGTCAATTTGAGGGTTGTCCAATAGAGGAGGCTTGCTATTTTGTGCATTTTTAGTTTGGTCTTCTCAAGATTTTGGAGCATAAAGGGACATCTTAATAGTTAGGAGTTGTATTCACTACACACTAACATGCTTGAACTATTTTATATGAGTAAAAGTGGAATTATAACCACCCTCATTCTAAATTTTGAAGGGAAAAAGGAAGATCACATTGGTATTTGGGACAACATGAGGGAAATCGGGAACAACCAATGTTTGGATGGTAATTATGAGGCCTTGGTAAGTATAGAAGAAGAGATGGTTATCATACCCACAAACAATAATGGATGAAGAAGGGGACACATTTTTTCTTAAATGAGTTTGCTTTATGTGTAGGTACATCAAAGAAGGAGAATCTAAGAATTATTTGGGATTTGGGTACTTGTAATTACTTAGGGACAAGAAATCTTGGGAAGGGGGGACCATCATATCCCTTTTTAAAGATTAGCATAATTTAAGACCGTAACCCATTCTTCCTCCCCATGGGTTTAATGAAAGAATCAAGGAGAAGACTTGGATGACATTTTCTAAACATGTATTTTTATTATTAGCATGTATTCCTATTAGGAAGCCAAATGCTCCAATAGACAAACTCATTTAATTAGAATATATATAATATTTTGAGCATGTAGGCTCCAAATACAAATTAGATAATTAAAAGGTATTTATTATAAGGTCGACATAATTTATGATGTGACAACCCTTATTGTTATAAAAGGAGGTTACTTGGCCATTTGATGGATATGTGGATATTCTGTTATCTCTTGGAAAGATTGTTTTTGAAGCATCTCTCTACCTCTCCTAAGGATGAAAACCCTTGGAGAGTCTTGTGTAAGGATGAAACCCTTCACAAAGTCTAGGGAAAAATTCAACACCGGAGTTTCCACCCCCTTGAGGGATTTCTTTGTTGTTGTTATCTTAATTTCAGCCTTAAGCAAGTTTCCATATGGAGCTATTTGGGTCAAATATTAACGATATTGATTTTCTTTTGTTATTGATGTAAAATTGGCTTCCTTCAAAGTGGAATGACTCATTTGTGGAGTGATTTGGTATATTATTTGGCTATTCTAAAAGAGTGACCAACATTGAATGGTGTTTTAAAGTATTTAGGGGTCTCGTATGTGTTTGGATTACATCATTTCATTGCATATAATTTATAAGGGTGAAATTTTGTTTTACATTGAAATTTGGAGGGTTTTGGCATGCATAATTAGATATGAAAATATTTATTTATTTATGCAACAACTATGGTTTGAAGAAAATTCATTCTAACATTCTTAAACTTCCAAAAATTGTAATTTCTTCACCGATTGATTATTAAGCTTGAATAATAATTTCAAAATATATTTTCAGTGATCTTACATGGTTATTAGGGCATTTCCAAGAGGAACGAATTACTTGAAGGGCAAGTTTGGCATGTTTGAGTGGATGTTTGGGCAACCTGATTTGATATTTGCATTCATCATATTTTAAAACCCTAAGATCCCATGTTTTATGAATTTTGAAGCTTCTTAGATAAAGTTATGAATTTTTAAATTAACTTTGTAGATAAGGGTTTATAAAAATTCATATCTTCATTTCTGGGAGACTAAAAATTAGTTTTCTTATAACTAATAATTGCTGGTTATTTCTCATAAATTATGAGCATATTTCCTATAGATTGAGTGAGATTTGTGCATAGGAAACTTTTTTTGAGTTCTCCTAAGAGGTCGCTGCCCTAAGAAGGACATAATTTATAGGTTGCAGGGTTGATATCAGTCATCTACAACAACTTACCAATATGATTATTAAGTTACATCTCAGCTCTTTGGCCATTTCCTGAGTTCCCCTAAAAAAGGTACAATCCATAATTTTTTATTTGGCTATAATAAATGCCCCAAAACCCTCGGTGTGTAAGGTTGTTGAAATTTACGTTGGTCAATTTCAGCGGTTTCACGCTAAAGTGTAGCAAATTGTGGCAATATTGATGGGTTTTCTTGTGTAATGGAAACTTCGCTGCAAATAGTAATGACCTCATTAGAAATGGTGTTCTTGCTAAAACTAGTAGTGGTTTCACATTTTTGGCGGCCTTGATGCATTAGCAAATTTTCCCCCATGTACTAGTGACTTTGCCGAAAAATGGTAGGTTTTCCCTAAGTAGTAGCGATTTTGCAGTTTTTAGTGGTTTTACTTCTACTTATAGTAGATTTTCCAAAATATAGCTTGAGTTAGCATTTTTGATGAATTTCAAAAAATTTTACAAAACAAGATAACTCTAAGCATGCTTTTCTATGATTGCAGGAACAATTAGGCATGGTACAACTCCGTGAGCATCGATCCCATGCACTACAGCTATTAGAGACATTGCATCCTCATGATTGGTCAATTCCAGGAGACTTGGGTTTATACCATGTAGCATTGATGTTAGCTTTATGAGAAGACAAGCCACTATTGATGTGTAGACACAAAATCACACACTTTGGTGCATTTCTAGGTCCTAAAAGCATGCTAACATTTACATGATTCCTAAGCAAGGAAACTAGTAATTGACAACTATCTTTGGCCTATTTTCTTTGTCTTTTGTTTTCTATTTGGTCTTACACACCCTATAGCTTAGTCGAAACTTTACTTATTTATCTTTTATACCTTCAAACACCAGCGTTTAGCTAGGACATAAGCATTGAGGTGCTCCTGTCCCCTTTGGGTACCCTTAACCCTTTCTCACCTTACTCACTCCTTTTGGGTCTCTTTTATATTTTGGGCATCTTTTTCACTTATGGATCATCCTTCTATTCGTTAATTACAAAATTCCAACAAGAGAATCATATAAAGTACCAAGCACTAAGCATTACTACTATCACCTAAGCTTGCATCCAAAAGGAACCTAAAACACTCCAAAGCATCCATATAACATTCATTCAAGGGACAAGGGACTGCATATTCTGCATACACAACATAGGAAAGGGAATTTTATTCTATTCCATCCACACATTTCCATTCAAGAGAAAATATATCCCGTTATCAAGTGTAACTTACACAAGGGAATCCTAGGGCACACTTTATACACACACTCACAAGAACTACATGGAGTTTGAGATGTAGTGCAATGATCGGTCATAAGTTCACTCTCAGGGTGACCTTCAGAGTTAGTCTAACTCCCCATTATGTACTTTCCTTTTTAGGTTTGATGTGGTTTGTGGGCTTGTGCAGATGAACATTTTTTTTGCAGGTTATAGGTACCTTTGGCATTTAAAGAGTGACTATTAGGTGATCAGTAGGAAAAAACTGTGACACTCTTGTGATGCAGTGAAAACTAGATTCTAACCATTTGCATAATCACGGGCACCCAGTAGCAATCTCTAGCACCTAGGCGCCCTTTCCCTAGTGTGGGAGCCCATATTCAACTCTGTTTGCGAGTTGCTAGATTTATACTGAGCATTTATGACACTTTACGCCACTTGCTCATCAATTCTCCCAGCTCAGATTACATTCAAATTGCACTCATATCAGCTAAGTCATCATTTTTCTATCTCTTGCTTAGGGTTTCATATTTACATCTTAGTTTGCTTGTGTCATTTCTGTGTTGTATCATGTATGTATCATTTATTTCAATAGTGACTCTGCAATATTAGATTTAAGTGACTTTGCAATATCATATTTAATTAATTTAAATTAAATTAAATCATTTGGTGAACCCTACTCATGGTCATATACTTGGATCCCATTTTTATTCTCTCATTGCTCCAAAAAAATCCTCTAATATCCTTACATGACGTTCTTTAAATGTATCCACCTTGTGAAGTTGTTCTTGAAAAATCCCTATACACTATGCATCTCCCTCACAATACGTCACTTGCTCAAGTCAGTGTCATTTTTGATTGTATACCTAATGAATCTATCACTCCTAATCCTCCATCTAATCAACCCATCCTAGATTCAATTTAAGCTTTGCAGTGTTTATTTCAAGACAAAATCCAAGCTATGGAAACAACGATTACATCCCTTAAAGCTGAAATCCAACATCTCAAGAATGTTTCTCATTCTACTTCTATGTCTTCTACAGGTTCTTATATTAGTGAACCCCAAGTCTTTCCGCTACCAGCGCCTCTCAAGTTTGATTTTAATGCTAAGAAATATGATATTCTTCCTCAGCTCCTGAATAATCAATTGATCAACTTACCATCTACTCATTGTTATCCTCCTTATCGGCTTGCAAAATACATTGGTCTCCCATTTTGTAATTATCATAGTCTTAATGGACATAATGATGATAAATTCTATGCTTTAAAACAAAGAATTAAACACCTTGAATATCAGGGTTTTATCTCATTTGCTACAAAACATTCTGCTTCATGCTCATCTTCAATTGCTAAATCCCAATGGGATCCTAAATCAGGTCATTCCATGTCTAATGAGAATCATTCCATAGTTAATAATGTTCCTCCTTTGGTCAGTCAACTGTTAGGAAATAAGAGATAAAATATGCGGAATAATCCCTTACAGAATCACAACAGATCTCAAATAAAAGTGTAGAATAAATAACACAACACAAAGAGACAAGATTTAACGTGGTTCACCCAATTTGGGCTACATCCACCAAGAATCACTTGCTCAGATTTTATTATAAGCCTCCACTCTCTCAATACAATACCCAGCTCTGTTTAGAGCTATGCTCAAGAAACTCTATAGAATTCACACCCAAATTCAAAACACATCTGCAATATATTTTCTTGTCTATGTATCATATGCATAAGACCATATAAATAGACAATTGCTTAAGCAGTTTGATACAAAACCGTGGGTATCAAAACCATGGGAAAAAAAACCACGGGTATCAAAACAATGGGTACCGAAAAACCATGGGCCCAAAAACAACCCATAACAGTTACCCATTACCCATGGGTTAATAAACCACCCATGAAAATTTGCTTCGGGGGCTTCACCCCCAAACCCCCATCAATCGGGGGGGCTTCACCCCCCCGAACCCACCTAACCTGCTCACCAGCGAGCGGGGCCGCCGTAAAAATACCCGAGTGTAACACATAGAAGGTGTACCACACTCTAACATGAAAATAGGCTCCACAAACATAACATCAACCAATTCTAACTAAACAAATTCTGCTAAAAATCACTTCATCCCCTCCTCATCTCAATTCTTCTACAACATTACCAACTCCAACTAAGTAACATTCTCTCAAAATCAATCCATCCTCACCTCTTCTCAAGTCTTATACAATGTTATAAATCCCAAATAAACTACCACCATTCAAGATCCCTCTCCACCCTACTCCACTTCTGCGTCTAATTCTCTTTGTCAAACAATTTAATCCTTACATTAATGGCCAAGACACATTTCAAGATTTTCCACCATGGCATGGTCCTCCTCACATCACCACATAGATCTCCATCACTCATATAAGTGGGGGGCATCGAAAATTCTCCCCCTGCATTGCTATCCAATGTCTCTATCATCTCATGTACTTCATACTCTGCACTTAATGTATAATATTTACTAAGCATTCTTACATCTCGGTACACATATTGTATCATCATTACCCTATGACGTACTCTAGTTCCACGGTTCATACTCGACTGCTAAGGGTATAAATCTGAAATGAACCTCACATCATTCACTTTGTAATATTTATGATTCATGATCTATCTTTCTAACGCACATTTTCCAAACCATTTCCCAATGAAACAATATTTTTCTATGGTTCATTCTTGATTGATGAGGGGGTGTTTATAAATGAACCTCATTTCATGCACATTCGTTTGGGGGTATGCTGGTCCTACCATCTTCACACTTTGTATTTCATACCATCACACTCATACATTACACCTACATATCTTGGTTGCATTTACTCTTATTAGCTTAACTAATTACATGTTACATTTTTCTTACTACGTTAGCCAGATACTCGACATGTCATCAGACACACACACACACACGCGCGCGCGCGCGTGCACGTTCACTTGGTCTCTAGTTGTGAATGCAGATCTTTTACATGTTATTACATGGTGCAATGATTCTTAGCACTATAACTCTTACCAATCCCACCTAAAAAATTACAGGTGCTATTATTCCATTATTTACTACTTCTAATTTCTAGTACATTACTTTCCATTGATACATACATGACTTGGCATACTTTTTATCTTTCTAACATGCTAATGTGTGCTTCATGTGTAGCATTTTCCTTATAGGACTATATGCCACCATGGTTGTCTGATATAATTTTCTTTCCATTGTTTACCATATGTTATTGTCTACGGGCTATGCCCTATGTCTTGTATACTTACTGTATGCTTTTGGCCTCTTCGGCCTTGATTATCTTATGACATTATGAGCGATGTCCCATATTTGAAACCCACTTTTCATGGTTCACTTTGTTTACACACTTGCTTGTTACATTGTCTTCTATTGTATGCTTGTTAATTTTTCTACTAACACATGTTACTAGCCACTTTTTTTACATGTGCCTTTGTTTATACCATTCACATCCCCTACCCCCTGCAAGGATACAATACAACTCAACATTGTATCCTCTCCTTTGGCCCACATTCTCCTACCAACATCGGATGCAACCCAAATGAGGGGGCATACATTGGGTGAACAAATCACCCCCACAATAGCTCAGAGCTATAATACAGATCTGTATAATACATGAATCAAACGTGAACACAATCACATAACGGTCCAAAATCTGACTTGGGTCCTCAGCACAACACAGACACTAGTGCCCAACATCAAACAATAACGTGTGGGTGCCTATGTCCTCCCTGAGGTCCTAATGTCCTGGGAGCACACACAATCAGCTTATGAGATCAACATAGTTCACAAAATCCTTTAAAGTATTTCTACAGTTACAGGCATTGTCCTTCAGTTACAACATGTATGTAATCTCCTACAATCCATTTCAATCATAATAATTAGAACTAATTCAGAACAACATAAACAAATAAGGGATGTAACATCTATTGTGGTGATTATTAGGAAAAGTTATGGATGGATAGTAACACTAGAAATCTCTCCCCAATAATTGCTCTTTTGGATGAGACCGCCTAAAAACCTCACACTTGGCATAAGGTCGCCCAAAAAACTCACATTTGGTATGAGATTGCCTAATAACTCGCACTTGGCATGAGATCACCCAAAAAAATCACTCTTGGCGTGAGATCACCAAAAAAAATCACTCTTGGTGTGAGATCACCCAAAAACTCACTCTTCGCAACATTTTAGGACATTTTTCTACCCCTTAAACTCTTATACATTAGGTGCACACTTTCCTTTACACACTTTTACATACTATTTACATACTTATTCACATTCTTCTCTGATTTATCTTATACAAGAATTTAACTACATTCTTTCTCTTCTTTTGCAAGTTTGTCCTTAGAAGAATCAACAACCAAAATATACAGTAACATGGTACAATGCATACGCTTCACCCCCAGGGTCACTTTCCTTTCCTAGTCTCCACACTTCACTTTGCATCATTCCACGCTTTACTTGTCCACTCAACATGCTATTCATTGTATGCTCTATATGATCATAAGGTACACATCTCTTATCTACTTTATGTTATCGAGTATTTACGCAATAACATAAAGTGGGGACAAACGTAGATACAAACCCACACACTTGGGTACATTTCTAGGTCCTAAAAGCATGCTACCATTTACATGATTCCTAAGAAAGAAAATTAGTGGTTGAAAATTATCTTTAGCCTCTTTTCTCTATCTATTGTTTTCTAAGAGTCATACACACTCTATAGCCCAGTTGGAATTTCATTGATTTATCCTTTATGTCTTAAGACACCAACACCCAACCAAGACAACAATGCCCAGATGCCCTTGACCCTTTTCTACCTTACTCACTTCTTTTGGGTCTCTTTTATCTTTTGGGCATCTTTTTCACTTATGGGTCGACCTTCTAGTTGTCAACTACAAAATTTAAACAAGGGAATCATATAAACACATAATTATGTGTTCAAAATAAAGGGCCAAGCACTAAGAATTACTTGTATCACCTAAGCTTGCATCCAAAAGGCACCTAAAGCACTCTAAAACATCCATCTAACATTCATTCAAGGGATAATGGACTGCATATTCTGCATACACAACATAGGAAGGGGAATTTTATTCTATTCCATCCCCATATTTGTATTCTCGAGAAAATCTAGCCTGCTATCAAGTGTAACTTGCACAAGGGCATCCCAGGGCACAATTTCTACACCCACTCACAAGAACTACATAGAGTTTGAGGTGTAGTGCAACACTCGGTTGTAAGTTCACTCTTGGGTGACCATCGGGGTCATTCTGACTCCCCATTCTACATTTTTCTTTTTAGGTTTGATGTGGTTTGTGGGGTTGTGCAGGAGAACTTCTTTTTTTTAGGTTACAAGTACCTTCAGAACTCAAAGAGTGACTACTAGGAAATTAACAAGAAATAACTATGAAAATCTTACAACACTGAAAACTATATTTTTGACCATTTATGTATTCACGGGCTTCTAGTAGTAGTATCTAGCACCCAGGTGCCTTTTCCCTAATTTGGGCGCTCATGTCTAAATTTGTTTGTGAGATGCAAAATTTATACTGAGCATTTATGACACTCAACCCCGTCTGTTCATCACTTCTCAAGACTCAAATCAATTTCAGATTGCACACATATCAGCTAAGTCATCCTTTATCTATATCTTGCTTAGGGTTTCATATTATAAATCTTAGTATTCTTGTGGCATTTATATATTTTACAATTTATCCATAATTTATTTCAACAACGACTTTGTAATTTTAGATTTAATTAATTAAAATTAAATTAAATCATGACGAAATTGATAGAGAGGTGGCATTTGGACACGAGCACATTCCAACACCTAACAATGGATATGATTATTACCTTAGAGGATGTTCAAATGATACTATGGTTATCGATCACCGGGGGCCTGATTTACTACGACATGACCATAATAAATTACAAGATGATCTGAGCCACAAGATGGTTTGACCTTCCGAGGAGACAAAGGACCAACATAGTACTCGATGAGATTAATGAGAAATGATTGAGGATTTTCCTCTTATCTTGATGGCTCTTGTCAAAGGCACCTTGTTACCTAACAAGAGTGAGTGATACCTAATAGTTAGGTACATAGGAGTGATTGCGGATATGGTGGTGTGGCACTATGTTTTTGCATGGGGATACCGTGTTTTGTTCCATCTCTATAGGGATTTACACTTGGTCATACACAAATAGGGCCAAAGAATTAGACACACCACTTTGCTACAAATCTGATCTTAGGAGCACATTGCAGTGGGATGACCTATAAGCCCATTTGAGCCTTTGGAGGATGACGATCCATGAGATTTTGGGTGGATTAGGAAGGGGTGGATAAGGTTATAGGGATATGTTGGTGCACAGATGAGCGATCAATGAGATCATTCTATAGATATTACATGGAGGTCATATCTAGCGATGCAAGCTTGGCTTGAGACTTATGAAGAGTTGGCTTACACCAAGATAGAGTACTATCTAGTTGCCCACAAAGATTTTTTAGTTTTGATATATAAAATAGGTAGGGTCCTCAGGTAATTTAACTATACAAAGGGGGTTCATACAACACCACATGTATTTACACTGTATGTGATTCATGAGATATGATTGTGGGGCCTTACTATTGACGTAACAACTACATCACCATATTGGGCCTCACTAGTTGTTATAGTTTAGGACATGCAGAGAGGGATCCTTGATCCTAGGACCATTGGTGAGTATTAGGTGTGGTATCAGTAGTTTCAGTCGATTAGGATAACTAGTTATAGGTAGATACCTGCCAATGTGGCCAAGGTAGTGGTGATAGTACAAAGATTTCGACATCCATATGTGGCACATGGAACATCACAACAACATCATATAGTGCAGGTTGTCAAGGTATCAGGAAGAAAATCAACAAAGGGTCAGTAGTGACCTTGAGATTCCACTGCTAGTACGGTTTTACCATCCATAGGCATAGGGGAAATACAAGGGGCAATGAGTAGGCCTACCATAAGTGGAACATCTGGGAGTGGGGCTATAGTGACTAAGCGTATATCTAATAGGTGGATGAGATGGATGGGGGACAACCACAGGAGGATATGGAGGAGATGGATGGGGGAATTTCAAAGTGAATATAACACAACTAGCCCCATGTACCATAATAACACAACCAATTCCTAGCATAGGGGCAAGGCCATCAGGTATAATATAGGTTTCCCCATGAGTAACACAGGTAGTGGATATAAAGATATCAACCTGAGCGGATGAGATAATAGGGCTAGCTGGTTAGATACCTAACACATCTAGAGATGTGGAGATCACTCGATTGACAGCTGAGGTGATCTGACTTAGTTCTGAATTAACATAGATGACCCTCAAACAAGACACAACTATATCTAAGTAGGATGCAACATACATGAAGAGAGAAAATCATATTATAGAGTGTGATGCTCTACACCGAGAGAGGTATGGGCTCGTAGTGGAGTGAGAAACACCACACATGAAGAGGGACACTACTAGGGTGGTGGATCATAGAATGCTGACACTTTATGAGATAGTTGTTACAATGGATTAGAAGGAAACAAGCTATCAACAGATATCAAGAATGAGCCAATCATGAAGGCCATCAACATCAACCAGATCATGAGCATTGGTGGGTACTCCTTCAATGATGAGACTACTGGGATCATTAGCCTAGGCACCACACAAAGATTTTTTAGTGGAGATATATAGACTAGATAGGGTTATAAGGAAATTTAACTATACATAGGGGGTTCATATAGCACCACATGTATTTACACATGTGACTCATGAGATACAATTGTGGGGCCTTACTATTGATGTAATAACCACATCACTAGATTGGGCCTCATTAGTCATTATAATTTGGGACATGTGGAGAGGGATCCTCGATCCTAGGACCATTGGTGAGTATTAGGTGTGGTATCAATGGTTTTGGATGATTAGGATAACTATTCCAAGGTAGAGACCTGTTAGTGTGGTCGAGGTAGTGGTGATAATACGAAAATGTCCATATGTGGCACATGGCACATCACAACAACATCATATAATACACGTTGTCAAGGTATTAGGTAGAGGATTAACAGAGGGTCAAAAATGACCCATTGATGCCACTGATAGTAGGGATTTACTAGCCATAGGCATAGGGGGCAGAGCAAGGGTAGTGAGTAGGCCTACCATAAGTGGAGCATTTGGGAGTGGGGCTATAGTGACTGATTGTAGATTTGACAGGTGGATGGGATGGATGGGGGAAAACCCTATGAGGAGATGAAGGATATAGATGGGGGACTTTCAAAGTGATTATAACACAACTAGCCCTAGGTACCACAATACCATATTCAGTTCCCAACACAAGGGCAAGGCCATCAAATACAATACAGGTTTCCCCGTGAGTAGCATAGGTAGTGGCTATAGAGATATCAACCCGATAGGATGAGACAATAGGGATATTTGATCAGACACCTAACACAACTAGAGATGTAAAGATCACTCGATTGATAGCTTAGGTGAGCCAACTTAGTTCTAAATTGATGCAGATGACATTCGAATAAGAAACAACTATATCTAAAAAGGATGTGACATGCATGAAGAGAGATAATCATGCTATAGAGTGTGATGCTCTACACCGACAGAGGTATGGGATCATAGTGGAGTGAGACACACCTCACACAAAGAGGGACACTACTAGGGTGGTGGATCAAAGAATGCATAAGGAGTGAGATGTAGCTCGTGCAATGTCTAGAGTTTAGGGTGTGATTGATATGCTAGATTGCATCACATAATTATAGGGAGAGGCAACCTATTATATGACACTATATGAGATGGTTGTTATTGTGGATTAGAAAGTAAGAATCTATTAATAGATATCATGAATGAGCTAGTCATGAAGGCCATCAACATCAACCAGATCATGAGACTCAGTGGGTACTCCTTCAGTGATGAGACTACCAGGATCATCAACCCAAGTACTAGGAGGAGGATCGAGGTGACACTCACCATCACTAGAACCATCTGATAGTCTAATGCTAGGGGAGAGTCAAGCTAAGAGATGACTTATATAGATCTAGAATTTTTTATTGTACTATGATGAGATGTATCATATAGTTTTGAGACCATTTTTTATAAACTCGAATACCTTTTGGCATCCTCATATAGAGACGATGATTTTACATTTTGATATGTGTATGTTTCAAGTTTTATTACGATGTTTTGACATTGATTAACTCATGATAGATGTATAACATTTTATTATGATGGTTGTATATATGATTGTAGATGGATGTATCATTAGATTAGATGTGATGAGTATACAATGATGTTATATCTATTTTGTTATTTCCTAGATATAATCTAGTTACATTGATGTAGTTAGTGTTTCAGATGTATAGATTAACCATGTTGTTTGAAATTGCATCACCTACATGTTGGGTCTTGGTAGAATAGAGGAAAGAAATGGGTTAGTTAAAGGAAATGTTAGTTAGAACGGGAAGTTAGTTAGACATTGTTAAGATGTATTGATGGGATGAGGGATGAAAATATCATATTATAGCTAACATACTGTTACAACTTGAAATACCTCTTATTTAACATAAGTATACAACAAAAAGGTAGAATGACATGAGAATTCATAATACCGATATTTGTAAGATGTTGTAGGACTAACTCAAAGAAGAATACATAAGCAATGCAATATGAGAAAGTAAATAAAAAAACAACCAAACAAACAAACAAGTATAAACAAACATAAAAAAACAATGTTTAAGAAGATTGTACTAATGTTTTTGTTATCTGAATTTAGTACCCAAATGTTGTAGCTATATGAAAATGTTTAAGATGGTGCCACAAGAGAGGATGCATGTAAGGGAATGGATGAAGGACATAAAAGTTCAAATATAAGGAAACGTGCACTATGATTATGCCCTGAGCAACGATAATTTTTGGAAAGATGGACATAACAAGCAGGTGAGCTTGTTGGCGGAAGAAGATCACAAGATGATCAACATGTCGTGCACTAGAACTAGCGAGCATTGAAGTAGGATGTTTTGTAGTATAGTTTTTGATTTTTTATGTTTTTGCATTAGATATTGTTTTTTGGGTTTTTATGCTACATTTTACAAGTTTTTTAGATGTTTGAGATTTTTGAATGTTTTGGATTTTCTAGGTTTTTCGAATGTTTTTGGATTTTCTAGGTTTTCCAAAGGTTTTGGGATTTTCTAAGTTTTTGATTTTGTTTGGATTTTCTAAGTTTTTTGATTTTTTTGGATTTTCCGAGTTTTTGATTTTTTTTTTTAATTTTCTATGTTTTTGAATGTTTTGGATTCTTTAAGTTTTTTATTTTTTTGGATTTTCTAATTTTTTGAATGTTTTGGATTTTCTAAGTTTTTAAATGTCTTTGGATTTTCTAGGTTTTCTGAAACTACGTATAGAAGAACAAAGCACTAAGATGTCCCCAATAAGAGGTGAGAATATACAAGGGAATATTTCTATGCAAATATACTAGAATAGTGTTAGGTTGTGGAGCTAAATAGCTTGACTGGAGCATGCAATGGAAACTTGCTGGAAAATACAACAACTGTCATCAGTCAAGGGGGAACTGGCATCGGTCACCTAGAATCATCATCGGTCAGATAGGACCTGCATTGGTCATAACAAGTAGGAACTGGCCACGGTTAAGGCTAATCGGCGCCAGTTACCTGTGCGATGATGTTTTAATTAACTCTTGGGTATTAAATCTATATTTAGCATTAAAGTAGATTTATTGGATGTAATTACATGGCTAAGGTGCCCTAAGTTTATATACGCTTATATAAGCATGAAAGCTAGGGTTTAGAAGTGTGATGAAGAAAGAGAAGGATCGGATTAGATCCTTGATTCTCTAGGAATGAGAGGATGAAGACGAAGAAGAAGAAGAAGAAAAAGGAACAGGTTACATGAAGACTGAGACTCCATGGAGAGGAGCTGGACAAAAGGAAATAACAGGCTACTGTATTTCCTTTGTATATTTATTTTCTCATTGTAATGGCTTGCATAGTATGCAAAGCACATATCGTTTCTTCTTGTAGATCCACATGTTGGTGAGATTTTGTATTATAGATCTATGTAGATCTAGTCTTGCATTGTAGATCCATGAGATCATATTGTATTGCTGATCCATGTAGATCTAGATATTTTAGAGGTCTCGTTTGCAGATTCACAATACAGTGAGAGCTTGGCTGCATAGTGGCAGATGCATGGTAGCTTCAGATATGTGAGATCTGGTTATGTTTGAGAGGCACAGATGTAGTGCTCTCAGGTAGATCTGGTTGGAGATTTGGAGGAGACACAAGTGGTGGTATGAGGCACGGTTTAGTGTACTCATGTAGATCCGGTTGGAGATCTAGGAGGAAGAGATACTCTTATAGAGATACATGTACTCTTGTATAGAAGAGTTAGTTTGTAATCTCTTGTTATATTATATATATGAGATCTCTATTTTTGGTGGATGTAGCCCACATTGGGTGAACCACAGTACATGTTTGTTATGTGTGTGTACTTGTATGTGATTTGGATTATTCTAATTTATACTTCCACTGTTGTAGATTTTGTGGGTAAATTGTATGGATCCTGTGTGCATGATTTTGTTTGTTATTAAATCATAGCACTATTCCACTGTCCCCAAAATCCCAACAAATAGGACATGTCAGATCAAGGTCAAGAGGGATAAGCTCAACAAGAATATGAACTCAAGTTATGGAAAATTTAGGAAGTAATAGTCATGCCCCCAAGTACAAGGTGTTTGTGAACAAAAAATCCTCCCATGGCACTGAAAACCGGTTTTCACCAAAGGACTTTCCCAAAGTGCCAAAATTACGTGGTTTTCACCATTAGATGTCTTTACTATTTTATTTTTTATTTTTTTGCATTTGATATTAGGTATAGAAGTGTTTGACATACATAAAGTTCATGGGATCTCAAAGCTATGTAACATCAAGGTGAGCAAGCTTATATGCTCATGAACCAATTTTAGCCACCACAATGTATGGCCTTAACTAGTTAGGCTCAAATTTTCCTTTTCTCTTTCATTCCTTGGTAGTATTGAACTAATTTTATGTAAGAACATGATTTCCAACCTCAAATTCTTGAGAGATAATGCATTTTTTGTAGCTAGTAAAAATTCTATTCTAATACACTTTGAGGTGATCTAAGGCATGGAGGTGTTTTTCATCAAGAAAATTGAGCTCTACAAGCCTAACCACTCAATAATCCTCTTCATTATCCCAATAATCATTTATGGATATACACAAATAGGGGAGTTTGATCTCTAAGGGGATAATAACTTCAGTGTCAAAGGCAAGTATGGTGTGGCTCTTATAGGTGTGTGAATGGAAGTGTGGTAAGCCTATAAGGCAAGGTGGATCTAGAGGTTTCAATTATGATTTATTTTACTTACCAGCTTCTCCATGATGCGAACAAACATTCATTAGTCTCCTCATATTTCCCATTAACTTGAGGGTAATAGAGGTAGACCACCTTTAGTGTATATTAAAGCATTGACAAAGGGTCTTCACTTGCTTATATTTGAAAGATTTACCAATGTCAGCAACAATATAAGAAGGAATGTCATACTAAAAAATGATGTTGTTCATGATAAATTTTAGATATATGAGCACTAGTCACATAAGTGAGAGGGACATCCTCCATGTTAGGAAAAAATCTTATTAATCACATTTATTATACTCACCTAACCTCTCACGAGTTTTTTTATTTTTCTTTGTTATTGTTATGATCCTATTATTTAGGATCTAAGTTTGTTGTAGTTTTGGCTATATAATACCCATCTATATGTACACTAGTATAGTGTGTGAATAATATTGTGTTTTACTATTGATTAAATATGCTCATTGCCTTTTATTTGGTATCAGATCGTGATTAGTCTATCCTTGTGATGGAATAAAAATCTTTAAGGGGCAGCCATCTATGCTTCACCCTTGTAGATGGATTTTTACACCGAAGCCGTTACCCTTATGGGAAAAGGATTTGCAGACATTTACGGGACAGTGTTAAATTTGATGGCCTAAACGACAGTTTTACTATTTTTGGCTTTAAATGGAGTTGGCTTTTGGTAAAATTAGCAAAATTGAATTAGTGAAGTTACATGCACTCACACAGTTTATCTGGGTGTTCCAACTGTTCCTTCTCCATAAACCCTGCAGATTTGGAGAACCCATAATCATTCGCAGTTGCTTAAATAATTTAAAGTGGTTGTTTGGCCCCAAAATAAAAAAATCGTTGTCAAAAGAAGGTCCTGGTGTATCGAAGAAAGTCGGAACCCATGGAATAATATTCCTGCTAATTAAATGTTAATTCATGTATATTAATTACCGTTATTTACAATAATTAAGTTACTTAGGAAAATGAGATAAAATCAAAGCTTACGGAGAGGCCTCGCTGGTAGGGCAGCAAGCTAAGCGAATTCAGATAGGGCAAGGTAATAAAAGTCAAAATTTACCAATTTGAGGATTTCGTTACTTTCTTATGGAATTTCTTATTCATTACATCTTTCTCCATTGTGAATGGTTTGGTGAATGGTACATATTGTCTTTCATATGGCAAAATCACTGTCTAACTAATATAAAATTTCTTTGCATGGGAGGCTGTAGATTGGCATTAGATTACTGCTTTTGCAGCAATTGAGTGGAATTAATGCTATCATGTTTTATAGCACTTTGATATCTTCAAATATGTTGGTGAGCTTCACTTCTTAGATAGATATATTTACTTTGTAATTCTGTACCGAGTCTTTTATCAAAATTTTATTTGGAGAACTACATAATATGTTACATGCTCTCTAGTCTTTGGAAACAAAAACTTGTTTATAAAGTGTAGAATATATAAAATTGAGGAGAAAAAATGTTATTATAAAATATATTTAGCTCATATAATGTCTATCAGGCTTGTTTTAGAAAGAAAATAATTAAGCTTCATTTTTATCAGAATCATCAGATAGTGAATGTTTTGTAGACTTTCTACAATATATGAATCATAACCCAACCATTAGTTGATAATATTCATTCAAGACCATATGTTGCCATTTCTTACCTGCACATGGATCAAATGGTAAATGTTTTGTAGATGTGCCTACCACCGACTCATAGAAGTGAAAATTCATTCTAAGAGTCATATGAGATATCATTTTCCCTCCTTTTTGGATAGTCATCGAGGGACCAATCACCTCAAGGCGGGGAGAAGTTTTGTTTGCACATCTTACAAGGTGTAGTTACAGTGTAGAAGAAGTTTTTTGAGTTGCCTTGTGCAACTCTCAAAGTTAAGAAGACTTGTTTAGCACTTTCAAGCATTTTCTAATTTCTAAAGATGATATCACGCATGTAAAACTGTACATACTTCACTCAAATGAAGCTAAGGTTCAAGTGTGATGAATTTAGATAAGATGGATCCGAGTAGAGTTGTTCATTGTTGCATTCTTCAGATTTTTTGAACTCATACATGTTTGACGCCTTGATCCTTTATTTTGGGAAGACATAGTTGTAAATGGATTGGATAGCATAATGATTGAGTATTCATTATTTTTTTGTAACTAAAATTCCTTTACAAACATGATATGAAGAAAGTAGTCCAACAGTAAGCATACGTTTCCCTGATCACCTGACAACTTTAAACATTGCAAACTTGACATTTTAAGAAGCCATAAAAGGTAAAGCAAAATAAATCTTCTCTTGGACATAAAATAAGAACAAGGAATATTATGAAGATAAGTTGAATTGTTTGGGAATGCCTAGTTTTAGTCAAAGAAATAGATGGAAAGAGGTGTAGGGCCAAGAACATTTTTGGGTTGATTTGTATTTTACATTGAATGCAAGGCTAAGTGGATACATGACAAAATTTGACATGCAGGTAGAAGCACAAGTTGCAATTGAAACATGGAAGCAATTATTTTCTTGGAATATGCTAAAAGTATGCATGAATTATTTTGTTAGATTTCCCACCTAAAATAGAATTGAAATCCTCTAGCTTTGACAGTGTTAGAGGGTTGTCAATATTTTTGAAACACTGGGTTATTGTATAATGAATTTTCAAGAAGGAACTTTTTGAAATTTGGCATGATGATGCATATTTAGCCAACACTTTGTGTTGTTGTGGGGCCAAAAACATAGAGATGGGAAGAGTGATGAGTGGTACAAAGATGCCATTGGGGCATGGTAAATAACATGACATACTGTACATGGTAGTGGTTTATTGATACTTGTAGGGAATACCTTCAATGCGAAAGTTCTTTATTGGACACGTGAATGAAGGCTAAATAATTTATATTTCCTTGGTTTTGCTATGACAAACATGTATAATGCACTCATTAGTAGGTAAGATGGTGTTTAAGAGAGGTGTATGCAAATTTACTTGCCTATAAGAGATTTTGGATGAAATTGAGAATGAATTATTCCTTACCTACAGGCATTTCAAGTAAGTAACATACATGTCAGGTAAGCAAAAATATTTATTTGGTAAGATAGACTTATTTAAGGAAGAGGAAAACTGACCTACAATATGGAGTTTTATGACGAAAACATCATTTTCTTCCCAACAATGGTTTCGTTAAAGATATCTTGTGTATACTGCCTCCCCTCTTGAGGAAAAAAAATAAGATGTGAAGATTATTAGTTAAGGGCCTCTGCATTAAAATGTACATATTTAAACATGCCTACATATGTGCAGTCTAATGTAATCTACTCATTATTATAATAGATGCACATGTAAGGTCTGTAATTGGAAGTGACTATTATGTAATAAGGTGCAATTGATGATCAAAACACATGTCCACCTACTGTTGACAAATGATTAGTTGTATAATTAGATGCAGGTGGTTTCAAGGTTGTTGCGGGTCCCAAATGTTATATAAGCCAAATAGAGGATATTTTATGTGATTCATCTCTCCCATGTGATTGCTATTTGTGAATCAATATAATGCATGTCAACAATATATCAAATCAAAAGCAATGTGAGGAGTGGTGCACTTCCTCCTTGGCAGACATCTTGTTACGCCGAAGGCGTTTCCCCTCTAGGAAAGGGCTTTGCGGACATTCACGGGACTATGTTAAATTTGACAGTTGGAATAACGATTTTACTATTCTTGGCTTTAAGTGGAGTTAGCCATTTTTGTTTCTAGTGCATACATGATCTTATAGAAGAATATAAGATCATATTTTCGATAGAATTTCTCATATTTTTGCATGAATCTCGAAAATAACATGTTACGTGGTTGGTATTTGGGGATCTTAACTAAAACAAGAGTAATTAAATTGTATTTTTAAGGTTGATGAAATTTAAGATTTAAAAACTGCATGGTCATGCACAACGAGATGAGCTTAAGTTATGTAGTTAAATTATGTTTTTGTTATGAATTATGTATCGGAAATAACAATGGCAATTGTATTATAAAAGCACTGGAAGCAAAGCAAACCATAAGTAAATTAGGGTTTGTGCAATCATGGCTACACCAAGTATTTTATGGCTGGTAATTGTAATCGGATTATATGTTTACTGCAACGAGCTTTAGGGTCTGTGAAATCATGGCTACACCAAGTATTTTACACCTGGTAATTGTAATCGGCTTATATGTTTATTGCAACGAGCTTTAGGGTCTATGCAATCATGACTACACCAAGTATTTTGCAGTTGGTAATTGTAATCAACTTATATGTTTACTATAACAGAGCTCAAACCATTCCAGATGAGGCTAAGAGTTACAGAGCCAAGTTGATACGCAGGGACTCCTTGTTATCGCCACTCCAAGTTTCATAACCCTTCTATAAGTAATCACACAAATTTGTTTATAAATTTCTTCTAGATTTTTAGTGTAGTTGTTTGTTGTATCTATGTGTTATTTTTGGTTAATAATATCCATGAAAAAACTGTTATTAGTTATTATTCCCATGGTCATAGCTTTACAACTCTAGAAATGAAATGGCATAATTTTAGTATTGTTCACAAAGCTTGGAGTTATGCCTCTGGTAACGATTAGATGGTGCCTTCCATATTTCTTGGAGTATATTTGAACACCATGCTTCCCAGTCATTTCTGTTGTGAAAATCTAGACCAAGATATTTCTGTTGTCTAGCCACGTTTAGGAGAGTACTTGAACTGGAGTTTTGAATTTTCCCATAAAGGAAATACTTATTCCATGGATTGCTAAACCTTAAGCCTATCTTTAGATCGGGATTGAATCATTTCTCTAATAGCTTTCAAAAAATCTGCAAAAATAATTCCCACAAAACGCTACCACTCATGATTTAAAATCTACACATGTACGGAAGTCTTCATGTATACATGTTAAGTTCAAACAACCTACTCCACAAAACGCAACCACTCGTGATATAAGATTTGCAAATGTATATGTACGAATTTGTAACAAGTTTTAAATGTAGACAAAACCTTTAAATGAAGTGGTTCATCTATATTTCTACGGTTACAAAATCAATCACACCCCTTATCAACATCAACTACAAAAGAAATAACTATCCCTCTAAATCAAATAACATATATGGTTTGACGTTCACAGTGCATTGTACACATGCGATTGCTAATTATGATATCTGATTTTTTTTTGAGTTACATAACTAATTTAACTATTATCAGGGATTTTTTGCTCCTTTTTTTTGGCTTACGGCTAGGTGTTCCTTATATTAATTTGCTCACACTTTATACGGGAAAGAAATTTTTGAAGAAGACCGGGAGTCTAGCGGGCCAGAATTTGATTTAGTTTAATATCCTTTCACCATAAAGCTGTATATCTGGTACTATATGCGAGTTCGTAATACTTGTTTGAGTTCTAATCTACATCAAATCCATTTATGTTGTATTGCATCCTTCAGATCCCAACATATTTGGTGTTTACGACAGAATCAATTCTTTGGCACTATTCGTACCCTTGGTTTTACATAGACCGGCTGTGTGAAGAAGAATAACTATTGCTAGAAACAAGGGAGAGCAGAACGTGTACATGGTTTTATATTGATTTGAATCGACAATCAAATGATCAGATCTCAGTCTGCGTTGTCACCAAAGCTCTCTATGCAATGTTGTTTTTTTACTACAGTTGGGAGCTACTTCTGGACGATTTGGTGCTTTATATCATACTCTCTCATATCCGTTAATAGAATTTGTGTATAGTTATTGTGTTCTCCAGACGGTTATAACCGTTTAGCTTAAGGCGAGTATGTTGGTAGTGCAAAAGTGTATATTGATTTGGTATAGTCGTTATGTTTTGGCTTATAAAACAAATCTAGTTTTATGTCTTAGGCTAATTTAAAAAAAGAAAAAGATTATTGGTTAAAAAAATCAAAGTGTCATATAAGCTAGAGTCATTTTGTATGTTAAGTTTATTTTTTAATATGTTGGGTCATTAAGACTAAGTTAATGTATGTTGTCAAATTTGTGTCTCTCAAAAAAATTGAAAAATTGTTAAAGTCATATAGGTGATTTTAGGATTTTTTAATAGTCATTTTGTAAGTTGTCATCATGAGTCAAAGAGTCGAATATTCTATTTTTTTTTTTGCTTTACGGATGTATTTTTAATGTTCCCTGACTGTTAGTGTAGGTTATTATTTATCCTTTTATTTATTTATCAGGGTAATTCTTACAATTGTGTTAGCCCTACACTTGTTGGGTTAGCTTGTTTATGTGTACTAGTTGTGTGGAGTTAGCTTACTAGTTGTGTAGAGTTAGCTTCTCAGTTATGTGAAGTTAGCTTACTAGTCTTTTGGAGTTAACTTAACTACCCGTATTAGTTAGTGGGAGTTCTTCACCATTGATTTAGGTAGTAGTTGCACTTCCCTCCTCTTATATGTACATCCTTCTTATTGAATAATTCAAGTCATTCTATTGTAATGTATTGAGCATTATGGATTATGATGGATTTCCATATATGGTATTTTAGCTTTTTTTTTTTACAAATCTAATGTGGTGTGTTATTATCATTTGAGATCACGGCTTGGAACAATCTTCTTATCGTTCCTTTCACTGACATTGTAGCAACCATTGAGCTCTATGATAAAATTCGATTGAGTTAGCAGCCTTCTACTGGAGAACGGAGGCATCAGAGGATGGAAGTCAATCAACGACCTCTCGTCAGTCGCCAACAACGGGGCCACATTTTGTTTTGGTGACATATTTTTGGTGTGAGTATTTACATTCGGTTTTTGCAGTGCATTTTCTGCCATGTTTTTAGAGTTTCAGTTTCAGTATGCTTCAGTTTGAAGTGTTCATGTTTAAATAAGTGGAAATTTCACATTAAGGAGGTGACCATGATCTAATGTTCCGTTTTCAATTTTTTAGTTTTGTGTATGAGCAACATAATTCAACAAAATTTCCTATATTATTCTCTGTAGTGAAATGTGATGAGGGCTGATAATAGTACTTGACACATCATGATGTGGTTGTAGGTAAACCACTTAAAAACCTTTATTTTTGGTTTGTGGTACTCCAATTGCAAAACCACCATTTTCGGTTCGTGGTTAACCGTTTGAAAACCATGCAACAAGTTTGTGATCATCTTGTAGTAAAATTCACCTAATCATGAAAACAAGTGCAAGTACAAAGATAGGTTTTCCCCATGTTTGCACTAGGGGGGAATGTTAGGAAAAAATCTTATTCCTCACCATTATTATACCCGACTAACCTCTCATGGGTTTTTTTTTTCTCTGTTATTGTTATGATCATATTATTTAGGATCTAAGTTTGTTGTAGTTTTGGCTATATAATATCCATCTCTATGTACGTCAGTATAGTGTGTGAATAATATTGTGATTTACTATTGATTAAATGTGCCCATTGCCTTTTACTCCACCCATTTGGTAAAGTGTTTAACTGATGTGATGATATGCTTAATTCCATCAGATGAAGTAGGTGTGAGATTCCCTATGAGATCAAGCTCCCATTTGGAAAACAACCAAGGCATAATGATAGGATGTAAGCATTGAAATGATGCCTGAATCAAGTTGCCATGCTTTTGGCACAAGACACATTTTTGCACATATTTGTTAGGAAAATTAGCATCACATGGGTATTGAGTATTTACCATAGAATAAATATTACTTAAAATGTGGTAAATAGTTAGCGAGTATACCGTATGGTAAACATTATTGGTTAGTTGGTTAAGTAATACACACGCGCGCACACACACACACACACACACGTACACAAACATCTTTTAACAATATATATTACAAATAATTAGTGGTTGGGAATATTATTTGTGTGAGCTATACAAGGATATATGATCTCCATAAATATATGAAGTGTTTCCTTATATTTATATGTCATGGAGGATTTTGATATAGAGTATAATATAATATTATTTCGGTGTGTTCTAATTTGCATAACTCTGTCCAAATGTTTACATTTGGTATCAAAACAACATGTAATATAGATCTGCGAGTTTTGAAGGGGCACTCGCTGTTCTTTAGTTCCCCTATGAATGTTTATAGGTTGTAGAAAATTTAAACAATCTGAAAATTTAATTAATACAACGTAAAGAACATGTCGTAACTTTTATTTTACAATTTTGATGTATGTGATTTTTAATGGGTTTGATGCTGAATGTATGAGGTAAACACAGTAAAAACTTCAGCTAAATCCACATCGTAGTTTAGGAGAAAAAGTGGAAAATGCGACACGAGATTTTTTGGTGATTTGTAGTCGGCTAGGCTATTATTAATAACATTTCTTGTCTTGTATCTCGGTAAAAAGGCATCCAGGAGAATTTATCATATCTATATGCATTGAGATACTCATTTGAAATTCTAAAATTTTCAGCAGCAAGATGTTTATAATTTTTCCCTTATCAAATTTTAAATAGTCATGTCAATTAAAAGATTTATTTTAAAAGTAATCTTATACCATCACTTTTTTAAAAAATTGGTCATTAATAATTTTCTTAGCATAATCATTCTTCTTGTTAGTTTATGTCTATTATATATATATATATATATATATATATATATTTAAAACAAAAAAATCATCATATGCATCTTGTTATAGTCATTTTTAACATTCAAGTAAGTGTCAAAAATTTATTGAGTTGAATATTTGTAAACTATTTTTGTCTAAGTAAAAGTTTTTATCATTAAAGTGGTTACTTGTGTGTCATCAAGTGTCAAAAACACATTTGTGTCATCTCGTTTAGTGTCATCAAAGTTATAATTGTCTAGACAATAGAGTTAGTTTCATGCAAAATGTGGAACAAATAAATTAAAAAAATTCCCACATTTCTCTCAGACGCATTTTCGGTGTAACTCGACATCCAGTGAAATAAAGTGTTTCACATTGAGGGGAGGAGATAATAATAAGAATAATGTGTAAACTAATATGCTTTAAGATCACATTCACTGAGTAAGTAGCATGCCTAATGGAGGCAGGAGACACAAGAAGTTGGAGGTCATTTGGTGACCTCTCGTTAGCCACTAACGATGGGCCACACATCTACGATTTTTGCAATTTTATTTTCAGTTGTGTTTTTGAATAAGAGTAGAGGTTTGTGCTTGTTCACTTGGAATGTGTGAGCATTCCTAATGTTATCTCTTGGATGTGTTGTAATATGACGTGGAAGGTGTAGTTATATCGGACCAGTTATATAGGAGGGCAACTGACTACAGTGATCCTCTAATTGTAGAGATCATATGACTTCTGTACTTCATTGGAAGATGCTCATCCGATGAATAGGTTCAACTGCAAGTGAAATCAAGATATTTTCTCAAATGTAGGTGATCATGTGTAGCAAAATGCAAACAACAAGATCTAAGCAACAATATACAAACCTAAAATTATGTGATACGATTATGTTTTTAGTGCTCTTTTTTCGATGTTCACACTAAGGAAAGGAATGTTAGGAAAATTAGTGTTTACATGGGTAGTGGGTATTTACCTTAGATTAAATATTACTTACATTGTGGTAAATAATTAGTGAGTTTACCGTATGGTAAACATTATTGTCTAAAAAACAATATTCCCAACCACTAATTATTCGTAATATATATATATATATATATATATATATATATATATATATATATATATATATATATATTACGAATAATTAGTGGTTGGGAATATTGTTTTTGTGATCTATATGAGGAGATATGATCTCCATAAATATAAGAAATATTTCCCTTATATTTGTATGCCATAGAGGATTTTGATATAGAGTACAATATAATATTAAATTATATTGTGTTCTAATTTGGATAACTATGTCCAAATGTTTACAATATTGACAATAATTTGTTTCTATAGTAGGCCAGTAATAACTTGCATGCAAAAGTTTCTTTGTCAGAACCATGCAACTAGTATGAGCACCACATATGCCTTCGTGCGACTCTTTGGTATCTTGGATAGACTCTTATGAATTCAGACACTGTAATAAGGTCCCATCATAGCCTTGAAAATAGAAAGCACCCCCATGGAGGGTATTACATATTATTTGTTGGATAAATGTTCATTTTTGGGTGTGGGAAATGTCAGGTAGGAAGGTACCATATTGTAAGTAATTGTAAATGTACATGCACTAGGGAGAAAAGAGACCAAGAACTTCACATACCAAACAAGATTCAGGCTTGTCATAAGTAGGTAGTGTAAGATGTTCGACAAGGAATTGACTTCATTGCTATCTGGAGGTAAGTGCAAAAAATATCCATTAATATCCATGGCATCTGCAAACTTATTTTGCAGTCGTGAGATCTGTTGCAAGGTGATATGAATAAAATATCCCTTCACACTATCTACCATACATTTATATGGAATAAGCTTTTCATCCTTAACATTATAATCATCTGTAACTTGTTTTATAATCAGTTGTGATTCACCTATAACCTGAGCTTGTTTGATAATCCATTTAATAACAAATTTCAGACCAACAGAAAGGGCTTCATATTCCACAATATTATTGGTGCAAGCAAAACCAATTTTGAAAGATCATGGAATAAGATCACTAGTGCACTACTTTCTATTTGAAATATTCAATGTCATATTCACTAACTAAAATGATTCGATTGGTCATCCTCCTGGTAAGAGCTGGTTTAGATAGGAGGTACTTGAGTGGGTTAACTTTGGATATGAGCTTGGTCTTATTATTCAACATGTAACGGTGAATATTTTGGAAAGAAAATACAACCGCTAAACATGTCTTTTCAATCTATGGGTAATTTAGCTCATAGGATGTCAATGCGTGGCTATGATAATATATGTCTATCTCTTTATGGTGTTCATCATACAGTGCTAAGAGTGCACTTGAATAAAACTAGGTAGCTAAAATGTATAACAAAAGTGGTTCACCCGGGGTAGGTGAGATTAAAGTAGATGGATTAGCTAAGTACTACTTCACTTGTGTAAAGGCTTGTTGGCATTCATGACCCCATTAGAAATAAACATCCTTTTTAAGGAGATGGGTAAAGGAATGAGACTTGTCTATAAGTTGGGAAATGAATTTGTGGATAGTCTAGATTTTACCTTGTAAATTGTGAAGTTGCTTAAGGTTTGAAGGAGGATGCATTTTAGTGATAGTTGTAAATTTTCCAGATCCACTTCAATTCCTCTTCTAGAAACAATGAAGCCTAATAATTTTCTCGATATAACACCATGTTGTTATGTATTTTTTCAAGGGAAAAATTCAATGTTAAAACATGAAAACTTAACCTTAGTGTCAACATTTTCTTGTAAACCCTCTTAAGCACCCCTCAAGATCAGTCTTCCCTCTGTGTCATACATACCATAAACTTTCATGCCTTCATATGTGTTGTATATACTTTCCCTATTGCTTGGAATGTTGAAACAATGTGATTCATTCCATTCAGTGCAATGCTTCTGAAGGATAATTCTTTAGTAGGCATAGAAAGGCTATTTTTGGCCTTTCTGGGACATGTGTGCATCCTTTGGGACAAAGTTGAAGGATAAAATTAATTGAGAAGTGATTTCAAGGAGCTAAGAACATATTTTAGTTGATTTGGGAAAATTTAGGAAAATTTTTAAGGTTGAGGAACAAGTTGTGCAACTGCGGGTTTTCTAGGGTGTAAGGAGTAAGTAATCTAAAAAAGTACCTAATCTTTAACAAAAGATTCTAGGACCTCTGTAAGGAGTTATAAGTCAAACAATATGTCATAGGAAATCTGGTTCAATGATTTGCATGATGGAATTTTCACATTCTTCACAAGACCCAAATGCTTCTTAGGGAAGTTCAATTTCAAGAAACTCACCTTGTGATCTCAAATGAAAAAGTGTTTTTTGGAAAAGGAGGAAGAATATGGTCTTAAAAACCATATCATTGATCTTGAAATGGTCTTGGAGTCAAAATGATATAAATTTTTTCCTAAAAAGAGTTCATGGAGCTATGGGAAAAGTGATTTAAAAATTCGGGGACTTAGTCATTTTCTCAGTTGGGTGGGTGGCGCATTTTGGTGACCAGACTATCATGACTGTCCCAAATGTCCCAACTATCCCAAGGGAAGTAAGGACCATGGGGATAGTTGGGAAAATAAAATATTCCCCACCCCTCAGTTGTTGTTATTGGTTCACCATATGACTTCCACTTTCCTGGTGGGTGCTAAGTGTTTTTGCTTGCAAATTTGCTAACTTTTCTCATCTAACGCTAGGGCGAATTTTACTATCCCAAATGTCCCAAATATCCCAATGATAGTGGGGAAAGTGGAGAACAAAAATGTTCCCCACCCTTAGCCTTTTCCTAGGTTAACCATGTGACCCAAACTTTTTCCTTCCAAGTGCTAAAGTGCTTCTCTCTCATCTCCCTATCTCCTGAATCCCATTCTGCCACTTGTTAGGATCAGAGTAGGGGGAAAATTTTACCGTCACAACTATTAAAACTATATCAGGAATAGTGGGGATAATGGGAAAAAAAAATTCACTCCACCCCCATGCTTTGTAAATTAAAAAATAAGCTAAGTGTTTTAACTCATTTCTTCTCATTTCTTCTTCCCCTGTGAATGAAAAGTGTTGTTGAGAATCTATTTAAACATGAAATAAACTTTTCTCACCTCATTTTTAAACCAATAACTCCATTATTTCTACTCCATATCTCTAAAAACCTGTAAATTGTCTAGAAACCCAGTCAAATTTCTTCTGGGAAAGCCATATGCACCAAAATTTGAAAAACTCATATATTGCAAACCGGTGAACGAAATCAGGTAAAATTTTCTTAGTTGCTCTTCATCCCAAACACCTTTAAGAAAATTTTAGGAAAAGAGTAGATGATGAATTAATTAATTAATGGAATAAAACCATAGTTTGATTCCGTAACATATGTTTTTTCAGTTTCCAAGGATTCCAACGGGAGGATTGAACTGAAATTTTAAGCACAAGATCGTAACAAGGAGCCTAATCTAATGAAGATATTTTCATTGCAATATGATGTGAAAAAATGTAGTTTCTAAAAATAGTAAGTAACATGTGCTCTCACTTTCTAAAAAATATAAACTTACTAAAAATAGTAAGTACCCTCATATTGGTGCACTCGGAAAACATTGAAAATGATAAACTAGGAAACCTTTCCAAAAATAATAAAAAAGCTGAAAAAAGCAAAAAGCAAAAGGAAACTACTAAAAATAGAAAGTTTCCAAAAATAGAAATACATCATCAACGGAGTTGAATCAAGTATTCTAAAATATTGATAAGTTCAAATTTGAGTAAAATAGGTAAAATATCCCAAAATAGCAGGTCCTGGTTCCACCTGCTAAAAATAGAAAGTATCCGTTTTGAGTGTAGAAATTTGCAGTAAGATCCATTTTCATTCATCTCGCTACTTTTTGACATATTCACTAGGTTTAAATATGGTTTCATATTTCAAACAAGGAAATTCTTCCTTCACAAAGGTCTCGAGGCATCATTTTAATTTCCGTAGCAAAGTAGAACACTATAGGGCACAACAGGTAAAATCTAGAGGCATTATGCAGTCAGAGGATATTAAAAAAGAGTTAAAAATCCGTTGAAAATTTAAGATAAGTGGGTCATCATAACTCATCAAGCATGTTTGAGCCTTCCAAACCTTCTTGGTGAGTTGTTTGAATTGAGCTCGATGAGCTGGGAGAGTTGACCAAAGTGAGTTGAGCTATTTGAGTGATGTCGGTGAGCTGTTGAAGATGAGTTGGTTGAGGTAAATAATTTCAAGAAGGATATATAAAGTAAGAGTGACTTATTTCATCCTTCATCTCTTCAAAATAATTTCAGTATGTCTTCCCTAATGTCAGAGCTTCCCCACGATGATTAAACGTTGATTCCACAACAAGCTCTTGAAAGTGCTCTGGTGATTGACTATGTGTCAACCTAAAGAGCCATTTCCATGGATTCAATAAATGCTCAGAAGTGAGCCAAGAACAATGTAGTTAGCTATCGTGACTAGTCTCAAAGGAATCTCTAAGACTTTGAAGTCCAAGCAAAGGAAGAAGGCCCAGACAACATCCCACTTCTTCAGTGGCATCTTAGGTAATCAATATGTTGATATTGCTAGGCCTAAGAAAGAAAATTCCATTGAGGAGATGAATCCATAAAATTATGAGTTGACCCACATATCACTGGGTCAAGCTTAACACAAGGGTGACTCTCATCTGTTCAAGTAACCAACTTCCTACCTCCTCACTCGTAATGAGGAATATAAGTAAACAATTGTTCCATTGGAGGAACAAGTAAAAGCTCTCAGTGCTTACATTCAACCCTACTTGGAACCTGAATCAACATCTCCTCTTCTAATAGAATACATTATTTCAATCCGCAGTGTTGATCCTGAGGCAATCAAGAAAGCACAAGGCTACATGATGCAGGGTAAGGCCAATGAGAAGTGGATTGAGAAAATCATTGAACAAGGCAAGGAATTGTTTCTAGATGTCATTTTTCTCATCAAGTACATTCTTGCAATCCTATCTAAAATAAATAAATAAAAGGAGGATCTTGCAAAAGAGGTAATTCGATTGGATGAGATGTTTCCACTAATATCATAAATGAGCTCCTTTGACTCTCAAAATCTCGTGAGTAAGAATGTGTTTACATCAGATGTAGATAATTTGTCTCTAGTTTGGATCCAAATCATGGATGCGATATACAAAATGCTCAAAATTATAATCTCTGAGTTGGACTCTTGTGGACAACATGATTTCTATATCTTGAATGATGTTTACAATTGTGTTCAGAAACTTGAGGTCCTTCCGCTCACTGAAGATTCATCATCAAAGGAAATTATTATTTCATTCCAGGAACTTGTCAAGAAAGAGGAAGGTGTCTCTCTTTCCTTCAATGAAGATAACTTAGAGTCACTGGACAACACCAAGAGTTTCATTTCTGAAATTAAAAAGGATCATTAAGGATGGCTCAGTTAGTGTAAGAAGATCAATGAGATTCTTGGGGCATGGATGAAGGTGTTGGGCTAGGTTTGTATTCTAGAGGATAAGTTGAAAATTGTAATAGCTCAATTCAGTAAGGAATTCAAGGAACATGAGATGATTCTAGAAAATTCTCATTAGGGAGCATGATTCAGAAAAGTCCTTCAGCGAGGGAGCTTCTTCATCAGATACGAAAACTTCTTCCTTTTTCTCTCTTTGTCCCTCTTCTTTCTCCCCCCTTTTTAAATATTCATTGAGTGCAATCATATCTCATTCACTGAGGTGAATTTCTAAATTTATATTGTAAAATTCCCTTTAATTTATAAAAGGGAACTTATTTCTCATGTCCTAGGATGATGTAAAGTCACGAGTTGAATGAGATCATGAAGAGTCATGCGGGGGGTAGGTGAAAAATTAATTCACATTCCTTTAAATTGGGATGGCTTCTCCATTCCAAAAGATTCCCAAGCTCCTGAAATCCTGAATTTTAGTTCTTTGGTAGAAATTATGGATTTTTGTTATTGAACTTTGTATCATCAATGCACAAAAAATAAAATCTAAATTTATTCTATTTCCCTCTTCCTATGTATTCTACTATTTTATTTATTTTATGCACTTTGTAAGTATATTGATATAGAAAGAACTTTCTATTTTTGATGAATGAATCTAAGAACTGTGTGTCTAGTTTTGTTAGTCTCACTGATGGATTCATTATTAATTTCCTCTAACTAAATGTTGAACTACTCTGGTTATTGGGTGTGAACTCTATGACTTCCTACTCACAACAATAACCTTCCCTTTCCTAATTTCTCTCCTTCATTCCTCATCTATGAAATTTCCTCCCTTATACCTCGTACAAGTAATTTTCCACACGTTCAGTGAAGTGCGCATGTGTGATCCTAGGCCTACATGCCAACCCACAACATTGAAATAGGAGTACATTAGTTTACATTAAATAATGGGAGTCTCCCCATACATAAGAAGGAAGGGCGTAGCCCCATGAGCATTGATGGAAACACCTAATTTATCAGAAGAAAAATTATTTCACCAACAATTTTTGGAAACTCTACTGGGGAGAGATTTTCCATCATGCACTTGCAAAGATCTCTATAAAATACAAAAAATTATAAAACAAAAAATACATTAAAATCACATTTCAAAGAAAAATAAGATTTTGAAGGTGAATCTATAAAAGAGTGAATCCTCATCACGTTTGTTTCCCGTAACACAATGTAAAAGTTTCAAGATTGGAGTTCAGTACTAATGAGTGATAGTGAAGAAGAAGAGAAGAAGAAGATGACTACCAAGAAATGCAAATTTTTGATCAACCATCATTCTAGACTAGTTCTTGTAACTTGGATGAGAATTCAAGAACAACAAAAATATCTTTTTCTTCAATAACAAATCTGTAATTAGACAAGGGAAAGAAGGCTAGTGACATGTCTCCAAAAATAAAGGAAACACTCTATAGAATGAAAAAAAATGTTGTTTGTGAAGAAGCTATCACCAAATCCTTATGGCTTCAATTTAATCGGACTATTGCTAAAAGAAAGAAAATGGGACTTGATAACGAGGAAGAAGGTAAAAACTTGATGAAAAAGATGAAAAGGAGGTACACAATGTTGTATGAAGTCAATGGAGATGAAGATTCTTACAAAGGTAATATTTTCAACCTCACACAACTGAATAAGAAACTTGGAGCCATGTCTTTTATCTCTCTTTCTTGGGATGATTTCCTTGCATATGGAAATAAAGAAATGTCATCCTTGAAAATTGAGTATGTGCAAATAATTTTGATTATTACATGAGCAAGTTAAGATCCCCAAATTTACCTTGAAATTTGAACTATGCTGAAGCCATGTAATAAAGATACAAACAACTTGAAGTAATTCATAGTAAAAATGAAGAAGAGGAGATTTATCCTTTAGAGGGAAATCCCGAAGATTACCAACATTATGAGGTGTTTGTTCCTAGAAGATACTTGTGTGATTTTGATAAATGTTTTATCCTGTAACCTTCGAACGAGAATCAAATCATAAATTTGAAGGATGGAAAAGAAACCATGACAGTTGAATCTCCATTTATTAACTCATTCTGGCTCGAGGCACAACACATTAGATAAATAAGGGATACAAGAGATGAAGATTCTTGTTGTACGTCATATTATCTAGCACCTTTTGAGGAATCCACCAATGATGAAGAAGTATGAGAAATCAATCCTACATCTCGAAATCAAGATGTTGAATTCAAGGTAATCATGGATAATCTCCCTTCCAATTTTGACTCTTCAAGTGATGTATAAATAGTGATTGATGAAATGGATATAATTGGAGAATCAAATTCTTATCTCAGCTCAATAACAGATGAACAAATGGAAAAGTTCAATTTATTTCTTGAAACCAAGGTGGATGAACAAATTGAACATGACTTCTCTGAAGAGCCGATTTCACCATCCTCACCTAAGGAGTACAATGCTGATCATCATGATGAGTATAAGTTTTTCCTTTTTCATGTGAACAAGAAGATTCTATAAGGAATGACCAAGATGAAATTGAAGTTTTTTCTCACGTTACTTCCCCAACATGTTTCTCTACCCTCATCATGGGGATGATCTAATGGATTTTGATATTAAAGTTGTGCCCTTCCCATGTAGCTAGGATATTTTCTCCTTGTTTGAGAATTTTGAAAATCAAGTATGTCAGGTTTTGTAGGGAGGTAAGCCTCAGATGATGAGAATTGCAAAATAAAATGTTGATTCTTGAAATGATTTTTTGCCATGTATGGATCAAATCTTCAACAATATTCTTGAGGCCCATTACAATGAATCTTCTAATGGAGATGATAATGAGTATATGAAAGGTTTGAATGAGCAATCAATGTAAGACATCTTGAAGAATGCAAGTGAAATTGAAGACCCCAAACTCAGTCTTAAGATCCTGACTCGAGCCATGGAAATACAAGATAGGTATAAGTAAATTTTTTTGTCTCCTTTCCATTCACCAATGTTCGATGATAATACCGAGAAAATAGATGAGATCAATGTTCTTTTCCAAGCCTTGGAAGATGAGCATGAGCATGCTTGTAAGTCTTCCTCTATCTTGTTTTGTGAAAAATATTATGAACACAAAGGAAAAGAGATTCTTGAATCCCCTATGAATATTCTCAACCTTGAAGACAACATCTATGCCATGGAGGATGATAACAAGGAAAATATTGAACTAATTTATATTGAAGAAAATTATTCAAAACAGATGCAAGAGTTTTGTGAGTGTAGTCAAGGTCAACTTGTTCTCACCACCTTTAAATGCCCTACCTATACGGAATAAGAATCCATACTGCAATAATTTGTCAAGGGTGCTGAATGCTTCTATAACCAAATCAAGAATTGCAGTTTTGAAAAGGAGTTCAAGGTCAATTTTGAGCTAGTAGGTATTGACAATAATTGTTCTGGACAACAAAGTGAGAATATGCATGACTCTTGTGAAAGGATTAAAAATCATATTGCACTCACCATTTTTAGATCCCTTAATGGCATGAACATGTTTAAATGCTACAAAATTCACTCAATGATGATGAAGACCTATGTGCTAATGATGTGCCCTCTATTTTTGAAAGCACTTATCTTCAAAAACAAAGTGAAAGTTTCCAAGAATATGCTAAATGGGAATAGAAACCATTTATTCTCACTTCTTCTAAGTGCCTCATTGATTCAAGAGATGGTTTCATGTTTCAATTCAGAGATGATGAGTGTTTCCAGGATAAATGCAATGTTTCCACTTTTGAGAACATAAAGGAATGGTGTCTCATGATCACAAAGCATCAAGTAGAAGTTGCAAGATACAAGAGTTTTAAACAGGTAACAAAGTTATTAATGGATATGTTTATAGCACATTGTAATTATGAAGATGGAATCTTGGTATGTATCCTTATTCTCAAACCTTGTAAAGCCATCACATGAGCATGGTATGAAAATATAGTGATCTTTGAGCTTCAAAGGTTTGATTTCAACCCGTTGTTCCATGATGGGGTATACTTATCCCAACCTATTACCAGGTATATGTATATTATTACCACTCCTCTGTAAATATTCCTCCCCTATAATATAATTTCCCTTTCAGTTGTGTGTGTTTCCCACTTTTGGCGTGTTTCACTTTCCGCCAATTTGTTTGTTTGTGTGTGTTTAGAAGAAATGACTCCGTAGCCCAATGGACAAGGCACTATTCCACACAGTGTCTTGAGATTTTAGGGTTCCTACTCACTTTTTCCTTACTGAATTTAATCTAGAACATGTCCCCAAGTTAGATCCAATTGTTGTCATGTGTTTTTTGTAAGGGAAAAATTCAATGTTGAAACATGACAACTTAACCCTAGTGTCAAATTTTTCTTATAAATCCTCCTAAACACCCCTCCAGATTAGTCTACCCTTTGTGTCACACTCACCCTAACCTTACATGACATAATATGTGTTGTATATAATTTCCCCATAATTTGGAATTTTGAAACAATGTGACTCATTCCATTTAGTGTAATGCTTCTAAAGGAGAATTCTTCAGCAAACCTAGAAAGGCTATTTTTGGCCTTTCCAGGACATATGTGCATCCTCTTGGATAGATTTTAAGTCTCAAATTCATCAAGAAGTCATTTTGAGGAGCTAAGAACATATTACCAAATATTTAGGAAACTTTAGGAAAGATTTGAAGGTTTAGGAACAAGTTGTGCAACTGTGGGTTTTCTAGGGTGCAAGGAGTAAGTAATCTAAAAATGTACTCGAGATTCAAAAAAATATTCTGGGAGCTCTGTAAGGAGTTATAGATAAAAAAATATGTCATCATAAATCTGGTTTAATCATATACATGATGTAATTTTCACATTCTTCATAAGACCCACATGCTTCTGAAGGAAGATCAATTTTAGCAGACTCACGTTGTGATCCCAAATGAAAATGTGATTTTTTTAGATAAGGAGGTAGAATCAGGTCTTAAAAACCATCCCATCAATCTTTAAATTGTCTTGGGAGTCAAATTTATATAAAACATTTCCTAAAAAGAGTTCCCGAAGCTTTGGGAAAAGTGATTTCAAGATTCTAGGACTTAGTGATTTTCTAAGTTGGGTGGGTGGCACATTTTGGTGTCCCAACTGATCCAACTATCCCGAATGTCCAGACTGTCCCAACTATCCCAACCATCTCAACTTTCCTAGGTATAGCGAGGACAGTGGGGATAGTTGGGATAATAAAATGTGCTCCACCCCTCAGTTTTTGCTCTTGGTTCACCATATGACCTTCCACTTTCCTGATGGGTGTTAAGCGATTTTGCTTACAAATTTGCTAAGTTTTCTCATCTAACCCTTGGGCACATTTTACTCTCCCAACTATCCAAACTATCATAGGGATAATAAGGATAAGAAAATGTGCCCCACCCTTAGCCCCTTCCTAGTTTCACCACGTGACCCACACTTTTTCCTTCTAAGTGCTAAATGTAGACACTAAATCACGCACTTTGGGTATATTTTTAGGTCATGATCACATACCACTATTCATATGATTCCTAAGTGAGAAAAGTACTAATTGAAAAATGTATTTGGAATTCTTTCTTTCTTTCTAGTTTCCTTCTTGGTCTTACACATCTTCTTGCCCAGTTTGACCTTTGACACTTCAATTTTTCTGAGTATGAACACCAGTGCCCAGCCGGGATGCCAACGCCCAGACACCCCCTTTCCCTTTGGGTGACCTCAAACTCTTTGTATCTTGCTCGCATATTTTGGGTCCTTTCTAGCTGTTGGGAATCTTATTTTATTTTTGGTTATCCTTTTAGTGGTTAATTATGATATTCAAACAAGGGAATCATATAAATACAAAACTATGTGACCATAATAAAGGACCAAGCATTAAACATCTATTATCATCACTGAAGGTTGCAATCTAAGGAATCTCAAGATCATTAAAACATCCATCTAGCATCTATTTAAGGGAAAAGGGACTGCATTCTTCTATATACACTTCATAGGAGGGGAAGTTCATTTTTCTATGCACACATCTATCTACATTTTCTTTATCTAGCTATTGCTCTATATCAAGTGCAACTTGCACAAGAGCCACCTAGGGCATGATTTTACACACACACACAAAACTACATGGAGTTTGAAATGTAATGTAGTGCCTGGATTTTAAGTTCACTTAGTTGGGTGACCCCCAGGGTCAATCCAACTCCCCATTTACATCTCTTTCTTTTTAGGATTTGACGTGTTTTGGGGTTTTGCAGGTGCTCTTTCTCTTTGCAGGTTTCAGGTGAATTTGGCGATCAAAGAATGAAGTATAAGAGACTATAGGTGATATCTAGTGAACATCTGGTGACCCTGTGAAATTGATTTTTTGAGGTTCAGAGTAGTTATAGATGCCCAGAGGAGGTCTGCATTGCACCAAGTGCCCTTGACCCTGCACAGGTGCCCTAGTCCCGACATTCCCGATAGTTCTACATTTTTCTGGGCTTGGTTGCAACACTCTATTTTCTTGTTTCATTGGTTTTCCATCTCGACACAACTTCAGATTTATTGTGAATCAGCTAATTATCTTACCGTATCTCTTTTACTTAGGGTTTCAATTTTTTTGGATTACTTGTTTGTGTCAAATCTATACTTTATTGCATATCTATATCTGTGTTGTAACTTAATTAAGATTTTAGCATTTATTTTTTCCAATATTTTCTTAAATCCTTTGGTGAACTCATCATTCAAACACTCTTGGATCTTAATTTCATTGCTTCTAAAGCTCTTCAAGTCTCCTTGATTCAATTACTTCAAATGCATCCATCTTTCAATGATGCTCTCCAAAGAGCCGTAAACAATATCTGCCTCCCTCTAGATACACCACCTACTCAAGTTAGTGCTATCTTCGATAGTATTTCTGATGAATATCTTGGTTCTAATTCCAATCAAGCTATTTTCAAATCCATTCAATCTCTTCATTCTTTATTTCAAGATAAATTTTAGGCTATGGAATCCATGATTACATCTATCAAACATGAAATCCAACTCCTTAAGTATGCTTCTCAGGCTTATGCTCATTCTTCTTCTACATATAATGTTCATTCTATGTCTTCTACATGTGCTCATATTAGTGAATCCCAAGTATTACCACTCCCCACACCTCTAGAGTTTGATCTCAATACTCAACAACAAGATATTCTTCCATAACTCCTCACTCATCAGTTGATCAACTTGCCATCTACTCATTTCTATCCTCCTTATTGGCTTGCAAAATATCAAGGTCGTCCATATTGTAATTACCATCAAATCAATGGACATAATGGAAATGATTGTTATGCTTTACACCGAAAAATTGGCCACCTTAAGTGTTATGGTCTTATCTCATTTTCTACACAAAATAATGCATCATGTTCATCTTCAATTATTACATTTCATTGGGTTCCTAAATATGATTCATCTATGTCTAATGAGCATCACACTATCACTTTTAATGTTCCTTCTTTGGTCATTCAAGTTCCGCTTATTCAACCCAATCCGACTAAGTAACTACCTCTAAAATTCAGTCTAACACCTCCTCCTCTCAAGTTATCTACAGAACTACCAAGTCAAATTATGCAACCACCTCCCAAAATCAGTCCACCCTCTTCTTCTACAATCTTACCCAACAATCCACCACTTCAGCAGCCAATCATTTTTATCAAAGAAAGTGCTCCTTATATTGATGGCCAAGAAACATTTCAAACTCCGCCAACATGGCATGGTCCTACTGTTACTTTTTCCTACCATTGTGCTGGCTCTCTCTCTCTCTCTCTTACCATGACACAAATAATGCTCTCCCACAATGGCATGACACCTCTCACGTCACCACATAGATCTCCATCGTTGATACGCTTGGGGAAAATCACGCTTACTCTTACCCCCCTTCTAGCATTGTTAGGTGTATCACACTTCTACCATTTCAATTCTTACTTCACATCTAGTCTTTCACATGCATTTTACACATCTTGATACACTTGTATCATCATTACCTGATGATGTAATCTTGTCCTAAGGTTCACACTTGATTGTTGAGAGAATACTACATTCATGAACCTCAAATGATACACACTACACATTTCACACTTGACGCATTTATGACACATCCTCCTAGCATCACATTCTCACAACACACTACCCTATGACACACTCTAGTTCCATGGTTCATACTTGAATTATTAGGGTATAAATCTGAAATGAGCCTCACCACACTCACTCACTCTATACACTCTATGCTTTATTGATCATATCTTTCTAGCACACAATTCAAACCATTTCCTGATGACACACTCTTGTTCTATGGTTCATTCTTGACCATCGAGGGGTATTTTATAAATGAACCTCATCTCATGCATACTCATTCACATCCACTTGGGGGGCATGTTGCTCCTATCACAATCACATTGCATTCCATTCCAATCACATTCACAACATACTACATATCTTGGTTGCACATTGTTCTTGTTTACTTATACTCACATGATACATCTTCCTTACTATGTTAGCTAGATACACTATATGTCATTATATTTTCTATATACACATGCACATTCACTTGCCTTCTAGTTGTGATCATATACTTTACACAGATCATTACATGTAGCATGGATGCTTACATTGTACCTCTTACCAATCCCATAGCAGTCTCTTGGGGGCATCCACTTTCATACACATCACAGGTGTTATTGTTTCGATTTATACTATTTCCTATTCATACTAGCACACTACTTTATATCGGATTATACACACTTTGACATACATTTTATCTTTCTAACATGCTAACAGGTGCTTCATGTGCAACATTTGTATTGTAGGAACTATTTTTTACCATGGTTGTCTGTTACTCTACTTGTCATTGTTTGTCATTGTTTGTTTCCATTTTTGCCTTTTTTGCCTTGATTGTTCTTTGATTGCTTGTATGATTTTGGCCACTTCGGAGTTGATTGTCTTGTGACATTGTGAGTGATGTCCCATGTTTGTAACCCAATTTTCAAGGTCTACATTGTCTTCTTTCTTGGTATCTTACATATTTTATTCTACATGCGTATTTGTCTTGTTTGCACTAACACTTGTTTTCAACCACTTTGTTTGCATGTGCCTTGGTTTCTACCAAGCACATTCCCTCCCCTATAGGGCACCAGTTTCAGCACAACGTTTGGTCCTCCTTTGGGCCGCATACTCCTCGTGACATCACATGCACCCCAAACGAGGGGGACATCCATTGGGTGAATCAGTCACCCCATACATTAGTTTATAATCACATTTCAACACATTTCAATATCGGTACAACACAGTCTCTAGTCACAACAACAATTAAGAATCTGACTTGGGTCCTCAGCACAGCATAGACACCAGTGCCTAGTCATAGAAAATAGCACCTGGGTGCCCCTGAGCCTTTTTGGGCACATATGACCAAGGGGTAGTTACACATTTTTTCTTAGTTTGGCATAGTTTACAACAGTTTACACAACGAATTTTACAGGACAGGCATAGTCCTTCAGCACTCAACATACATGTTTTCTACCTCTTTTCTATTTTCACATTGGATCGAACTGGATCGAAATGGATCAGATTTGAACACACCATTTGTAGTGGTGTTTACACTTCAGGAAGCAGTTAAAGGTCGGAGAATAACACTAGACCTTTCTCCCTACACTTCTTCTACACTTGACGTGAGATCACCCAAAAAACTTGCACTTGGCACAATTGGCATGAGATTGCAAAAAAAAAAGATCTTGGCGTGAGATCACCCAAAAAACTCATTCTTCTACAACATTTTCAGGATCCTTTCTACTCTTTTCACTCATCACGGATCAGGTGCACATGTTCATTTTCACATTTTTACATACTTTTTACTCGTTTGGATCAAAATTTTCATATACACATATTTGACTACTTGTTTTCTCCTCTTTTATAGGTCCATCCTTATGGGAAGCAACAGTCACATCATCAAGCATCAAATGACATCAAAAATAGGTACAATGTGACATCTACACATATGCTTTCACCCCTAGGGTCATTTTCACTTCCTCTTCTCTAGCTTCCATGCTTCACTTTTTGTCACTCCATGCTTTTTCTTATCTCCTTGACATGCTTTCACCATCAATCTACATGGTTATCAGGTATGCATCTCTTATCTACTTTATGTTATCAAGAATTTTCTCAACAACATAAAGTGGGGGAAAATGTAGACACTAAATCACACACTTTGGGTATATTTCTAGGTCATGATCACATACCACTATTCATATGATTCCTAAGCAAGAAAAGTACTAATTGACCACTATCTTTGGCCTTTTTGCTTTCTTTCTGGTTTCCTTCTTGGTCTTACACACCTTCTTTCCTAGTCTGACCTTCAACACTTCAGTTTTTCCAGAGTCTAGACACCAACACCTAGCTGGGACGCCAACACCCAGGTACCCCCATCCCCTTTGGGTGCCCCGACCTCTTTGTATCTTACTCACATATTTTGGGTCCTTTCTAGCTGTTGGGCATCTTATTTTCTTAGTGGTCAGCATTTTAGTGGTTAATTATGAAATTCAAACAAGGGAATCATATAAATACAAAGCTATGTGACCATAATAAAGGACCAAGCACTAAGCATCTACTATCATCACCTAAGGTTGCATCCAAAGGCATCTCAAGAGCATCAAAACATCCATCTAGCATCCATTCAAGGGACAAGGGACTACATTATTTTGCATACACTTCATAGGAGGGGAAGTTCATTTTTCCATGCACACATCTATCTACATTTTATACATCTAGTTATTACTTTCTATCAAGTGTAACTTACACAAGAGCCACCTAAGGCACAATTCTACACACACACACACACGTATAACTACATGGAGTTTGAAATGTACTTCAGTTCCCGGATCATAAATTCACTCAGTCGAGTGACCACTGGGGTCACTCTGACTCCCCATTTGCATCTTTTTAATTTTAGGATTCGATATGTTTTGGGGTTTTGCAGGCGCTCTTTATCTTTACAGGTTTTAGGTGAATCCTATGATAAAGTGATGAAGTACATACAACTAAAGGCAATATCCAGCAAACATCTTGCGACCCTATGAAATTAATTTTTTGAGGTTCTGAATAGTCACAGACACCCAAAAGAGGTCTGCAGCACCCCAGATACTTGTGACCCTACACAAGAGCCCTAGTCATGACATTACCAATAGTTCTACATTTTTTTGGGCTCAGTTGTGACACTCTACTTTCATGATTCATTGGTTTTCCAGCTCGACACAAATTTGGATTCAGAAATTATCATCTCTCCCAAGAGTGAGAAATTCTTGTTCACGCATAGGCTACAGTTTGCATGATCCAATAATGTAGCAGAATATGGAGCATTGGTGTATGGTCTTCTTATTACTGAGAAGAGGCAAATCGAAGAATTTCAAATCTTTGGGGACACTAAGTTGGTCATCCACCAAGTCAAAAAAAGTGTGCAATAAATACTAAGCCTCTCATAGCTTATAAGTACATATTTTGGGACATCTTGGAGAGCTTTAAATCTCTCAGTATTCATGTGGTGCTGATGAAGTTGAACAAAGAAGTAGATAAGATGGCAGCCCTTGGTTTGTAATTCTCCCCAAATGAAGATTTTTTCCAAGGCAATGTGTAACACATCAATATGGTGGTCGGACAATCCATTCTAGACAATGAAACCAGTTGGAAAGTGTTTTACAATGACACACATATTTTCTAGTTTAGTTAGAATGAAGCTGAGTTTTATTCAAACATACAAGTTGACTTACATGATAGCTATGGTGACAAAGTGATCTAATTCAAGAAAAAAAATTCCTAAAGGGATGGTCACATTAGAGCATATATTTAGTCTTGATGATGAGTTCAATGGTGAAGAAAAGAACATGTGTGTAGTGTAAGTAGACTACACTCCAATCACTATTACACACGAGAAAGAGTTGTTACTTGGAAAAGTCTGGTGTAAGATGAAAATCAAACCTTCATCTCTCCATCTTAAAAATATGTTGACATCTTCTCATGGGAGTATGAAGACCCGAAAGGATTTGATCTAAGTGTTTCTCAACACTCCATTGATCTTGATTCGAGTATCAAGCCCATCAATAAAAATAAAAAGTGCGTCAATCCTAAGATAGAGCTCCTTATGAAGAAGGAGTTATCTAAACTCATTTAGGAAAATATTATGTTTCCTATCTAGTACTCTACTTGGGTGGTGAATCTCATTCTAGTATGCAAGAAGAATCATGAAATCATAATTTGTGTTGATTTTAGAGACTTGAACAAGGAATATTTGAAGGATCATTATCCTTTTCATTTTATGGAGAAAATTATATAGATAGTGGCTGGTGCACAAAGTTTTTCCACACTAGATTGGTATTCTAGCTTCAATAAAATCATGGTCAAGGAAGAGGATCAATTTAAAACAACATTTACAACCAAATAGGGAACACATGTTTATAAAAAAATTCCTTTTCATTTGTCAAATGTAAGCACAAAATTTCAAAGAGTAATGGGCATTAACTTCAGAGGGTATATCAATGAGTTCATTCTAGTTTACTTGGATGACATAACTATATTCTCAAAGGAGACTGCAGATCACATGATGCATCTGGAGAAATTATTTGAGAGATGCAGATAATTTTGGGTATCTCTCAATACCAATAAGTGTAACTTTGATGTTGCACTAGGAAATATTTTGGGCCATATGGTCTCTGAGGACAACATTTTTATTAATCTTGAGCATATCTTGGCCATCCTTTCTCTTTCTTTGTTAGTGCATAAGAAGGCCTTGCAATCATTCCTAGGAAAAATAAACTTTGTTAGGAGATTCATTCCTAACTTTGCAGGATTGATTAGGCCCATCACCCTCATGCTCAAGAAAGACACAAACTTCAAATGGACAACATAATGAAAAGAAAGCTTCAACAAAATCAAGCAAGAAATTACTTGTGTAACAACACTCATCAATCTAGATTATTCCAAATATTTCATCCTTTATGTTTATGGATATGATGCGAGTGTTGTTGCTATCTTGACAAAATAAATTGAGTAGGGAATAGAGATCCCAGTGGCTTTCTTAAGTCAAACACTGAAGGATTATTAATTGAAATACAATCAAATGGAAAAACAAGTCTTCATAATTATGTGTGCTCTAAAGAAATTCAAATGTATGCTTGCCACAAATCATGTTAAGGTGCTAGTTTCACACTCCAATATGAGAGACTTCATCGTGGGTGTAGAAATCAATTAGAAAAGAGATAGATGAGTGAAAAAAATCATTAAATATAATGTGACTATTAAAGCCAAAAAACTGGTTAGAGGCAATGCGCTCTGTAGGTAACTTACTAAAACCAGGCAGAATGAATGGGACATCTCTTTGTTCTTTGATGAAGAACATCTGTAGGATGAAGTTGAACAAAATGAAGATCCTAGTGCGTGCAGCTAGATGGAGGACATGGTAACATTTATCTCTTCTAGGGAATACCATCCTGGTCTAAGAAAAAAAAATAGATGACATCTAATGCTGCATTTTATTCCATATGCACTGATTGATGGTGTGCTACTGAGATGTATTGACGTTGCACATGTTAACAAAGTGTTAGTAGAATTTCATAATGGATTCTCTAGTGGAAACTTCTTTGCCAAGGCAACAAAGATGAAGATCATTAAGGCAGGATACTTCTTGCCTACCCTTTTTGCCGATGTGCACAAGTGGGTCATAAAATGTAAATATTACGCTTTCTTTATAGGTAAAAAGAGATTGAAAATGCTTCTCTAACCAATCTAAGTGAACCAACCTTTTGAGAAATGGGGTCTCAACTTCATAGGCATATTCAACTCACCTTCAAGTGTTAGTCACAAGTGGGTGCTGATAGCCACAGATTACTTTACCAGATGGATAGAAGCTGTCGCACTCAGGGAATCAACTGAGTCAGTCATCCTTAACTTTCTCAAAGGTATTGTGACAAGGTTTGGTTTTACTCAAACCATTATCTCTGATAATGAAAAATCCTTCTTTGGTATAAGAATTTATAATTGGTCTCTTAGTCTTGGTATTTATTTGAAGACTTCATCCAACTATTATGGTCTAGTCAAATCTACTAATAAGAACTTGATCATAATCATGAAATAAACAATGAACATTTTCCAGAGGCCATGGCACACAAAGGTCTCACACACACTCTAAGTAGATAGAATCAAGGTGAAGAAGGAAATTGGTACTTCACTTTACAATATTTTCTATGGAAAGGAGGTTGGGCTTCCTTTATCTTCAGAATTACCTTCATTAAAACTAGCCCATCAGCTAGAGTTTGAGGGCAAAGACCAAAGAGAAATAAGAATGGAAAAGCTAATTGAACTTACATAGTTGAGGAGCTTTGTTATGATCAAGTTAGAACAACATCAGATATCAACTAAGAAATGGTTTGATAGATAAGCTAGAGATCAATCTTTCAAAGTGGGTGATCTGGTCTTAAAATGGGATGTTGACAGAGCTAAGCCTGGGTACCATTCAAAGTTTGATGCACTTTGGAGTGGCCCATTCATCATAAATTATTTTAAGGAGGCTAACTCTTTTGAGTTATGTCATCTTGATGGGGATGCACTAGCAATCCCATTTAATTGGATTTACCTTAAAATTTTTCATTAAGATCTTCCAAATCATTTTACATATTTGAGTAGTTTTCAATTCCGTCAAGTGCGCTATGTGCACAATGTTTTGTTTGTATATAATTCTTTCCTCTCATGTACGATCTTTTTTTGCTTCCATATGTCGGTCTGTGTTCTCACAAGTTCAAAGAGGTTGTTTTATCTATCATTTTCCAACAACTCATACATATAGGTTCTTAAGAAGAGCCCAAACAATGCTTCAAGTGACTTCAAGGGTGTTTCTTCAAGTAGCAGTTCAAAATTTCATGTTTTTAGAAAACTCCATGTCCAATGGATGCTTATAAGGCCACTAGTCTCTTTCATATAGTAGGCAGATGGCCTCGAAAGTTGTCAAATAGTTGTCAAAAATAACTCTCCTAGTTATTTTGACAACTTGCAATTCCATTCTGGCTCTAAGTTCAAGTTTTTAGGTTACTCAAGCTCTTAATTTTATACCTTGGCACATATGCATGGCTACAATTCTTCATGCGCAACCTTACACATCCTTGCACTTTCTCTTCCCTCTACTTCCTTCAACATAATTTTTCCCTTCTCCTTTATTATTTTATCCCCTTCCATTTCTCCTTTGCGTGCACTCCTTGCACATTCACTTTCTTTCCCCAGTCATTGTACACTCATTTCCCTCACCCATAGACTTGCATCACATTCTCTCCAAGTCCCTGTCATGCCTTGTGTGCATTCCCTTCCTTCCTGAGTCCCACACATCCCATCGCGCACACTCATTTCCCCTTCTACTTTCCATCTTCGTGCATTCTCCTTGTGTAATTGATTTCATGCATCCTTATATCACGCTTCTCTTCTTCCTTTCACAATTGCATATCCTTGCAAATAAATACCTTTTCTTTCTTCGCACCCTCTTTTGCATGCTTGTAGACATATACATTCTTCCCTCTCACACCTCTTTCTCTTGTGCACATGCCAAGTATAATATTTTGTGCCAGTCATATAGTTCCATGCGCTAACTTTTCAGATAAAGTACACAACACACAACCTACTAGAACATGCTAAATAAGCATTGAATCTTATGGTGAATGAAAACCCGACAGGTGGCAGAAAAGATGAAACAAACAAAAAGTCAGCCAAATCCTTCAGCCGATAAGATCATGACACATGTCCTACGTGTTTACCTTGTACTTTAAATCTTCAAATCACCATAACTTTTGCTATAGAGCTCGGATTCAAATACGTCTGGCCTTGTTGGAAAGCTGCTGATGTGGGGTGGACACTCTAGGATATTCAAAATCAGATTTTTGGTGGGATTTGGTATTTGGTAGGTGAAATGGGGAAATATGAATTCAACCATTAATGCATAGATTGAATCGACTCAACCACCCAGATTTGATCATATTTTATCTCCTTCCTTCTTCAACAAGCTAAGTTGACATGAGGAGGTGGACCTAGCAGTTCTACAAGCACATTTGCAGGCATTCAATGCAGGTTGTTGGTGATTAGATTTGAAAATATGAGTTTCCCTCCCCTTCTCTCATCTTATCTTCCCCTTTCTTCTATATATTGATGAATAATGCTCATTGTAAAAGGTTGGATCCTCTTGGTTTGCTAAGAGCATTGTTCCTTAGCATTTTGAGTTACAAGCTTCATATCTGAGCCATTGCATGTAGATCCTTACATATTTCATCATTGTAGTCGATTGTGCATCTCTTGGAAGCAATTAATTTCTTATTTTGTGGTTATTCTTTGTCATAGTTCATATTTTATTGCTTTTTCGTGCATACCTTATATCTCTTATAGGGATTTTTTTGTTGTGCTCCATGAAAGCAAGTGAGCGAGTTCTATTTTAGAATGTTGCATGTTTTCCTTCCCTCCTTTTATGTGTTTTCCCTTGTTTTCACTCAGCTGAGAGTGTTCATCCCCCTCTTTCTGGTGCTATCACCTTCCCTTAGTGTAGGTTTCCCTTTCCTACATCTCCTTCTCACCATGATCCCTTGGAATTGTAGAGTAGTGATATGTAGCTACATTTCCCTTCCTAGGAGTAGTTTTAACAGTACAAATAGGTAGAAGAATCCAACATTCTTCGTAGGTCTGTCTCACCAGTAAGTAACACAACTTGGAGACAGTCCTATATTACATCAAATCCTCAGTCCATCCGAATCTGGGACGGGTGCAATTTTGAGCTCCAACACTTTTGTTGCATCTAAAACTAAAATCAACAGAAACACATCCCTTAAAGGTTACTTACCTTCATGGATACCCAAGAAAGGAAAATAATGCAAAATAATCCTGAAAACATTAGTATAGACACATGAGAGTAAAGTTTCATGTGTTCACCATGTCAAATCCCTAAAACCAAAGGACAGCCTAAGATAGTAGATGTTCATTCCTAGAGAATTGCATAAATGAATCTATAAATAAAGTAAATGTTGCAAAGTATGCACTACAAAAAAACATTCCTCCAATACCCAAATAAAATAATCACTATAAAATTCTTCCTTGTATTTCTTCAACATGATAAACACAAGATTACAAAGGAGAATGAATATTTATTCATTTTAAATTTATCAACAAACAAAAGATAAAAAACATATACATGGAAGTTTGATCTTGTATGTTCATTTGTAAAGGCGACAAGGGAAACAAATAATATGAATCCCAAATCTTGTTAATGGTTGTACAACTACAACCACCTTATCATAAACCCTAAATGGAACTACAATGACTCAAAAATTTGTAGAACCCAACCTAGAAGAGAACGCCCCAAACTCTAATTCAATCTCCCAGAGCTCCCACCCACCAGCCAACCCCCTAAAAAACCCTAGAGAATCAAGCCAAACCTTCATTATTATACAAACATATCTCCAACCTAATATAATATGCTTTGCAAATACCAAACCAATGGTTAATATTATGATCCTTGTATTAAAGAGTGAGATCAATGGAGAACCATGTGATCAACAATATGAAGGAAGTAAAAATGGCCAAGCATTTACTCCACAACCTGTAGATCAAATAATCAACACTTAATGGGGGAAAAGTGAGAATATCCTGCCTTTAAGAGAATCCATGGTCGAAGAAAGAACCAAAATGCATCTCCAGTTGTCAATTTTTTCGTTACATTCCATGAAAATAATGTTTTTGCTTCCCAAACTTTGTGATAGCAATATCCGAAAATAATTTCTCATTTTCCTCAAATGTGGTCTTTATAGAAATACCTCACCATGATGTTGATAATGCATTTTATTTGAGGTGAAATGGATTCTTGAGTTGAAATTTATGTCCAAAAAAAACCCGACCATTTCGCACAAAATTGATTTGTTCCACGGATTTCATGAATTGTTAGCCTTTGTTTCATGGCTTGATAAACCTTTTCTTTTCTTCATAGCATTGATTTGGATTTTTCAATTATATTGTGGATTTTTCTTTCTCCATGAAGTCTTTATTTGTTATTTTGACTTCATATAAATAAAAATTGTTCTAAGGCTTTCTATTTGATACGCGACTCTTTTGTGTTCTGTGCTTTGTTTGGTCTGTGGAACACTAAATGGATAAAATCCGCGGAGAATCAAGTTTCCTTATCCGTGGGTCTTTAATCCTTTTCCACTTATCCTTTTGATATCCTCACACCTATCTCTTTTCCACGTCATGCCACGAAGGTATTCTTCTTTGTGCCACGAAATTTCTTCTTTTACAACCGCTTTCATTTGTTCCACAACTTTTGAATTTCCATGGAACACTATACCTTCTTTGTTGAAAATTTTTCCTTACACTTTATGTGGAAGAGTAACTTATTTTTCACGTGGGTTTTACTTATAAAATCAGTGGAACACTAACTTAGTGTTGTGCGGATTCCAAACTAAGGCACGTCATAACTTTCAATCTACTTCATTGTGTACCTTAATGACATATTTTTCGTGCATGGCGGAATCTCCTAAGAGGGATCCACCTTTTTTGTGGAAAAATACAATTCAAAAAAATGCTATCTCCTCTAGGTCCATGGAACATTAACTTCTTCAACTCTTTGTTCCATGGCTTTGAATTTCCACGGAACACTATAATTTTTTCAAAACATCAAAAACTGAAGGAAACACTAAGATCTAAGTTGAAAACCATGTTGCATGGTTGGACCATGGTATAATTAAGTCACTTATGATGAAGGAGGCTCCAAAAAACTTGAAAAATATATTAAAAAATGAGGAAACTGGAAAAGTTTCTTCAACTTACTTTAAAAGGTCTTGTAAAGGTGGTGCCAAGAAACATAAGAATCAAAATGGGCTCCAACACAATCGGGACAAGAGGTAAAAACTCAAGTTCTTATATTGGAATTTGTATGGGATCAAGTATGAAATAAAATCGTTCCTACAACTCAAATGTGAGATTGTGAAAGACTAGAGTGTCGTTTGTTTGGTCTTCTCTAGTGAATCCCCCCTTCTACCATTTTTTCTCATAATGTTAGATAAGGACGCAATCATAAACATAACATATTTTCAATAGGAGTTGAAAAAGGATTTCAAACATTTAGATAGTATTTTTCATATTTCTTTAGTTTTTTTGATTTTTATGGTTTTAATATATATGATTTTTTGGATTTTAGATATCATTATAGGGTGCATAAGGGCAACATGTTCCCTAGTGGAGTCACCAAAAATTCTTGGTGAAATATTTTTTTCTAGGGTAGATTAGTGGTTTTCACCCATGATCACAAGGTTAGGCCCCTCCTTTTTAGGTATGGGGAGGCACCTGTTTATTGAATGTAAGAACTAAATAAAACTGTGGGTGGTTGTTAGGTCAGGGATCACACATGATTACTCCACTAAACCTGTGGCAAAGTGCTTCTATAATGTACAAGGGAGGAATTTTCTTGCAAAAAGGTAAAGGGAAGTAGGAAAATAAAGAAAGTGGATTAATATTGTGAATAAGAAATTTCATATTCTCATCAATATTAACCATATTAGGTCCACATTCAATAGGGAGAAATCAACCATGCAAGAAATAGTAAAACTAATAATTTAAAGACACAAAGTTCTATGGATTCATTAATCAAAGACAAAAAGTTTCTTCTTGGTTGTACAAGATTACAATGCTTACAAAGTTGAAAAGTATAGAGAGTATAAGAACATAAGCAAGGAGATAGAAGAATATAGCTTATTTTCTGCAATAGTAGTGAAACAAATGCTAACAACTAACAACAACCAACAACTGCTAACCCCTTGGAATGGAGAGTCCATCCCAAGTTATTTCTTAAAAAGATATATCTTCCTTTCCCCTCGTGTGAATTTTCATCTTACCACCACTCGTGACCTTTCATATTCCTCTAGGAATGAAATTAAGTCCTTTTTTTAAATTTTTGAAAAGGGACTTTCACAATGAAAAATGAGGCCACTTAAGTGAATAAGATGAAAAAGTGAAAAAGTACATTTCCAATGAAGATATAGAATGCTAAAGAGAGAGGGAGGAGGACAGAGAAGGAGAGAGAGTGAAATATCCCTTGTGGGATACCCCTTAAAAATGCACAAAATATTGAAAAATTGCAGCCAAATAAAATACTGATTTTTGCAGATTTTTACAGTTAGGGTAGTGAATGCTAGGAAAATTAATATCTCCCAAAAATATCCACCCCAATTACTTGAAAATTTAAAGAGAGCTTGCTAGTAATATAAAGAACACAAGAAAACTATTTTTGGAATTTTTCAGTTAATAAAATGCTACCATAAAATTACAGTGTGCCATAGATAGCTGGAAAACTTCTGAAATTCATAACTCTTCGATTACAAGTGCAAAAAGTATGAGATTTTGGAAAGAAACATTTACAAATATAGGAGATGATATTCCAGCCATCAAATTTGAATTCGTACCACTGGAAACCCCCTCAAATAAAGGCTGTAATATTCCAAACAAGCCACCTAGCTTGGAAAGGGGTTAGAAATTGATGAAAATGCCTCCAAAGTGATGCTAAACCCTACCCAAATGGATGCCATAAATATGATCTGAAAACCCTCTGATTATCTTCCTCAAATGTCTCCAAAAACCTCAAAACCCTTCCTCTAAAAACTCTGAAAATATCTCTGTAAAATAGCTCCCAAATGACAAGCTAGGGTAGATATGTTACTACTGAAGAATGCTCTGCTAGCTAGGGATGGATTTCTCACCACCGAAGCTAGGGTTCCTATGGGATTTCATTCCACAAGATGTAGGTTTGCAAACAATAGTTTCATGTGAAGGAAAATAATTATGTATGCTAGAAACCTTTTCCTTTCTCCCCCCAACTCCTTATATAACTTCTCCATGACAAAAGATCCCCAATAAACCCTAGTCACATTTTTCCCTTGGAAGGGCCAATAAAATAAAAGTAACTTAAGTTAATTTTCCCTTTTTATGTCACCATGGTCTAAAATTGACCCCCCAAATGCAATTATTAGAATATTAGTACCATATGGCCCCTTCCTAACGACAAAACGTAACATCTAGTCCTTCCAAAACACATTTTTGCATATGTCAATGAAGAATTATAACAAAATGGACTATATATTCATACCCAATATCTCCTAGCATCCACAACCCCTTGGGTATGACCAAGGCTTGGACTCGAATCAACCCTTAGGCCTTTGGCATAGGAAAGGGGACATTACAGTCCTCCCTTCCCAACTTTTTCTTGTCCTCAAGCAAAATGTAAATTAGGATGTTGAAAAATCTACTATACCTCCCAAGTAGCATCCTCAAGTGGCAATCCCTTCCATCGCACCAAATACTTAGTGATCACTCTGCTCCTAAGCCCCCTATGTCTCTCTTAAATAATGGATTCTGGTTCTAACACCAACTTCCCCTCCTCATCTAGTGGTGGAAACTTTGTAGATGGTACAATATGTTGTCTGGTGCCTTCTTAAGGCATGAAACATGGAAGACATTATGTATCTTACTGTGCTCTGGTAGCTCTAGCTCATATGCAACTACCCCAACTCAACGAACTACCTAGTACAGACCATAAAACCATGGTTTTAGTTTCTTTGCACCCTTTTCCTTTAGTGAGGACTGCCTATATGGCTAAAAACGTAGGAATACTAGATCCCCAACCTCAAAAGACCTCTCTATCATGTGCCGATCTGCATATACCTTCTGTTGATTTTATGCCTTCTGAAGGTTCTCTCTGAGAGCCTTTAGAATATCATGGTTCTCCTGTAACCAATCTCAAGCTTTGGGAGCTTGGCTATCTGGTAATACCAAATCCAAAAATGTCATAGCGTCGTACCCATACAAGGCTCGAAAAGGAGTCATACCTATGCTCATCTGATAGGTGGTTTTGTAGCAATAATCACACATGTGTAACAATCTAATCCATGCCAGCTAATGTCCTTTCACATACCTCCGCAAGTAGCCCTTTATCCACTTATTAACTATCTCCGTTTTCCCATTTATTTGTGGGTGGTAGCTAGTGTTAGGAGTACACTCCGTAACTACTACTCTGAATATCTCCTGCCAGAAGGTGCTCATGAAGATATTGTCCCTGTCACTAACAATATTTATAGGCAATCCATGTAGCTTAAAAATACCTGTATAGAAGATCCGGGCCACATCCACTGCCTCATGCCCCTTGGGTAGGGAAAGGAAATGAGCATACTCTGTTAACTAATCAATTACAACATAAGTGCAGTTATGCCCATGCACCAAGGTAAGCCTTGTGATAAAGTCCATAGACATGCTTTCCCATTTCTGTTTGGGAGTAGGGAGAGGCTGAAGTAATCTTGCTGGAAAAGACTACTCAAATTTGGTTTGCTGGCAAACCATACACTCTCTGACGTGATTAAGGACATCGTCCTTCATCCCCTTCCATGTAAATCTCTCCCTGACAAACCTGTATGTTTTGAAATACCCAAGATGCCTAGCTAGTGGTGTATCATGTACTACTCAAAGGATCTTCTCCTTCATTTTGGATCTTGGTACAAGGAATATCCTACCCTTGTAGAAAATGAGATCATCCACTACTCTGTATCAGTCATCCTGTATAATACCATCCATGATCTCACATGCAAACTGATTTTTGGAATACTCAACAAGTATACGAGCCTTCCAATCCGCTAAAATCTCAGACATAGAACTAAACATAGAAGTGAGGTAAGGCCTCCTAGATAAAGCGTCAACAACAATATTATTCTTACCTCTAGTGTACTCTATGTTGAAGTCATATGTTTGTACCTTGTTCACCCATCTTTGCTGGTGGTCGTTGAGCTCCTTCTGTCCCAAGAAGAACCTCAAAATGTTGTGATCCATATGAACCACAAATTTACTGCACACAAGGTACTGTCTGAATTTGGCCAAAGCATGCATAATGGCCAACATCTCTTTTTCGTAAATTGAATACCCTCTCTCCACGGGTTTCAATTTTTGATTCTCATAGGCAATGAGATGCCTATCTTGCGTGAGAACTTCCCCAACACCCTCTCCTGATGCATCACAATCTAGAATGAATGGGCAGGAGAAATCTGGTAATGCGAGAACGAGACACAAACCCATCACCTCTTTGAGGTGATCAAAAACCTGTTGTGCTGTCTCTGACCAAGCAAAAGTCCCCTTCTTGGTCAAATAAGTCAATGGAGCAGTCAACCGAGAGAAATTCTTCACGAACCTCCTGTAGTATGTGCACAACCCCATGAATCCTCTCAAGTGTGTTAATGTCCTAGGTCACAGCCAATCCAGAATTTCCTGTATCTTCTCTCTATCGACCTTCACTATACCCCCACCAATCACATATCCCAAGTATAGAAGTTCGGTCATGCCAAACTCACACTTAGAAGCTTTCGCATATAACAAATTAGCTTCTAATATCCCCAATATCTCACCTAGGTGCCTGATATGGTCCTCCAAGTCCTACTATAGACTAAAATGTCATCAAAGAAAACCAATACAAACTTCTGCAAGTGGCGGTTGAACACATGATTCATGCAATACTAGAATGTAGCTGGAGCATTAGACAATCCGAAGGGCATCACCAAGAACTCAAAGTGACCGTAATGGCATCTGAAGGCTGTCTTATGCACATCCTACTCCCTGACTTTGATATGATGATATATAGATGACAAATCTATTTTCAAAAAATAGATTGCACCATGTAGCTCTTTAAGCAATTCATCAATGCATGGTACGAGATACTTGTTCTTTGTTATCTTCTTATTCAAGGCATGATAGTCCATACACATCCACAGGGTCCCATCCTTCTTCTTCACCAATACCACTGAAGAAGCAAAAGGGTTGGAACTCAGTCTAATATGCCCCATATCAATGAGATCATGTATAGTCTTCTCGATCTCATCCTTAAACCATTTGGGGTGATGGTAAGGAGAAGTAACCACCGGTCTAGCATCCTCGAGCTCAATCACATGCTCAAATCCCCTATCTAGAGGTATGCCTAGAGGTATGTCACCAAAAACTACACTATGTTTGTCCAATAAGCCCCGTATATCCACATGATACTCCTGTTGTCCATCCTCCGATTTCTTGGTCGAAACCAAACAATGTACTTCCCAATCCACCCCGTTGTGCCTATAAATCTTCTTGATCCTCTTGGCAGTAATAACTTGGGGTGCCTCTAAAGATAATCCCATCAAGATCACATTCCTCCCTTCAAACTTAAACTTCAGTTCCATCGTCCAGAAGTTAGTCCAAAACTCACCAAGGGAACAGAGCCATTATACTCCAGGAACTATGTTGGTCTCTCCAATACCAACAATATAGAAATCATCGGTAACTGTATAGTTACCCATCATGATGCTCAATTGGGGAATCCATCATGTGCATCTCATAGAATCTCTATTGGCTACAATCACGTAGAAGCCCTCAAAATCCTCTGTCTGTAACGCTCACCTCTCAACCAATGAGGCATTAATAAAGTTGTGGGTTGCCCCACTATCAATGAGTACCACTACTCTCTATCCCTATAAAACTCACCTAACTCTAAATGCCTTGTACCTTGGGGTACTAGAAAAAGTGGCGATAGTCTCCTAGGGAAAGGTCTTGCTATCCCACTCAACACCCACACTGTCTAATGCCTCATCATCATCATCCTCTAACCCCTATGTGTCCAACTCCTCGTCACCATCACTCTCCTCAAATACCTCTATGAATTGGGCCCTCCCTCTACCCTTGCAATCATGTCCTGGAACCCAAGGTGTGCGGCAGTCGAAACATAGTTTCTTTCACCTCAATTCCTCTCTTTCCTCTCTAGATCTGAATGGTCTCCAGGTTGTATCTTTCCTAGGTGGAGGTACCTTTGGCTGTGAACCATCGGATCTAGAAGGGAAACCCTTAGGCTACACTCGATGTGGAAAGCTCGACTTAGGAGTGGACAATTCCAAGTCACAAGCTCTCCTAATAGCCTCATGCAAAGAAGAAGGCTCAAATGCCTTCACAAATCCAGCGAGAGTGTCTGTCAAACCTGTTGTGAATAGGGAAATCAACCTCGTCTCTGTAACATCAGGTACCATGACCGATAGTCTCTAAAAATCTGTGATATATTGATCCAAGGAACCGGTTTGCCTCAAATGAGTCAACTCTCTAAAATACCTGTCGGGGTCCCTCATATCAAATTTGGTCACTAGCCTCTTTGTGAACTTTCCATAAGTCATGATGTATATGTGTCCCTGTGTAATCAACCCATGATGCCACTAATCATGAGCATCTCCTTCAAGATGTAAGATTGCAAAATTAATTTCATCTTCCTCATGCATAGGATTCAAGTCGAAGTATGTCTTCAACTTTTTAACCTAAGACTATGCAGTACACTTCTTAGAACTGTCGAAGTGTGGAATAGAAGTCTTTCCCAATATCCTTTGCATCTCTGGTACCTGTATGTGATGATCTCTCTTAGGCCTGTTGTTAATCTTCATTTTGCAATATTCCTGGGATGACATGTTGTCACAAAATCCATCACTTAAGGTCTGGTACCTTTCCCAACAAGACTCCTCATCTACAATTTCCACTGGCTGTCATACTTTTGAAACTTCTGGATCCTTCAAGAAAGAAGGTTCATGAAACCCCAAAGCCCTAGTAGAAGAATGGGGAAACCACTGCCATGAGTTTCCACCCTCACCTCTTTGACCATGTTTTCCCCTCTTGTTATTTTCTCCTCTTTCTGCATGAGCATCAATCCTGTCCTATGCTAATCTCTCAGTGAACTAGCTCAAATAGAGATTGGTAGTCTCTTGTCATTTTACCATGTCGGTGAACAATTGTTTCATCAGATCTACACCTATTTCCTCACTATATCTGTCTCCCATATTTCAATCCTAACATGCTGGAGAAACAATTGCTCTGATACAACTGAAATATCCCTTGTGGGATACCCCTTAAAAATGCACAAAATATCGAAAAATTGCAGCCAAATAAAATACTAATTTTTGTAAATTTTTACAGTTAGGGCAGCGAATACTAGAAAATTAATATCTCCCAAAATATCCACCCCAATTACTTGAAAATTTAAAGAGAGCTTGCTAGTAATATAAAGAACATGGGAAAACTATTTTTGGAATTTTTCAGTTAATAAAATGCTGCCAGAAAATTACAGCGTGCCCTAGATAGCTGGAAAACTTCTGAAATTCATAACTCTCCGATTACAAGTGCAAAAAGTATGAGATTTTGGAAATAACATTTACAAATATAGGAGATGATATTACAACCATCAGATCTGAATTTGTACCACTGGAAACCCCTCAAATAAAGGCTGCAATATTCCAAACAAGCCACCTAGCTTGGAAAGGGGTTGGAAATTGATGAAAATGCCTCCAAAGTGATGCTAAACCCTACCCAAATGGATGCCATAAATATGATCTGAAAACCCTCTGATTATCTTCCTCAAATGTCTCCAAAAACCTCAAAACCCTTCCTCTAAAAACTCTGAAAATATCTCTGTAAAACAGCTCCCAAATGACAAGCTAGGGTAGATCTCTCACTACTGAAGAATGCCCTGCTAGCTAGGGATGGATTTCTCACCACCAAAGCTAGGGTTCCTATGGGATTTCACTCCACATGATGTAGGTTTGCAAACAATAGTTACATGTGAAGGAAAATAATTATGTATGCTAGAAACCTTTTCCTTTCTCCCCCAACTCCTTATATAACTTCTCCATGGAAAAAGAGCCCCAATAAACCCTAGTCACATTTTTCCCTTGGAAGGGCCAATAAAATAAAAGTAACTTAAGTTACTTTTCCCTTTTTAAGTCAGCATGGTCCAAAAGTGACCCCCTAAATGCAAAAATTAGAATATGAGTACCATGTGGCCCCTTCCTAATGACAAAATGTAACATCTAGTCCTTCCAAAACACCTTTTAGCATATGTCAATGAAGAATTATAACAAAATGGACTATATATTCATACCCAATATCTCCCAACATCCATAACCCATTGGGTATGACCAAGGCTTGGAATCGAATTGGCCCTTAGGCCTTTGGCGTAGGAAAGGGTACGTTGAATTGAAATATTGTGACTGCAACTTCCTTGATCCACGAGGTGTGAACACACTTCAAAGCCCTGATTAAATGCCACCACAATATTTTTATTGAATGAACCACTGATAACTTCCCAAATAATTCAACCATGATGATACCCTTCAGTGACTACTAGGATGATTTGAATCATCCATTTTTTTCATCCAAGTGTTTCATATAGAATTCAACTTGAAACTAATGTTTTGGTAGCCTGTGAGGGCTTCCTTTCTTATTTGAACCATGATATAATTCTAAAAAATTAAAAGTATGACCTTTCCAATTTTTAATAAGCAACTAAGAATGTATTCCATTTAATTTTCATAGTATTCACTCAACATCCTTGTTCTCAAGTCTTCTAGATGCATGTTTATTAGTTCACTACCACTCACATTAGGATACTCAATGTTTGAAGTTGAAATTTCCTCCATACTTGAATGTTTGAGCTCTATGATGATGAAGGTCAATAAGATGAACCATATATTATTGAGTATGATGAATTTAGACAAAATCCCAACACTTTATATTTTTAGCAGGTCTTATTTTGGATGGCTATTTTTAGTAAGTTTCAAAAATTGTCACTTTTTGGTAATTTTTAATTGCAAGGAGTAACATGGATATTGAAAGTTTACTATTATTGAAACATGTTATATTTAGACTGAGGGGACCTTTCATAACTCATTATTTTTATATGGAGATATTCTTTGTTTCAGAAAGGAACGAAACTGGTCTCAAAAGTTTAGGTTTTGTCTCAGGACCTCCTGCTCCAATTTTCAAGGAATTTTGATTACCAGAAATCTATAGATTTGAAAGGAAATTTTAGGGGCTAAAAATGGTGAATATTTATAGTCAACATGAATGATTTTTTGGGAGGAGTGCACTGGTGAAGTTTTGTGGAGATCGGGTGCATGGATTGGGAGATATGAGCAAAATTCAATTTTTGAGCTTGATGGTCCAAGAAAATTTAAGACCCATTTCTAGGAAATAATGGAGTTATTTTGGGGGGAATTACATTCTTAAAAATTTAAAAATAGTCTAATTATTTTTTGTTTAAATATATTTCATCCATTTTGCAATATTTATCTTAGTTTTGACTCCATAGGTTAAATCAAGGTTGGATGAGAGTTGGAGTGTGGTTGCACCCTAAATGGTAGGGTACAAGAGGTGAAAATGTATAAGAGGGGTAAGGAAGTGTGCTTTAAACCATATTTTGACAAGTGGCAACTTGTGGTGGAATGTGAGTGATATGGGAGAAACTGGAAATGAGCTTCCGGGAGCTACAAGTTGGTTGTACATATGACTAGGGGTTGATTGAGAGAGGGTGAACACATTCAATTTTCCCTCATGTCCCTTCAGATGTTAGGGAAATGTGAGGAAAATTTAAAATCTTCAAATTACACCATGGTTCCTTACATCTTGAGGAGAGGGGACACGATGGAACATGACACAAATTCACATACTTCATAGGGGAGAAAGTTGTATGTTTCAAGTTACAGAGAGAGAAATCATGGGCGAGTGCATTTTTTTGTCCCTCATGTCCCTTTACACCTTTGGACAAGTTCAATGGGATAATTATCCTCCAAAAGTGTGACATGTGTCTTCAAATCATGAGAGGAGGGGCCAATTGTGTGTGGAAGACAAGTTTGCAACATCTCTAACCCTCCAAGTTGTCCTTTAATTGACACAACCAACTAAAACGTGGGGGAGCACACCTTTGTATCCCCCATGTCCCTTTTCACCATGGGGAAAAGTGTAAGGGTAAAATAAACCCTAAAAATGTTCCAAGGGTCTTTACACATGAGGAAGGTGACTTGGGTTAAGGGAAACATTCATATGCACCGACTAACCACATAAGTTGTTGTTTACGTGATGAAATAACTTAGATCGATGGGGGAGCACACATACTTTCCCCTCATGTCCCTTTTCAACTTGGTACAAATTTAAATGGAAACATAATCTTCAAAAGTGCGCTCAAGATTTTTCCTCTTTCCTATGTCATCCGACCAACTCAATTTTAAAACACTGGGGGTGTTTTTCTACCCCAGGAGCATGGAATGGAGTTTTGGGGTCAAACCTGACATGATTTTTACTCAAAATCAATTTTTTAAACCACACCAACCAATTTGAATAGAAAATTCTTCATACTATTTTATTTTCATGGTTTGTTCCTCTTTCATCTCAAAGGGGCAGCTACGGTGTCTTGGATCATCACAAAGAATTTTGAAGTCTTGGGTAGAAGTTCATGTGCCTATCATGTGGATAATTACAAGATATTTCCATTTCCTATTATTTTAGCTTCCAGATCCTCCCAGAATTCATAGAATCTTTAGAACAAGGTGGATTTATCTGTTGAAGCCTTCATTCCCTTGTCTAAACTTGATTTTGCTTGAAATGTTCCCGAAATCATTTTTCTTCATAGAATATCCCTAAACTACATTGTATCACTTAATATATCATGCAAAACTCCCATATAGGTTGAGACTTTCCAGTTAGCTTTTAGGGGATGTTTTCATGGTGCAATATGGCTAAAAATAGTCAATTTAGCACTCTGGAGAGCACTATTCCACCTCAGAGCTTAATCTCATTGTGAAATCAACTTGGATTCATTCCCATGTACACGAAAAACAATTAAAAACCATGTTATCACTTTCCTCTCATCTAGAATGAGGATGACACAGACCCAAAGGGGTTGTGCGAACTTATGGGTTGACCAGAGGAAGGGTTCATAATGACCGCGTGAGAGGTTTTCAAATGGTGGGCATGGTTGTCTGTAATGTCCCCTTCTAGGAAAAGTTAGGAATTAACACAAATTTGATCACACACAGCTGTAAATAATTAATTTCCAAACCCCAACTGCTGTAAACTTCAAAAATTAATTCCCGCTTAACCGTTCATGCAAAAATCTTCAAACTTTGGATTTTGGGTCACAAAAATATGAAGAACAATATGCAAAAATCAGATTTCACACAGCTAACCCGAAACCCTAATTTTGACCTAAAAAGTAGGTCACCCAACACTTTTAGGGCACAAAAACCCCTCCAAAAATTATGAAATCAATTTATCCTTATTCCTCCTAATTTATATAATCAAATGCAATATTAAATCAACCCCAAACCGTAGATTTGAAATAAATATTAATTTACCGTACCCAGAAAAGCTTGCAGACAGCTGAAATATTCTAAAATTGATATCTCACTCAAAACTCAATATTTCTTCACCAAATAAAATACAAATTGTTCTATAAATTAATATATTTCCAAAGAACTAAAGATCTAAATTTTGTGACAGCCGAAAACCCTCCAAAACAGCCCCCAAAATCCTCAACCTAGTTGCTAGGGTTAGAATAAGTTTACTGCATTAAAAATCAGATCATAAAACACCCAACAATCATCAATAACATCCAAATATCCTCCTCAAATAAATGCGCCACTTATCCAAACAAGTCACCAATGCTTGAAAGCATAAATCATACAAAGAACATACTTCAACACAAGATAACTCAACAAATGGAACAAGAGAGAATACTTCAATTGATCAAACCAGCTTACTAACTTCCACACGCAAGAGAGAGAGAGAGAGAGAGATCTTTAATGGGCATGCATCCCAACTCCAAGCATGGAGCATAAAATAAATATCATCATAACATAAGTCTAACAATGATCCTAGCACTCCTTTTATAAGCAAGGAGGCACAAAATTCGAAATCCCTAGGAGAGGGAAATTATTAAATAAAATTAGTTTATTTTCCCTAGGTGTGGAATCCCCTTTTTAAAAGGGTGATTTTAATATTTAAAAGCCACCTAAATATTGTTTAATTAATTCCCCTTTTTAATTTGCATTTTGGAAATTTAATTAAATAATTACTTGCTCCATAAATATTAAATAATTAAATAAATATTGCTTTTATAATGTCAAATGATAAAAATCACTCTCCAGGCAATATTATAAAATTATTTAATACAATTTTCCCCTTGCAACATCCCTAAAGCCCACGGGGAATGATAGGCTAAGGGTCTTCAAAAATGGGGACATTACAGTCCTCCCTTCCCAAGATTGCTTGCCCTCAAGCAATAACAAGCTCATGTGTATGTGTCCAAAAGTGTGGTACTCCAAAAGTTGTGCTCCCATGCCACTCAAGTGAAGTAGCATTTGCAATATCTTGGACTGCTTCATTCTCCTAAAAGTTAGGAGTGTAGTTTGCTGTAATTTCTTCTTCAAACCTGCTCATGAAGCAAACAAATTAGAAAAATAAGTGTTGAAGAACACTTTTTTCCAATGTGTCTCCATGGCATGTACAACTCCTCTGTGTATGGGCTACCCCCAAACTCTATTATGTGGCCCCAAGTGCTGCTGTAATCTCCAAAAATCAGAATTGGAGTGGCTGGTTTCCACCCCCAAATAGTCACCCATGAGTCAAAATCAAGTACCAACACCCATATCATCAACTGCATGTGAAAAATATGAATGATGGAAGTGATAGTAGAGCTGGTCATAAAGATATCTTCCATCAAAATGAAAGGACAATATCTATCATATTTCAGAATTCTTTTCCCCACATGAATAAACAACAATCTAGTGAATGAGATGGGCCCCCATGCAACTGAAATTCCATGCCCAACAATAACAAACTGAAGACTATCCATATGCTTGGCTGGAAAAGAAACTCTTACCATGCAAAATGTGGTCCATGTGATCCATTCTTCATCTTCACAACCATCAATACATTGTTCCCAAGAAAACAAATGCTGAAACTTAATCATATGCATCATATAGAGCTGATTCAAAGTGAATCTCATGAAAAATGTGGTACTTCTCACTATCATGGCTGAAAATACAACATGCTTACCCTTTTTTCTCAGAACATAACATGACAACTCAACACCATACCTTCCTCTTCGCTGCTCCCCATGTAAAAGAAGTGCTAAATGGTCAAAAGAAGAACATGTAACATGCACCCATGATGCCCCAAATTGAAAATCATCATACCATGTGACTGAATCCCTTATGCAAGCATTTTAACATGTCTCCCAAACAATCTGAAAATGTGTATTACAGCAATGTAAATTGCTGTAGAAGTATTAAGCATACATATTTTCCTCTTGGATGGCAAACTCAAACATGAATAGGTGATGCTCATACCTTTCTTCTTATGACCTCTATAATCAAAAACTGAATTTTATTGAGGTATGAGAACAATAGAATGTCCATCTTAATACATCTTATGAGCACTAGTAAATACAAACAACTTGTTATTTACTTCTCCATACCATGTAGAGGGATGTCATCTCACTATTTTTGATGCACCATGTACATAAGAAAAAGAGAAACCATAACTCATGCATCCATAAACCATATCACCATAAACCCAATGAACTTCAAACCTTTGATTGTGCCCATGTACCTTCTTTATGGATAAAGAAAATAAATCTAAAATATCATGCTTGGGGCTGCTCATTACGTTTTCGTACCATAAAACATCACTTCTCACCTTGTAATTATGTACCTTTACTTGACATGTGCATGAAGCTTCCTTGGAACTTGATTCTAGAAGAGAAAACACACTTATTTGTTCCCTAATAACCACTGTTATACGCAGGACAACAAGCTTATTGTCACGATTTTCATTTGTAGAAGGAGTCTTAGGCATCCCTTTCCTTTTACCATGTTGACGCTTATGCACCCACGTGTTAGGAGTAAAAACATCAACAATAGTATAACCAAAATACCTCTTATCCATCAATCTAACATGCTCATACCCATATTCATCAAAGTTAAATATATAAGGAGGAAATAAACATGAATAATCATACCTTGGGTTGCCCCCAATATCTACAAAACTTAGAATTTCTGAGTTTAGGACAGTGCTCTTTCTTTCATCATTTTTTTGATCTAAACCCCTTTTTCCTCCTTCACCAATGCTTATGTCATGTAGGAAATGACTTGCAGTAACCATGAGACTCACACTCCCTGCTTGTCCTTCAAATGGCTCATGATGAGGGTGAATGCTATCCTTCAAATCTGATTTTTCCTTTTTAGCATGGACATGTTCATCAACAACTTTATCATTACTACTAGCCAAATCAAACTTGGAATAATTTATTACCTCAATGTAGTTGTTAAGTGGTTTCCTTTTATGTGGAGGGAGATATGGTGAAATAGACCCCTTTAGGGCCATATTGAGGTCTACGCTTGGTTGTCCCCTTTGAAGCTTGTGTTTGATCACTCAATAGTGACCATGGCTGCTCCTCTTCACTATTTTTCGCTGCATATGTACAACAATACTGTACAGACCAACAAGTTGAGAATGGTCGGAAATGCCTCTTCTTCTTTCCTATCATTCATCCCCTCATCCTTGCATTCATTGCCAATCCAAGTAGCATTAGTAATAACTAAATAATGTTCACTAGTTACCTCTTGGTTGTCCTCATTTTACTTGTCCATGAAAACTTGCAAATCAAATTTCTTTTCCCTCTTGGGCTCATCTCCCATGATTATTTTATCAACATGCATGCAATAACGCAAAGGAAAAAAAACCTATTCAACCAAAAATAACTCTTTACCTTGCTCATTTGCATCTAGGGGCTCTTCTACCTGCTCTTCCTTTTGAACTAAATCTCATTTTTCTCTCATAAGTTCTTTAGCCATTATTTCCTTTTCATCATACACATGCTTGACACTAATTCCCTCTTCATGCTCATCATCCAAATCTGATTTCTTGCACCCATTCAAACCCATGCAATCATTAGGTGTTAAAAATGTACCATCAACAACAAAAGAGCTCATACCTTGGAGAATCATAGTCTTTACTTTGCTTGAACATTGCTTTGTAACACCTTTGGCAAGTGCATGAGCAGCACATGTGATGTCTTTTGATTCAATCCTTCCTCCAACATAGATAGCAAGTGTGTTGGGGGACTCTCATATTCATTTAATATCAAAGACATAATGGTTTGCATGGAAATCATGATCTCTTGAGCATGATCATTACTTATAACATCAAAGAACACCTCAAACATGTGAGAAATAAGATCATTACATTCTAAATCCATCATTATAACACAAGATCTTACTTTTTCCATAGTGTTCAAAATGCAAACCCTCTTACCAAAAGAAGGGCTTGTGAGGTCCCACAGACCTTGGAAACTTCCCGCCATGACTTCAAAGATGTCTTCCATGATAACATTACAATATGGCAATTTTGGGGCTGCAATCCTCATGACCTCATTAATGCAGAAGATGACCATAATTCTGACTTCCCCATCTTTGTGATCCAACAACTCATGCTTAACCAACTGCATCACCAAGGAATCTCTTGCAAGAAGCATAGATCCATAGTCATCTTGCTATATTGTTACCAAACAACTTGCCGCTTCTTCCAGAATTTTGAGCAACTCATCCTTTGATGTATGTAGGCACTTGAGAGCTCTACCAAGTCTCTGAAATTTTTTCTTCATGTTACTTGCACTAGATAAATCCATGATCCAGAAGCAATGTCAAACCTCACAGGTGTAGAAGAACATGCTCTGATACCACTGTAATGTCCCCTTCTAGGACAAGTTAGGAATTAACACAAATCTGATCACACACAGCTGTAAATAATTAATTTCCAAACCCTAACTGCTGCAAACTTCAAAAATTAATTCCCGCTTAACCGTTCATGCAAAAATCTTCAAACTTTGGATTTTGGGTCACAAAAATATGAAGAACAATATGCAAAAATCAGATTTCACACAGCCAACCCGAAACCCTAATTTTGACCTAAAAAGTAGGTCGCCCAGCACTTTTAGGGCACAAAAACCCTCCAAAAATTATGAAATCAATTTATCCTTATTCCTCCTAATTTATATAATCAAATGCAATATTAAATCAACCCCAAACCACAGATCTGAAATAAATATTAATTTACTGTACCCAGAAAAGCCTGCAGACAACTGAAATATTCTAAAATTGATATCTCACTCAAAACTCAATATTTCTTCACCAAATAAAATGCAGATTGTTCTATAAATTAAGATCTTTCCAAAGAACTAAAGATCTAAATTTTGTGACAGCCGAAAACCCTCCAAAACAGCCCCCAAAATCCTCAACCTAGTCGCTAGGGTTAGAATAAGTTTACTGCATTAAAAATCAAATCATAAAACACCCAACAATCATCAATAACATCCAAATATCCTCCTCAAATAAATGCGCCACTTATCCAAACAAGTCGCCAATGCTTGCAAGCATAAATCATACAAAGAACATACTTCAACACAAGATAACTCAACAAATGGAACAAGAGAGAATACTTCAATTGATCAAACCAACTTACTAACTTCCCACACGAGAGAGAGAGAGAGAGAGAGAGAGAGAGAGAGAGAGAGAGAGAGAGAGAGAGAGAGAGAGACAGAGAGAGAGATCTTTAATGGGCATGCATCCCAACTCCAAGCATGGAGCATAAAATAAATATCATCATAACATAAGTCTAACATTGATCCTAGCACTCCTTTTATAAGCAAGGAGGCACAAAATTCGAAATCCCTAGGAGAGGGAAATTATTAAATAAAAGGTTTATTTCCGCTAGATGTGGTATCCCCTTTTTAAAAGGGTGATTTTAATATTTAAAAGCCACCTAAATATTATTTAATTAATTCCCCTTTTTAATTTGCATTTTGGGAATTTAATTAAATAATTACTTGCTCCATAAATATTAAATAATTAAATAAATATTGCTTTATAATGTCAAATGATAAAAATCACTCTCCAGGCAATATTATAAAATTATTCAATATAATTTTCCCCTTGCAACATCCCTAAAGCCCACGGGGAATGATAGGCTAAGGGTCTTCAAAAATGGGGACATTACATTGTCATGACCAAATTTTTCAATTTTTCATGATAACGGTTCTCTAATAACTTGATATTTTAGTCTAATGTATAACAATCATTGTTGTGGTGCCCATTAATGTGATGGAAATTGTAAAAAGGATGGTCTCTTTTGTGCATAAGCTATTGAGGAGGATAATAATCATTAGATGGAAAATGAATCAACTTCTTATCTATGAGGGAAAGGAGAATATCATGTTGACGATAAGTTTTTTTAATCAAAATATACTAGTGTATGCTGAGGGAAAAGTGGATCTTGTATGAATACCTTAGGCTTTGGGTGAGGTTGATAAGAAGTGTTGTCATGATTGGAAAAATTAATTTGATTGTTAGTAAATAATGGTTCTAACAGTGGATCATATTCATTTGAAATAGATACAATTGTGATATCTTTATCCACATTCTTGGGGTAATTTGGAAGCATCAAGTCTTTTTCTAAGTTGATAACAGAAAGGAAAATATCAGTGAAAGAATTATAAGTATCATACGATAATCATTCCTTGAGAAGCCAAATGAGGCATTAAAACAAAGTGCATTGCATTTCTAAAGAAATCACATGGTATAATAATTGGTGCATGTCATCTTCAAATCATAAAATATAATCATAGACAAGTTTGGTTGCACCTTGATTGATGGCAAAGAGAGAATGTTTTATTCAATGCCTGTCATGAACAGCTACAAACAGAGAAAGCCAATATATAGGTTACGCAAGAGGAGTTACCAATTACAGAGGGATGGTTAAGAGTAACCATATGCCTGTCAAAGTAGGACTAACAATGTATTAATTAAGCACTAACATTCCCCCCCTTAATACATTGTTCCTACATATGTACCCCTTAAACAAATCAAAATTCACCTTACCGAGAGGCTTGGTGAGAATATCTGCAACCTAAAAATCAGTAGGGCAGTACTGGAGCTGAATTTGGTGGTTCAAGACATGTTCATGAATGTAGTGACATTCGACCTCAATATGCTTTGTTCGTTCATGAAAAAAAGGATTCTTCACAAGCTTCAACACACCTTGATTGTCGCAGTGAATGATGGGAGGTTTCTCTTCAGGAATCCCTATATCTGCAAGAATGCGACGTAACCAAATCACTTCACACACAACTCCTCATGTGACACGGTATTCAACCTCAGTGGATGAGAGAGCAACAATAGTTTGCTTCTTGCTAATCCATGAGATAGGTCCAGATCCAAGATGAAAAACATACCCTGAAGTGGATTTCCTGTCATCAATGGATCCTGCATAGTCCGAGTCTGTATATCCCTATAAGAAGAACTGAGTGTTCTTCTGATACTCCAAACCAAAGTCAACTGTACCTCGGACATATCTCAACACATGCTTTGCTGCTATCTAATGACATTTCTTCAGCTCCTGCATAAATCTGGTGAGATAGCTCACTACAAAGCAAATATCTGGCCTAGTATAATTCAAGTAAATGAGACTCCCCACAAGCTACCTGTAGTGAGTGCCATCTACCTGTGGTGAATCCTGGAATCTAGATAATTGCAAACCTTTTTCCATAGGTGTGGACATTGGTTTACAATCTGACATTCCATACTTTTCCAGGAGTTTCTTGGCATATTTCATCTGGGAGACAAAGATATGATTCTTCTTCTGCCATATCTCTAAGCCAAGACAGTAGTGAAGTAGCCCCAAATCGGTCATGTCAAAGGATTTCTTCAGATCATTCTTTACATCATCCACAAGATTGTCAGAACTTCCTGTGATCACAAGATCATCTACGTACAAAACCAGAATAACAATCTCTGTTCCTACCTTCTTGATATACAAATTTGTATCTAAGGGACTACGAGTGAATCCATGCTGCAATAGGTGATCATCAATTTTTATATACCATGCCCTAGGTGCTTGTTTGAGTCCATAAAGTGACTTTATCAGATGACATACCTTGTGTGGTTGATGCTCGTCTACAAACCCTTCAGGTTGGGCCATGTATACTTCTTCTTTTAGATCACCATTTAGAAAAGCACTCTTGACATCCATTTGCTGAAGTTTCCATCCATTTTGTGCTGCCAGTGCACAGACAACTCTGATGGTTTTGATCTTCATAGTGGGTGCAAAGGTCTCATCATAGTCAATTCCTTCTTGCTGAGCATAACCCTTTGCAACAAGTCGTGCTTTGTGTTTGTCGATTGAACCATCTACCTTATATTTTGTTTTGAAAATCCATTTGCAGCCAATGGATTTCTTACCTGGAGGCAGATCGACAAGTTCCCATGTCTGATTCTGAAGTAGGGAATCATATTCAGCATCCATAGCCTGTTTCCACTATGGTTGGTCTAATGCCTCACGAACAGTGTCAAGTTCAGTGCTATCAACAACTGAACTCATGAGTGAAAAATTTACCTCATGTTTGGCTTGACTTTGTGTTCTGACTCCTGTAAAAGTGCCTGGAAGTGAGTTCAAGTGTGCATCCCTAATAGTATTCTGGACCCATTTCGGACGTTAGTGCTACTGCTGCTGATGTGAAGATGTGTTGTCCAGTGTGCCTAGATCAACGAACAAGTTTCCACTCAGCTCTTCTTCTCTCTGAGAAGAATCATCTTTCCCATCATCTGGATGTGTGAGCAATCTATGTGACGAGGTCGGTACTGGATCTCCATTGTGTGGTAGGGAGTCAAAGGATGACTCATCACACACCACATCTTGACTCTCATAGATCTTCTTCGTCTCAGGATCCATGAGATGATATGCCTTTGAGGTAGTACTATACCCCAAGAAAAGACATGGCAGTGTCTTTGGATCGATCTTCTTCCTTTTCTCATCTGGAACATGCATATATGTAGTACAACCAAAAACTCTCAAATGATGGATAGAAGGTTTACGACTAGTCCATACCTCTTCTGGTGTCTTGTTCTACAAGATCTTCGTGGGTGCCCAGTTGAGTAGATACACTACTGTCTGGACTACTTCTACCCAAAACTGATCCTCCAACTTGGCAGTGGAGAGCATACAATGAGCCATCTCCATGACAGTCTTGTTGTGTTGCTCAGAAATCCCATTCTATTGGGGAGTGTAGGGTGCAGTCAGATGTTTTTGAATGCCATGTTGCTTCAGGTATGCTAAGAACTTCTTTGATACAAATTCCCCCCCTCGATCTGAGCAGAGGAGAAGGAGAGGCTTCCCAGACTGCCTAGTGGCTTGCTGGTAAAAGGTTTGGAAATTGGCAAACGCCTCACTCTTCTTCTGGAGAAAATATACCCACATTTTCTGTGAGTAATCATCAATGATGAGCTAGCAGTACTCAAAACCTTGGAAGCTAGCTAGTAAGGGTCCACACAGATTGGTATGTACAACTTGAAGATGCTCCATAGAATGATAAGAGCTCTATTTGAATGGACCTCTGTGTTGTTTTCCTGCAAGACATCCCGAGCAAACAGGTAAGGAATGGGAGAGTGGAGGAAGCCCTCTTACCATTTCCTTGGCACTGAGCTAATGCAGAGCCTCGGCAAAAAGATGACCATATCGAAAGTGCCATAGTGCAGTGGACTCCGCCGTTGAAGCAGAGAGAGCAATGTTAGATGAAGTGACCGCATCCAGTGCAAATAGACAGCCCTTCATAAATGCTCGAGCAATTACTGAGTCTCCCTGGGAAATGATGCAGGACTTGACCCCTTTCTCAACAAATAATTCAACCTGCATTCGATGATTAAGAAGTTGACTCACAAGACAAGAGATTTGAGGTCAAACCTGGAACATATAGCACCTTTGTGAGTGTACATCTTCATGTCCCAAGAGGAATGATGACATCACTAATCCCCACCGCAATATACTCCTGATTATCTGCGATGGTGATCCGATCTCCAGTGGGCCGGTCACTTAGGGTATGGAACAACTTCTTATTGCCAGTCATGTGTTTGCTGGTGCCTGAATCAATCAACCAAACACTTTCTGATGGCTACGAAGTCTGTGAGACTAGGACAATGTCCAGATGAGTTGTGTCTGGAACCTCTTCATCGGAGGTGGCATCCTGCTGAGCAGCAATATGACCCTTCTTCCTCTGATTACAAGCACGCCATCAGGATTTCTTAGAATATCCTTGGCCATAAGTGCTCTCTTCACCAGAGTTTCCATACTTGTGACCGTTGTAATAACAGTTCGCAGTCGTGTGCGTATCCGTGGAGCAAATGTGGCACCATCGATCTGCCTTGTTGTTCTGCTGCTTCTGGGGTGGCCACTGTGGTGGCCACTGAGAAGGTTGCTGCTGTGGATGCTACTTCTGATTCTGGGGGGCTGACTGCCCTTTCCGAGGCTTATGCTTTTTCCTCGTGATGAGAGCCTTGTCTTCGAAGGCTTCTTGAACATTCTGAATGGCTTCTTCCTACTGGAGATAATTCACCAGTTTGGAAAAACTCACCTCCTGTTGAGTGATGGTCAATGTGGTGATCAGTGTCTGAAAATCAGGAAGGAAGAGCTCACAAGGTGAGTGGGACTAGCAACTTTTCATCCACTGGTTCACCGAGAGTAGAAAGTTCTATGCGTAACTTAGCCACACGCCACAAGAAGGCTTCTACTGATTCACCATCATGCATACTCATTGTGTGAAGCTTTTTCTAAAGATGCAGCATCGTCATCAGATTCTTGGCTTCATAGATGGTACATAATGTGGCCCATTCCGTAGAGGAAGTGGTTGCTTCTTGAATGTGAGGTTGAACCTCATCAGAAAGGCTTAGAGTGATAAGCATTAATGATTTTGCATCGGCATTTTCATACTTAGCCAACCGATCAACATCTGTGGGAGGGGCGTTCGTTCCAGAAATGATCCCTCAAAGATCTTCAAACTGAATAATTGTATGCATCTTGGTTTTCCATGTGGGGAAATTTGGCCCTTTTTAGCAAATGGGCATCCGAAAACAAAATGCGAGGTGCAAACATTTCCAAAAACTCAAAATTGTATTTTATTTATTGATTTTTCAAAAATGGTTACAATGCTTACTAAAGGAACCTATCACGAAGATGGGCTCTATAAGCTCGTGCAGTGAGACGCAGATGCTTCTATGGGAATTCTACTTCGTGTTCATCATCTGCATCATAGCCGCGCTCCAATTCTTCATGGATTCAACGTGCTTGACAACATACGTCGAACCAGAAATAGTCGAACAATCCTTGACGCACCAATTCATCAAATAAGACGTTGCCGGTATTCAACAATTCATTGAGCAAGGCAAAATAGATGCCAGTGGTGTCCTCTTGGGTCCTCAGAGGCGACCTAGCGGAAGAGTTACTCGTAACACTCTCGGCATTGGAGATGTGCGACATGTACGTGGTGAGGTAATGTTTTTTTCTCTTTACAGGTTGTCTTCCACGTGCTGATTTCACTAGATTTCAACACTTCCTCTAGCACCAAATGCAAAATTTCTCACTCCCACGCTCTTGGAAAATAATGAGAAACATCAACCAAATCCGGAACAGAAATCAATTGTGTCTTCAAAGAGAAATGTCCCACGTGCACATCTGTTTCTTTAGCTAATCTCCACGTAAATTTCACGTAGGTTTTTGAAAAGAACAACTCTTCAACATGTTGATCTAACAACCCATCTTATTTAATGATCTCTTTCCTATGCAGCAGTGCTCTTTCACGCACTCATCCAAGAATAGAAAGTAAAATAAAATACTCCAGTTCTCCTCTCTGTAGGTTGCACAGGAATTCCTTGCTCACGGCTCCTCCTTGGTTCCTAGGCACTAGTGGCTGGTCTTTTTCCCAATATTGGTATACCACACCAATTTCCAGTGTTGGTTTGCCACATAGGTTTTAAACTCTACACAAACTATGCAGTGGTAGCAAAATACATGCGGTTTGGGATGGCACTGCTCACATACACCACCACTAAAACTTGATATCAATGATGGCTATCCAAACAGATCAGACAGTTTGTATCCTCCACACAGGCCGCTTCCTCTTGCTGGTGTCGCTCTGATACCAATGATGGCAAAGAGAGAATGTTTTATTCAATGCGTGTTTGAAAAACTATGGACAGGAAGAATATATAGCCCATAGGAACAGTTTCCAGTTACACAGGGAAGGTTAAGAGTAATCGTATGCGTGGCGAGTAGGATGGATGTATTAATTAAGCTAACATTGATGAAGGGAGGGTAAAAGATCATATGTAGCTTGAGGGCCTTTATTGTGGCTAAAATGGGTTATAAAATCATCTTCAAGTTCTATAACAATGTTTAAAGATCCACTCGGAAGATAAGTAAACCAATATAGAGAATCTCTTGTGAGACTCCTATGGAAATATTTGAGAAGAAACCCATCATTTCTATATGAGGCCATAAGGGTCCTGTAATGCTTAAGGTGCAAATAAGGATATGAAGTACCATTGAATAATTGAAATGAAGGCATGGAAAAATTATTGGGAGATGGAGATTGAACATTTTTTGCAATTAGAACCAATGCTAGCATAGTAAAATTTTCTCTCAAGGGTAAAAGTTTGAACCTTACATTGCAAATCACGTACCACATACATAAGAAAGAAGACTTCCTGAGGAGGTATGACATAAGTCTCTATATGTTTATTCAAATGTTGCAATTTACCTTTAATAGTAGCCACAAGGATATTATTTCTTTTAAAATCAATGTGAGGTAGTGTCTTATGTGCCACTACCTCTGGTAACACACGGGGTTTTATGGCATTGGTATCATGTTGGGGATCTAAAGGGATACAAACATTATCTATAAGAAAATTACCCAATGTAGGAGAAGACGCTAATTTTAAAAATTAATATGAGCATTTGTAATAGAAGAAGTAGGAAGCCTATCATGATGATGATTTTTATCATTTTCAAGTGAAATAAAAGTACAATTATTGCATTTAATTTCAAGAGAGGTAGTAGGAACACAAGTTGAATCAATTGTATCATGTGTAAGTAGAGTAGAATCAATTGTATCATTATTGAATTCAAGAGAAATAGTAGGAACATTAATAGTGCAAGCTATATAATTTATTTTTCATGCAACGGAAGAAGAAGAATCATTATTAAAAGCATGTGTAAAATGCATAGAAACTTTATAATTATTACCTTTGTTTTGGCATTCAAGAGGAAAAATAGAAAAAAAGTAGAGTCTTGTTCATGATTTATATCATCACTAGGGAATTCAGTACATTTTTAATTTTGAATCATGCTTATAAACACATTGAATACCATAAATCAATGTAAAAATGGAAGGAATATCATCCTCATTTGTGAGAGATACACTTTCATCATCACTAGATTCTATAGGATCTATGGCTTGAAGTAGAGTAGACATGGGTGGAGGGGAATGTGGTTGGTCATCATCACTTTCCCACTCATCTATATTACCTTCAAGACTATGTGTATTATTACAAGTACGTTTGAAGAGATACACTAGATTTTTGAGTGGTGTTGTAGGTGAAATAGGAGGAAGGTTCTTAGGTGTATTAGTAAATCAAGGTGGCTTATTTGGAAACATAAGATGATTAGTCTCTTGATCATAGTTGAATATAAGATCATCCTCACTAGGATAAAGGTAAAGAAGATTACCAACGAAACCATTACTAGAAGAAACCTTCAAAAGTGGGATGGCCTCATAGAAATAACTTATTCTTTCAAACAAAGAAGTAAAACCATCAGTTAAAGTATGAAAGATAAGAATGGGTTTAGAAATTTTAGGAAGTTTTGAAAACTGGAAGTATTATGGACTTGATTAGAGGGATGGTAACCCTTATGGTTTTACAAAACCATATAGAAGTCCATGGTCACAAAAAAGAATGATCCTAAAAAAGATACACACATATCCTAAGATAGCCTTAGGGTTTTGAGATCAACATCCCTAATGTACATGGAACTAAGAAGATCCTAGATTCAGTTAAGGGTTTGATCAAAAGTGGGTTCACAAAAAATTTTACCCTAATTAATTTTCAAGTTATTTTAATTACATTTTGATTGATTTGATAGTATAAAGACTAAGCTAATGAACATGTGCATATTTATGTTTTAGATCAGATCAAAAGAATATACAACATAAAAAACAACCATATCATTCAAGTATTGTAATTAATATCACAAACAATATGGAAAGAGGCACTTAACTGTAAGAAAGTAATCAAGATGTGTCGATGAGTGATTTGGGATAGGAGAAGAGCCTCTGAAGTGAGACACTCACTTTACGAAGTTCTAAATAGTTGGATCAAGATCATATGGAATTATTAAGCATGTATGGTATGTTTTTGACCTAATCATATGTTTTTGTACCTACAGATAGTTGCAATCTATAAATTATAGTGTCATTGTGTGTCAATGTTTTTCACTCCTTGATATCTTCAACATCACATGAAACCCTAGATGTCACACCTGAAACATGAAATAAAAATCATGGCTATCAAGAAACACACTCAAGAAATTATTATCTCTAAAAATAAAGATGCAAATTCTTGAGTCATGCTGACCTTGGAGGTCACCCCATATGTGAGTCACCAATTGTTGTACCACATCTCAGACTCAATGTAGTTCTCTTAGTGTTTTTTACAAAATGTGCATGAAACAATCCCTTAATCTAGATTGGCCCTAGTGTTTCAACACCAATAGTGGGATATAATACTTCATCGAAATAGAATCCATTTTGTCTAAATGAAAAAATCAGATTTATGCCCTCTTATATTATGTATGCAATATGCAGATGTAGTCCTTACTCTTTCAACTCAATATGTGGTAAATAGATAGGCAATTTCCATACAATAAACTATTGTGTTAGAATTGTGTATATATGAGTTCTTACTTTAGGACCTTAGTGGTGGGAAAGGGTGACCTAAAAGATATAATAAAAAATACAATAGAGTGAAACACGGGCCCATAAAGAGAAAGTAAGTGGAAAAAAGAGGGGCCCCAATGCATACACAATGGTTAATATCATTTGTGCGATCCTAATGTTGTTGTACAGTCTTGGAATAGTCTTAGATAAACCATAACAGTGAAAGGGAACTTCTAGAGATCTTTGAAAGGTGACTCAAAATAAATATCAAAGAGACATAATAGTAAGAAATGGGGTTCATTAAAGTCACATAGAGAAATACAAAATAATATTGTTGCCACCAATGTCTTCTTCCATTGTTCAAACTCATGTATATAACAACCTAACAAAAGCTTGATGTAATAATGATTTTGTACATTTTTGGTGTCGATGTAATCAATAAATTAGAGTATAGTAGTAGTAGCATTAAAGTAGTTAGGTAAGAAAGTCATCATTATCTAGATTTTTATTGTAAGGAGCTAAAGTCCCACACCTTAGGGACATTCACATGTTGTTGTTGAGATAACCAATTTATTGAAAAAATAGATATTATCATGGGTGAAAATATCACTTACAACATCATATTTCTCCAAACCAGTAACATGTGTTGTTAAATCTATAACCTCTTCCATAACCTCCTCAAGATGCACTTCTAACTCCTCAATATGTTCCTTCATTTTGTGCAATTGAGCATGGTTCAATTCCTCTTTGTGTAGAATAATATATTACTTTACCATGTGTATTAATATGTGTGTCACTTTTCCTTGTCTAACACTCTGTTGTTTGTATTTCAAATTCTCTTATGCCTTGAGAGTATAATGATAAGATTCCTCTATAAAATGAATTGGCCATACTAATATCATGATGAATCGTTATGGAAAATCTATTCATATACATGGATATCTTCTCTATATCATTCTCCACATGTCCACATCTAATAGGAGGATGGTAAAATTACTTAGTGTATTATCTCACACTAAGCTCTCTCTATATCACAAACCTTACAACCTTATGAAAAAAATTAGATGGTAATCTATGGGTACAAAAACTTCTCCTTGAGATTTTCCACCAGTATATCCCCCATCCTAAAATTCTTCTTACCACACTGCATCCATTTGGTTTGGATACGCTCCCACCAAAGAGATACATGATCTTTCAACTTCATGCATGTAAACTTGAACTTCTTGGGATCTTCCAGGGCTTCATGCTCAAAATTCAATTCCCTATTTGTTATCCAATCCATGAGCTTTACTAGTTCCAAATTACTAAAATAAAAGGGGTATTTAACTTAGGATTACTCCCCATCCTATTGATTATGCAAACCAAACTATCCTTAAGAATATATTGTGTTTCCCCTTATTTTATATTTGTGTTCACATTTACATTTACATTGGCATCCTGTGATTTTTATTGCATGGGTCCTCCTTCAGCACCATTATGATCTTGCACGACAATATATCAAAATTATGTAGATTCCATGGCGTCAAAGTGATATTTCATAGTCCACATAATTTCATCCAAGTTCTCGACTCTCATAACCTAATTTTAGCATTGTATATTCCTTTAGTGTGTTATTTTGTATTGGTTTTTTCTACCTCTAAAATTTTTGACCGAAATCTCTGCATTATTCTACCCACCAATCCTTTTGTCAGAAGCTTCCTACAATGACCTTCTACCCACAATCCATGGAAATTCACAAAAATTAATGTGTCACTTCCTTTCACACCTTCTACCCAATAGTTACCCACCAGAAGATGTTTACAACTATTTTTTACCCACACTCACAAATGTGGAAAACTACAAATATTTGTTGTGCATCTTCTCAAGGAAAGTAATACTTGCTCTAATACCAAATGATATGGATGGGGTTAAGTGTACTCAACAAAGATTTTTCTAACACCTTACATCCTCTAAAATATGCGCAAAAGAATAAAATCAACACAAAGAAACATGCATCAACATAAAGATCAAATGAACATAGATTAAAACAAAGGTTTGGGATATATTATTTATAAAAATAACACCATCAAACAAATTTCCAATGATTCATACTTTTACACAATATATGGACAAAGAAAATACTCCATATATTATAACTCAACATCCGTGTCACACCTCATATCATTGCAAAAATATCAGAGTATTTATTTACATTGTTATTCACCCATAATCATGATTTGGTGACCATTATTTCCATAAAGTGATTGAATCTACTTATATAGTTGTTCATGCCACCTCTTAAGACTCATAAACATATAGAATTCAAATGCAAGTATCAAATGACCCAATAATAGACCCAAACACAACTAGTAAAACTTTCCAAAGCACATGCCTTCAAACAATCAATTATTCCAAGTTCACCACTCAAATAGAATTGCATGAACAATGTTATACACTAGACAATTGAGAAACAAACCTAACATTACTTAGAGTAACTGCACACTTCACAAGCATTGTGTAATGGAATTATGCACTCAACAGAATACAACATTATATTCCATGACTCATTAACCATATAATTCTTAAATGCACGACCGATATAATACTACTCCACATGACTCAAATTGTTAAATATTTTTGGTTGATATAGAATTGCATATGAATTGAGATACTCCTACATCACTTTTTAAGGATGGGAAAGGACATTTTTACTTTGATATGTCATGCATTCTATAGAACTGACCCCACCTTTGTATTCTTGTTGATTGAATGGATGCCCTTCCTGGTGTCTCTAGTGTTCATGTTCACGATACATCCCATGAATCCTACCACCATGAATTATTATCATATAATATTTTATTCTTTTCTATATATTATCTTAGCTTTGTTAGGGTGTCTCTTGGTGTTTATAATTATAGAAAACCAATTGAATTTTCTTGATATTGGCTTCAACCTTGTAGCCCTAGTTGTGGCTATTGTTCTGGATCTTCCTCTCGTAGTGGTTGTTAAGGTGGAGCTCAATAAACTAAAAACAAAGAGGGTGAAATATCCTCCCTGCGTGGAACTTGCAGATATTGGGCAGCAATTGAATGATAGTAGAACTAAATATTCACATGGGAAGCATGTGGTAGAGGACACATAGAAAACTTCATCTTCTAGGAAATGGTATTTTAGGATGAAGCAAGAAAAATATTTCATGATCCCATATGCCATGGTGAGCCTAGACATGTGGATCATGTTCATTGTAACCACACGTGGTGTAGGGACGGCCTTGATGGAAATAGATAAAATGGGGCAACCTGAACATACTTTACGATTCTCCAAAATATATGTTTGCACATTCGTCTTTTGCATTGGAATATGGAAATGTTTAGGTTGGGAGACATTAAGCTTCCACTATTAGCTCTTCTTATAGAAGTTTTGTCTCCATATGCTTGTGATTTTAACCTTTGTTTTTTCTTTTTCTTGAGTAGGGCATCTATTCATAGTTGTTGCTTTATCAAGCTCTCTCTATGTGGTTTCCAATAAGTTGGGATTCATTTTAAGGGATTGGTGTTCATTTGCTATGACGTGTGGAGCGAGAATGATATGGTGGTAATAGTGGATTGGGCTATTATAGTGGCCGTAAACCATGTTTTAGATGTATTATGAGAAAGGGCATGTGAGATTACATTATGAAACAATGAGCTCAGGAATAATAAACCACAACGCATCATCATTACTTGCTAAAACATGATACATATAAATAAGATTCAAATATCCTAAGGGCAAGAAGTTTGCTATAACAAAATCCCATGATAGTGTAGCTCCCCTAGAATCGCTCAACTATTATCTTGAGTAAATAGTACTCATGTAAAAATAACAAGATAATATATGTGAACACTATAGTAATTCCTAACATATTATACTATGACGCAGGGATCTTGGATGTATTCGAACCCATCCAAAACATGCACATGGAGGACTTTAACTACACCAGGAGTGTCAATCGACGCAACATTGTATTATATGTTAAGTACATTGCCTATGTGATGAAGTTGGTTAAGAGGGGAACCATTCTTTGTATTGGTAATGTCACCTTTGTGGTGGGTGACATGGTGGGAAAGGGAAAAATCTTGAAGGATTCAGATGTATGCAACCTTTCCTATCTGTAGCTCTAGTGATGGAGGAGATTGTGAATGCATCCACCTGAACCCTCTTATCGTGGGCCTGCCTCTCTAACAAAGTGGATAATGGCATTTTTTGTGTTCCTATAGGCACCAACACCATAGTCAATAAGTCACATCTCCACTTCATGTCATTCCACCACATAAGGGTGGGACTCAAAGATTAATTAACATTATTTTTTTGATTGATGTGTGTTGAGAGTTAATGTCCCTTGCATTCCGATGTAATTGACATATATTTTATTAATAATATTTAAAGTTATCCAATTTGAAGTGACCCTTAGAATATATGTCAAATTTTAATTCTAAATATATCACGTGTTTTATGTTGTGTTTACTGGTTTATTTTTGTATTAATTCATTGTTTATGTTATTATAAAACATAATAGTGTGATTATAATAATCCCAATAAATTATAAATCCCTTAAAAAGAAGGGCTTTTCAGCTTGGTAGCTATGAAAACATATTTAATACTCAACGATCATTGCATTAAAAAGATGATACGACAATGCTACTTGTTAAGTCTCTTTTTGTCAAATCTATTTTTCTGTAAAGTTGGTGCAAAACCACCTAGCTTGCCATGTTTTGGGGTTATCAAACTCAACATTATTGTGACATGGGATGCCAAGTCCCCCCAATGTGTCCCCATTTCTAGAGTTTCCTCGAGCAAATACAAAAGAATTTCTCTCAACATGGTGTGGCATCTAACTATCCACAAAACACAAAGCACTGACATAACATAGAGCAATTGTTTGAACATTACGAGCATTGAATGTCAAGGGCTTACTTTCGGAGCTATCTCCAAAGTACGTTATCTCAAGGATTTGTGCATTACACCCCCTTTCTTGTTTGACCAGTGCGCAAAAATGATGTGGTCCATATGTGACTTGTCCAAAAAAAAAAAAAATGATCGCTTAGATTCCCTACCACAACAATTCTCTCCTCTCGATCCCGTTTTTCATTACTGGATTCCCTTTCACCTTTAATCCTTCAACTTTTAACTTCTTCTACTTGCATCTCCATTGCACCAATTAGTGCAAATGCTAGTTATTGACTAGCAACTTCATAAATCAATAATGGACACAGTATATTGTCGGACATGAGTTTCTTAACCGCGGTTAGGAAAGTCCCGGTTCTATACTGCTGTATGTACTAGAGAACACAATAGGTACGTTGAACATGGATCGATCCATCCAGATTCCAAATTCTAATACAACAAAATCTATTCACAGGTATTCCCGTAACTAGCAAGACAACGTCAAATCAAAAACTGCACTTCACTTTTGCCGCATATTATTTACTTCAGAAGACTCTTTCAGAGCATCTATGTGATTTTAGGCTATCCACGAGCAATAATTGGAAAATAAAAAGAAAAAGACAAATTTACAACAGTAATTAATTCAACATATTATTACTCATGATATTCATAATGTCACCAGCTATAACCAGCTATCCAATTACAAGAGACCACGCAGTGATTTAAGCGCCACCGACGGAAAACTGAGGCTCGGTAAAACTACATTGAATATTGATTGACTGGTAGATTGTCAAAATGATTTCTCGTATTTAATATTGTGCGAATTCCACCACTGTTTCAACAAGAGTTTCAAATTAATGTTAGATTCCGCTACACGTTTTTTTCGTTGAAAAAAAAGATACCAAGATGAAACTAGAAGAAATGGCAACGCCTGTTTGTATACTTACCGATCTCTGAGACTGCAATAGCTCCTCAAACTTGTGAAGCAGGCTAAATGTAAAATGCTACGAAAGTGAAAAAATCAAGTATAACATATTGCCGGTATTGGTAATGCACTGATTAATATAAGTTCTTAGATACTGCGGCCATTTGGGACTCTGCTTGGTCTCTTTCATATGCAGTCAATGTCCGCTCTAGTGGCAGTATCTGTTGAAATTGCTGGATATATCCATTAAAAACAAACTCCATTAATATAAAGTTTTGATTACTTAATTTTTTTTGGACTTCTATTCTAAGCTTGAACAAATGAGATTATAGTTATACCTCTTCGACCTGGCTATCATCAATTTCAAGTCTAAAACTGTAAAGATGTAATATCGACGCAAGTTTCACCGAGAGAAACTGTAAAAATTAGCAAAAAATGAAATGATTTTAATTACATCCACTAAACTAGATGGTCAATGGGACCACCCATTACTCTATTACTCCAACTACTCAAAGAAACATAAGCTGCTATAATTACAAGGACTATATATATGTGTGTGTGTATATATGGAATCATGAAATTAGATAATAATGTTGAATACCTCCACTTGGTTCTGCATGGATTGAACATAGTTGATTATCTCATCAAGCATCTGTGCCTTGCCTGTAACCTGATTATGATATGACTTCTGTCAAGACTTTGTTTGAACAGCATAACTTATTTTATTGGAGGAAGAATATCAAGGGAATTGTACCTTGCTGCAGCCGGGAACAAGCTCATGTAACTTTTTCATACGTTCTCTAATTTTCTCCCTCCTAACCTGCAATTAAAAAGGAAAACAATAGAAGAATTAGGGAAATATTAGATAAAAAGGATAGTTTTTGTTTTGGATCAATGTTGTGCAGTGTTTCAATCTATGTTTCAGATCATTTTCTATGATGTATTATATTGGGCGAGTTTTTGAGACGATAGATCATAAGGTTGATGGAGAAAATGTATAAAATTAATCCGAAAATCTATCTAGAATCATGAAGAATGAGGGAAATATTAGATGAAAAAGATAATTGTTTTGGATTAATGTTGTGAGTTTTTCAATCTATGTTTGGGATCATTTCTTATGATGTATTATGCAAGGCGAATTTTTTCAGACAATGGATCATAAGAGATGATACAAAACGATGGATCATAAGAGATGATACGAAACGATGGATCATAAGAAATGATACGAAACATCGATGGAGAAACTGTATAAAGTTAATCCAAAAATCTATCTAGAATCATGAATCTGAGAATTATAGTAGCGATTTGTTTTACCCTTTCGGCAAGGCTATGGCTGTCGGTGGCCTGACCCCTTCTTGCTCTCACGTGTATATAATCCTTGCAAGATTCAAACTTTGGTTCCTTCTTCACAATCTTCGGAGGCAATTCAGCTTCACTCTTTTTAATATCATCTAATTCAAGAGATTCAGAGCCCACCTCGGGATATTTCGAACTCCTAAATCGTTTGCATTGGTTTTCCTCCGATTCCTGAAACAAAACAAAAAAACAAGCTAATATTTAGAAAGAATGTGCAAGACAACCATACCAAAAAAAAAAAAAAAAATTGTTGGAGAGTGTATGACCTTGAATGGTTGCCTGACATGATTATTTTTTCTCTTCGCCCTCCCACCAGGAGTACTTAAATGGCTACGGCCCAAGTTTTTGTTGATGGGTGTTGGGGAAGTTTCAGCACAGTGGCTCTGAGAATGCTCCAAAACAAAAGACGGACTGTTGAATGCAAGGAGGGGAATTTCATCTTTGATGGTCAGTTTATTCTGTGAGATTGCCGGAAAAGATTCGACGCAGCAGCTTCTTGTTTCCAATACAGGCATGTCGTCGTTGTTGTTTTGCAGAATGTGAAACAAATCATGACCCGAATTAGAAGCAGGCCAAATCACGTTGGAATCTGGCTCTGACCACAGGTTACTAAGAGGAGTGGCCGTGCCGGTGGTCATTTCCACGCCAAGCAAGGAATCCGTAAAATCCAAGAGCGGATGATCAGAATCGAGGAAAGTCTGATCGCAAACAGAAAAGCCTGCCATACCAGATCGTCACAAAACTAACACAAAGCCACCGCCCACAAGAAGAAAGAAATTTACAGCCTGCGGATGATGAGGCACTGGCAGAGGCTGTTAAAAGAAGAGGAAAAGTCCCTTTTTCGAGTTGCCAGTCAGTGAAATGGCAGTACAGTACATGAATAACGACTTGTTTCCATCAAACAAACTTTTTCGCCTATCGAGGAGCTGCAACTTGCAGAGCTGCAACGAATGTTATTTAACATGTGGTCTACCAATGTATTGTGAATTCTGATACCTCGCAATCACTGATGACGATTGGGACTAAAGGAGTGAGGAAGGGACACATGCCCAGTGAAGTACTTCTTCTGCTGAAATCTTTTAGTCCGCCTCATTTATGCTCTTGTTTCTCTCTCAATAATCAATAATGCTAGTCGTGATTTCACCCAGCTCGGTAAGTAGTCCTTTTAACTACGGGATGAACTAGATACACTGCACGGAACCTCATTGTAAAACCCCAATGGAATGCTCATTTCTTTATTGGGTAACCGCAGGAGCAACTTCCTCCTTCCCCACTTTGTGCATAGCGACAAACATGGTATACATCTTTTTACAGTGGAAAGCCTGGAATGCTAAAAATAAGTAGTGAGCAGGGTGTGTTAGGTTTAGAATTGTCTCCCATTCCATACAGGTATTTCTATCAACCCTTAAGCGGTAGTAGATGTTACGGATTCCCCAAGACAAAAATCTATGATTGAGATTTAGTGTAAATTTCGGTAGTAAAGGGAGACTTTTTCTTCATTTTGGTAAAAACTATCAATATGCTTCCATTTTATGACTAGACGTTACTAACACTAGACGTTACTAACTTCTTTTTCTAATATTTTTATTAAGGGTTCTTTGCAAATTCAAAGATCGAGTAAAATTCAGCACTTTTAGATATGAGGGCTAGGTGCAACGTTAGGAACTTGGGGCCTACCACTTAGCTGTTAAACTCAAAACTACAAACATGGAATGTTTGATAATTCAAAAATTCTAATAAAATTAAATTTATATAGTTAATTTTTTATTTTTTTGGCTTCCCGTGGTCACTGAATTGATATAAAATTAAAGATTTAAAGTTTTCACAATGTACAATATTAAATTCACACTCCAAAATTGAATTCATGTTTTAATTTAATACAATTGTTTAACGGTGTAGAAAGTATGAGTATCTTATATGACATAAAAGTTAATTTAATACAATTGTTTAATGGTGTAGAAAGTATGAGTATCTTATATGACATAAAAGTGTACATTACATCCACTTGTAGAATAATTAATAAGTAGTTAAGGAGATTAGTAATCACATTGGTTGATGGAAGATGTGGAAATTGGAAAACCCTCCCTAAATTTGAATGGGTTCAGGGTTGTGTTTGAGCCACTTTTAGAGAACCACCAATAACAAATTAAGAAGAAACCATGGACACCCTTTAAAGTTATCTATATAAGAAGTTTATATATGCAACTATTGTATATGTTGTATATATTGTTACGATATTCATTTTAATGTATTATTGTTATGTAGGAACATTAACAAATTATGAAGGACAATAATCTAAGACAATACACCCACTTTAAGAAACAATAAATGTTCAAGGACCCACACTCTGCAAATTTGAATGGAGATGTGGAATTGGGTTTGAGCCACTTTTAGAGAACTGTCATTAATAAGTTAATAAATGGTCACAAACTTTAGAGTTGTATATACAATTGACCTATGGTATGCAACTATTATATATATTCTATAGTATGATGATATTCTACATCTTGATGATAGATTGTATATTATAGTCTAACTATAAGAATCAATAAAAATATCATAAAATTAAATGTCTCATACCATATGTTATGTAGGATTTATGCAAACTAATAGATTAATTCAAATTCAGTTAAATAGTTTAGAAGTTATTCTCATTGTTGTTATTATTTTAAGTATTTTTCATTCACATATTTTCCACTCCCCAAATATACTACATGGATTTCACGTAGTTAAACTATCCCATATCCATATTGTTACTTTAGTAGCACCCAATTTTCAACTTCTAATTCCTCCCAATATATAAATCCCATTTAAGGACACCTTAACGTCATTGATAATTATGAATTTCTTTTTATTCTTTAGCATATTTAATACACTTAAATATTTCTACCTATTGTATATGTGTATAAAATAAACATTTTACACAAGTTTTTAAGTCAGGAAAAAATGATTTTTTTACATAGGAATTAAAATCTCGTTATGCAAAGCCACTATAAAGAAACATAGGTACTACAAAGAAAAAAAATAAGTGGACTACAATAACATGTTCGCATGTTGGTGATAACAACATCATCATGATAGATATGTGTCATTAATATCATGTAGGTTGTGTCACAAGATAGCAAACCCACTTTAGAATTGAAGTTTTATGAAAACCTACTTCCCATTCAATTGTAGTATTTTCCTTCGCTACCCCTATATGATCAGTCAATGCAATAAAATTATCCCTTCTCTTAACACAAGACACACAACAAAATTCAACACTGGTTTAGATATCCTTCATATTTTATCAGAGGATTTAGGAATAATCTTATATACATTGGAGTGGTTCTCATCAAATATTTCTTTTATGAATATGAATATGATTAACTAAAAATGTGGATAAATGGTAGTTAATCTAATCTAGAACAACATGTAAATACGGTAAGTAAATGCAGTAAACAACTATGGAAAGTGACCCAAGAAACTAAGCTAATGGACATAGAAACCCTAATATGTAAGAAGAGTGAGGAAGTGACTTAGCTGATTTGATGAACTTGCAGGACTGTGTTGCAGAACTGGCTGGAGAAATAGGAAGCAGGAACGAATGTGCAGAGGCCTCGAAAAGGATGGATCCGAGCTATCTGGATGGACTGGAATGCCTGGAGAGGGAATGGGGCACCCTGGTATGTGTAAAAGGTATGGAGCTGAGTTTCACTGGTTTGGCAGGTGGTCTGAAACCTTTGTTATCTATTGCATCAGATTTGCTGCACTACATCAGGTGTCACTGTTAATCCAAGTTGAATAGAAAACCTATAAAAGACCAGAAGAAGTATCAAAACCCTAAAAAAATAATGCAAATGAATAGGTTGGACTAACCTCAACTACCACAAAAATGGACTTACTAATTGAGTGTTGAACTACATTCTAGACCCAAATGTAGTTCTAGTGTGTGTGAGAATCATGTGCCCTAGGTGCTCTTGTGTTAGTCGCACTTTGTGAAGTAGTGAGCAATAACTAGATGTAAAAATGTAGTAGAATGGTGGATGGAATAGAATGGAACCCCTCATATGCTTGTGTGCTGCAGATGAACCAACCTTTGTCCTTTGTGATGGAGCTAAATGTATGCAAATGATCTCCAAATGCCTTAGACGAATGCAACCCTAGGTGGATGATAGTAGTGACTAGTTCTTTGTCCCTCATTATGGTCTCATAAATTTATATTTATAGGGTTCTCTTGATATAATTTCACAATTAAACCTGAAATGGCCAACCACCAAAAATTTTAGAAGCTAAAATGGCTAGAAAGTGCCCAAAAAGTGGTGGTGATGCGAGACATTAACTTACGAAGACCATAACTTTTGATCCGACCATTGGATCATCTTGAAATTTAACAGGGTGCTAGATATGCATTGGTACTATGCTGGGGTCAATTTATTGGCCCATATTCCTTCATCTAGTGGCCTAAAATTGGCTCCAAACATTTTTTTTTGCTTTTGACTAGGTCTTAGAACTTTAATAACTTTTGTTGTGCTTGTTATTATAAGCCAAAATTTTGTGTGAGCCTTAATTTATGAAGGAATATTTGTCATGCAAATTTTGGGGCCCATCCGAGTTATTTTGCTAGTAGTTAATTTTTGGCATTTTAGGGTTATTTGGCATTTTAGAGTTTTTAGAGTAGACGTGAAATAAAAGGAGGATTGTAATGATGTAAAAGATTAGTGTGGACTACAGAATGAGAAGAAAGATATTTTAAAACTCTTGGTTTTTATTTTCAAAGGTTGTTTATGTGTGTTTTGGAGGTATTTCAACCTTTTCAAGCTGGATTCACATCAGGTGGGAAAGTTCAAAAAGGACAGGGGCACCCATGGGCACCCTAGTCAAAGCTAAAATAACACGAAATGGAAAAAAGTTGACTGGGCATGCAGGTGCAAAAGGTCGAAAATAATGAAAGAAAATAAAGTAAGATGGCCAAAAGACGGGGGTTAATTAGTATTTTCTTCAATAAAAAACCTTCTAAAAAGTAATATGAGACCAAGCCTAAATAATGTCTAAAGTGCATAATTTTGTGTCTAAATTTTCCCCCACTTTATATTGGTGAGCAGAAATCTCAGTAACATAAAGTAGATAGAGATGCGTACATGATAATCCATGTAGAGTGATGTAGAAATGCACTGAAGGACTAAACAAATCGCGGAATGACAAAAATATGATGGAGTGTGGAAACTATAGATGAAAATGTGCCAAAAAAAGTGATGAGAGTAAACCTAGGGCGTAAATGCATGTGTAGTTTCTGATGTGTGTAATGTACCTGTATGGTTAGTATGGTGGATGCTACCACAAAATGTTGTTGTTAATGCCATTGTCGTTGTTGTTTCCCCCATTTTACTGCTTTTTTCTCATACGTTTGGACCCGCAAGGAGAAAATGATCAAGTAGTCAAATATATATGTATGTATTTGTAAAAAGGTAATGTAAAAGATGCATGTATATAAATGTAAAAATCATGTGAATGTAAAATACACAAATAGAAAATATAAATAGAACATGTGCAACTAATCCATGTCGAGAAAGAGAGTGTAGAAGGATATCTTGTACTTTCGAGGTTTTTTGGGTGATCTGACGCCATAGGCCAAAGAATTATAGGGAGGAATTCTGTTGTATCCTCTAACCTTTAACTTCTTCCCTGAACATGTGTGAAGAGATATCTATACATCATGGTTTTTTGGGTGATGTGATGCCACTTGCCGAAGAAGTGTAGAGTGGAAATCCGTTGTATCGTCTAACCTGTAACTGCTCCCCAAAATTGTTAGTGTAGTTTATTATTTATCCTTTTATTTATTTATTAGGATAATTCTTACACTTGTGTTAGCCCTACACTTTTTGTGTTAGCTTGCTTAGGTGTAATAGTTTTCTGGAGTTAGCTTACTAGTTGTGTTGATTTAGGTTCTTAGTTATGTGGAGTTAACTTACTTGTCTTTTGGAGTTAACTTAACTACTAGTATCAATTAGTGGGAGTTCTTCACCACTGATTTAGGTAGTAGTTACACTTCCCTCCTCCTATATGTACATATTTCTTATTGAGTAATTCAAGTCATTGTATTATAATGTATTGAGTATTATGGATTATGATGGATTTCTATATATGGTATTTTAGCTCTTTTGTTTTACAAATCTAATGTGGTGTGATATTATCATCTAAGATCACACAATATTCTTATCGTTCCTTTCATGATATCAGAGCAAGGAAGTTAAGTGTTCCCATCTTGGAGTAGTACTGGGATGGGTGACCTCTAGGGAAGTCCCGGTGTTGTTGCCTCCTAATGTTGTTGGACCTGATTGGGTGTATACGTGGTGGACCCAGAGCTCATGTGGTTACATATGGCTCCATCGTGTGGAGGTGTAGGCGTAGCAGCTAGTTAACATGATGAGATCCCTCTCCACCAAAAATTTGAGCTTTTGGTGTGTGTTAATACAAAATCACAGAACCCCCAAATGAGTTCTAAAAATCTACTTTTCTAAGGCATACTCATTTGGTGTGATTTCATAACATGGGATCATCTCTCAAGCTATGGGACTTGCGGACTTGAGATGGCCCTCTAGAGAAATCCAGATTCTTCTTCTTGATCCTAATGCTAAACTACTTCTAAGGAAGGAAATGTGACTATCTACTCCTAATCTAACAATTCCAAGGAGACAGGGAGAGAGAAAGTACATAAAGAGGGAAATCCTACACTAACGAGGTGATAACACCAAGAAAAGGGAAGTGTTGATCATCTATCAAAGCAACCATGAAATGAAGGGAGGTGAGTAAGAAATGGAGAGGATAGACAACAACATCACAGACCAAATGTCAGATTCACACAAAACTCAATTTTCGATCCCCACAAACACAGCTCCCAGATCTGTAAATGAAACATCTAAAACATGTACAGAATACTCCAAAACGATGAGAGGCAAGAAGATGCAATGAAAACAAGCGAAGGATGGACAAACGCATCGCAAAAATGAGTTTTATTGCTTCAGAAATTTGTACAGAGCATCATACATGAGCAAGAGGCAAAAATGCCATTTTACAGAGCAGGGGAGGAGTTTCAGACTCCATTTTCGACCTTGGGGAAGAAAAGAAGAGGGGGGCAGGGAAGAAGAATGAACAATTTTTTTTAGAATGAATACTTCCCTTGTATTTATAGATTCTATCAGAGAGAAGAAAGAGAGAGAGAAGCGGTAAAAGAAGGTCGAAACTTAGCCACCACTGTTAATGCTTCTGATAAAATCTGCCCCCAAATCCATCTTTACTGCATCAATCCTTAGTTCGGTGCCTTGAAGGAAGAGGAAACGACAGAAACAGATCAAATCCAATCTGGTTGTTGATATAGATGGATCTTGCATTGAAGGCCCGAAGACGTTTCCTCCATTTGGTTGGTGAGGCCAAGATCTTTCCAATGGCATTAGATTTGCAATATTTCAAGCCCCGAGCCGAAAGATATGCCCCCCTTCGAAGTTTATATCGGGCCCATACTAATGGATGGGGAAAATAGTTTGAAAAATGGGCCCCCCTTTTTGGTTTGGGACACGGGCAGCCAGATTGGAACAAAAATCAGGCTTACTGGTCCACAGTTTATCTTTTGCCCTTTTTCCGCGAGAATCACAAAATCTAGAAAAAAACTGTGGCCCCGCTGCTCCGCTTGGACATGTGGCACCCTTTTGTTGGCTGGGGAAGTCCGCTCCAATATTTTCCTTTGTGTCATTTTGTTAAAAGGAAAATTTTTACCTTTTCCTCCGACTCCCTGCTTTGGCTTTGACTTGGGTTCAAACTTTGAATTTTTCCTTTGCCTCGTTCTGGAATGCGAGCTCGTAGGTCTGAAACATTTTCCCTTCATATTTTATCTATGTGCGGGGTTGCCTTGACCAAATTTTCTGGGGGAGTGAATTTGGGATAATAGTGTGACGAAAAATTGTACATGGTATCATAGTGATAGATGATGTAGACATCTATATTCTCTCTTGTGGGGGAAGTATTCTTGTGAATCCTAGTATTAGTTTGTCAATGTTTGAGTAGTTAATTTTGGCAACTCATACATATTTGTGGTGTCACTCTACCCATTCAGCAGTATGGGAGGGTGTTGTATTGATACCGATTCTTTAGGTTTCATGTCATTGCCTTATTACGTGTTGATACTACTTCTTCAAGTTTCATGTCCTTGGCTTGTTGCCTTGGTTATTGTTATTGGATCATGACACACTTATTTGTAGCACTTGATCTTGCTTCTTCAGATTTTGTGTCCTTTCCTTGTTACCTTGGCTTTTCTTATATCGTGGCACTCCTATTTATTTGGATCTCGTGTCCTTGCCTTGTTTCCTTGGTTGTTGTTGGATCATGGAACACCTATTTGTAGCAGTTGTTCAAATTATGTTTAGTATTGTTTTGCACTTTTGACATCACTCCATTGACAGTCTCCTTACATGGAGCTATTCTGGTGAAACCCAGTGTCATTTGTTTTTGAGTTCTATGATCGAGTAGTGGATTTAGACCATAGTGTGTACCAAACTTCTTTAGCATTGTACGGGTTTTTGAAGTTGAGATTCTTAGGATATCTTGCAGTAGAATTTTTCTCTCTACTTTTTTATTACTAGTTTTGGGTACCTTGTGGTGTCTGATTTTCCCAGTTATTGTACATGGGTACCTCATTAAGCCTTGTTGTTGGGATCCACCTTCTTTTTCACTCACCTAAGCTATGCTTATGGGAGGGTGTTAGTGTAGGCTATTATTTATCCTTTTATTTATTTATCAGGATAATTCTTACACCTGTGTTAGCCCTACACTTGTTGGGTTAGCTTGTTTAGGTGTACTAAATGTGTAGAGTTAGCTTACTAGTTATGTTGAGTTAGCTTCTCAGTTATGTGGAGTTAGCTTACTAGTCTTCTAAAGTTAACTTAACTACCCGTATCAGTTAGTGGGTGTTCTTCACCACTAATTTAGGTAGTAGTTGCACTTCCCTCCTCCTATATGTACATCTTTCTTATTGATTAATTTAAGGCATTGTATTGGAATGTATTGAGCATTATGGATTATGATGGACTTCCATATATGGTATTTTAAATCTTATGTTTTTCAAATCTAATGTGGTGTGCTATTATCATCTGAGATCACAACTTGGAACAATCTTCTTATCGTTCCTTTCAAGAATGCTAAGGATAACCATGTCCTGTAAAATCCATTGTGTACGGGGTTCTTAGACTGGTCTGAACTCACTCATTGTATTTAACCCACAATGCCAAGGGAAGAAAGTACACTGAACTGAACCAGTGTAGAAGTGTTGTGTAGTATGTAAAATACCAAATGATGCCACCCTCTTTGGGGGAGTATGTGACGTCACTGATAAGAGAATGCAGTCTCAAAATAGGACCAACCACATGAACTCTGTAACTATAACTTGCATGGGGAAGGGAATACACTTGGTAGAAACCAAGGCACACACAAATAAGAAGGCTATCCAAAGACATGTGTTAGTATGAACAATCATGCATATAGAAAACAATGTATAAGCTAAGAAAAATGTGTATATGCTACCAAGTAAAGTAGTAATGTAAACATGCAAGAAGAAAAAGTAGACTACCAAAGTAGGTTGCAAACATGTGACACCACTAATGATGTCATGAGACATGAAAGGTCATCATGGCTGCATTCAAAAAACAAGTATGCACACTAAACATATGGCAAGGACCGCATACAAGAACAAATAATAGAAGACAATATAACAAACAACTATGGGAGAAAATACTCTGCCCTAAGCAATGCTTCTTTGCCCTAAACGCCTCCTCGCAGCTTCCAAAAATACTCTGCACTTTCCTCCTAACGTGCAGGGTGACAGCAAGGCATCGGATGGGAGAGACCCACACAAAATGTAGAAGCTCATAAAAAAAATGATAAACCATACTTTGGTCACGGCCACGGTTTTGGGAATGTGTAGGGTTTTGGAGATCTTTTTCTTGAGATGTCAGGGGTGACTACAGGATTCGAAAACCCTAACATATCTCTGAGCTGCGTAAGTAATGGAGGACACAGATTTTCGAGAGGGGAAACAACATTGGGGGGACTTAGATCCACTGGTTTCTCTGACTGTAATCCTGGGGGCTGCTGGGATCACCAGGAGAACATTGATCCAAATATTTTGCGAGGTCATGGATATAATAAAAAACAAGAAGCATCGAACCCTAAACAGAGAAGGTTTACAGACCTATTTCCTGAGATTCCACTGGAGGCACCATTTGAAACTTTGTCCCCTGTTACAATGATAAAAGCTGCAGATAAGAGATCATTCAGGGAGGTTGTACAGAAGCCAGAGTTTGTAAGCATGAAGCCTTCTAAGACCAACCCATGTATAACCTTTGGAGATGAAGTCCTCGAAATAGAAGCATTTTATCAATCTCATGCCTTGATTTTGTGATTTGCTGGACTCTAGCCTAGTCTACCTATCTTACATGCATGGATCTCCAAACATTGGATCCCACTCCTAGAAGGAAGGTTAGATCTTTACCCTTGTGCTAAGGGAATTTTTATTATTGCTTTCAAATCCATTGCTGATAAGAATATCATTGCTAAGCAACTCTGGACTTGTCAGCAAAAATACCTTATTTTAAAACCCTGGTTCCTATCATTTAACCCACTCACTGAATCCTTCTCCCGTAAACCGATCTGGATTTGATTACCCCACCTTCCTCTGCAATTCTAGGATCAAAAGTGTCTGATATCCATAGGTAATGCCTTGGGCAGTATCATTAACATTGACTCCCAAACCTCTAATTTTACCCATACAACCTATGCAAGAATTCTTGTTGAGATTGATACTTCAAAGGATCTTCTAGCTCATATTGAGCTAAAGGTGCAAGATAGATCCTGGACTCAGCCTTTGGACTATGAAGGCCTACCTTTTAGATGCAGGAGATGTTTCTCTTTAGGACATTTGGCCACTAATTGCGAGATAGTAAAACAAAAAAATGATAAGGCCAACTGGTGGAAAAATGCCCTCCCAGAACATATGGTGTTCGAACCTAATGACATTCCCGATGCGGATGAGGAGGTGGCTACTGTCCCTGATACTAATATTGATACTGGCATGGATGACAGGATGGAAATGACCCCTTTGCATGAAAAGACACCCATGGATGAAACTAAAAGGACCAGAAACATTGAATCAAACGTGTCTTTAGCGTCTGAGGTACCCCCTGGTTCAAGCAATACTTATCAACCGATAACTGACCTTGAAGTTATTATTCCTATGTAGGAAATTTCTGATGCTTGGATCACTGTTAGGAAAAAGAAAAATTCCTTTTCCAAGAAAACTGCCTTTCCTTCGAGAGAGTTCTGTTGTTTGGCTATCTTTGAGCTAGACAACAGCTATTTGTTTGCTGTTCATCTGATGTTTTTTTTGTTGTTGTTCTGTTGGTTTTTGGAACTTCTCTTGGTAGTTTGGTTTCTTTTCTGCCATGTGGGCCTAAAATGTTTTAATCTGGTTTGCAGAGCCTTGCTGTACAAGGGTATAGTCCCTTTCAAAAAACTATTTGCCAATAATAAAAAAAAACTATGGGAGAAAATAGCACTGCATAACAAATGTTGCACATGAAGCACGCGTTAACACGTGAGAAAGATAACTAGTATATAATAATCATGTATAATCAAGTAATGTAAAGTGCTAAGTATAAAATAAAACAATAACACTTGTGAGAGACAAATGTGGATGCCCCCAACGACTAGTGTAGGAAGGGTAGAAGGCAAGCATCCATGTTTCATGTAAGAGACCTATATCTGTGATCACAACTAGAAAAAGATGTTAACGTGCATGTGTGGATGATATAGATAAATTACATACAAGTAATATAACTAGCATGTGTAATAAAGAAACCATGAACAAGAAAAAGTAAGCACTTGAGTAAAAGTAACCATAATATGCAACATGTTGTGGATAGATGGAAAGGAATGCAAAATGGGGTGATAGGAGCCATGTGTCCCCAAGTGAATGGAAATGTATGCAGTGAGGTTCATTTTGGTTTCCCCCTCAAAAAACAAGAATGAACCGTAAACGAGAGTGTGTCATTGAGAAATCATCGAAGTGTGTGTTGTATATAACACAATGTGATGAGTATGTATGTGTAGTGATGATGATATGCAATGTAGTAGAAGATGATGTGTGTGAACCTTATATCCTAAGTGTATATCATGAGAAAAATGAATGTAAGAGTGGTGATTTATCCTGAAAGCATGTATCACAGACAAGATGAATAGTAGGGAGTGGTGAGGTAAAGCCTAAAGCATATACCACTACAAGATGAATAGAGTAAGTGACCAGTTTAACCTATAGTGTGTGTCATTACAAGATGAACCTAGTAATGTTAGCCTAAAGAATATACCACTACAAGATGGATAGTAGGGAGTGGTGATTGTAGCCTAAAGCATATACCACTACAAGCTGATAGATTAAGGAGTGGTGATGTAGCATAAAGTATATACCACTACAAGATGATAGAGTAAGTGACCGATTTAGAACTATAGCATGTGTCACTATCCTAGAAATGTCGCAGTGATGTAGAAGGTTACAATGATAGACGTGTGAGTATGATAAGGTACATTTGACTTGTAAACCATCAGTAGATCAAGTATGGACCAAGTGTAACTAAAGTGATTTCATAAGGTAGTGAGTGCAGCACGTAGAATACGATGTATGCATATATAACGAAGTAATGATAAACCACCATGTTATGTGTAATGTAGTGTATAGATATTAAACTCAATATGATGTAGTGTGCATAAGAACTGCTATAGTATGTAGACCATGCAATGTTAGTTGGATATGTATGATGAATACTAAGTATGATGTGATGATGTATAAATGTGCAAATGTCAAAGATTACAATGATAGTAGAGTATGGTGTATGAATGCATAATGATGTGAGATATGATGTGGTGTGTAATGCCTAATGTGCAGTGTGTGAGGTTCATTGTGGTAGTATGCCCTCAAAATTTGAGGTGTGAACCAAAGCACAAGATGTGTATCATTGGGTAATGGTCACAAGGTATGTAGTATAAATGTGTTGATGCATATGTTAGGAGATTGGTGTATGCTAATAGAAAGATGATGAGAAATGCTACTATGAGTGCTAAGGTGAGGGGGGTAAGTATTAGATGCCATGCCCCCAAGTTTTGCATGAATTCAGTAGGATAACTAATGAATGTGATGGAAGAATGTCCTCCATCTTGACATAGGTGATGGTGAAAACGTATGACTATGCTCTAATACTGGTGGTATAGTAAACATACGATGTGCTGGTGAGTGAATTATATGTGTATGTGATGGATGAATGTATAATGAAGGTATTAGTGTTCACAAAATGTGTCGGTGATGGAGATCTACGTGATGTTGAATGTGAAGATGATGAAGATCCGCATGTGATAAACCAAAGTGGTGACCTATGTCAAGATGTAGTAATTTTCCTAGGAATGGTCTTATACCTATGTGTAGGGACTAGTGGAATGATGCAGTTCATGTAAACAATGCTCAAGTAGGTGAGCTTGTAATATAGTATGCTTTTAGAAACATATAGACATGTAATGTGCTAGAAGAAGTAGATGATGTTTTAGCTACTGTGCGAGGAGACGGTGACCATGGAGTAGATGGATGGATGTCATCAATAGAAATGACATGTTTATTTTGAATAAATTTAATTCACAAATGATTCATAGAAATGATAGATTGAGAGTGAAGAATCCAATTGAGACCAAGAATTATGTCACATCTAATCAACTGTGCTTCTAACGAGGAAAGGCAAAAACATAGTAAGAGGACCAACCATAGTAATGTGTAGCTTAAAAATGCCAAAGAGTTTGTTCGAAAGGATACTCAATTTGACGACTGGAGGATAGTCGATAGCCTTGAAGAAGAGAAATAGAGTATGCACTAACGGGCCATGCTCGATCAACACTTATTGTCTTGTTAATAGATTTTGAACCAATAAATGCACTGATATATAGATGATTGGAAGTAAAATTTACATGATAATCGTGATTAGAGAAAAAATTATTGGTGGAGAAGCATCAATACTTGCAACTGAAGAAATCCAGAGCTCCTTATCCAGGAGGAGGTACTGCGTGATATGTATGATTGAAAAAAGAGTTAGATGTCTTGTTGTCATGTTGTTGAGATTTCATTTATTAAACAGATTGAGTTTACCCTTGTCATTGGTTGGGGAAGATTTAGTAGACTCTAGAAAATCTATTTTTTTGTCATCAATTCGATCTTGGATGATTATATGGACTTTGAAACATCTATTTGTAGAATTTCCCACACATCAATGATAATCACAGTGGAATTTCTCATTGTAGTTCCTACCTTTTGGTCGTGATGGGTCTAACTCGAGCGGTGGACGGAGGGTAATAATATTTCTCTTAAGAAGTTGTTTCAATATAAGATGTGGAGCCATTGGAAAGTTGTTAAACATACGCTGAGGTTGTTGTTATTGAACCTCTTTAGTAGGAGTGACTGCGTTAACAATAATTTTAGTGTCGGTTGGTTTAGATGTAGAGGGTTTGAATGGCATCTTGTTTTGAAAATGAGTGGAGGGTGAAGCTTTTTCCTGATAGTTAAGCTTGCCTATAGATAGGAGTTTGGTCTCACGAAGCTTAAGAGTATGACAGAGTTGATCGAATGAAGAAGAAGTCTAAAAGAGAACACTCTCTTGGAGAGGCAGTAAGAGAATCTGAATGAACAATTCCTGAAGCTCAGCCTACAAGAACATTATTCATCTTAGCTAAATCATTCTTATACCTTAAAATGTAGTTAGTGAAGTTCATTGGATCCCTATTTAAGTTGCACTAGCTAAGCGTAAGAGATCTTACAGCTGATATTGATGAAGAAATGCATAAGAAAGGAATCAGGTAAATCCATGAAGGAAGTTACATAGTGAATATGTAGGTCATAAAACCAACGCATCACATACTCATGGACAGTACAAATAAATAGTTTAACTAAGAGAATATGATCGTCGGAAAAGACTAGACAAGCTATATGAAATGTTCTAAGACACTCTTGCAGGTCACCATGCCCATTGAAAATGGGAAGATTAGGGGTCAAAAATATAGGAGGAAGCAGATAAGTATAGATAGAAGGTGTGAATGGTGGATGAAACAATAAGGTAGAATCTAAAGATGGTGATGCATGTGACGTGGCTTGATATAACTTACGGATTTGAGCTTGAAGGTCATGATAAAGAGAAGTTAAGTCTTGATTGCACTAATGGATGAAACCTGTTGTATATGAGAAACTAAGGGTGGCATAAAATGATTGGTAGGAGTATTAATAAAAATAGGAATGGTAGAGATAGGTAGAAGAGTGGAAGCAAGTGGTTGAGTGGAAATAAAGTTTGGTATAGTTGTGGAAGCATTGAATTCCACGTAAAATTAATATCTTCCTCATGATCCACATGTATAGGTAAGTCTATATCTTTAGGGTGCTCAAGCAATATGATCATTAATTTCCTTAAGGTTTTTTTCAATAAAATCAATATGAGAGTGAGCCATGGTGAAAGGATAATAAACCCTAGAATGACTAGGGTATGAATGAATAGACCTAGAAGCGTGAATGAGTCGATTCGGGTTTACCGAAATTATTCACTAAAATTATGGATATATAGATGGTTAATATAATCTAGAACAACATGCAAATACAATAAATAAATGCAGTAAAAAACTATAGAAAGAGACCCAAACAACTAAGCTAATGGAAATAGAAACCTTACTATGTAAGAAGAGTGAGGAAGTGACTCAACTAATTTGATGAACTTGTGGGACTGTATTGTAGAACTGGTTGGAGAAATAAGAAGCAAGAACGACTGTGTAGAGGCCCCAAAAAGGATGGATCCAATCTGTCTAGTTGGATTGGAGCACCTGGAGAGGGACTAGGGTGCATGTGGGTTCCTTGGTCTATAAAATGGGCTCCATGGTCTGTGTAAAAGTTTTAAAACTGAGCTTCACAGGTTCGACACATGGTCTAAAACCTTCACTATCTCTCACATCAAATTCATTGCACTGCACCAGGTGTCATTGTTAATCCAAGATGAATAAAAGACCTGCAAAAGACTAGAAGAAGTATTAAAACCCTGAAAAAAGAATGCAAATAAATAGGTCAGACTTATCTCAAGTGCCACAAAAGTGGACTTCCTAACTAAGCATTGCACTACATTCCAGACCCAAATGTAGTTCTAGTGTGTGTGTGTGAATCATGTGCCCTAGGTGCTCTTGTGCCAATTGCACTTTGTGAAGTATCGAGCAATAACTAGATGTAAAAATGTAGTAGAATGGTAGATGGAATAGAATAGAATCCCCTCTTATGCTTGTGTGATGCAGATGAACCATCCTTTGTCCTTTGTGATGGAGCTAAATATATACAAATGATCTCCAAATGCCTTAGATGAATGCAACCCTATGTGGATGATAGTAGTGACTAATGCTTGGTCCCTCATTATAGTCTCAAAACTTTTTATTTATAGGGTTTTCTTGATATAATTTTGTAATTAACCCCGAAATGGCTAACCACCAACAAGATAAGAAGTTAAAATGGCTAAAAATTTCCCAAAAAGTGGCGGGAAAGTTGAAAAAGGATCGGGGCTCTCCTAGTGGAACCAAGTCACCCATGGGAACCCCAATACTAGCCTGGGTGCCCCATTCAAAGCTAAAATAACCTGAAATGGAAAAAAGATGACTGGGCATGCAAGTGCAATAGGTTGGGAATGAAAAAATAAAATAAAGTAAGATGGCCAAAAGATGGGAGTTAATTAGTACTTTCTTCACTAAAAAACCTTCTAAATAGTAGTATGATACTGAGACTAAATAATGTCTAAAGTGCATTTTGTGTCTACAGAAGAAGGGCCTTAGTGAATGATTGATTTAAAATGAATTATAGGTGTTTTATTAATGTTGTAGACTCTAAAAAAATTATTGTATACATCATACATATATTCGAACCCAATTTGACCTCAAGATAACACCTAAATGGAAATATGGCTATTATGAGAATAGGAATGGGTTTGACAACAACAACATTGTCTTATTAGTAAACAAGAGAAAAAACTTAGGAATGAATAAAATATGTATGGAGTGTGTCATAGAAAATTAGGGAATGATCTTTAAGGTGTGTAGGGGAAAATTAGAGGCAACAAAGGTGATGTAAAGGAAATGAAAATGGGGGTAAGTATGCCAAAAAGAATTTTTTTCACAAGCGGTCCAATGAACCAAAGTGTTGTGATAATTATGTTACCACATGGCATATACCAAATTATGGTGCTAAAATTTGGTAAACTTTTCATGTGATATATAGGACATTAATAAGTTCGACCACTGTATGGTATATTTTTATTGGGACCCACAAAAATACATTATGTTTTATGCAAACATTTAGTTACAATATACGATATTTAGAGTTGGCTAAAGTATTAGAAATAGTGAAGGAATAAATATCATCTAAGGATGCAAATATGGAAAAATGCATTCATAAGATCCATCATGATGATTAATATTCATTGGATGTGATATTTATTGAAATGGGTGATATTTCTAAAAGTGATAGTAATGTGGTGGTGTAGTAAAAATGCATTCACATGATGGTAATGATCGAAAAATACCTTTTTGCATAGATGGGGATAAAGTAGTATTTGATGAGGTGAATCAATTGAATTTCCAAACTACAAGTAGGAAAATAGTGGCCCAATTTTATGATATGACAAGTATTATAACATGCTACTACATGTAAAGGAGGTGAATATAAGTATTGAATGTGACCCATGCATCCTAAGCATTAAATATTATTGGGGTGGTGTACAATTGTCACACATAGTAGGATTGATAAAATAATTAAATTATTTATTTACGAATAAATTCCATGATATGAATGTTTTCCATCATAATGTGTAAAAAATGAAAAACATGTAATGTAAAGGAACAATCTACTATATACGCCTCTTTTTAAATAAATGTTAATCATTTCTCTTGTTCATAGGCTACTAATACATTTTCCTCTGGAATAGGTGCCTCAAGAATCCTCGCAATATTGGGGTGTGATCGGACTTGGTCATGTTAGCTAGACCACAAAATTTAAAAGATATATATTTTATTCCATAGTTCTCTTACCATTTTTTGTTTCTACCTTTTACTCACACATTACACCAACTATACCCATTTGTGTCATTATGTAAACTTGTTCACGCTTATTACATGCTCTTATCCCTCTTTTTGATCACCATATACCTTTTTCATTTACTCCATTTATCTTGTAGCTTCCATTCCTAATCACTTTACACTTCATGACCTTAGGGTTCCCCCTAGGGGAACACCATCTTCTATGAGAGAGGGTATCATGTTTGGTGCTTCCACAAATGATGCCACTAACCATGGGAAATGAATTTGTGAAAACATACCCCTCCATTTATACCATCAACAACTTACACATTAAAATGTCTAGAAAAATTCATTTTCTTACACATTAGAAATTTGCATTTATAACTTGAACCTATTTGATAGACTAGAGGTTTTGGAGATTTCCATTTTACATTTGAGTCACCAATGTTAGATAGGATTCTAGGTCTTATACTTTAGATTTCCCATTTTCTTCCTATTTTGATTCTCTCTCAATGATTTTGTCTTTGGGGAGTATCATACATCAGTAGACACATCACATGTAATTACCCTTCTTTTTACTTTTTTGCTTATATATTGTTGTTGTGTGGATGGTTGGTCATACATTGTTACAGAGTATGATGGATGTATGTTTAATTTTATCTATTGCTTTATCTTATTATATTATGCCCCTTGGCTTTATCCATCTCTTCAATCAATCCAATTCTAAATTCTAGTAGGATATCATGATCTTTATCTTAGATATAGACCTTGGAAACCTATAACTATCATAGGGTTAGGGTTATTATCCTCTAGAATTATGAAATTAGTGTTCCTTAAGATATTTTGGTAGCTACATTGTGTGTCCATACTTATATTTTATCCTTAAATTTGAGAACACATATGAGGATCTGTATTTACCCTTCATACACTCTATTGAACCTAACGTGAATACTAATATGCCCTATATTAGGTTAGAATCACTATGATTTTTCATTTTTCCTAATTTCCTTCTGCAATAATCCACTTTATAATTATATTCACATGGATAATCCTATATTCACCTAAATTTTCTTTAGATTATGCCATCAACCACTATGTAATTTATACATGATCAATCCAGTTTTCTTCATAGCCCATTTTTAATAGTTTTCCCCATATGTAATTAGCATATGTACATGTGTGCATAACCAATCATGTTAGCATCACATTCTTGAATCTCATACACCATCCACCCCTATGTATCTTTGTATGACTAATAATGTTAGAGTTTTGGGGAAAAGTCTATTATTTTGAATTCATATCCTACTTTTCATCATGTCCCCTCTCAATAGTTTTCTTTCTATTCTCAATTGACTCAAGTTTCATATGTGTAATTATTTTACTCTTTCTTCTATAACAGATAGTGTCACTACATGACCAACATCTATTGAACCTATTATTGATTCCATTAGAATTGATCCCATTAGCCATAGTGAACAAACATATTTTTCTCCACTTGATGCCACTAATCTATGTAACATAGCACACTGATGTAGTTCGATCCCATCCTTTCATCCATACAAACACCCTATACCTATAGGTATGATCCTATCTAGATCAACCCCTTCTCCTCCTAATGACATTGGCATCTGCGCTCTAACATGATTGATATTGTTAAGGCCAAATCTTAAAGATAATTGTAATGTGGTATAAATTCAATACAATGATCCTAAATAAACCATCAAACATAAACGTGATTAATACTTCGCACCCAACATGGAAGGGAAATTAATAAAAGTTTCAACATCTAGATCCTATAGAAGAGATAATCCTATAACCTCACTCAAAACCCATCAATCATTCCAATCCTCATACAATTAGAGAAACCCCTAACCACTCTCCAAAACCTCCTTTACAAAATAATAATGCTAAGGATTCTTAATCTAGTGGCCGTAATCCACCACATGATCCTAATCTCACGATTATTAAGTTATTTGATCAAATGTCCATCATGTAATATTTTACCACGACACATACATTTCAAATAAAAATTCATTTTTTTCATTTATAGGTTCTTAATCGACACAAATCCCCATTAGTATTAATCAATACTCACCACCTTTTTTTACCTTTGGATGCCAATGGGAATCTTATCCATCTTCGCCCAATTCCACAATAAGTTCCTTTAAACACTACAAAATAAACCACTAACTCCAAACATAACTTCTGGGTAAGTGCACCAAGTTGGGGGACAATTAAGTGGACATCAAATCATGAATTTTACATTAAAAACAACAAAACATCAAATTTAGTCTTCCGCAGACTTGAACCATGCCGAAAAGTAAAAACTATGTCATAAAAATGGTACCATTGCATAGGGGAGACTATTAGCTTTGTAGAAATACTGATTTTAAAGTGAATAGAAGAGGATAAATATTATTTTATAATTTTTTTACTAATAGTAGGTCTTTAAGACACTTTTTCCTGTGAATGTTTATGTCTACGTTTAAGACTACAAAATTTGTTTCACTTATCAGAATGTGATAAAACTTATACCATCCAAACCGTGGTGAAATTATATACATTTTCAAAAAAAAAATTATTTGATTTCAATATTTTTTGATGAAGTTATGGCGGGCAAACGGAAAGTACTCTGTTTTCTTTATGTTTTCATACCACTTTCACGGAAAAAATCATAAAAAATAAAATATTACTCAAAAAAATACAAAATAAAATCCTTCCCAAGATAGATAGTGGCATATAACTTCTCACCAAAGGAAAAAAATATATATCAATTTTTGGTCATCTAAATTGTGGGCAAACGGACTATAATCTTATCGGCGTTTTAAAAAAAAAAAACCAAGTCATTGAATTTTGAGTGTTTAATATAGCTAATATTGTCCATTTTTTACAAATATTAGTATTTTCGAAACTAGATTCCGTATGCTACGATTCATATTAATATAATTTTATCTAATTTTGAGTGTATGTATTGCTAATAATCCCTACAAGTTGATATTATGTTGTTATTTGCAATATAATGTCCACGGATGACCCTATATTTGTCCATCAACTTCCTGCACTTACCCTTCTATGGATACTATCTTTTATGATGTATCAATTGATCCAACCATTTATCTATAAATATTTATAAATTTATACAAGGAGTGGATTCAAACTAATACTTATGTTACAACCACAATCCTTAAAAAACCCTATATAGGAGATGATGTAGAATGGTATAACCAACTTCCTTCATACTCTATTATAGATTTAGAAACTTTAGTCCAAGTCTTAACAAAGGAGTTCCAACAACATGATCTTCCTCAAAAATACATTTCAACAATTCATCAATTTAAATAAATCCCTAATGAATCATCCTGTGATTTAATCAAGTGATGGAAGATATTATCTAATCAAGCCAATCATCATAATCATAATAAGAACCTTTTCCAATTATTCCTTAAAGATCTTATTCCTAATCTCTAATTTAAAGTCTAGTCCTTCTCTCCCACCACATTATAAGAAGCTCTTGAACAATATAAGTGGTAGGAATACCTTATGCAATAATTTGAACAACCATTTTCACCATCAAGAAACCTAAAATAAATGTCTAATGCCATCAACCCTCAATCCATTTATAAAGGAAAAAATATCAGATATTCCTCCAAACAACAATAATAAAATGTTATTTCTCATAACCCAAACGATTTTCCTTTATAGTATGGATAAATGCCACAAGTTATTCCCACTCCTCACATCTTTCCTCCTACTAAGCAATCATTGATGTCATTTAATATTGACCAAATTTTTGTTGCGCGCCACTATCAACCATTCTCAAAAAGATTGTCGGGATCTTAAAAAGGCTTCCCTCAATATATTCTCTTAGACCCCAATTTTTCACCAATGACATTATCTAATAATTTTATTAGAAATATCAATCCCTTGTGCAAGCCCATGAAAACCAAAAATCTAGGACCAGCCATACAAATAGCATATGAACCCATTTTTTGGAACCATTGAAGGGTCCTATGATCATAATTATCTCAACTCAAAATATGTCATTATGGATAAGGTTAACCATAGACATAATTCCACATATAACGACACCATAGACAAACCCAAAAACCCTTCACCTACTAACCAAAAACTTATTGATACATCATATATACAATCCAATGATGATCCCACTCCCTCAATTGTGCTTCACCCAAAAAATCATGATTCCATCGAGATTTTAAGTCTATAGCTATATAATTTCCAAAATATAATATGATTAACGATGGAATTTTATTCCATATTGATGATCATCTCCTCCTTATTAATATCATAATTCATGGTGCCTAAGTAATACAAGACTTGGTGCATGAAGGATTGGGCATTCATGTCGGTTTCACCTCTCTCATTATAAACCACTTAGTTGTATTTGTCTCCCTATTATTATATAACCGAAGACCATATATAATAAGATCATGGTTATTGATATACCTATTTCTTAAAATATTTTACTAGGTATACCTTGGACACATTGCATGCATGTAGTTACATTGTCTAAGTAAAATTGTATTAAATTGATTCATAATAGCCAACATGATATGCCAAAAGTGAGATTCATGGTAATTTTGGGACAACCTACCAATTGTTTCCTTTGGAAATTTTTGAGTTAGTCATTTTTCTAATAAAAATCAGGAAGTTTAATCAAAATTGTAAGTTATTCTTCTTTTTAGGTTTTCAGGCTTTACTTATACTTGATCAAGTTTCTTACCCAACCCAAAAACTAAAATACAAATAAATCCTTATTAGTTCAACATTTTCAGGTTCTTGTACATCTTGAAGACTCATCCCAAGTAATTTGATAGAATTGTCCATTTCATTAGAGAAAGTAGTTTAAGTTCATGTTCCAAAAAATCCACTACCAAAGAACTACCTCCCACTCATCATACCAATCCTTCTTAGAGTTGTCATGCTTCCACACCCTCCACCTAAGGGAAAGTAGAACCTTTCTATAGATTAGCCATATTGGTCAATGGATATAAACTAAATAATTACATTATTGAATTCATATCCTCTGATAATGTCATGCCTGTAAAAGTTGCTAAATATATTGGTCTCTCTCACTCCTGTTAATGGTCATTACTACTCCATGGAAACAAAATAAGTACATATCATTGGTCAGGTAAAATATTCTCATGTAACATTTGCATATTTTATTGATAAGAAGATCATGAAAAAAATAATCGTAACAAACATGCCAACTTCATATGGTATGTTTTTTAGCCAAAGCTTTTGTAGGGATGTGGGTAGATATATACAAATTGATTGGTTACATGCCTCCATTCTGGTCAATGGTAAGATGATAAATATCCTTCCCATCATGAAAATGAAATACACCATCCAAAGGTAAGAAATTCATGAACACTGAACACCAAAATAAACTGGATTAAATTTCAGGATTTCAATGGTTCAATACATCAAGACATCTTGAAATAGAAGTATGTTGAATGTGATCAAACCCTCAAACCCTGAAATACAAAAAAATCCTTTGTACTTCAGGCTTTCGGGGTTCAAATGCATGAAATCATAATATTTTATGTGTGGTCAAACCCACGACCCATGGGTCAACACATTAAATGCCATGTGGATTTTACCCACATGCGTGTCACAAACTTGTAGTTAATACGATTTTCATATAAATTTAGGTTTTTTTACGTCATTTTCACTTTGTCTTTATTTGCATTTTCACCCTTCAATATTGTGCCCTAAACGCTGATCAAGCGTTTTCTTCATTTCTAGGAATTTCTTGAAGAAATACCTCCAACACATTATGCTAATTGGTGATTTCTTCATCCTTATTGGTTTTTATTGATTTTTGATGTATGATTTTTGGATTTAATTTCTTTGGCTTCCAAACCCTATTTTTCTTATTTTCCAAGTTTTTCCATTGTTGTTTTTGGGTTACTTGGTGTTTTCCCCTTATTTTGTTAGTTATCTTTCATAGGAAAAGATTGAAATTCACAATTCTAGGCCTTTATATCAGGATTTTTGAGTTGAAAACATGTTAAAACCATGATAAGGTCTATGTCAGGATTTTTGAGTTGTTTTTCAAGGTAAAAACCCTTCCTAGCACATTGATGGTTTTGTAAGTTGTTAAACAAGCTAAAAACCACGATCATGATTTTCAAAATTTTGAGGGTGTTTGACATCTTGAAATCCCTAATAGGTTTTATGTTAAGATTTTTTATCAACAAGTTCTAAACCCTACTTAGTGCTTTTCAAGATTTGGAGGTTGATCAATACTATGACAATGTCTACGTCAGGTCCTCAAGGTTGTATGTCAAGTAATAATTTCTTCTCTAGTTTATTTCAAGATTTCTTAGGTGCAGGTCAAGGGAAAATCCCCACCTCAGTGTATTTTTGGATTCTTAAGTTATTAAATAGGTGTAAAACCCCAAATAGTGTATGTTGGGATTCCAAAGGTGTTAAGAAGGACTAAAACTCTTACCAATACTTTTCATGATTTTAGGGTTGTAGATATTTCTTTTTTTCTTAATTTTTTCTCTAAGACTTCTAGAAGAGCTTTTTGGAGAAAATTTCAATGCCATTTCTCACATAAAGAAATAATAATCAAAAGGAAATGAGAAAGTAATGAAATATAGTTACCAAGGGGTGGTTCCTCCTAACATAAATTCCAATGTTGATCAAATAGGATACATATACTTGGGGTACATTGATCTTCCAAATTTTTGGAATAAAGTGAACAATAAATTTAAGTTGGGTTGGATTTAACCTATCTACAACATCAGTTTGGCACTTGTATAAACTTTCCCACTATTATTTCAATGTCCTGAGTTCATTCTTGTGACTGTGAGCCACTATGATGTGGACCCTAGAACTATAAATAATCAATATGGGGAGACCATAATCTTGAATTGGATGCCTAATATTTTTAAGATTTATTCAAGCGCATGTAACTCAACGAATATGTTGATATTGGTTAGGAACAAGATCAACATTCCTAAAATGAAATCTAAATGACTTGGACTAAGCATCTCAACAAAAACTATTTGGAGAAGCCGAAACCTTTAATAATTCATTTTCCAAATAATTTTCCTTGAAGTGATTTCATACAAGAGGTAAATAACATTATCACACTATTGAGTAAAGTTGTGTGCCTTCCTATTGCTAGGAACTTCCATTAATGGATGTGTATGTAAGTATCTGTGTGTGTGTGTGTGTGTGTGTGTGTGTGTGTGTGTGTGTGTGTGTGTGTGTGTGTGTGTGTAATCTATGCACTTGGGTACATTTTTAGGTCCTAAAGCATACTAATATATACATGATTCATAATAAAGAAAAATAGTCATTGAAAATGTCTTTTGGGAATTTTGATTTATATCTTGTACTTTTATTGGCCTTACACACCTTACAACCTTGTCGGTACTTGACTAAGTTATCTTTTATGGCCTCTAACAATAGCACATATTTAGGAAAGAACCGCCCAGGCATTCTTGCCCCTTCTTGTAACTCCTAAAATTATTTGTATTCTTATTCTTTTGGTCCTCTTTTACTTTTGGTCATCTTTTATAACTTTGAGTTGGCCTTTTAGTTGTCAATTACGAAATTCAAACAAGGGAATCATATATATATATATACACACACACACATAGTTATTTCTATCAAATAAGGGTCCATGCACTAAGTGTTATGTATCATCACCTAAGCTTGCATTTAAAGGAAAAAAATATATTACAAGCCATCCATCTAGCACACTCATACAAGTGTTGGGGATGGGTCTACGCAGAAACATTTGCAACTATAGAATATCAAATCCAAAACATGAAAATACGGATCTAACAATCCCCAAAAAATCTACAACAGTGAAAGTATAAATAAGAATAATCCAAATCACACAAAATTAAACACACATAACACAACATGTACCATGCTTCACCCAATGTGGGCTACATCCACCAAAGATAGAGATCTCATATATATAATATAACAAGAGATTAAAAACTAACTCTTTTACACAAGAGTACATGTATCTCTACAAGAGTATCTCTTCCTCTCAGATCTCCAACCAAATATACCTAAGTACACTAAATTGTGCCTCCATACCACCACCTTTGTCTCCTCCAAATCTCAAACCAAATCTACCTAAGTGCACTACAACCGTGCCTCTGAAACATCACCAAATCTCACATACTTGAAGCTACCCTACATCTGCCATTGTGCAACCAAGCTCTCAATGTGCTATGAATCTGCAAACAAGACCTCTAGAAGGATCTACCAATGTGCAATCATAACCATGCACCAAGAAGTAAATCTCTCCTCCATCACTGCATCGACCTGTGAAAACATGGAGATAACTTTCTCTACAATACTAGATTCCTATGGATCAACAATACATCATGATCTCATAAATCTGTAATACAATATCTCACAACATGTGGCTACAAGAATGAGCAATAATAAGATCTCACAACAACTTATGGATATAACAAGAAGAAACAATAAGTGCTTTGCATACTATGTAAGCCATTACATGAGATTAATAATAAAAAGGAAATACAGTAGAAGATAATACCATCTTCTCACCAACAGTGTACCTGCACTTTCCTTCTGTTTAGTTTCTCTTTATGAAAGATTTTGTCTTCGTGCAATCTGCTTTTTCTTTTTCTTCTTCTTCATCCTTTCAACCAAGGATAGCTCAATTATTCTCTCTTCTTATTCCTCACGTTCTAACCCTAGTTTTCTAGCTTATATAAGATTCGAAAAACTTAGGGAACCTTAGCTATGCATTTAAAACCTTTAAATCAGCTTTAAAACAAAAGCTAGATTAAATTCCCATGAGTTAAACATAAAATTTCACACATAGGTGACCGGCGACGGTTACCCTGACCAGCGAAGGTTACCCTAATGCTGACTGTGGATTCTTATCCTAATAGGTGATGGTTACCCTAATGCTCACCGTTGACAATTACCCTGACTATCATTGGTTACCCTCTGACCGACGTCAATTACTAAGTAAACCAACAAGGTGTAAATCATGCTAATTGTTAATAATTCAGCTCCATAATCCTAAAAAAAAGGGACAAAGGTTGCATCACTTTGCATACACAGCAAAGGAGGGAAAGTTTATTCTATTCCATCACACACATTCTATATACTTTTTACATTCTGGATCTAGCTTGCTATCATGGTGAAACTTTCACAAGGGTATCCTAGGGAATCATTACACACACATACACATATAACTACATGGATTATGAGATGTAGTGCAACACACTGTCGTAAGATCAATCTTTAGGTGACCACTGGGGTTAGTCTAACTCCCTATTATGCATCTTATTTTCTAGATTTAGTGTGGCTTGTGGGCATGTGTAGGTAGATATCTATTTTTCAGGTTACAAGTATGACCAGTGATATTGGAGAGAAACCAAAGAGATAAAATATAATCAACACCGAATCTCCTTCATCCCAGAAAAGACTAAAACTTAAACATCTAAGAAGACACTAGTACCCAGTTTAGCCACTAAAACCCGGGAATTATTATTCTCCTATGGGCACTTCTGTCATGTGCATTTCTGAGTTTCATAATCCTCACTGATCCTTGATGATGTTGTTTCTAGTATGTTCCAGAAATTATCCTGTCCAGATCATCTCTAGATTGCAATAAAATTAGCTAAGTCACCCTCATCTTTCATTTACTTATGGTTTCATATTATTTTTTTCTTATTGCTCGTGTCTTATTATAGTTTATCACTTGTATATCATTAGTTACATTAAAGCTACTCTGAATTTAAGATTTAATTAAATTTAGATTAAATCATATATATATATAAAGAAAAAATCAACAACACATCAGGTGGGGATATTAGATAAGAGATTTCCTCCATAAGAAACTAATGGAAGTGATTGCATAATAGGTACATTTTTAGATGACCTCATACCTTTTATATGCTACAATCGAGATGAAGGTATCTCTTGGATTAACAATTATCAAATCAAGGACTTAAGAAAACCTTAGAGGAAAGTCTTCTTCACTTTCAAAGGGTGGGTTATGCCTTTTTCATTAGTTTCATGTGCAAGTTAGATAAATAAATTATGAAATATATGTGTATAAATTACACTTGGAATATTATTTCACAATAGGGATGCATATTTCTTTAGTTTCCTACCCTCACTTACATATAGGTAGGAGGTTTCTAAGGATCTCCATATATGCTCCTTATGTACCTTAGTGATAAATGGATTCTAATGGAATTGGTGAGACAACTGGTATATCTACACAAGTTTCAACAAGGGAAACAAAAGGTAAAAATTCACTCCCCCATATCTATTGGTCTCTACTCATGTTGATCTACCATTGAAGACAACAATATTTTGGCTGAAATATAGACTGTGATATTGAAATATTTACACCTAAGGCTCAATTTTGATTATAGGGGGGTGTTGAATGTTCTCAGGACTACACATGTACACGTGCCTAAAATTGAGGACATATGGATTGATTGCAAAGATGAAATTTCTCTAAGAAATAAGGATTGCTATAGGTTAACTCTCAAGGAGGTCCAAAAATATGATATTGTTTATGTTCCTGAGGGCACATATAATGATGGAGATGTCTTATATAGCATATATGACCCAATCAAAGGGTGCACATCCATTAAAGAATGTGCTACTAGTATTATCAATCATACTATTTATTGGATCATATCTTTGGAAACCTAACCCAAACATGTAGACATGCAACCATCAAGTTAACAAAGAATGATAACTTCATCAGGATAACACCCCTCTAAAAATCATTAGGATAAAGAAAAGGTCCCCAAATAGGGATTTTTTTAGTGGTGAATATTCATAATTTGGTGAATATTCCATTTTATGAAAATTTAAAAAGGTGAATTTTTCGGAGCAGGTCAGTGTATTTTTTTGTAGGGGTCGGCTTCGCCAACCCCTTGAAAACATATCATATATAAACCTAGGTGATTGGCCGGGTAGTATACTACTAAATTACTACTAGAATTATGGGAGGTACCAGAATATCACGTATCGTGAACTTGCAGGGCAAGGTTGTTGACACACGCCAAGAGTTTTTGACGCATTACATGAATTTGGTTGACAGAGGAAAAGATGTTGTTGACATGCAAAAATCATGTGTTGTTGACGCATGATAGGAGTCTCTAAATGCACGATAGGGATTTACATTTTGTATTCATGCAACAGTGAGTTTTCTATCGTGCGACAAAATTTTTACTATCGTACAACATCCTTGCTAATGCACAATGGGTAAGGTTGTTGTCGTGTGATAACAACCTTGTTGTCACGTGATAGTGATCTTATTGACTCCCAGATAACAAGGTTTTTTGTATGACAGTAAACTTACTGGGCACACAAAAACACCTTGTATCACACATCTTGAAAATTAGGTGAAAATGTTACACACAAAACCCAAAAAAATCACTGTTTCGCGAAAGTGGTTTGGGGGATATTCTCAAGGATTTTCCACCTTAATTTCAATGGGGTCTCTTAAATGACGCATGTCCCAAAAATTCAATAAACTTAAACTTACTAGAAAAATGTGGGAGGAATCCTAATTATATCCAACATAATGATGATTGGGATTCTCCTCCCCTCAAGAAAGTCAGGGGTTTTCAACCATGATCCTATCAGTCAGAATTTTCCACCTCTCTACCTAGGTTTATTACCTCCCATTCCTCTTTCATTGTATCTCTCACATTCCTTTCCTATCCATCCACACTTTTGTATCAGCTTATTCCCCACTCCTCACAACTATTGATCTCACATCCACTTCGGACTTCCCATTTTTCCACACCTAATTCTTGTATGGATCATTTTTCCTCCTCTGTTACACCTATTTTACCTAGGATTAGTCTTATCATGTGTTCTGCTCCAAATATTCCTCCTCTACACCAAACATTTCCATCCTATTATGAAGTATTTCTTCTATATCCTCTATTATTTCCTCTACCACCATTCCCATGTTGATTTATTTTCAAATCCTTTCCCTCTGGTCTCATTCTGCATGATTATGGTCCAAACATATGCTAGTGTTTATGTTCCGAGGGCCATATATATAATGGAGATGTCTTATAATAGCATATATGACCCAATCCAAGGGTGCACATCCCTTAAAGAATGTCTACTAGTAGTACATCATACTATTTTTGGATCATATCTTTGGAAACCTAACCCAAACATGTAACATTCCACCATCAAGTAACAAACGATGATAACTTCCATGGAGAACACCCCTCTAAAATCATTATGATACGCAAAGGTCCCCAAATATGGAGTTTTTTAGTGTGAATATTCATATTTGGGTGAATTTCATTTTAAATGAAAATTTAAAAAGTGAATTTTCGGAGCATTGTCAATTTTTTTTGTTGTGTTTTTGTTTGGTTTGTTTTTGTAGGGGTCGGCTTCGCCAACCCCTTGAAAACATATCATATATAAACCTAGGTGATTGGCCGGGTAGTATACTACTAAATTACTACTAGATTATTGAGGTACCAGAATATCACGTATCGTGAACTTGCAGGGCAGGTTGTTGACACACGCCAAGAGTTTTTTGACGCATGACATGAATTTGTTGACAGATGAAAAGATGTTGTTGACATGCAAAAATCATGTGTTGTTGACGCATGATAGGAGTCTCTAAATGCACGATAGGGGATTTACATTTTGTATTCATGCAACAGTGAGTTTTCTATCGTGCGACAAAATTTTTACTATCGTACAACATCCTTGCTAATGCACAATGGTAAGGTTGTTGTCGTGTGATAACAACCTTGTTGTCACGTGATAGTGATCTTATTGACTCCCAATAACAAGGTTTTTTTGTATGACAGTAAACTTACTGTCACACAAAAACAACCTTGGTATCACACATCTTGAAAATTAGGTGAAAATGTTACACACAAACCCCAAAAAAATCACTTGTTTCGCGAAAGTGGTTTTGGGGATATTCTCCAAGGATTTTCCACCTTTAATTTCATGGAGGTCTCTTAAAATGAACCATGTCCCAAAAATTCCAATAAAACTTAAACTTACTAGAAAATGTGGAAGGAATCCTAATTATATTCCAACAATAATGATGAATTGGGATTCTCCTCCACATCAAGAAAGTCAAGGGTTTTCAACCAATGATCCTATCATGCAAGAATTTTCCACCTCTCTACCTAGGTTTATTCCTCCCATTCCTCTTTTCAATTGTATCTCTCACCTTTCCTATCCATCCACACTTTTGGTATCAGCTTAATCCCCACTCCTCACAACTATTGATCTCACATCCACTACTCCCATTTTTTCCACACCTAATTCTTGTATGGATCAATTTTTCTCCTCTGTTACACCTATTTTACCTAGGATTAGTCTTATCATGGGTTCTTCTCCAAATATTCCTCCTCCTACACCAAACATTTCCATTCCTATTATGAGTATTCCTTCTATATCCTCTATTATTTCCTCTACCACCATTCCCATGGATTTATTTTCAAATCCTTCCCTCTTGGTCTCAGTATCTGCATGATTTTATGGTACAAATTCTATTTATACATACACATATTATTCAAAATGATAGTTTTTTAAATTCTTCTACTCCATCCTAGCTATTAATCCAAACCCCAAAGAATAAGAAGGTGATTCTCTTAAAGCATTTAATTTCAACACATTATATCTGACTCTTTCGCAGACAACAAGGAAGCAAAATATGATTTCCTATATTACAATCAATCAATATTGGGAGAGATTTACAAAAAAAATTGTGCCATTTGTGGATAAAAATAAGGAGGATATAACTATTATAAATTATCATATTTATAGTTTTGTACTAGGAAAAACTACCATGTAATGCATCAAGCAAGATGTCCAAGTTGTCATTATCACTCTATTTGAAAATATTGACAAGGAAAAGGTAATACATGAATAACTAAAGGAGAAGATTGATCGGTTAACAACTGGTTTCTACAAGATCACTTAGCCTACCTAAACCACCGCTCTCATAATAATACGCTTGGATGCATCATATATCACATGATATGAAGTGATAAGACAACAAATAGGGGCTATCAATGATTCAATTGAATGACTTCTCAAAGATGGACAATGATTAATTGAAGAATTTGTTAAAGTCTATGTTGAAATTGAAGTAGAGAATGTAACAGTTGGAAAGATGTGAAATGAATTTGAAAATGAATGTAATAATTGGGAACTTACTCTAGAAGCATCGAGTAAACTAAAGAAGGCCGATACAAATACTCTTGTCAATGAGAAAGTGTTTGAAGAATGGGGTAGGAAGTATGAATATTATGAGGCCTTTTGTGTCTAGATTTTGAGAACAAAACTAAATAAATTCCAAGAAGCAAGAAGATAAGGGATAAATGCCACCTTTGATATAAACATTGAAATTGTTAAACCACCTTGTAAGTTTTATGATGAAGATCTAAATGCACTACTAGCTAGAACTATCTTTCCCAATTCAAAGGCTTGGTCAAAGAGAATTTAGGATATGATCAAATGTTTTAATTTGCAATCAATTGAAAATTTGGTGCTATATCAATTTTTTTGGATAAGTGAAGAAATAATGTGAAAAGGAAATTTGATTAGTGTGGTTGTTTCATGTGAAGTATTAAATTGATATTCATGTGGGATAGATGAAAATGCTATTCAAGAAATGATAAAGATAGATCATGAATATCACCAGAGGTATATGACCAAAAAAATTAAATTCCTTGACATCTCGATTGATTAATATGTGCAAAAGAAAAAGCATGATAAGGAAGCAAGTTGAATATTTTTGAGTATTTTCTTATTTTTCTCAAACATGTAAATTTCTAATATGTTTTTATATCTTTTCATACAACATGTAAATTGACTTGATCATTTTGCATGGGAATGGTCAAGATATGCATTTAGCATGGTCAAATTTTCAAGGTGGAATAATTCTAAATCAAGTTGATCTATTACTTTCTATTTTTAGTATTGGGAAGTAGTCCAAAGGTGTACTTGTCCCTATTTTCATTCGCTCTTTTTGTCTATAAATGTAAGAATGCTCAAAGCATGCAAAGACTCTTATTATTGGATAAAAAAGGTATTATATAGAATTTTATGGGAAGAAAATAATTTCTATATTCTATTTTTTTGACAGTAAAGGAATAAAGAGATCCAAACTTTCAAACTTTGTGTTGTAGTTAATCTTGATATTATGTTATTTTTCTTATGTTTAATGAATTGTTATTCTAGATACTTGTTACCAAGTACTAGTCTAGTTTATTATTATCCTTCTCAACTTGTGTAAGTAGATTAGGACGTGCATTTGAAATTCTAAAGAAAAAGTATCTCTCTCCCCCCCTCCATTATTCCTATTCTAATATTCTCAAAGAATCACCTTAATATAATTTCTAACTCCTTTCTTTACAAAATGAAACCTGCTCAACTGGTATTCCACCCTCATTATTAGATTAGTGAATATGTTGTGAATATTCCTCCGTTGTTCTTAGATTAAAAATAAACAAGAAACCTCCCATTATTCGAGGAGGTAATTTATCCCATGTGCTACAATTGAACACCATATTTTTTCTTTAACAAAATATCCAACCAATATTTTTTGGTGACTTTACTGGGGATTTTGGAAATGCAAGTTAGGATCTTTTCTGTTATATAACTTATTGCATGCTTATACCCAATTTGTAATAAAAAAATTCCTTATTACTTGCCTCCATTTTTCAGTGTTATTAGAGTTGGCTGATATTATTTTAACTTACAAAAGTATGGTGTGAGGTATAGTTGTTCCTATATTTGAACTCCACCAGTTACACAAATTCAGTATTACACATCAAAGGTAAACTCCCAAATGTTCAATTAGTTCACCCTAATTTGATTGGAGAAAAATTACTGAAGGTGATGGTGAATATGGAATTTGTAGAGCTCTATTCTTAAGTGGAATTAAAGTACCCTTGTACAATATTTCCTACCATGGTGGCACCTCTTCCACCTAAAATTCCTTGTGAACTAGCCATTAGCCCTCTATATTTATTGGGCCCACAACATGAGTTACCTTATGGTTCATGGAACAAATTTCCAAAGTTGAAAGGTGGTGGAAAGCAACGCCTTGAAAAACATATTTGTTGCATGTGGAGTATTGGGAGTAGAACATGAAGATGTATCTATTGGATTGTTCTTGAAAACACTTTTAGATACTACTGTTGAATGATTTTATTATTTTCCATATTGTTTCATAGATGATTAGAATAACATGTAGATGAAATTTAAATCTATATTCAAGGCTACAAAATATGCAAACAAATTATTAGCCCAACTCACTCAAGTGAATAAACATCTGCATAATCCCATGCAATAATTTGTTTCCAAGTTAAATAAGTTTATTTATAGCATTACCACAAATAATACACTCAATATGATGAATTAAAAATGCTTATTTTTTAATGTTATACTTCCTAAAGTTGGCTTTTTTTTAGGAGATCAAACATTTAGGATCTATCCACTACATAATCTATGGCCATGTTGGCGAGAAACATTTTCGGAGGATGAATTTGTGGGTTTCTAGCCAACTCTCTAGAACTATAGGTTCCTTTGCTTGGGTGGTAAACCTTCACTTTATTGTGAATGACAAAAATGAGAAATCTGTGTTTGGCTAAGAGGTCAGGGATCTAACAGGTACAATCCACCGCACCCATGGAAAATTCTTACAATGAGTTATAAGGTAGGAATTTTCTGAAGTGTGGGGAAAGGGGAGTGAGAAATTAGACAAGGAAAATTAACCTACGAGTAGAAAATTAGATTATCACTAGAGCCAATTAGACAGTTCAAATTCACAAGCTCTAAGAAAGAAACAACAAGATTATAGTGTCAATGATCAGAGGAAGCCATGCACAGAAAGTTTCACACATTCATAAATCATGAAAGAAAACAATCCCTTTCTTTATTGACATTTACATCAAGTTGTAAAATGTAGGAAATGGAGGAAAATAGTGAAGGAAATCAAAAGAATTATTATCTCTCTTGCTTATCTCAAAGAAAGACTCTCTCTTGAGTGTACAAAATTGAAAATCCTTTATAAAAAGTATGCCATTATATTATATAAACCAAGAAACAACTCTTCGGCTAGCCCCCACATGAATCTTTATTGTCTCATTTAACTCATGACTTTTCACCTTCCTAGGACCTAGGAAATTAAGTTCCCTTTTTATAAATCAAAGTGAAATTTACAATTCAACTATATAAAGTCACTTTAATGAATAAGGCAAACTATCATGATTACACGCAATAGAGAATTAGAAGAGGGAGAGAAGAAAGGGGAAATAAATGAGGAGAGAGGAGAAGAAGAAGTGCTCTAAAGAATTAAGATACCTCCATCATTGATGAAGATACTCCCTAGAGGAGTTGAAGATGACAATCTCGACTTTAGATGACCACTGCAGTACTTTTAAAATGAAGTGAAAGTCCAATGGATCTCTATTTTTAAAAAAATCCTTGCCAATGTTGATAAAAAGAAAACTCCTTTTTGCATGATGCATGAACACCCTAAACCATGAAATGAGTGTTGAGAAACAATGTTTCAATACATCCCAATGTGAGCTTGAGATGGACAAATGCACTGTCATGATGATCATTCTTTAAAATCTGATTGACGAACCTCATTAACTCATTGAGCTCACCTTGACTGACTCACTTTGACTCACCTGACTCCTCAGGTGATGGATATGGATTCACCGTTGTGCCTTACGATGATCTGTTTTGCTCTTGAACACAATTGAACTCAAGATGATGCTTCCAAGACCTCTGTGAAGTTATTGTTCCTCCGTTTAAGATATGAATTCATCTCATTATCCCGTGGAGATTCCAAAAATTGGAAATATGAGTGAAAGTGAAGCCATCTGTAACTTTTTGCTCCCAAAATGACGACTTTCTATTTTTAACAGGTAAGGTCGTGACATATTGTTTGTTTTGCTCCAATTTCACCTTCTAAACCTCCCAGAACATTCCATACTCTTCTGTTACTGATGCATTGCTATTTTTAGCACATTTCTATGTTTAGGGGTACTTGCTATTTTGGGAAAGTTGTTATTTTTTTCCTTACTTTCCATTTTGCATCTTTCATTATTGTCATGGGTGATCAAATTTGCAATTCGGGGCGACTTACCATTTATAGCATGTAGAAGAGAATAGGATATGGTATTTTTATAAAGTGGTGAAAATGGCCTTGGTTTGTGATGGGGGTGAAATTTTTGGATTCAGCTCATCGTCACAATCTCGTGCTCCAATTGTCACTGTGATTCACTCACCCGAAGGCTCAGAAATAAAAAATGATTTTTTTCCTGGTAAGGGCTTCGAGCATAGAGCTACCATGGCAACCATTAATGGAGTTGTGAATATTTTTAATAGGTTTTAATTTCACCTCCGATTGTGATGGAATCAACTCTATTGGGATATGTTTTTCGTTTGGATTTTATGTTCACAATTTCACCTTCATTTGACTGCCAGATTGATGGGAAATCTGACAAATGGGAGCTAGGGCAAAAAATGAATTTTTTATTGAATTAAATAATATATGGAATAATTTTAAATTTTTTGAATTTATTATTTATGGCCTATGAAAATTAGGAATTCTACAAAAATTATCATCTCGATCCGTGCATTGGATTGTGAGATATGAACATTTTACTATTTTTGTTCATGAGGGTTTCCGGTAGTGAAAAGACATGGTTTTGGATTGAAATATTCTCTTTTATTGCTGTATAAGAAATGGAATGAAAAATAAATGATGATGAATATGCCATGTAAGTTCTGGATGTAGCAGTTATGGAAGAGTGGAAGTATTGCTGACAGGTTTTCCTGTGCGTGCATGCGTGCTTGAAGTAGTAGAAGAAGCTAAAAGCAACAAGAAAAGTTAAAATTTTGCATATTTCTTCAAGTTGGGATTCGGGAAGGAGAAAAAATTTTGTCACAAAGTGAACCAAGGGTTTGGTTAATTTTTTGCAAAAAATTGTGCCCCATCCCTATTGGGCCACTTGGCGGATTCCTGTTGGATGGATCTGGGGCTAGGAAAATGTGCATAGGGGCTTAGATTACAAAAAGGGGATTAGAGGAGGTCACATTGGGGTCCAAGGGATTAAATGGGAGGGTGGCACATTTTATTTCACCATGTGTACCAAGGCCTTGGTTCACTTGGTGCACAAAAGTGCACCACTCTCCCATTGGTCCAAAATTTCACCCAAAACAATGACTAACTCCTTTACCTTGTGGAGAAACTTTTCGGGCACATAACATGAGCTCCCGTACATCGTTTCACATGATTTTATATAAAATTGCATGGAAAATTATTTTTTTAACACAATGGTGATGGTATTATAGATTTATTCTTCATGAAACTCCCTTAAATGACTCCTTTTTTTATCAGGATTGTCAGTTGCCCTTGAAAATAATGAACTCCCACAAAAAGTGCCAAGGGTTTGTGAAAAATATGATGATTCCACATTGTATAGGATTATATTATATTTTAAATGAGTATTTTTTTTCCTCCTAACTACTTACATATCTCTCGGAATTGTCAGTCAAAGATTAGGTACCTGTTTTGATTGTCTTTTCCTTGGGGCTGAGATTGGGTTGCATGGGTGATTGGGGGCTTAAGAGGGAGGGTGGATAATTTTATTACACCATCTACACTAAGTATTGGTGCACTTGGTGCAAAAAAATGATCCAATATCCTATTGGTTGGATTTCCAGCCCAGAAAATTGAGTAATTGTTGGAGTTTTACCTTGGGGAGCCGCCTATTGGGATCATATCTAGAGCTTCCGGTGGAGTTTTTTGATGAATTTTTTGATAATATTTACTGTAAATGTCCTTTTTAATCCAATGTTTTTGGTATGAGATATATATTCTAACATTTTATCCCTGAAAAATAGGATGTTTATTATAGCTCTAACATTGTGCATCTAAAAGATTGGTTGTGGACATGATGCACATAGGTGTTGTGAAGAATATGACATTACCATCCTATAGGGATCTGAAAGACCTTTCCAATGATATTTTTTTGACTCCTAAAACCTTCCAGAGCTCCCAAAATTACTTCTTGAAGCTCAGGGGTTGTTTTCGCACTATGCACTACTTAATCCTCTAAGACCCACTATTGTTGAAACTGCTCCAAAACTTGTGAAACATCCCATAATATTTCAAACTTGATTCAGAAATGTTCTTGGCTCTTTGATACACCTTAATGATGAATTTATGCATTTTTCTCTACTCCAGGGGGTGTGCAATGATTTTGTGAAGATCAGAAAATGTCTTTTCCCAAGCTTGCTAAAAAGCTTGTCTTAGAAGATCTTGCCTTGGGAGAACTTGGACCGACTGGGTAACCCTAAATAACCTATGTAAAAACTAACATAACAATCTGAACTGACTATATAGATAGGATAGGATTGACTCAGGGATTAGGGTGATGTGAAGGAGGGTTCAAAATAACCTTTGAGAAAATATTTTAGGTAGGGTATGGTTATCATGCAAGAAAATTGGGAATTTCCTTGTTGCACATTTTCATGAGAACATGCCATAGAATTTTAAGAAGATATAATCGTGGATAACTAATTAGTATGAGAATATTTAAAACACAAAGGTCAAATCTCTTCTCAAAATACAATTGATCTGATGATACAAAATCTAGCTAATGATATATTGAAATTTAGAAAATAAATGTCTTAAAACACTCCAACCACTCCTTTCAAAGACATCCCTTAAAGAAACTTCACCAAAATGGATTCGAGGGATATGAATCAATTACTAGCCTCTTAGCAAAGGATATCCATATAATCCCCTTGTTTTAACACAATTATTGAAGTAGTTGAAGAAGAAAAAGATGATGATGAAGAAGTTGGTTACATTAACAAAACCAATGATGATTTGACTGGTGACTCTAAGTGTCTGAAATATAAGGAACAAGATGACTATGATAATATTTTCAATTATATTTATATTAAATCATTGGCTATTTTTAATCATTCGAAAAATCAGAATAAGGAAGAAAAAAGTACAAAGGAGAAGGCTAAAGAAAAATAAGATCCAAAGCCCATTCAATTGGACTCCATTTTGAGTTCAACCGAAAGAGAAGACTCATGAAAAAAAGGTAATCTCTCTTACTTCCCCATCTCCTTCTACTATTTCCAAGACCAATACGATACCTATATAAATAAATCATGAAAATCCTACCACTTCATCAGTCCATTATTGCTCTAATTTTGATATTATTTACCATGCTAAGAAAACAAAGATTCAAATGTCATATTTTAAGTGCATTCATTCCAATCATGATTATTTTGAGAGATTAGTCAAGTTCATCACAAGTAAGTCTGCAATCTACAAAGAAATTATTCTAAGGGGATTCTCACCAATCCTAAACATTTTTCCTCCCAAAATAATCTTTCCTCAACCTCTTCATCTAAAAATATCGAACCCTGTTATTTCTCCCTACTCATTAATGGTTTTAAGCCCAGTAATTGCATCATTGATTCATGATATTTAGAAAATTTCATGCTCACCAAGGTATCTCATGATCTAGGGCTTACCCTTACCCTACCTTTTGCGAAATTTTATTCCATGGAAACAAAAAAAGTGCCTCTTATTGGAAAAATAAAATACACCCAATTTACTTTTTCCACCTTTCCTAAGAAGAGGGTCAAGATAAAAATATTAATAGAAAATATCTAGTTACTTATGGAGTATTGTTGGGAAGAATATTTTGCAAATATATAGGTGGTGAAATCCACATGGATTAGTAATTTTGTCCCAAGAATGAATCTAAGTAAAAGGGGCAATGTAAAAAATAAAGATTGAAGAGAAATAAGATTACATCGTATCCAAGTCAGATGATCCACGAGATCATATTTTATTTTAAGATTCAGGATTGGGTACCTATTTTATGACTATTAATGAAATTTCAATCTCTCCTAAGTTAATGATGGAAGATACTAATGAGGTAAGGAATTTAGAATTTGAATGTAGTTTTTTTACTTCTAGGTCTGGATCGGGTGTGATTATTCTATATCTAAGAAATGAGTATTTTCCTTCTTCTTTTAAGCTTCAATTTGATAATAATAATAACAAAACAGAGTATGAAGATTTTTTATTAGGCATGAATGTTTTAAGAGAAAAGGGGATAAAAAATATCAAGGTTCAAGGTGATCCTGAGATAATTGTGAACTAGGTCAAAGGCTTGATGATCATTTGAAACATTATCATGACAAAGTGTGGGATTACATAGAATATCTTGAGGCATTATCCATCAAATATGTGATGTGGGATCATACCAATAAAGCTTATTCATTGGATATGTTTACATCATTGTTGATTCGTCATCCATAGTTCAAGGAGGAAAAATATACCATCGAGGTAAATTTTCTCCCTAGTGTTATGAATAATGCAACTAATCAGAAGGTGTTTAATAGTAATAAAAAAAATCATCTCATTGTTAGATAAATATGAGAATTTAAGTGAGCTCAATTTTTTGGGAAGTGACTCTACTTTGTGTGAATCTATATCAAATACTCAAGAAGAAATGATCAAGGAAGAAGTTTTGTAATTAAAAATAAATAATGTTCCTAAAGGGTTAGTATCCCTTGAAGGATTATTTGATAAACATAAATGTTTGATAAAGGAGAATTGATGTATTGAACGAGGTTCATCTATAGAGGTTGAGTAGGTTAATCTAGGAACTAAAGATAAACCTTGGATCATGAACATTGTAAAGTTTTGTTCACCGAAGGAAAAGAGAAAATTTATGGTGTTGTCAAAAAATACGTGGATGTTTTGGCTTGGTCATATTCAGATTTGAAATCATTCATACCCAAAAAAGTAAAAAAAAAATGGGTAAGTGCACCAAGTTGGGGGGCCAAAGGGGGGTCTTAAGTGGATGCATTTTTCTGGAAAAAAAACCTTCAACTTGTATGATTTTTTTGAAATAGTAACACTCAATCATGGAAGATGTTGTAGAAATATGAATCTTAGAATTTTGAGTCTAGTTTCTAAGATATTAAATTTTATTGAAAATAGATAAGTTTAAGTGGGTCAAACAACTAAAACACCAACAGATGCTCCTGTTTTTGTTAAAAAACATAATATAGTGACTTTTGTGCCCCCACCATTTTTTTACCATCATTTAGTATTTTTGAAAAACCTTTAGTAGAAAGATAGCTAGGAGCATCTAGTTTGGGCTCCATTTTTTAAAGATTTTTTAGCGAATATTTTTTTATTTATGATTTTTCTAGTACAAAAATTTTATGTTTTGAAAAATAACAGAGCTCCAACCATGCCCCCCCTCCCAACTACCTCAAAAATATCAAAAATTAGATTTTTTTTTTGAATATGTCTAGAATTATGCCTAGTTTGGGCTAGTATAATTTTTAAAAAAATTTGATCATCCAAAAACAATATACAACATGAAAGATAGACATATTTACACTTCATAATATAGCTATAAAAAAGGCATAGTTAGAAAATAAATAAGATGGAAACCTTATATTAGTCAGAAAATTTGAAAAAATATATTTTTAGAAAGAAGAGACTCTGCTCTACATCATGGTATAATTTTTTAAAAATGGATCGATTGTTTTAGTTTTATTTATCATAGAGGAAGTGGAATTTTTACATTTTCTTGTAAAAACACGATGTTTGTTGTGTTTGTGCAGGTCCATGCATCAGTCTTGGGGATCCAAACTGGATCCCAAGCCTTGAGGCATGGCTTGGGAAAAGAGAAAATGTAAAACCCGTATGTGTTACATAACACGTACGCGTTAAGTATAAGTTTTTTATTTGTTATTATTTATATTTTATTATTTCTTATAATTTAAATTTATTTATGTAAATATAAGAAATTAGGGTCACTCTGCACCTTATGGAATTAGTCTCACAGCTCCACGAGTCATGGATTAGGAGGTAGTTTTTAAAAGTATAATCTGGTCAGTACATAGGTAATTTTTCAAGATTTCAGCATTCAGCATAAATCTTTTAGCGTTTAACTTCTACAATCGAAACCCTAAACTATATGCCATAAACCTAAACACTAAACAGTAAACCTTGAGCTCTAAACCCTAAACCCTAAACCTTTAACCATGATCCCTAGACCCTAAACCCTAAATCCTAAACCCTAAACCTTAAACATTCAACCCTTACCTGTGAGCCCTAAACCTTGAGCCTTAAGCCCTAAACCCTAAGCCATAAGCCCTAAACCCTAAACTCTAAACCCTAAACCCTAAACCCTAAACCATGAACCATGAGCCCTAAATGCTAAACCCTAAACCCTGAACCATCAAAACTAAATCCTAAACCCTAAACCCTAACCCCCAAACCCTAAACCTTAAACACCGAATTCTAAACCCTAAACCCTAAACCTTAAACCCTACACCCTTATCCCTGAGCCCTAAAATCTAAACCCTAAACCCTAGACCATATACCCTAAGCCCTAAGCCCTAAAACCTAAACCCTAAACCCTAAAACCTAAACCCTAAACCCCGAGCCCTAAACCATAAACCATAAACCTTAATCCCTAAACCATAAACCCTAAACCTTAATACCTAAACATTAAATCCTAAACCCTAAACCTTGAACCATAAACCCTAAAACTTGAACCATAAACCATAAACCCTTATCCCTAAACACTAAATCCTTAACCTGAAACCTTAAACCCTAAACCCTAAATCCTTAACCTCGATCCATAAACCCTAACAATAAACATCAAACCCTAAACCTAAAACCTAAATCCTAAACCATAACCCTGAACCTTGAATCCTGAACCCTAAACCATGAGCCCTAAACCATAAACCCTAAACCCCAAACCATATTTCATCAATATTTCCTAGTCTCATGCCTAGAACCATCATTGAGTCTACTTATAGAACTACCTTGTTTATGAGAGGTGGGACAAGTAACTAAATGGATATGACATCTACCTTGTGCCTTGTAATGCATATATTACACATCTCTTCCAAACTTTTTTCTCCCCACATATACTTGCGCTCTTGAATGTAAATTTATTCACACTTTGAAAGAAATTTCACATTTCTCATATTTCCATGTATGGTATTATACAATCCAGGATGACCCATTGGAAGTTGGAAAAAATAACCATCACAAAAAAAAAAAAACTTAAAGGAAACAAAAGAAACATAGAGAATATATCAATGCAAAGGTGTAGGATCATAATTGAATTTCCTGTAGTATCCTCTCCTTCGGAGAAAGATAAAGTTCAAGTGTTCTACTAGAATGGATAGTAAATTTGATAGAACTTCCTAAAGTGTTAAAAATAAGCATAGAAATAGGGGAATGGCTAAGAATACTAAGGGGTTATCAATCACCTAGTAAATATTTTTTGTTTAGTTCTAAATGGGAGTTACCTGTTCTACGACTTAGTGACCTTCCAGTCATTGATAATTCCTTATATGATAAACCCATGGATGTTATCAAAATCCCTTGAACAAAAAGATAGGGGTAGTCATCAATCCTAGTGAAGGGTGTGATGTGATTTCCAAGAAACTTGAAATTTATATAGATTTAGAGGTCAGAACACGAATTTACAAATATCTTTATCATTATAAATGGAAGCCAAGTAATAATGTCTCCCTATACATCCAAGGATTGAGGACTACTGGGGTCTTTGGAAGGATTGGACAGTTAGGAATATGAAATTTCTCTCCTTCATAATATCAATAGATGAAAAACATCAAATTTTGATGACTCTCTTTGAATGTTTTGCCTACAAATTCGATGAACCTTGAACTCTGTGACCTAAACCCTTAACCCTCAACCATGATACCTAAACGCTAAACTATAAACCATAAACCCTAAAACCAAAATAATAAATCCTAAACCCTATACACTAAATACTAAACCCTAAAACCTAAACCCTAAACCCATAACCCTAAACCCATAACCCTAAACCCTTGACCTTAGACCCTAAACCCTGAGCCCTACCCCCTAAGCCCTAAATACTAAATCTAGAGCCTCGAGCTCTAACCTCAAAACCTTAAAATAGTAACTCTGAACCCTGAACCTTAAGCCATAAACCATGAACCATGAACCATAAACCATAATCCCTAAACCATAAACCCTAAACCTTAAGCCTTGAACCCTACATCCTAATCCTTGAGCCCTAAACCCTAAACCTTAAACCCTGAGCCCTAAACCCTAAATTTAGAGCTCTAATCTCTAACCCCTAAAACTTAAACCTGTAACTAACCCCTAAAACTTAAACCCATAACTCTAAACCCTGAGTCGTAAACCTTAAACCATGCACCTAACCCCTAAACCCTGAGCCCTGAGCCCTAAACTTTAAACCCTAAACCTTAAGGCCTAAATGTCAAATCCTAAAGGTCCCTAAACACTAAACCCTAAACCCTAAAAAGTAAATCATAAACCCTAAACCCTAACCCCTAAACCCTAAACTCTAAACCCCAAGCACTAAATCATAAACCCTAAACCATAAACCCTAAGCCCTAAACACTAAACCCAAAACCCTAAAATCTAAGATCTAAACCCTTAACCGTAAAACCTAAACCCTAAACCCTGAACCCTAACCTTTAAACCTTAAAACCTAACTCATAAACCCTAAACCATAAACCCTAAATCCTCAACCCTAAACCCTATACCATAAACCATAAGCCCTAAGCCCTAAAATCTAATCCCTAAATCCTAAACCTTAAACCCTAAAAGCTAAACCCTGACCCCTAAACCCTGAACCTTGAGCCCTAAACCCTAAACCCTAAGCCCTGAACCCTAGGCCCTAAGCCATAAGCCCTAAGCCAAAACCTTAAACCTTGAACCATTAAACATAAACCCTCAACCCTAAAAACTAAACCCTGAGCCCTAAACCCTGAACCCTGAACTCTCAACCCTAAACCCTAAACCCTAAACCCTAATCCCTAATCCCTAAACCTTGAACCCTTTTCCCTAAACCTTAAACCTTGACCTTTAAACCTTTAAACCCTAACTCATAAACCATGAACTGTAAACCCTAAATCCTCAACCTTAAACCTTAAACCCTAACTCCTAAACCATAAACCGTAAACCCTAAATCCTGAACCCTAAACCCTAAAAACTAAACCCTGAACCCTAAACCCTAAACCCTAAACCTTGAGCCATAAACCCTAAACCCTCAACCTTGACCCATAAAACCTAAACCTTGAACCTTGATCCCTAAACCCTAAACCCTAAACCCTTAACCTTGAACCATAAACGCAAAACTCTAAACCTTAAACTATAAACCCTAAACCATGAACCCTAATCCCTAAGCCCTAAGCCCTAAACCCTAAAATCTGAACAATGAGCCTTAAACACTAAACCTTAAACCCTAAAATCTAAACCTTGAGTCCTAAACCCTTATCCCTAAACCTTAAACCCTGAGCCCTAAACCTTAAACCCTAAATCATAAACCCTCACCCAAAGGAAAGTCCTAAACATATCATTCAACATGTTTTAGTGTGTAGGGAATAGTGTTTAAGGTGATCGATTGACTCATTTAGTTTTTATGAGAGACTACTTCCTTTAAAGGCCTAAAAAGGCATTTTTGGCCATTTTTTAGTTAATTAAACACCCTTCAGAACAAGCTAAAATGAGCTAGTCATGTCACTGAGTTATTAAGGACGTATGAGCAAAAGAAAAAGCATTAAGGCATCGTTTGTCTCCATAAGATACGTATGAGAAAAAGCATGTATGAGAATCATGAATTTGATTTCATGAAATGATGCTTTTAGAGCTAGGAAAGGTGAGGGGATGATCTTTATATGGAGCACCATGTTTCTAAAAATGAGCAATCATTTGAGTTCACTTGATGTAATTCACTTGGTACTATTCGTAACAACTCATTCAACACCTAGTAGTGTTATCACACCTTAAGGAGGAGGCACATTACAATCACCTCATTTTTGGCCATAGGACAAGAATCCCGTTCAGGGAACAATCCTTTATCTACAAAGTGAGGATATCATTTTAGTAAGAAGTAGACAAACACCATAGAGTTAACTCATGGTCACTAAAGTGAATTATGTACCAAATTTAAAAATTAGTACCAATTCAAGCAGTGGTAGGGCCAAAATCCATTTTTGAAGGTCAAAAAACCTAAAAAATGACTATATGCTTTCCCAAAACAAAGACTGACTACAATATATATGCCCTGAAAGTTTTAGGTCATTTGCTGAAATCCTGAAAATGAGTAAGTACTGACCAGATTAGATTTTGAAAAACTATATTCTAGATTATAACTGTTGGAGCTACGAGACCACTTCCATAACGTGCAGAGTGACCCTAATTTCTTATATTTACTAAAATAAATTTAAATTATAAGAAATAATAAAATAAATCTTATACTTTAACACTTGTTTTTGTAAGTATAAACCACCAAAACACATATGCATGGTCATACTACACAAAACATGTACGTGTTATAACACGTACACGTTTTGACTTATTTGAAACGCGTACGCGTTATAATGTGTACATGTTATAGGTTCGGTGATTCCCGAGCCAAAAATATTAAAATGTGAGTGCATTTTAGCAAAACACGTACGCATTTGGCTTTTTTCAGATTCTTGTCCACTTTTTGGCCCCCCAACTTCGTGCACTTACCCAAATATTCCCTTGAAATCTAAAGTACATCCGCATAAGTAAAATTAGTGTCAATAAAATCCAAAATTTTCAATTATAATCCTTTCTAAAAATAAAAGATGTTAGATGCACAAATAATATTTCCCATTCTTTGGTCAACATGGATTGCTAATATTATTTTAATGAGTAAAAATAATGGAGAAATCCATATTTTTGTTGAATTCCACAAATTTAATCAAGATTCACTAAAGGAGAATTATACTTTACCTAGAATGGACCAATTTGTATAAACATTAATAGTTTCCAAAATGTTATCTATGCTGGACAGATTTTCTAGATATAATAAACTAGAGGTTGTGAGGAAAGATCAACACAAAATGAAATTCACCACTCCTTGGGGAACCTTCGCTTGTCTAAGGCTACCTTTTAGGTTGATCAATTTTAGAGTAATGTTCCAAAGAGTAGTAAAGATCACATTTCACACCTTAAAGGGTAATATCATCATTGTGTACTTGGATGATTTGACATTATTTTCTAAGTAAAAAAATACCATTGGGAACATCTTGAATAGGTGTTGGAAATATTTCATCAATAGTGGATTTCTCTAAATCCTAAGAAATCAAACTTTGGATCAAATGAAGGTAAATTGTTAAGGAACATTGTGTTAAAGGAAGGAACCAAGATTGATTCTGAATGGATCAAATCCCTTTAAATTCTTACCCTCTCAACAAGTAAGATTGTTGTTCATTCATCTTTTGGGAAGGTTAATTTTTAAAAAATGTTTGTTCCTGAATTTCAGAGAAAATAAGGCATAAAGATGAGATGATGAAAGGAAAAGTTCCCTTTCATTAGAATGCCAATAGTAATATGGAATTATAAAGTATTAAAGATGTTATTTATAATGCTCCAATCTTAGTCTGTTTTGACTAGAATAAAAATTTCATTATGTATACTATGGTTCCAACCATACAATATCTACCATTTTAGTTTAAAAAATGATGAAGGTATTGAGTCACTCATTTATTTTATGAGCTATCCTATGAAATATCATTTCAAGGATTGAGAAACGTGCATATTATTTGGTAAAGGTTGTAAAACACTTTAGGTATTACATATTGAAATATCACGGGGCTGAGGTCACGGGGCTGAGCCTAGAAGGTGTTAGATTCTTCAGTAAAAGGGTAGAAAAGAAAATTGAAGCCGAGAAATTCCTAGCAGACAGAGAAAATATTGAGTTTGTTATGGAAGGCATAAAAGTGACCTCCATTCTAGAGCCCTTCAATGAAATTGCAAGGATGATTTTCAGGTATGTCACTTTGGAAGACAGATATGTGATGGTTCCTCTCAAACATTTGGTTTTCCTAAATCATTTTGGAAGGAATTTACATGTTCTCTTTCCACATTATCTTTTAAAATACTTGAAATGCTCTGCTCTTGAGTTTCAAAACCACACTCGTGTCACCTCCCTTTACGAAGGTCTCATTTTACTGCTTCACTTCCATTTCCTTTCCCAACATCATTTTATTCCTACTGCCCATGCCCCCCCTTACCCTAACTCCACTGCCCCCACCACTACTTTTGGTCAAAGGAAAATCAAAACCAAAAACCCGGTTTACCCCCTTAATCATCCCTTCCCCTCCTAAGTAATCCTTCATAGCAACAAATAAATTGAGTCTGCTAAAATTTTGCTTCACATTAGCAATCCAACTGGTGCTTCTGCTATGGAAAGGGAGGAAGTCCTTATCAATAGAATTTTCAAACTGGAAAAGTAGGTTGGGGATTTGAAAGAAGAGCTCAAGCAGGTCTATAAGAGAGAAGGCAAAAGGAACATGCACAATGACCCTGAGTAGGATAATGATCAGATTATTGAAATTTACAAGAAGCTTAACTCATTGGATAACATACTGGAAAATTCAAAAAGAAGGAATTTATGCACCATTTCTATGCTTAAAGATATCTACAACTTTATGGCACAGCATGTCAAAAGTGTATGTGTGCTCAACAACATTCCTGCTACCATTTGGGAGCCGAGACCAATATGGGACTTGATTATCTCACAACTGGATAAGAAGGATCCCTCCCATATCAATTCCCTAGCACTCTTCACCTCTCTATAGAAGGTAAGGAAAAATATTGAAAAAGAATAAAAGTGAAGAGGATTGACCTTACTTCGGGTTTTTCTGTTTTGATCCTGTCAGGATGTTGTTTTCATGCTACTTTGTTATAGTTTTGTCACTATTTTGATCCTTTTTAATAGTTTCTTAGATAACTATAGTTAGATTTTCATGTATATTTTGGATGCTGATCCAAAGTTGATGTATTTACTGCATTATCTGGCTATGGAGCCTTTTTTGTAATAGGGTATAGTCCCTTTAAAACTATGGATTGTTTTTTTTTTGCTCTTTTTGGATTTTGAACACTTTTTGTAACAGGGTATTGTCCCTTCAAACTATTTACCCCTAATAAAAAAATATCACACATTGGTGTTGGTTTTGGATTCAACAAAAAATTAAATCTTAACTCAACAAGAGTTAGTGATAGAAAGAGCGAATTGGATTACTAGAGTGTAAGAGTATGAATTGGAGATTAAACCCACTAAACTAGTACATGAGAAAGGTTTGTGTCGATCGATGGAAGACAACCACCCTAAATAAGTGACAGACGATAAATAGGAAGATAGAGATGAACTTCCTATTGTACTATTTGTAAGCACTACAAAAGAGTGATATTCTAATATTTCTTATTTCCTCACCTATGGAGTATGCCTTGAACATTTGATCTCTAAAGAGAAAATAATAGTGAAATTGAGATCAGATAGGTATGTTCTTTGGGATAATAGATTATATAATAGAGGGATGGATTGAGTATTTATTCACTGTGAAAACAGAGATCAACAAGGTAGAATATTGGAAGATTTCCATGACCTAGCTTGTGGAGGTCACTTTTTAGCATCTGTCACTGCTCACAATATTTTGTGGGAAAGGTGTTATTGGCCTACTTTATTTCAATTTAATTATGCATATGTAACAAAGTGTGAGGAATGCCAACAATTTTTGTGTAAGTTAAATAAAAAACGCTTCCCCTCTAGCCAGTCATAATTGAAGAACCTTTTCAATAGTGGTGAATGGATTTTATTAGTTCTTTTAATCCCTTGTCAAGTGTTTGTTATAATCATGTGTTGAAAACAACTGATAGCTTCATGAAATGGGAAAAATATATACCGGTTAAGATCACTTCTAAATTCATTTTCAACTTCATCAAAAAATATTATTTTAAGGTTTGGTGTACCTAATTATATTGTAGTAGATAACACGCCCAAATTTTCATCTCATGAACTCATTGAATTTTTCTATGGATATGGGATAATGTTGGCTAATGTTTTTTATTATTAGCCACAAGAAAATAATCAGGAAGAATAAAGTAATAATAACTTGGTGATCATAATCATTAATCTTGTAAATGACTATCAAAAGACATGTCATAAAAAATCATATGATGTTCTGTGGGTGGATCATATCAATCCTAAAATATCTATTGGTATGTCTCATTTCCAACTCCTTTATAATGTTAATGCTAAAATCCCCATCTCTCTAGAACTAATGGATTTGAAATTGGCTAAAGTAGTAGGAGATGAAACTTTTGAGAATTTTATTGAGAAAAGAATAATGTATCTAAATAATTTGGAGGAAAATATATTAAAAGTGGTTGAAAAATTTACTAAACATCAGAGATAAGTAAAGAATATATTTAACAAGAAGACAAAGCAATAAGACTTCCAAATAGGAGGTATGGTTCTCTTATTTGATAAGATAGTAGAACCAAAAGGAATACACAAAAAATTTGATTCCCTGTGGCAACGACCCTTTAAGATTAATTTCTTATGAAGAGAAAATAGTTTATATATAACTTACCTAGATGGAACATATCTTCCACTTCCTTAGATTGGGAAATATATAAATTTACTTAAACAATCAAGTAGGTTGATCCCTTTATGTATATAAGTTCATTTTATTGTTATTGTTTCTTTTCTTTTTTTGTTTCCCTTTTTGTTTTTGTTTTTAGATCTAGTTTTTTTTCCTCATTTGTTCAGTCTCTTTTCTTCTTTTCTAGGTTTTTTCTTGTAGGATAGTTTCAATTTCATTAAACCAAGACTCCATATCCTTATGGATAATACACTTAAAGATTACAAATTATGAGGTTAAATATTCTTTTTTGTCCCTTGTAACATAAAATAAGTCCCTCATTGGAGCTAGCTACTATCCCAAAATTGAGTTTCATGATAGTTTTGGGACAACCTACAAATTTTTTCCTTTGGAAAGTTTGGTGTTAGTCAATTTTCTAATGAAAATAAGGAAGTTTAATCAATATTGGAAGTTCCTCTTTTTTTCAGGTTTTCGAGCTTTTCTAACACTTGATCAATTTTATCACCCACACACAAATAATGAAATATAAAGAAATACTTTTTATTTCAGGATTTCGGGGTTATCATATACACAGACATGTTTAAGGTGACTTAATTTTTGAACCTTGAACCTCAACATACAATTAATAGTGCATTTCAATATTTTAGGGGTTTGACACATTGGTAAATCTCAAAAGAGAAGCATGTTGAATGTAGTCAAACACCCAAACCCCGAAATACAAAGAAATCCTTTATACTTCTAGTTTTTCGGGTTCGGATGCATGAAAATATAATATTCAATACGGGGTCAAATACTCGACCCTCGGGTTAATAAATTAAAATGCCAAGTATATTTGACCCAAACAAGTTTCACAAATGAGTAATTAATGCAATTTTTATATAAATTATAGATTTTTCATTTCATTTTCACTTGGCATTTATATGGATTTTTTTCTCTGATTTGCACACAATACCCTAAACCACGATTGAGCATTTTCCTTATTTCTAAGAATCTTTTCGAGAAATCCCTCCAACCCACTACACCAATTGGTGAGTTATTCATCTTCATTTGTTTTAATTGATTCTTTTGATGTATGAATTTGGTCCTTGAAGTTTTTTTCAATTCTAAACCCTAGTTTTCTTCTTTTCCAAGTTTTTCCCTTATTTCTTTAGGGTTACTTCGTGTTTTCCCCTTATTTTGTTGGTTATCTTTTATAGGAAAATATTGAAATTCAAACATGTAGGCCTTTTTTCTACATCAATATTTTTGAGTTGACAAAAAGGTTAAAAACCCTGACAAGGTATACATTAGAGTTTTTGATATGCTTGTCAAGGTAAAATCCTCGCCTAGTGTATTTTGGTGTTTGTAAGTCATGAAGTAAGATGAAAACCCAGATCATGCTTTCTTGAATTTTGAAGGTGTTTGACAGGTTGAAATCCGTGATAGGGTCTATTTCACGATTCTCATCTTTATCAATAAGTCCTAAACCCTTCCCAATGCTTTCGAGATTCACAAGTTGTTCAAAAAGGTGAAAACCCTGAAGAGGTATAAATTGGGTCCTATAGACACCTAAATCTGGATATACAATTTTAATACTACAATTACACTAATAATCCTCTTTCCCATTATTTCGTTATAATTAGTGGGTTTTCCTCTAATTATTTAACACTCCCCTTCATCTCAGCCAATTAATGACACTTTGTTAATTAACTAGCCTTTCCATCATCTTGGATGCCAATTAATGTCTCTTTGTTAGTTATAATCCTCTTTCAATCAATTAATTAACCACAATTAATTAATTAAGACTTTTAATTTTTTATATAATCAATAAACCCTCGTATTTGTTAAATCCCCTTTCAAACCCTTCAAATTCTACTAATTTCCCCTAAATAATCTCCAAATGGATTCTTAAGCTTAATTTGTCCTAGTAATTAATCGTAGTTGATTAATTAAATCATCCCTAATTCCCATGAGTTGTTAATCTCTATTTAATATCTTCTAATCATATTTATACTTTTCTAATTCTACATTCCATTTATCCCACATTCATTAGGATACAAGCTTCCCCAAAACTGGAAAGCTACATAAAGAACCTAGTACACCATGTTTCAACTTACACAAATGTCCTTGTAATACATTTGCACTTGATAAGAGAATATTCATTTTATTGGAAAGATTTTATCAAACCCCCTTTCTACTTGGCCAAGAGTAGTAAGAGAAGAAGCAACAATGGAAATCAAGCCATATTGGTGAAATCTCTTCCTCTTCCTTGAATAAATTCCTTAATCATGCATAGTTGTGTTCAGTTCACAAACAAAATACCTAAAATCTAACAACACATCCAACAATGATAGGAGGTTTGCATTTAATGTTTGATTTAATGATTTATGCATAATTAGTTAAACTTTCCTTTATGTTTTATCGTGATGTTTTTGTTTAGATTATAATTAAGCTAGAATCTTCTTGGTGTTAGGTTCATTCTATGGCTTAGTGTTAATATAATACATGCATACATATGACATGCCCAGTGGGACACTCTTTTGTCTCGTGTGCTTTTTTTATTTTTTCATAGTTTGAATCTTCATTTTACATGCTCATTGTTTCAATTTATTGAAAATATTGGGTTTCTAATCATGTATGGTGGTGTTTGGTAGTGTTGAGTCTTCTTTGTAGGTGTAAAGGAGGTAAATTGATGTCAAAATTTGATCTTGTTGAGAAAAATTTGAGCTTTTGGTTGTTTTGTTCATGGGATACATTTTTTTGTTCACAAACTACTTCGTGGTTCTTCATAGGCTGCATTTTGGATGTGTTTTTAATATTCATGAGTTGTATTTTGGTTGCTTTTTTTGTTCACATGCTGCATTTTGGTTTCATTTTTGTTATTCATAGGTTGCATTTTAGATACAGTTTTTTTGTTCACAGGATGCATTTTGGCTGCGTTTTTACTGTTCATGGGTTGTATTTTGTTGCATTTTTTAATATTCTTGGGCTGCATTTTTTTTTGTTTTCTTGTTCACATGCAACTATTATGCCATATTTTTTCCATATTTTTGATGGATGCACTATTATGTAAATATTTCATTCAATTTTCTCAAAGTTTCCCAAGTTTCTAATTCTAATTTTCAAATTTCCTATTATTTTATGCATAATTTTGATTCTAATATGCATGTTTTGTCTAAATTAATGCTAACATTTTGAGTATTTGTTGGAAACATCCTTTTTTCTATATTTGATCAAAACCATGTTTGTTCTTCTCTTGCACTTTCTAGCGATCTTAAGAATAAAAAATGACTATGATTTTTTGGATGCCCTTCTAACATTTTGGTTGTCATTTGAAAATATAGCTAATGATTGATTTTTTGTTTTAAAATTTCTATGTTAGTTTAATTTGATCTAACACCATGTATGCTCTTCTCTTGCGCTTCCGAGTGCCCTTGAGAAACAGAAATGGTTAAGATCCTTGATATTTTTCTAACATTGTGATCATATGGAAACCTACTAATTGTTTGAGTGTAGGAACATTTATGCTCATAAAAGAAAAAAACAAAAACAAATTCCTAATGTCTTGTGTGTAGGTTACCTCGGTAAAAAAAATGCATTTAAGACAATCATATTTTAAAAGAAGACAAAAAAGAATAACTCATACTATATTTTCTGGTTCAGATAGGGGATAAAACCCATCCTCCTTAAACTATGGGAAGTTCTTTGGATTAAGCCATAAAACTCATTGTGAGGAGCGCCACAGGAACCCCAAAGTAGTCGGCACATTGAGGGAACTGGTTGATGAAACATGAAGTGACCCAAATACCCACTTGAATAGTAAAACATGTGACGAATATCAAATGTTGTCTGTATGGGGAACCTTTCATTAATTTTATTGTGGGTAATGGTCCTATTTAGAATTTATTCTAAATAAGCACACCTTGCTTAGAAAAGTATTGGTGAGTGTTGAGAAAAAATTTACTAGGAAAATATTTGGCATTAGGGCCAACTTTTTCATATCCATTATCATTGGTATCAAACCCTTACTAAGAATTTTTTTTTCTTAAATTCCACCTTGTTTTAGAATAAGGCAAAAATATACTAAATTTCTGCCACATATTTTTTATTACAAAACATACTTCCCCATTTCAAAATTTTGGCTCCCCTTTTATCAAAATGCACTATCTAAATTGCTGTCAAAATTGTACCAACCATTTTTTGATACTTAAACCTTATTTTCTCAAAACTTGAGTTAAGTGTTGAAATCATGTTGTTACGCTGCCAAAATCATATCAACCCCTTTTTATACTTACATCTTTTTTTATCAAACTCAATTTAAGTGTTGAAATTGCATTGTTGCGTTGTTCAAGATTTCCTAGTTTCATTAAACAACTTTTTGGGACATTCACATCTAGGAAAAGTTTCCTTTACATCCTTTACACTACCAAGTTTTAATCACCCATTTTGACATCCACACTTACAAATAATTTTCTAAACCTTTCTTTATTATCAAAATTGTGTCATTGCAATGTCTATTTTCCTTATATTCCCTTCACAAAATCACATGAGCATCCCTATATTCATAAAATGTCTAGTTGGTCAGTGTTACACCACTCAAATTGACATGGAACTTCCTTCACTATGAAGGATTTCAATCACACAACCTAGGTCTAAGTATTCAAATCAAACAATGAAAATCATAATAATATCTTGAGGGGTTCCTTGCGCTATTAAGAATAGGAAACCCATACTATTTTCCACTTCCCCACCTTCATCTCCTAATCAATTATATTCTTCTTATTACCCTCAAACTCCTGAGCCTCATCCAATCAAATTGTTTCTAAGGAATAATCAATTTCCAACATGATGTAGTCCTCCTTTGAAGATCTGGAAAACTCAAAATTCCTCTAATCAAACATCCAATCCGACTATTCGGTCACAATCATCTCTTTTTCCATAAGACCCCCTTAACCAGTCTCCCAAATGACGTCTTCCTCCTTTCAAGATCCGCATGACTTTGAATTCCTCTAATCAAACAAACAATAAGAATATTGAGTCACAGTGCTCTCTTTTTCCGTAGGAACCCCTTAATCAGTCACCTAACCAATGTCTTCCTCCTTTAAAGATTTGTGTCAATACAAATTCCTCTAATAAAACATTCAATTCAACCCCCATGTCATAATCCACTATCTTTCCACAAGATCCCCTTCTTCTATCTACAATATGTAGTCTTCTAAGCAAGCCAATACTCACATATCCCAAATCCACATCTAACTCCACTCTCAAAAAATCCAAATCTGAATTTAATTCATCTATTGAGTCATTTTATTCTATCATTCCAAATCCAGACTCTCTTTGGCCCTTGAGCCCTTTCAACCATATCTTACCATATCCTTATCAATCTCCTAAAGACTGACGTTTGTATCAACGTTAAACTATTCACAAAAATGACATGCTAAGGTATCTTTTCAAAGCACTATCAAATTCCTTTGTGGGAGAAATAAGGTTAAAACTTCCCATCATCTCCATTATTAAACATCTTCTTATTCTTTAACACTTTTTAGACCTCTTCCATAAAATCAACCTGCTATCATCGACCAACAATGACCCATACCGATCAATTTATTTCTAAATGAAGAAGTGATTGGATAATTCATGGTGATACATTATGAAATTTTTATAGAAGATCATGAGAAAGGATTATCTTTGGACCTCAATGTGTGTGTGCACTTCAAATAAAATATTGAGTTTTATGATCAACCTAACACTGGTAAGGAAGAACCTAAATTTGTCCAACAAGAACCTCTTCTTGTTCTTCCATATTTTCATTTCCCATTACATGGAAAAATGATGAGGTCTTTCCTTTATCCCCCTCATATCTTCTCTTCACCTAAACATTCCTTACATATCACACCTCCTCAATCACAATATCTCCTTGGGTCACCTCCGGGTATCCCATCATCTTCTTTTATCATTGGGTCACCTTTTAGGAACCCTTCATCTTTAATCCTTGGGTCACCTCCTGGTAGCCCATTATCTGATATCCTTAGACCACATCATAGTATCCCTTCATATTCTATCATGGGACCACGTCCTAGTAGTGATTCATCCTCTATTTTTGGGTCACCTCCTGGCATCTGATTATCTTCTATACTTTGGCCATGTCCTAGTTTCCCTTAATCTTCTATCATGGGACCACGTCATATTAGTCCTTCATCCTCTATTTATGGGTAACATCTTGGTATCCCATTATCTTCTATCCTTGGGCCATGTCCTGATAACCGTTCATCTTCTATCATGGGGCCACACCCTCACAGCCCTTCATCCTTTATTTGATGGTCACCTCCTGGTATCCCATTATCTTCTATCCTTGGGTCATGTCTTAGTATCCCTTTGTATTCTATTTATGGGACACCTCCTTGTAGCCCTTCGAATTCTATTTATGGTACAACTTTGGGTAGACAATCATTTTATATTTATTGGACACATCTGGGTATCCCATTGTCTTCTATCTATGGGACACCTTTGGGTAGCCCATCATATTCTATTATTGAGCCACCTCCGGTTATCCTATTACAATCCATTCTTGGGCCAATCCTCGTAGCCCATTCCCTTCATTACTTGGATATTATCCTCTTCATATTTCATATCATCCATCTATCAATTTTTTTAAAAATTTGGCCATCATTTCTAACACTCTTATCATCAATCCAAATATCCAATTTCTTCTCCCATTTCCCAAGACCATACAAATATTGCATTAGATTGTAAGAAGCAGAAAAATTTTCTTCATCAAGAAAAGATAAATAATTCAAAGAGCTCCAAATCTCCCAACAAATCCAACACCTAAAAATTAAAAAAATCAAACTCGATTGAAAAATGCACACTAATGCAAATGTTAGGTATGACTTAGCGAGAAAAAAATCTATGCATATGGAACTCAAGTTCGCACATAAAAAATCCATGTTGTAAGATAAGTAACTGTCACTTATCGAGTATAATCTCACCACAATCATTGATATTGGAGATAATATGACTCTTGATAAAAAAAACCCTTAGTCTACTTCATAAAAGAAATCAAAAACATTATTGTTGTATCCTATCACATGGATTGCTATTGTTGGTCACAACATTGTAGTCCATCCTATCTTATTCTTCTTACCATATCTTGGATCTTTTTCCTACCATATATCATGGATATTTTCCCTCCATTATATCTCATCCATTTCCCTCGTCTCCCTTAAATCTTGAGGAAATCCTATCTTCATGTTTTTCCCTTCACAAAATCGTCAAAAGCCTAAACAAATAAAAACTATTTAGAAATTATCCATAAAAAAGAAAAAAACATTAAACATTGCAAAAAAATCAAAGGTACAAACATCAAACATCGTAATCAGGTTTTTTATACACATGGGCGTTCTTTCCTTTCCTTCCATTCCTTTGCAAGTCTCCCACCATGTTTATCCCTTTGATGATCTTTTGGTTAGTCCATTTGCACTCATTGTGCGACATTTATCTCTATTGTATCTGTTTGACCTTGGTCTTTCATTACCTTGGTAAATTAAAGAAAGAATGACCTCTTAGAGATCCACTCACTATCACACATTTAATAAACTTGTTGTGAAGACCTTTTGGGTGTATTGATTGACACTAGCCAATTTCATCATTGTAATCACTTATATATCCTTCCATCAAGTCATTAGTGGTTCTTAATCCCTTATTAAAGCAATCGAGAGAGATGAAATACTTCTAAAAAACAATAAAAAATAAAGATTCAAAAGTAAAAATGCAAAGAAATAAACTCTCTCTTGGGGTATTTCCATTATCTCTATTGGGGCTATGGATGCATGGCTGGAAGTAAAATAATGTTACGACTAAAATCAAATACAAATACATCCGGGCTATGGATTCATAGGTGGAAGTAGAGTAATGTAAGACTCTCCTTCCACCCTCCATTTACCAATAAACTTTACAAATCAATCATTCCTACACATTGGATAGTTTTTTAGACTCTAAATCACGCACTTGGGTACATTTCTAGGTCCTAATCACATACTGCTATTCATATGATTCCTAAGTGAGAAAACTAGTAATTGACATCTATCTTTGGCCTCTTTTCTTTATTTTGGGTCTTGCACACCCCACTGCCCAGTCTGATCTTCATTTCTTTATCTTTATTTACCCTGGACACCAGTGCCCAGCTAGGATGCCAACGCCCATGCACCCTCGTCCCCTCTGGATGCCCCAACCTCTTTGTATCTTACTCACCCCTTTTGGGACTCTTTTATCTTTTGGGAATCTTGTTTTATTTTGGTTTGGCCTTTTAGTTGTTAATTACAAAATTTAAACAAGGGAATCATATAAATACAAAATTATGTGGCCATAATAAATGACTAAGCTCTAATCATATACTATAATCACTTAAGGTTGCAAACAAAGGCATTCTGAGAGCATCAAAGCATCCATCTAGCATTAACTCAAGGGAAAAGAGACTGAATTTTTTATGCATACATGCATAGGAGGGGAAGTTCATTTTTCTATACACACATGTACTTATATTGCTACATATATTTATTTCTCGCTATCAAGTGCATCTTACACAAGAGCATCTAATGACACAATTCTACACACACGCACACAAAACTACATAGATTCTGAGATGTAGCGCAACACTCAGTCATAAGTTAAATTTTTTGGGTGAACTCTAGATTCAGTTCGAATCCCCATTTGTATATATTTTTTAGAATTTGATGTATTTATGGGTTTTATACGAGATCATTTGTTTTACAGGTTACAAGCAAATTTGGAGATCACCTAGTCACACACAAGTGACCAACAATGAAGGTTAGTGACCAACTTGCGACACTAGAAAAACTATATTTCAAGATATTTTGTAGTCACAAGCACCTACTAGAGGTTTCTAGTGCTTATGTTCCACATCCCTATTTTAGGCACCATGGTCCATCTTATACCGAAAGTCACATAATTTCCTAAGCATGGTTTTGACAATTTTCCCTCCTATTTCATCAGTTTTCTAGCCTAAAATACCTTAGGATCAAGTGTGAAATTAGCTAAGTATTGTATTCCCTCTCTTAAACTTAGGTTTCCAATTTCTATTTTCTTACTTCTTATGTTAGATATGTGCTTATTTTTTATCATTACATATGACTCTACAATATCTAGGGTTTAACAATGTATACCTCAATTTTTTTTAAACATTTAGTGAACCTGACTCATCTGAACATTCTTGGATCCTCACTTTTATTATCTCATGGATCATAAGGTTTCTCAAGTATCCTTGATTTAATTGCTTCAAATGCACCCACATTACAAAGATGCTCTCCATAAAACCCTAGACGCTATGTATCTCCATATCAACATGCCACCTTTATAAGTTAGTAACATCTTCGATCATCTCTTGATGACTCTATTAATTCTAATGCCAATAAATAACTTTTTAAGTTTATTCAAACCTTACATTCTTTATTTCAAGATAAATTTTAGGTTATGGAATCCACAATTACATCACTTAAATCCAACATCTTAAGGACACCTCTAAAGCCCATGCTTCTTCTTCTTTGACATCTCATCCTCATTCTATGTCTTCTACATGTGATAATATTAGTGAACCTCAAGTATTACCATTACTGAAACCTCAAAAGTTTGATCTCAATGCTAAGCAACAAGATATTCTTCCATAGATCCTCACACATCAATTGGTCATCTTGTCATCTATTCATTTCTATCCTCCTTATTGACTTGCAAAATATCAAGGTCATCCATATTTCAATTACCATCAAATAAATGGACATAATGATAATGATTGCTATGATTTAAAATGAATAATCAAGAATATTGAGTGTTAAGGTTTTATTTTAATTGCTACAAAACATTTTGTTACATGTTCATCTTTAATTTCTACATCCCAATGGTTTCTTAAATCTAAGTCATCTATGTCTAATGAGCACTATAACATCGTTACTAATGTAACTCAATAACCTCCTAAGAAACCTACTCTAAAAATAAATACAACACCTCCTCCATTCAAGTCATCTACAAAATTACCAAGTCCAACCAAAACCACCTCCCAAAATCAATCCACCATCTTCTCCTATCAAGTCTTCTATAGTGTTGTTGAACCCTGTTTCATTGGTTGGTGTTCTCATTAATTTCACAAAGAATTTATGAAAAAGGAGTAGCGACATGTCATGTAGATAGGTTTCTATCAGTGCTGTGCAGTGGTATTAGGCAGGTCTTAGAGTACTACAAGCTTGAACAATGAGGTTGATGTCCATTGAATTTATGGAGAAGGTTGGTATTCTTAGCTCAAATGATCTACTGGTATGAAATTATTGTTCTAGCATGAGAAAAATATTTTGGAGATGGTGGAGGTATGTTTGTTTGAGAACTCAAGGAGACCTTTCCAATGAGATCAATTTTACACATTTTGGATCTCTCTGGAGGAATTTATGGCCATTTTAAGTTTTATAGGTCAGAATGAGTAGGATTTAATTACATTTTGGGCCCACGTGGTGAGGCTAATCAAAGGCAGGTCATCATAATTAAACATGCTTCATGCATCCCCACTCTCAAAACCTAACAGACACATGACATCATTCTTTTGTCACCTCAAGAATTTTTTTTTACAAATGTTAGGCCTATGAGATAAACAAGGTTAGATAAAGTTTTGGGGTTTCCCAACAGTTACAAAGAAAAGAATAAATTTGTAACCAAATAAATTTGGTATGACATCATGAAATATGTAGACCCATAGAGCCTTCCGATTGGCTCATCTTTTGTGCTCTGACATAGAACTGGAAAATGTGAAGATTGACACTCCAAAATCTAAAAGGAATGTGGAGCTTCCCTATTATATCATGTTTCACAGTGGTCAGAGATAGGTTATTAAAATTTTGACATTACAAAGGGCGTGGAGATTCCTTATTGGATTGTTTCTCACATTGGCCAGTGGAGGTTAATAATAGTTTGATAGTGCAAAGTGCATGGAGATTTGTTATTGGTTAGAACTTTGTAATGATACCCACCTAATAAAAAGATAAAATTCATGTCAAACTTTGATTGGTTGTGAGGACGGGCCCGTTAACTACTAGAGTGGCTGGTGGACCCAAAACTATACCAAATGTAGTTTATTCCGTGGGATGAATTCCACATAGTCCCATCACTTTTTTATTTTCTGGAATGACGACATGTGTCTGGAAAATGAGACCAAAGGAATAAGAAGGTTGAAATAAGTTAGAGTGTTTTGGAGTGCGACTAGGGTTTTAAATTGAAAAATCATCAAAACTTAAGTTTTAACCGGTGAAAATAATATATTTTTTAACCTCATATATGTCTTGAGATTGTATTTTGAATTTTTCAAGTATTAATACTTTTCATCAATGATTCGATGCGAATCTTATGAAAATATCCTCAAGACAAGCTATTATCTCCTCCCACAGTACTAGAAAGTAAAATAAATGTTTTTCTTCACTATTGAAGAGTTGGGACTCCATGAATACCTTAATAATGCTAAGGAATGGAAAAATGAACCTATGTTTGATCTTTAATGGGTTTAAATGTATCAAAAGTATGTGACAGTGGTGTAAATGTGAACTAGTCTCCTTGTTTTTTTGTTCGAGTTGGTTGAATGAATGAAAATTTCCTTCAAGAGACTTTTTAAATAGTAAAGCATGATCTACTTGATGACAAAGGGAGTTTGAAAAAGTGTATTTAATGATTCAAGTTTATAATAATGTTGGAACAATCTAGTTTTGCTACTGAAAAAATGTGATGTTGATTGAGGTGTTAAGCTATGGTTGATCCTCATGTGAAGTTGTGAGTTCTAGTTTGAAGTGAAGAAGCTCAAAAGCCATGGAACATGAAACATGATGCATCCCTATTCAAATTTAAGGATATCATAAAGAATCTCAAAATTTATGCAAGAATTTCAGAGGTCTAAGATGTAAAACTGACAAACTTTCGATAGTTACAAGCTTAGTAGTTCTTCTCATCTAGCTTGAATCAGTCTTGAGTGAAAAAAGGTGATGAGTCTTGTTTGTTCAAATATAGTTAAAAGTTAGGTATATGGAATGTGAGAAGTCCAAAAGGTATAGAAAACAAAAAATAAAAGTTTAAAAGTTGGTCTTGGATCTTTCTATCTCGAGAAATAGAATGCAAGAGTGAAGAGACTTAAGAAAAGAATGCTAAAGGTCAAATGTGAGATCTCGGTATACATTTTTTTAGAAGTGCAGAGTTACTGATAGTGGAATAAAGCTTAGGGAGCATGAGTGAGTTTTTTCTGCAGTTGCTAAAAATCCTATGCAAATGAATGCCAAATCTATACTAAAATTTGAATACGAGAAAAGGAATGTTTTTGAAATTGACATAGAATTAGATTATGGTGTGAATGGATTATCTCATGAAAAAGAGTGCAAGATATGAGTTTACAAATTTCTGAGAAAGTAACTAGATGTTGAAAGAAAATTAAAGACAAAAGAGAGAGAGAGAGAGAGAGAGAGAGAGAGAGAGAGAGAGAGAGAGAGAGAGAGAGAGAGAGTTAGAGGTGATTGGTCATGAAGATTATCAGTGAAGTTAGTATAGGGAGTAGTGTTTGGATGAGAAGTTCATTCTCATGAAGTAGAAGAGTATGATTCTAATTGCTAATTCTTCTTTGACAGACCAAATCTTAGATGTACAAATCAAGATGTAAATAGAGAGTTGAAGTGATGAAGATTGGCCAGTGACTGTAAAGTTTTATTACTAAGGATGAGAGAAGAAACAAAAGAATAGTGAGCTAATTTAGAGGTCACCATCAGTTGTAGAATAGAAAAACCAAGTGTGATAATTTTTTTGAAGAACTCTAAGTTACAACTTAGCATGTGGGGAGTTGTTGCTTCCTTGTAAGTTGAATCTTAGTAAAGGTCAATTATTGTTGGATTAAACTTGGGATTTGAAGTTTCCAAACAAGTTGAAGCTTATCAAATACAAAGTAACATCTTGGTTAAATTTTGGAGTTGCAGCTCCAGGATGAGTTTAAGCTCAACCATGAAATCATGTAACATTTATAGGACATTCTTGTTCTAAGCTAGTTCTTGGTTTCCGTGGGGTTTTTCCTAGTTTGGGTTTCCCAAATTAAATTTTGTCTCTTTTTAGCTACTTGTGAATGTTGTTTTGATCTTGATGATAGAAATTAAGTGATTTTTTTTTAGGTAAAATTTTAACATACACTAATTCACCCCCTCTCAGTGTCCTAATTTACAAAAAGTGGTACCAATCCCAAATAAGGAAACAATCACTAAGCAATACCAGGAAGATCAATTATGCCTCTTTTGAACTATGTCATTTAAGATCCCTTTAGAACCTCCACTTTGACATCCAATCACTTTTTTCAAAGAAGCTACTCCTTATATTGATGGCTAAGACACCTTTCAAAATTTGCCACCATGGAATGGTCCTATTGTTTCTTTTGCCTAACATTGTGTTGACCCTCATGACATAGATAAAAATACCCCACAATTGCATGGTATCTCTTGCATCATCACATAGATCTCCATCATTGGAACACTTAGGGAGCATCTTTCTTACTCTCCCCCTTCTAGAATTTTTAGGTGTCTTGTATTCATACTATTATGCTCTGTGCTTTGCATCCAGTCTTTCTCATACATCATACACACATTGATACACATAACTTATATTGTCATTACCCTATGATGCACTCTTTTGCTATGGTTCACACTTGACTGTTGAGGGAATAATACACACATAAACCTCACACACTACACATTCCATGCTATACACTTCATGACACATATTTTTCTTCTCGCACATCATACTACAATCTACGCTCTACGTTGCATATTTCATCTTACTAGCACACATTCATCACCACACTTCCCCATGATGAACTCTAGTTACATGGTTCATACTCAATTACTGAGGGTATAAATATGAAATGAACCTCACCTCTTCTACACCTTACACTCTACACCTCATTGATCTATCTATCTAGCACATATTTCAAACCATTTCCTGATGACACACTCTTGTTCTATGATTTATTCTTGACTGTCAAGGGGGATTTTATAAATGAACCTCATCTCATACATATTTTTCCACATATGCTCAAGGGGAACACTAATTCTATCACACTCACATTGCATATCATTCCATTTCTCTCATTCAAATCATACTACATATATTGGTTACACATTGTTCTTGTTTGCTTACACTCACATGTTACACTTTACTTACTATATTAGAAAGATATTTCATATGTCATTATCTTTTCTATATACACATGTGCATTCACTTTATCTCTAGTTCTGAATGTAGAATTTACACAAATTATTACATGCAACATGGATTCTTAGCATTGTACCTCTTACCAGTCCCATTGAGGCTCCTGGGAAATCTACTTTTGTACACACACTATAAGTGTTATTATTTCATTTTATACTACTTATTCTTACTAGCACATTACTCTGTCGATACATACACATCTTGACACAATTTTAATCTTTCTAACATGCTAATGGGTGCTTCATGTGTAGTATTTTCCTTGTAAGAACTATTTTCCACCATGGTTGTCTATAACTCTTTGCTTTTCACTATTTTCCATTATATGCCATTATTTGCAGGCTTTTCCCTATGTCTTGTATGTTCATTTCTTGTATGTTTTTGGCCACTTTGAACCTGATTATCTTGGAACATTGTGAGGAATTTCCCATGTTTGAAACTCACTTTTTGTGTTCTACATTGTCTTATTTCTTCCTAGATCACACATTAACTTCTATATATGTATTTTTATTGATTGCACTAACACATGTTTCTAGCCACTTTGTTTGCATGTGCCTTGGCTTCCACCATGCACATTCCCTCCCCATGCAGGGTATTTGTTTTAGATCATCATATGGTCCTCTCCTTTAGGTTAAATCCTCCTAGTGATGTTGCATGCACCCCAAAAGAGGGGGGAATATATTGGGTGAATCAGTTACCCCATGTACAATAGATCAGATCTTTGATACAGGCTTGCACAACACATGAACAAATTAGTCTATAGTTATATAAAGGGCTCATATTCTGAATTAGGTTTTAAGCACAACACAAATGCTAGTTCCCAGATACATACACTAGTGGTTGGGCACTCTTGACCTTTTTTGGGTGCCTATGACTAGGGTTAGTTATAGTTAATCTTCATTTTGTTTTTTTCTACTTAGATCAAACTGAATCGAAATGGATCAAATTGGAATAAAACAGGATCACACCATCTGCAGTGGTGTATAAAATTTGGGAAGTAGTTAGGGATAGAGAATAACACTAGACCTTTCTCCCCAACACTCTTTTGTCATGGTGCGAGATCACCCAAAAAACTCACACTTGGCATGAGATTGCCCAAAAAACTCATGCTTGGAGTGATATTTCTTGAAAAACTCACTCTTGGCATGAGATCGCTTGAAAAACTCGATCTTTGACAACATTTTCAAGAAAATGTATATCCTTTTTCACTCATCACAGATCATTTTCACATGTTCCTTTTACCACTTTTTCAATTTTACATACTTTCACACTTTTTTTTACAGATTTTTCATAACACATTACTTTGACTACTCTATTTCTCCTCTTTTCATAGGTATGTCCTTATGATAAGGAATAGTCACATCATCGAAGACATCAAGAAACAACAACAATAGGCACAATGTGACACAACACATATGCTTCACCCCTAGGGTCACTTACTCTTCCTTAGCTTCCATGCTTCATTTTTTCTCACTCCATGCTTTCACTTGTCTCTTGACACATTTTCACCATCAATCTACATGGTTATCAAGTACACATCTCTTATCTAATTTATGTTATCGAGCATTCACTCAACAACATAAATTAGGGGCAGATGTAGACACTAAATCATGCACTTGGGTACATTTATAGGTCTTAATCACATACTATTATTCATATGATTCATAAGCAAGAAAAATAGTTATTGACATCTATCTTTGTCCTCTTTTCTTTCTTTCTTGCTTTCTATGTTGTCTTGCATACCCCATTTCCCAGTTTGATATTCATTTCTTTATCTTTATTGAATTTAGACACTAGCACCCAGCCAGGATGCTAATGAACTAGAGTCCTCATCCCCTTTGGGCACCCCCAACCTCTTTATGTCTTACTCACCCCTTTTGGGCCTCTTTTATCTTTTGGGCATCTTGTTTTCTTATGGGTTGACCTTATAGTTGTTAATTACGAAATTCAAACAAGGTAATCATATAAATATAAATATATGTGATGATAATAAAATACCAAACTCTAAGCATCTGTTATCATCACCTAAGGTTGCATCCAAAGGAGTTATAAGAGCATAAAGGCATCCATCTAGCATTCAGTCAAGGAAAAAGGGAGTGAATTTTTTCTACATACACGCATAGGAGGGGGAAAACATTTTTCCATACATATGTCTTCTTATATTATTACATCTATTTATTGCTCGCTATCAAGTGCATCTTGCGCAAGAGCCTCCTAGGGCATGATTCTACACACATGCACACAGAACTATATAGAGTCTGAGATGTAGTGTAATGATCAATCATAAGTTCTCTATGTCAGGTGACCATCGACCTCACTCTGACTCCCCATTTGCATCTTTTTATTTTTAGGATTTGATGTGTTTTGGGGGTTTACAGGATATCATTTGTTTTGTAGGTTACAAATTAATTCAAAGATCATCCAATGACACACAGGTGAATAACAAAAAGGTTAGCAACTAACTTATGACATTAGAAAAACTATATTTTGAGATCTTGCGCAGTCACAGTCACCTACCTAAGGTCTCTAGCACCTAGATGCCCCAGCCGCATTCCAAGCACCCTGGTCCATCTTATACCGACAATCACATAATTTCTTTGTTTTAGTTACGATAGTCTGCCCTACCTATTCATCAATTTACTATCCCAGAATACCTCATGATCAAGTGTGAAATCAATTAAGTATTCTATTCCCTCTCTTGCACTTAAGGTTTCAATTTCTATTTTCTTACTACTTGTGTTAGATATGTGCTTTATTCTTTATCATTACATGTGACTCTGTAATATCTAGGGATTAACAATGTATACCTTAATTTTTTGTTAAATCAAGTTTTTTCTCACTTGTTTCCTATCAAATCTTTAATTCAAGAGGAAATTAATTTTCACATGCATACATTGGATCTCAATGAGTAAAAAGGACTAGTATACTACCAAGTGTTGTTTGTACCTTGTTCAAATTCTTTCTTAAGTCCATATTTGTCTCACATTTTTTTCCCTTGGATCATCACTTTTTCATCGAGATTATTCTAGCTAAATTTTCCATATCCTTCAATAGAATTCACACTATTATTCTACTTTATTGAGAACATCCATTTGTATAAGATTTCCTTTTTACCATGTTTGAGGGAAACTTTTTCCCCTTTCAATAAACAATTTGGTCTTTCTTTCTATCATCTGTTTCTTTACCAATTTTCATTGGGGAAATTCTCACTCCTTCTTAACACTTCATTGGCTTTAGTTCATCGTCTTATTGAACCTAACCCTCTTTCCATTGATCCGACTTATCTTGTTCTTGTATATAGGAAAATGATCCACCCTTGTATATTTTGACCTCCCATTGGGGGCATCTTCGTTTTCTTGTACATAGATTTAGAAAAATTTCAAAAAAACCCTATAAATTCACAAAATCCTATAAAATTCAAAATTATTAGTAAAACCTAAAAAATCCAAAAACATTGATAAAACATCAAAAATCTAAAAACATTGGTAAAACATCAAAAATTCAAAAACATTTGTAAAACATAAAAAATCCTAAACATTCGTAAAACATCAAAATCCCTAAACATCCACAAAACACAAAATTATAAAAATTGAAAACTATACTACAAAACATCCTACTTCAGTGTTTTTTAGTTCTTGCACATGACATGCGGATCATATTGTTATCTTCCTTCATCGAAAAATCTAGTTTTCTTGTTGTGTCTATATTCTCGACATATATCGTTGCTTGGGGAATTTTCATACTGCACGTTATTTTCCATGGGACTACTATGTCCTCTGTATACTCCCTTACATGTATCCTTGCTTAGGGCATCATTTTACCCCTTGTTTTATAACTCAATCATTTGGGAACTGAAGTTGGATAACAAAACCATTGGTACAACTTTCATGAACATTTTTTCTTTCTTGTTTGTTGGCTTTCTTGTTTACTTTCTCATACTACATTGCTTTATGTATTTTTCTTTGATTAAGTCCTTTAGCAATGAAAAAAATCAATATTATGGCTCTTCATGTCATTTTACCATTTTGTTGTATGATTATATCAAATAAAAAATGTACTTCAAATCCAAGATGGTATGTATGCTATTTTAGGATACCCCCTTCCATCATCTCTCTTATCTTCCATTCTAATTAACTTTCTACCTATCATTTTCCAATTCTTCTACCTATTCATCCTAGACATAACTATCACAGTGACCCATTCCTTCCATCCCCCTCCCTTACTTCTCCCACTTGAGACAAGGGATTTATTTTAACATTTCTGATTCAAACAATGGCCAACCAAGCCAAGTTTGAATCCCTTCTGCCATTGTGATTTTTTCTTCCATATGACATGGTAAGAAAATCATATCTTTCTATCACGATCAACTTGTCTTCTTGCATGATCACTCTTCTCTTCCTTTCAAGCATCAATTGACCTCTTCTATCACCCCATCAACACTCAAGGGTGCAACATCATCCATCCTACTAATTGTTCTTATACTCCTTCAAATTGTGTAAAATTATCTACTATCTTAAAAATTGTGTTGTTTATGCTACACCACATCAAAGAGGGAAAAATGTAGACACCTAAATTTGACTACGCAATTTTAATACTAAAATGGCATTCATTATCCTCTTTCCATTCATTTCATTATAATTAGCATTTTTTTGCTAATTAGCTAACCTTTGACTTCATCTCGGTCAATTAATGACACTTTGTTAATTAACTATCCTTCCCTTCATCCTGGATGCCAATTAACACCTCTTTGTTAGTTATGTTCCTCTTTTAGTTAATGAATTAAAAATTATTAATTAATTAAGCCTTTTAATCTTCTATTTAATCATTAAGCCATCTTATTAGTTAAATCCTCATTTCAAACCATTCAAATTCTACTTATTGCCCCCTAAATCATCTCCAAATGGCTTCCGAAGCTTAATTTGGCCTATAAATTAATCCTGATTGATTAATTGAATCATCCCTAACTCCCATTAGTTGATAATATCTATTTAATCTCTTCTAATCATACTTATCCCTTTCTACTTCTACATTCCCTTTATCCCACATTCACAAGGATGCAAGCTTCTCCAAAACTGAAAAGCTACATACAGAACCTAGTACACTGTGTTCTAACTTACACCATGCCCTTGTAATACATTTGCACTTGATAAGATAATGTTCATGTTATTGAAAAGCTTTGTTCAAACCCCCTTTCTACTTGGCCTAGAGTAGTGGTAGAAGAACCCAAAATTGTAATCAAGTCTTATTGGTGAGATATCTTCCTCTTCATTGAAGAAATTCCTTGATCATGCATGGTTACGTTCTGTTCACAAAGGAAATACCTAAAATCTAAAAGAAATCCAATAATCAAAGGAGGTTTTCATTTGATGTTTGATTTAATATTTTATACATAATTAGTTAAACTTTCATTTATGCTTTAGCATGATGTTTTTGTTTAGATTATATTAAGCTAGAATCTACTTGGTGTTAGGTTCATTCCATAGCTTAGTGTTAATCTAATACATACATACAAGTCCTCAGGGTTGCTTGTAAAGTGAGAATCCCCAATCTAGTGTATTTCAGGATTTGTAAGGTATATATCAAGTGTGAATCTCCACCCTGGTGTATTTTAGGATTCTCAAGTTGTTAAATAGGTAGAAAACCCTGACTAGTATATGTCGAGATTCCTACGGTGCTAAGTAGGACCAAACCTTTGACCAGTGATTTTTGGGATTTTGAGGTTGTATAGAATACTTATAATCCTGAGTTGTTCTATGAGGCTTCTATAAGAGTTTTTTGGAGAAAATTTCATTTCTATTTCTCATTGAAATGATAGAATCATCAAAAGGAAGGGAGAAATCAATGAAATATGGTTATCAAAGGATGGTTCCCCCTTCTAACTTAGATTTAAATATTGATCAAATAAGAGACACTAACTTGGGCCACAAGGATATTTCAAATTTCTTGATTACGGTGAATAATACATCCAAATCAAGTTAGATTTAGTTTGTCTATAATAGTGGTTTGAAACTTGTAGCAACTTTCCCACTATCATTTCAATGTCCTGAGTTTTTTCTTGTGATTGTGAGCTATTATGACGTGACTAATATAATTATAATGAATAAAGATGGGGAGGTCATATGAATATTTTAAATATTTAATCAAGCTCCCGGACCTCAACTAATATGTTGACATTAGTCGGGAACAAGCTCAATAGGCTTGGAATGCTGAATCAATGAATTGCACTAAACATCTCAAAAAACTATATAAAGAATCCAAAAGCTTCAATTTATTTAAATAAATCTTATATATTAATAAGAGGACTAAGATCAAATAGATAAAGTAGTAACAAGAAATATCTAGCATGTAAAGTAAAAGAAAGTTTGCAAGATAGGAGATAAGGATGATTTAGCTTGTATCATAAGATCTAGATTGATTATGGGATCGAGAACAGGATGAGAAGGCTAGATCTAGACTATGTAGGATTTGTTTGGGAAGTTCTTCAGATATAACTTCCCAAAGGGAGACAATACCTCCTTGAGCATTAGTGTCCTTGAAAGTTCTCTACTTCTGGTCTTTCTAGGGTTTTAACTTAGCTTCTTCCTTTCATTATTTGTCACATCCACTTCACTTTAGGGTTTTTTTGTTGCACCTATACCTATAAAGAAAACCATAGATACCTATAAAAAGATCAAGAAAACATTAGATCGATTAAATAATGCATATGCTTGATTCAAATTGACCTTGGTGGTCACCCCAATGTGATTGTCATCGAGTGTTGTACTACATTTGAGACTCTATATATTTCGTGTGTGTGTGTGTGTGTGTGTTTGTGAATGAATTTTATCCCTTAAATATATGTTTCCCTTGTGCAATTCACACCAAGATAATGAGATACAACTAATTTTAAACCTAATATGAATTTGTGAGATTAAATTCATAATAAGCCCTCCTTTACATTGAATAATGCAACCCAATGTGTAGTCCATGAGTGTTTCTCTTGTAGATGGTAGATAGAAAGTGATAACTCAATTTTCTAGCCCCCTAATGTTGTTGGAAGCACAAATACTGAGAGGGGGATGAATTAGTGGGAATTAAAACATTCAATCACTTAAAATTTATTCATTAATTAATCATTCATCAACTTAATGAGTAACGATTAATCATGCATTTAATAACCATAACAAAACATAAGCAAAGGAGAACATATCGATACATGGACAAAAAATCTAAGTAGGAAACCCTCAAGGAGGAGAAAACCCACTGAATTTTTTTTTTACTATATCCATGTTTCAAACTTAGTTGAGAACCAACTTAGCAAGGAGAACCAACCCCTAGGTTTAGCGAGGCACTAACCCCACAATGAGCACAAACCCCTAGTTTAGTATAACACCAACAATACAAGGAGGAACCAACCCTAAAGATGACTCAAGACTAACCAAATAAATTTGAATTTTTTTTCATATTGTAATTATTTCTCTAACAACTGATGATGACACAATGAATATCACTTCTCCTTCTATCTCTCTGAAAACTGCTCTCCAGCCTTCCTTACTCACATGCTTCTTCTTCAAGATGATTTGAATCAATGGCTTGGCTTGTCCATACCTAATATCTCTCTAGAACATCACATCATGTTCATTTCCATCTCTTCATGGTCAAAAATATCTCTTTTAACTTCATAAATATCCCCTAGCTCACACATTTTCACCACAATCTCAACTAGCTCAAACAATCTTTCTAATTTGCATTTATACATGTATATTGATTATAAATCACCTAGGTTGGCCATAATAGAGTAAATTAATTCCACACAACAAAATAAAATAGTAAAAACATAACACATAGCACCATATAGGTCACCAACACTATCTAGAACCATCTAGACCTCTATTAGGACTCAAGAGGCCCTAAAACACCAAAACAAGAAACTCGCCAAGAAGGGAATGTTCTAGAGAAAAAACCCTTCAAAAAAACATGAAACATAGTTAGAAATGTTTTCTAAGCCTTAAAAAACTCTAGAAACCATGAAACATTATGCAACATCATCTCACACCATGAAACCCTCTTGAGACCATGCACAACCAAGCACCCTTAAAACTAGTCTTCAAAAAACAAGCCATAACTTCATCAAATATCGTAAAAAATGTAAGTGTGATATACCAATATAAATATCATGATTGTAGGTTCATCACCAAACTCAACACATACCATAAATCATATTATAGACACCAAAACATCTCTTCAACTAGACTACCTCAAAACTAGTTATACAAGAATTACTTCAACATAACTCCTAAGGGAAAAAAATTGTTCTAAAACCACTCCATACATGAATTATATTTCCCATACTTACTCCACAACCAATTTAGTCACCTGGTCCAACGTAGAACTTGAGTACAAACTAAAATTTTCTAGAAACTTACATATTTGAGTGGGGCCCACATACTGTCATAACCTATATATACGACCTGGAGAAATATAGAGGATTTATCTATAACCTATAATCATCAAATTTTCATAAGAAATAAATTTTGGGTTACTACCAACAAGATATCTCAAGTCACTACCTAGCTAGGGTTTTGACAGGGTTTAAAAGTTGATTTCCTTCTTAACGATTATTCATAAAAACCTGATGATCAAATGAAATCATCCGAATTGGAAAATATTAATACTAGTTCTATTAAACTTCCCCCAAAATATTAGGTCCCTATACAAAGTACACATGTGCCAACGAGCATTAAAAATTCCAAATTAAGCTCAAAATCTCACTTCTAGAAACTTGGGATTAGTAAAATGCAATATATTTCAAATTATTCAACATTAGGTCCTAGAATTTGGATTAAAATTTCACATCAACATGAAAATACATATCAAATCTCAAAATTCTCTCAAATACACTCATAAATGCTGACTCCACCACACCAGGGTATGTTTTCTTAAGGACTAGGTCTAGGAACAAACCTAAAAATAATTTCTAACAATGACAAAATCATTTTTTGACATCAATGACAACACCATGCCAACAATCTCCCCCTTTATCATTAATGACAAACCTAATTATGGAAAAACATATAAATCTCATTCTTCCCTTAAAGATATACATGCCATCAACTCATCATCTCTTGAAAAAACAAAATTCATAACTTTTTGTTTGGAAACATCAACCAAATCAATCAAGGTTCATTCTTCATCTCAATCTCTAATTTTAACTCTTTTGAGCAACTCTGATCCGCCTTAACACATGCATACCTTTCAAATATGTCTCATACCTAAACCATGTATAAAACTGAAGCCAATAGACCAAACTCATCATACCAAATCCAAGAAACAACCTATGACATTTTGTAATGAAAACAATGTCTTTAATACATGAACTCGTCAACATACCTATCCATAACTTCTTGTATTCATGAGTTGAGAACAAACATATTCTTCCCCTACATTTTTTAATATATCATAATTCTCTGATGGATCCCTACTCAGCTCCCCCTAACTCATATACTCCTCTAAAATATCTCACCTTGTCCTTGATACCTTAAAGACATCAAATTATGCCACCAATACAAACCAAACTAGCAGTTGTAATCAATAAACAACTTACTTTTAGCATTGTCTGATTGTTTGCAGATTCCTCCTTGGCATACTTTACTATGAAAAATATACAAACCACACCATGTTATATCAACTATGTCTATATAGACCTTATTCATGTTCTCAAATCATTGAGTACATAAAACATTTCACTATGCTTTGCCTAGGTTTGACCACCATACCGAGGGAACTTTGTACTACAATCATCACTTCCATAAACTAATCATTGATCTAAATGCACCTACACAAATCCTTCTTACTTCTTAACACCTTTTACTAATCTTCATCAATTTTTCTCAATGCACTCGAGCCTTGCATAAGAAAGAATCAACACAAATGATCTTCAACATACCTTGAATCCTCATAAAATAGAGCCAAATTTCTTTGTCTTCTTTATGATGAGACTATACACTATCCTTTTCATGGCTATCTCACCACTTCAACTTATTTTTTGGGTCTTCACATAATCTGCAATCCTGATTGACTCACACTAAGTCATATTCTTGATTCTTACTTTATCTCATAAGATTCAACCTTCTCATCACATCTTCTTCATCTTGTTTTCATGCATCAAACACATTCTTAGAAAAAATAACCTTCTAAAAATAATATTAAAATTGACTATATCCCCTTGACATCAACCTTACCTCTTTTGATCATAGAAAATACTACTAATATTTTTTATATTATTCTTAGATCCTTAGGTCACTCATATTGTACAAGTACATATAGGTCTTATCAGACCACTCTCCATCTCAAAAGATATACGCCTACATAGGTCTCCAATCACTCTTTATCTCAACTCATGCAATCAACCTATCTACCATGAGTGTCATAATTTTTAATTAGGAACACACAAAATTTCAAAACATACCATTTCATGCTAATGAGAAACTCTTTCGAAATTAGAATTATGCAAACTTCCTTACCAAATTAGACTATTATCTGCAACATTGTCTCTTAGTCTGATACAGAACTCAATAAGGACTTAAAAAGACTTGTAAGTATTTTCAGGTCTCCTTACTAGTTTTCTTTTACCTTAAATCATGATTTCAAACTCAAAGTACATTATCATTTATCATTCATCTATCTAAACATCAAACTTAATCAACAAAGACTGAATATTCATTTTTCACTATACCTAATATCATTGTATAAACCCAGATTTGAGAAACTTTCATCAGAAAAAGGACTTATCAAATGCACCAATAGGTCTTATAACAACTTAATAGTCCTTACATAGTTATAACAAGTCATTAGCATGCTTTCAACTCTTGCAAACCATCATACATCCTTTTGTAACACAATTTTTTGACTATCACAGGACTAATTAAGCCTCAACAACACTCATCTATCAGTCCATCTACTTGTAATGTCTATATACTTATTTTTAATCAATAAAATAACTTGATGTTTCTTCTTTCATAGTTCTTTTACCCAGGTTCCATCATCATCTTGTTGCAAAACCCTTTATCTACCTTGTAACATTATTAGGTCATCAATATGGCACACTTTTTTCAAACATGTCTCCCTGCCTTCTAGGTTTGATCAAGTGATCAACACATAGATTTCTTGACTTTCAAGGACTATCGCTCTTCTTTAAAATTTTGTTGAGTCTTCATAATTATTTATATACTTATTTTATCATGGTATACCTTCAATTTTTTATTGACTATCCTCATAGCACTTTGTCATAATTTGAACCTACTAACATGCTTCTCAAGACTACTTTAATCTCATACATTTATTTCTCTTTCTTTAAGACTGTTATACACTATTTGTTAGCAGAATTTCTATCCTTTCAAAATTCATTTATGACAAAAATACCTCAAATATGTGAAGAGAAAAGTTCAATATTACAAACCTTAAACTAAAATTACAATCCCGATCACAGTCTAACCACCTCACTATAGACTCTTAGGCCTTCATGTTACTTATACATGTTTATAGAACCAGGTCATATTGATATAAACAAACCAATATTTAGTTCAAGAGATACATATCTATAAATGCAACTTCAAGTCTCCAATATGATCCACTCAGCAACATACCTTCAAACTATCTTGAAACACTTTTCTTATAGTATGACATCATAACAAAGACAAGAAAAGATCATATAAACATACATTTATAGGATAAGGATGACACAAACTCACATACATATCTTAAACCATCTTCATAGTCACAAAATCCCTTTCATGATACAGTACCCATAATAGGTCTTAATACACAAAACATTACAATATGACTCCATGGAAAAGACTTATATAAACCCTATAAAAAATATCTATATTTTCCTTACTTCTCAACTGGTATAGAACAATATAGGTCTCAAAGCACCATCTTATGCTTCTCAAACTGTCTACCATGAATTGTTAAAATTTCAAAAATTCTTAATAACTCGGTTAACAAATGGAATAAACCAAAATAGTTCATCTAAACATACCTTCTTGAAGCACTCTACCCAAATTTTATAGACCTTATACATTAGTATAGACCTTAACATGGATCTTCACTATAAATTCAACTCTTAGAACATTTCTATACATGTAATATTCTTAATAAATCATGAGCAAAACACCTACACGCTTCTCTTGAGAATTTAATTCCTTTAAGAAGATTAGAGAACGCACCACACATCACTTAAGGAACTAAGATACTAAGAACTCAGGAGATTCCCACATCTCCATACCATTTCACTCTTGAGATTGATAAACTGACTGAAGTATCCTCCTAGTCTTCTTAGGTATTTTTGTCTTGATGATAACACCTTTCTCCTTCTCCCCTGTTGACTGAATTACTTTCAAACATACATGTATTTATTCAACCTTTGGTTCATGCTCAATCATTGAAAGCATAGTTTTTTTTCTTGTGAACAAATTATAATTAGGCTTGACTGATTTTGGCTCATCCTTCTTTACCTCATTTACATGATCAGGATTTGGAAACCATACATTCTTGACCTTGGGAGTAACAAACTTCTTGAAGGAGAAACATGATGAAAATACCTTGTAATATGACCTTCTTGGTGAAAACTACGAAAAACAACATTATGCATATCTCTTGAATGATGAATACTATGATCTCTTCCATTGATCCATAGGTACTTGATTTTGAATGACCTTCTATGATCTCTTTCCCTATGACCATATTGATTGTAATCATAAAAATGTCCATGAAACAAAGATACATACCTCATAACATTTGGATGTTTGATGGGATTAGACCTTGCATTACTATTGGAATAGACCTTCATGGAAAAAACACCTTCATTTTTTCCTTCTTTGGAACTAGGGACCACTTCTTGACTTGGAACTTCATACTTTTTGTCATCTCCATTGAAACCAAGACCTAATTTGTCACTAGTTAACTTTTAATTGCTCAATATATCATCTAGAGCCATAATACTATTCTCAAACCTCTTGAAAGTATTCAACGTTGTGGATACATACTCCAACAATATTTTCAAATTCCTTTCTTTGATTCATACTTGATGGATTCATCATCTATAGCTTTATGGCTTCTACCTATTCCTTGAATTTGATACATTCATCATACTTTTCATTTAGAGTCGTTGTCACTAACCTAACTTGAGATTCAAAATATTTTATGATATGATCATGCTCAACATTTATACAACTTATATGTTCTTCATATCCCTTTACCAAGGACACCAAAATTTGGTTCTTGTTTATTTAACACATCAATTCTGATTTAGCCTTAGATGAATTCTCATGATATCTCTTTAACCTACCCATTTATTTCTTTAAAGAATCACCTCAAGATTATTGAGCTCTCTTTTAACAACTTTTAAGACTTCAATACAAGGGATTTTTTTTGTTATAAACAGATCACATTATTTCCTTGTTCTAAATTAACTTAATTTAGAACCAACATCATCCTAATCAATCCATCGTATTCACCATGTGCAGTTGCATGAGTCACATTAATTTCAATCCCTCATGTATTACTATTTTTGAGTGTGTATACAAGGTATATTATTGGTTTATTTTTTTGTCATTGATAATTAAGTGACACTTTCTAACTGTATACATGGGTTTTTTTTTTCTGAAACCCATCGGATATCCTACAACTTAAATCTTGGTGAAATCAGGATAGTGTAATCAGTAACTTACACTACTTTAGCCAAAGTTTCAGAGACATGTTTTCCATGCTCAATTTTGTGATGGCACACTCATCAATTGAAACTAGTCTTTCACCATAACACTTAATTTCTATTATCTAGATTAGTACTACATAGTGGAGTTATAATCAGTTACAAGTTACGTTCAAGGTACAAATTTGGATCAGATTGTATGGATAAGTACCACTATGTCAGCTTAGGATGACTATGGGAAAGTGTATCCATAATCATTTGCATCATTAAGAGTCCACTTCCTTTCCCTTAGTCATCAAAATATGACATCAGATACATAATTGTGTAATATAATCTACATTCGTACCTTTTACGATACTTGAATCTTAAATCATTATGACCGTCACAATTAGAGGAGCTTGACGAGATAAATTGGCATAGCAAGTGTACCACAGTAGCCAAATAATGACCTAAGTAATTAAATGAGTACTACGTAACAACATCCATAATGAGTTGGCTCACTGAGTTCTGCCAATTGAAACGTCATATCTTATTGAGTTATGACAATTAAATTATGAAAGGTCAATTCCCAAGTCTTAGCGATAATCTAATTATGATTGAATTCGAACCTAAGGATCTAAACGAGGAATTCATGTAAATAAATTACACGTTTAAGTCATTCCATCATGTTCATTGTACTTACTAGTTACAGATTTAAATCAGCCTACTGCATTAATTCCATAGTTCATATTTAGTCCATTACACTAGTAATGTATTAGGTCTAGAATAGTACTTAATAGGATCGATTTGAAATGACTAAACAACAATCAATAATACATTTAATCCATTCAAATTTGAATGCAAATCTTAATGTATCATCCCTTTAATACATTATATTTAATCACTTCATAGTATATAAAATTAATCCACATAAGTTCCCAAACATTTTATTAGATAATTTGAGTAACCTTTTCTCATAAAATTCAAATTCACAAGAAGACATAAATAAATAATTGTTACAACATCTTTATTCCCTTTTGAACAGTTACAAGCAGAATAGGCTAATTTAGCCTCTTAATCAGTTAAGTAGAACAATGATATTTCACTTAATTACAAATTCACTATTTAATACATTGCAGCATTTAATTAAGCTAATTGAACAAATAATTTCTTTCAACATCACTCGCCTTGCAGACTTAAAGTACACCATCTGTAAAATTTTAGAAAAGTTCAGCTTGATTGAACTGGCATGATAAGCTCTCTTTCCCACTTAAAGGTTTATGTCATTTAGTATTTGTATAAATAAATTGTTACAATATATATAACAACAAAAAACACACAAGATCAAATATCATCTACAAGGATGATTCAATTTGCATTCACCATATCATCCTGCATCATTCTATTTGAATTCCTTAATGGAAATTCCAAAATTTAAAAATTAATTATAGAATAAACAATATCAACCTTATTTTCAGACAAGAGATCCATCAATAGATTAGATAGACATTAATTTTCACATCTATTAATCATGACTTACCTTACGCAACTGGTATACAATTATTTAGAGAAAATAATTCTTTCTCGAAGTCTAGTTGTTGTTCTTATTAAGGGATTACTTATTTCCCATAAGCTAAACAATAATCAATCACAAGCATACATTTATTTGATTTCCAAAAACATATAATATTGTGGTCAAACAGGTAGAAGGCTTATTCAAGCATTCGAGTGTATACAACCTCGTAATTATTTTATCTACAACATAGATTATTACATAATCCCTTGACCAAATTATATAACTATAATTATCTAAGTATTGGGTACTTGTACTGGTTTGACAGTATTAAAGTAATATGTTATTTATCTTAAACCATTTGAAGACCCTTGATATATTCAAAATTATATTTTAACCCAGCGATTACATATACCAACATAACCGATAACCCAATGATCACAATAAAAGGTGATAGTTTGATGGTTTTAAGGTAAACATAAGTTACCTTAATCATAACAAAAAACATAGAGTCCTTTTAAAAATAACCAAATCAAACAACACCAAACCTTCCCACAAGATTCACAACCATTACTAATCAAAAGAGAAGAATGCTACAATCTTACAGAAGGCCTCAGGAGCTTTAAATAATGTTATGAACAATCTACCACATGATGCCCTATCTACCCAGATAAGGGTTAATCATTACCAAGATCTATTCGATCTTCTCAACCAAATTATAAGAATTGGAGAGCCCATATAAGAACCTTTATATTGATTCGATATAAAAAAGATATTATCATGCTACCCACACAACAAATTCATAAAATACAAACTCAGTTCTACCAAACAAATCAAAAGGTGAAGTAATCAGAATAACAGACCCACCGGAAAATTTTCCCGCATTACACTATTGCAATGAGCTGTTATACTTAATAGAAGGTGTGTCCAATCCTCTAATAACCAAGTCAAATCACTATAAAAATGAGTAGATATTCCTTTTGAATTTAAACAGAGTTTCCCCTTGTTACGAAAAGGGCTTGAACAAGATTCAGGTAGATAAAATAGAAAACACAACCCTAGACTAAAACCATAATCTCCTCAACCCTTGGCTGACTTGAAATCCAAATGGGTCTTATAAAAATGAACAACCACATCTATAGCTGCGATTCAACCCAAGTAGGCCGAAGAAAGAAAGAAAATTATTTTTCCTTAAACAATAACCATAATGATATCCAATTACGACCTCGGAGAATCCAACAAAATAAAAGTAATAGAAACTGAAACTTTCTAGGTATTTGAGCTAATACGAGACAAAAATGTCATAGAAGTCTTTATGAAATAATATATATTCACAAGCAATATTTTCCAATTGTTTCAGATGATAATCAAATTTTCCAAACAAATATATAGACCTAGATTCCATTAACTAATAAAAATGACATTACCCAGATTTTGCTATTAGACACAAATACCCATATCAACAAAACCGACCCATAAAAATTTTAGTAGAGATTTTTATTCATGTAAATAATAAACATAATAAGCTAATATGGGAGAAATAGAGAAAATCATGTTTGATAATGAAATCCCTCTTCTTCTCCTTCTTTTCCAAGTTTTCCTTTGCAAACCCAACTTTAGAATCGATTCCATAGTAAAACGAAGACCTCTAATAATTTTAATGTTTATTTATTAAAGAAAAATATTAATGCATCCCACAATTATCTCCAATTAAAGTTAAAAAAACACATGAAATATCAAAAACAATAGATAAGCCCAAAATAGGGAGAGCTTCGAGCATGCAGATCTCAACTATACCTCCAAAAATGAAAAACAACAATAATCAAAACAACCCATTATTTTCCTCCCCGAAACTACCTCATAATCTTTCTGAGGTTGTGAGGAGAGTTTCAAGACATTCAATGCATGTGAGGACAACTATCAATTCCCTCCAAATTTTCACCACCAACTTGCCCCTTTAGATTTAGCATTGTTACCTTTCTTTACACAATCGATCACTAATTGTAGATAGTTACCTTGATAACTGAACATCCATTATTTTATCTCCCATATGGAAGGTTGGAAGTGCATAATAAATGGCCCCCTCTATAAATATTACAGTTGGTACAAGATACAAAGGGGTGGTTTCTAGTTCACCCCCATCTAATTAGGCTTTTCCCTATTGGGCTTAAATGCACATAGTTTCTTTTAGGTTTACCTTTAGATATGACTTCATTATTTATGCCTTCAACTTTACAAAGTTGGATTCAAGAGTGATGGACCCTTTCACATAGTATAATAAAATCAAATATTCGAATAACATCAACCTATTTTTAGCCTTAGTTTAGGCCCCATCAAATTTTATACCAAGCTTTATCACATATGCCATAAAGATTATAATCTAACACATTATAGTTTAGTTCCTGCATTTTAAATAGACTAGATCATATTCCCAATGTACATGAAGTCTGATCTAAATTTTGTAATATTATCATCAAGATCTTAGTTTAGAAATAGTAAGAATATCATTGTGGTCCACATACCTTAGTATGTGAAGCTCAATATCATACCTGCTCACACACACACAATAGGTTCATTGTAGAAACATATTGTGACACTTATACATGTAGGAGTTAGAATAAAAGAACTTATCTAGGCTTAGTCTAGCAATGTAATAGTAAAGTATGGAATTAAAAATCAACGTAACAATGTTACACAACATATTCACTATTAGTGTTCTAATCATATTACTTCGAGTAGGCTACAAAAATGCAAATAGAATACGATCAAGAACAGTAACCGAACAAGAATATAGGCCATCTACATAAGTATTTCATAAATCCAACACTCTTATCAAATCAAATTAACAAAACAGTGGGGGTGTTACATACCTTCCCCCTTAAAATCATCATCATCCCCATGATTCATTCAAACATAACAAAATATAAACAAACCAGAAAAATAAGTGACTTATTCAATCATCAATAATCCAAACAATTATAGTCTGACACTTACAAAAATCAAGTTTTTTTAGAATTTTGCAACAACATTATGTTGGCTATAACTAGTACTTTTTCCAAGTTTTTTCTCAAACAAAAAAAGTAAAAGTAAATTTTCAGTCAAAGAAATCATAAAGTATCATAAAATCATATAAAACTATATATTTTACTGTTAAAACATATGTAGAAAATAAGTTTCTATTTCTTCTAAATTCTCTCAAGTTGCACATTCTTTAGAAAATTAGTCCCATTGGACCTTGCATTGACTAATGTCTATATTTTGCAAGTGTAGCTTGTGAGTTTCCAACACCCTTATGGGTTCAACCACGATGACCCCTAGGGTCTTGAACCTATAAATAATTCCAATTTAGCACACACGACAAATCTGAAACATAATTTTTAAGCAAGGAAATATGAAAAACATCATGCATCCTAGCCAATACGGGAGAAAATGCTAATCGATAAGCCAAAAGACTAATCACTTCAATGATTGCAAAAGTTCCAACAAAGCAAGGTGATAACTTCACTGATTTACCAAAAGAAATTGAACTCTTCTTGGGTTTGACCCTTAAAAATACTTTATCACAAAGTTCAAATTTCTTATCAACTCTTTTCAGATATGTGTAACTCTTTTGCATATCGCCAACTTATTTTAATCATTCCTAGATTAGTTTTACTTGTTCCATTCTAGTAATCATTTCAAGTCCTACTACCTATATGTCTTCTATGTTGTCTCAACTAATAGGTGTTCTACATTTTTGTCCATGCAATGCCTCAAAAGGTGTCATTTTTAGAGAAGAGTGGTGTGTATTGTTATACACAAATTCAACCAAAGGAATATATTCCTACCACTTGTACTCCTGATCCATGTAGTACATCCTAAACATGTCTTTCATGATCTGATTTACCCTTCCAGTATGTTTTCGGATGATATGTAGAATTGAAATTCAGTTTTTTTCCTAAAGCTAAATTTAAAGTTTGCAAAAAATGTGAAGTCATTCTTGGGTATCCATCTGAAATTATTAGTTTAGGTACACCGTGCATTATACAAATTTCATGCATGAATATTTTTGCAAGAACAGGTGAATCCTCTTTCAGATTTCCAAGAATATAGTGAACTACTTTTGTCAATTTTTCAACTACAACCAAAATGAAATCATGTTTATTTTTATACATAGGAATCCCTTGAACAAAATCCATGCTTATCACTTGCCATTTATACTATGGAATGTTGTGAGGGTAAAATAGTCCATATGGGTGCATATGTTTGGTCTTTACACGTAGAAATTCTAAGAAATGTGACACATAATCAACTATGTCCTTTTTCATCCCTTTCCAAAAATATTTTTGTTTTACATCAAAAAACATTTTTGTCACTCTAGGATGTCCAAAATAAAGAGCATTGTGAAATTTAGTTATCACTTTCTTCCTTAGTTCATTTTACAGGTATACATATACCCAATTTTCATAGCTTAGGACTCCTTCATTATTGAATTTGAATCCTTTGTATCTCTTATCATTACAATCTACAACAAGTACTATTTTTACTTATTGATAATAAGAATATGTTAACATTGCTATCTTTAACTCATCTTTGAATTGGGTTCTCATGGTAACAAGGGCAGAAATTTTCTTCCTACGACTTAGTACATCTGCCACTTAGTTTTTTACCTTTTATATAGTTGATTTCAAAGTCATATTGAGACAAAATTTCTAACCATATTTTTTGTCTATAATTTAAGTTTGGTTGTGTGAAGATGTATTTCAGCCTAAGATGATTTTTTTTCATCTCAAAGGGCTTCCCTACAAGATAATGACTCCATACTTGCAAAACATGTACAATGGTAGCAAGCTCCAATTCATGGGGAGCATATTTCAGCTCATGTACTTTGAGTGTTCTACTTTTATAAGTAATCACATGATCATTTTGAAACAAAATACCCCCTAACCCCTCACCAGAGGCATCTTTCACTACTATGAAGTCCACATTGGGATCTGGGACTGATAAAACAAGTTTTGTAGTTAGTTTCTCTTTCAAAAATTTATATGTGTTCTCACATTTATCATTCCAAAAAAACTTCTTATCCTTTTTCTGTAGCAAGGTGATTAGGGCAACAAATTTTGAGAAGTAATTTACAAACTTCTGGTAGTATCTAGCTAGACCCATCAAGCTTCTAACTTCATTCACATTTTTAGGAGCTAGCTAATCAATTATGGCTACAATATTTGATGGATCAACAGAAATTCCATCTTTATTAATTACATGTCGTAGGTACTGCACTTCATTCTCACAAAATGAACAGTTTGAGAATTTTCCATAAAGTTTCCTCATGCTTGATACTTCAAGGACAATCCTTAGATGTTCATTATACTCTTCAATGCTTTTTGAATAAATGAGAATATCATCCAAGAATACAAGCAAAAATTTCTCCAAGTATTCTGGAAAGATATTGTTCATTAAATTCATAAAAGCCACTAGAGCATTAGTTAAACTAAATGGTAGTACAGTGAACTCAAAGTGCACATATCTTGTCCTAAAGGCAATTTTATGTATGTCTTCTTCTTTTATTCACAGCTAATGGTATCCCGAATTCAAATTGGTCTTAAAGTAAACTGATGCACCATGCATCTAGTCAAGTAGACTGTCAATCCTTGGAAGATGGTACCTATTCTTAATTGTGGCTTTGTTGAGCATTCTATAGTCGATAAATAATCTGAGTGTTTTATCTTTCTTCTTAACAAAAATAACTGGTGCTCCCCAAGGTGAAACATTCAGTCTTATCAAACCTTTTGATATAAGTTCATGTAATTGTGCCTTAAGTTCAATGAGTTTAGTAGTATTCATTCTATAAAGAGCCTTAGAGATTGGCTTTGTTCCTGGCTTAATATCAATAGTGAAGTCAAATTATTGTTTGGGTGGAAGGTCAGGTAATTATTCTAGAAAGATATCATTGTACTCACATAGCAGCGGATGATATTCCATATAAATCTGAAATTATTGTTCTGTCTATTAGATTTCTGCCCATTTGTTTTAAAGTTTGCAGTAGGATTTGTTGCTGTAAATTTATTTCCATTTTTTGTTCCAGATATGTTTTTACTTCCAAACTTCTTCCATCATACCTTCTTAGGTGCAAGGGGTGATGGTGAGTTAAAAAAAATATTTTTCTTATCTTCCTTATGTGCAGAAATAACCTTTAATTTCTGCTCCTGTCTGATTTCTTTTTCAAAAAATTATTCCATGCTTGATGGCCCATGCACATTAAATTCTCCTTCAATAATTGGATTTAGTCCCATTATAAATTCATGATGTGAAATTTTTCATCAACTAGGTATTGGGGTACATAATTGAGAATTTTTGTAAACTTCTCCCAATACTCGGTAATCTTCATCCTTCCTTTAGACAGAGTTTGAAATTCATACATCTTTTGGTCATAATATAACTGAGGTAACCATCACTACTAAAATAGGATTTGAAATGATCCCAACTTATACTAGCTTCATCAATTTTTAGTTCCACTTTACGGTTGTCCCACCAAGAAGACGCTTCATTAGAGAGTTGATAGGCTCCCAAAACTACTTTAATCTCTTCAGAAAAGTTTCTGATAGTGAAATATTTCTCCATTTTTCTGATCCAGGTCTCAGCTCCATCCCCTAAAGTTGTACCATCAAAATTAGGCAGAATGATTCTTTTTATATTTTTTTTCATCTCATCTTACAAACATTTTTTCTTATTTTCAAGCTAAGTTGGTGCATTAACATTGGCATTTGCAACATTAATATTTTCTACATTATTTTTGTTTTCCACATTGAGGTCTTCAACTTTCATGTTATTTTCAGCATTCGGCTATTCCAAATGTTTCTCATTGCCATTATCGTAGTTATCATTTTGATTTCCCATCACTTGTTGTTCAATAGTAGCCATTTGATTCCACTTGTCCTAAAGGACAATGAGTATCTCATATAATTTCTACGTTGTGGCTACTTTTCCGCCCACAGATTGATTATTAACAACAATTCCTCTAACCATTTTATTTTAGACAAGAATTTTAAGTTTAGTTAGTGAATGGACACAATAGGTCCAAGAGTTGTAACCTTTAACTCTGATACCAAAATGTAATAACCAATTTTAAGACTTCAATATAAGGGATTTTTTTTTATAAACAGATCACATTGTTTCCTTGTTCTAAATTAACTTAATTTAGAACCAACATCATCCTAATAAGTCCATCCTATAACAGCTAACCATGTGCAGTTATATGAGTCCGATTAATTATAATCCCTCATGTCTTACTCTTTGCGAGTGTGTATACAAGGTATACTATTGATTTATTTTATTTGGCACTGATAATCAAGTGACACTGTCTAAGTGTATACATGGGTGTTCATTTCTGAAACCCATCTAGTATCCTACAGCTTGGATCTTAGTGAAATTAGGACAGTGTAATCAACAACTTACACTACTTTGGCTAAAGTTCCAGAGACATGTTTTCCATGCTCAATTCTTTGACGACACACTCAGCAATTACAACGCATATCTCACCATAGCACTTAATTTTTGTTATCTTGATTAGGAATAGATAGTGGAGTTAATAACCAGTTACAATTTGCGTTCAAGGTATAAATTCATATCAGTCTGTATGGATAAGTGCCACTATGTCAAATTAGGATGCCTATGGGAGAGTAAGTGTCTCCATAATGATTTTCATCATTACAAGTCTGATTCCTTTCCCGAATTCATCATAAGATGACATCTGATACATAATCGTGCAATACAATATGCATTCGTAACTTTTACGATACTTGAATATTAAAGCATTATGATCGTCACAACTAGAGGAGGTTGACGGGATAAACTGGCATAGAATTCATACCACAGTAGGCAAATAATGACCTGAGTCATTAAATGGGTACTACATAACAACTACCATAACGATTTGGCTCACTGAGTTTTGCCAATTGAAAAATCATATCTTATTGAGTTAAGGCAATTTAATTAAATTATGACAGATCAATTCCCAGGTCTCAACGATACTCTCATTATGATTGAATTCGAACCTAAGGATATAAATGATGAATTCACGTAAATCAATTTCATGTTTAATTAGTTCCATCATGTTCATTGTACTTACTGGTTGTAGATTTAAATCAACCTACTGCATTAATTCCATAGTTCATATTTAGTCCATTACACTAGTAATGTATTAGGTCTAGAATAGTACTTAATAGGATCAATTTCAAATGATTAAACAACAATCCATAATACATTTAATCCATTCATATTTGAATGAAAACATTCATGTATAATCCCTTTAATACATTATATTTAATCACTTAATAATATATAATATTAATCCACATAAGTTCCCAAACATTGTATTAGATAATTTGAGTAACCTTTTCTCATAAAATTCAGATTCACAAGAAGACATAAATAAATAATGGTTACAAAATATGTATTCCCTTTTGAATAGTTACAAGCAGAAAAGGATAATTTAGCATATTAATCAATTAAGAAAAACAATGGTAGTTCACTTAATTACAAATTCACTATTTAATACATTACAACATTTAATTAATCAAATTGAAAAAATAATTTCTTTCAACATTACTCGTCTTGCAGACTTAAATTACGCCATCTACAAAATGTTAGAAAAGGTCAGTTTGATTGAACTAGCATGATAATCTCTCTTTCTCACTTAATGGTTTATGTCATTTAGTATTTGTATAAATAAAATGTTATAATGTATATATATAACAACATAAAACACATAAGATCAAATATCATCTACAAGGATAATTCAATTTGCATTCACCATATCATCCCATATCATTTAATTCTAATTCCTTGATGGAAATTCCAAAATTGGAAAAATTAATTATAGTATAAACAATACCAACCTTATTTTCAAATAAGACATCCATCAATAGATCAGATAGAAAATAATTTTCACATCTGTTTATCATGACATACTTTACACAACCGGTATACAATTATTCAAAGAACAAAATTCTTTCTCGAAGTCTAGTTGTTCTTATTAAGGGATTATTTATTTCCCAGAAGCTAAACAATAATCAATCACAAGCATACATTTATTTAATTTCCAAAACAATATAATATCATGGTCAATACGGAAGAAGGTGTAGTCAAGCATTCAAGTGTATAAAGCCTCGTAATTCTTTTATCTATAATATAGATTATTAGATAATCCCTTGATCAAATTATACAACTTTAATTATATAAGTATTGAGTACTTGTACCATTTTGATAGTATTAAAGTAATTTTTCATTTATCTTAAACCATTCGAAGACCCATGATATATTCAACGTTATATTTTAACCCAATGATCACATATACTAATAGAACCGACAACCCAATGTTCATGATAAAAGGTGAAAGTTTGACAGTTTTAAGGTAAATGTTACATGCCTTAATCATAATAAAAACCATAGAGTCCTTCCAAAAATAACCAAATCAAACAACACCAAACCTTGCCACAAGATTCACGACCGTTACCAATCAAAGGAGAAGAATGATACAGTATTACATGAAGGCCTCACGAGCTTTCAATAATGTTGTGAATAGTCTACCGCATGCTGCCCCATATACACATATAAGGGTTAACATTACGAAAATCTATTCAATCTTCTCAACCAACTTATAAAAATTGGAGATCACATATCATAACCATGGTATAGATTCGATATCAAAAATATATTATCATACTACCCACACAACAAGTTCGTAAAATATGAACCCAGTTCTACCAAACAAATCAAAAGCTAAAGTAATCAAAATAACAGACCCAACTGGAATTTCCCCCCTCCCCCCCATTACACCATTAGAGTGAGTCATTATACTTAACAAAGGGCATGTCCAAGCCTCTAATAACTAGGTCAAATCCCTACAAAAAGGAGTATATCTTCCATCTTAATTTAAAGAGATTTTCCCTCATTTCCACAAGGGATCGAACAAGAGTCAGAAATATAAAACAGAAAACAATACCCTAAACTCAAAACATAATTTGATCAACCCTTGGCTGACTGGAAACCCAAATGGGTCTTATAAAAATGAACAACCACATCCATAGGTACAATTTGACTCAAGTAGGTTGAAGATAGAACACAGACTAGTTATCCTTACACGATAACCATAAGGATATCCGAATCCAACCTCAGAGAATCCAACTAAATAAATTTAATAGAAACCAAAACTTTATGGATATTTGAGCTAATATGAGCCACAAGTATCATAGAAGTCCTTATACAATAATATATATTCACAACCAATATTCACCAACAGTTGTAGATGACATTGGAAGTTTTCAAGCAAATATATGATCCCATATTCCATTAACGATTAAAAATGACATTTCCCAAATTTTTCTATTAGCCACAAATACCCAGATCAATAAAACTAACCCACAAAACTTTTAGTATAGATGTTTATTCATGCAAATGATAAAAAAAAAAATAGGGGAGAAATAGAGCAAATCATGCCTGATAATGAAATCCCTCTTCTTCTCCTTCTTTTCCAAGCTTTCCTTCATAGACCCAACTTCAGAATCGATTCCACAGTAAAGAAAAGACCTCCAAAATTTTCATATTTATTTATTGAATCCAAACATTAATGCATCCCACAATTATCTCCACTTACACTTACAAAATACGTGTAGTATAAAAAACAACAGAGAATCCCAAAATAGGGAGAGCTTCGAGCATGTAGATCTCAACTATGCCTCAAAGAATTAAAAAACAATAATAATAAAAACAACCCATTGTTTCCCCCCTAAAAAACTACCTCATACTCTTCCCGAGGTCATGGGGAGATTTTCAATACATTCAATTCATGCGAGGATAAATCTCAGCTCCCTCCAAATTTTTTCCACCAACTTGCCCCTTCAAATTTAGCAGTGTTACCTTTCTTTACAAAACCGATCACTAATCATAGATAGTTACCTTGATAACTGAAAATCCACTATTTTATCTCCCATATGGAAGGTTGGCGGTGCATAATAAATGTCCCCCTTCATAAATATTACATCTAGTGTAAGCTACAAAGGGTGGTTTCCATTTCACCCTCATCTACTTAGGCTTTTCTCTCATGGGCTCGAATGCACATAGTTTCTTTTAGGTTTACCTTTAGATAGGACTTCATTATTTATGCCTTCAACTTTACAAAGTTGGATTCAAGGGTGATAGACCCTTTCACATAGTATGATAAAATCAAATATTTGAATAACATCAACTTAGTTTTAGCCTTAGTTTAGGCCCTATCAACTTTTATACGAAGCTTTATCACATATGTCATAAATATTATAATCTAACACATTATAGTTTAGTTATTGAATTTTAAATAGACCAGACCATATTTCCAATGTACAGGAAGTCTAATCTACATTTTGTAATATTATCATCAAGACCCCATATAGACACTTAAATTTGGTGATTATACCTCCCCTGCCCATGTGCGCGTATTTCACCTTGGTTCTATCTAGGCCTCCCTTAATTTAATTCATACTCATTTATTTAATTAAAATGACCTCTTATTATCGAATTCTTATTAACCTTTATTAATTCACATTAATTAATTAATCCCCATTAATTAATTAACAAATATCCATATCCATTACGCCTTAATGGACTTGTTATTTAGGATGCTTTTATCCTAAGTAGAAACCCCTATGAATTTTCTACCCATCCCTATCTTCTAACTACCCATGATTCATCCCCAAGAAACCTAATCCCACACATAAGATTTAAAGTAGCCTTTTCCATCCTTGAAAACATGAAATCCTGACCTAAATCACAAAAATCAACCCCATTGGGGAAAATTTCCCCGCAGTTGGTGGTTACCCAACCCAGTTGTCGTCAACCCTATAAAACTAAGTTAAATATTTTCATAATGAATCATAAATCATCATATGCATGCAAATTTTGGAGCTTTCTCATTACTTGTGAATTGAATCTCATGCCTGAGCATTCCTGCAATAGTTACGGACCTCCCGGAATTCTTTAGCCCTCACGATCATCCTTCATGAGATTATCATCATCTTTGTGTTTATTTATTAAGATTTTATTATATTATAATTATTTTTCTTATGTCTAATATTTTTCAGGAGTATTTCATCCTCAGCAACATTCTTTTCTAGATTTTTCCTTTCAGGTCTCCCATTTCATCCTTTTGACATCGGCCTTACCCAACTCTGTTACAGTTATCGTCAACTCAACCTAGTTTCCTTCGACCAGGGTCCTGATTCCCAATCTTCTCTTTCCAATCTTTGTTTTCCACCATTTTCCTAGTTTCTGCTTCATTAGATCCCTTTTACATGTTGACTTAACATACAAAATCCTCTGTTACCTTCTAGTTTACACTCAGGCTATTGTAGGATTACATACTCATTCCACGTTCCAAATCTTCTCTCTTAGGTCTCTGTCAACCTATCTCTTCACATTATAGGTTTTCATTGACCCAAACTAGGTAACATTTAATTTTTAGTTCTTCCAATAAAATCAGCTCTTAGATCATATCTTAATTATTCTCAGAATAATTAGTAATTCTATCTCTGTATGCTATCTATTATTTCATCCTTTATTTTTCTTCTTCTTTAAAACAAGGGTTGACATCCCTTAAGGAAGTTAACGCTTCTTAGATATGCTTTGTCAGGAAACCAACGCATATCCCATACAATGAATCTCCTTTCTATTTTTTCTCATTTTCAAGTCATCAAATTTTAGCAACAAGGATCCATCATCAATTTGCACCTATTTATCCATCACATCACGTTAGAGGTACTATAAACCCTCCATGTTATGAGATGTTAGTTGCTTTCATTACTAGATCATTTATTTGATTAGGAATTAAAAAAATTGTCCAAAATTTCTGGCATGCCTAGTGGGACCACCCTTTACTAATCCCTTTTCATTCCTTTTCTATTTTCCTTACTTCTTCTATATTCTACTAACACTGTAACATGAGGCATTGCTTCTTTCTTTCTCGTGTTGGTTCAATTAGTGGATCTCTCTTTGCTAAAGTTCAGATAAAAAGGAAAATATTTGTCCAGGTTTTCCTCTTTTTCCTTATTTTCTCTTTTTTGCATCGTGTTTCCCTTTTCTGTGTGTGTCCCCATCAAAATATCACACTTCGATTTGGTTTTAAAAAGAAACTTTCTTTCTTGCATCCTGCTTACTCACATAGTTTAAGTAGGGGTTAAATTGATGCATTTCACAATCCTCACACACAACCCAAAACTCACAAATCAATCAACACATCAAAGCAACATCCCACCCAATAGATTGATTTGGATTTCATCACCCAACAAAAAACCGCCTGAGACTCTCCCAAGCCAAAACAAACTTGAAACCAGAAATAGACTTCTTTCTCTTAGGTACCCTATTATACATCCCCTTTTTTTATTTTCCACATTTTCTTAATTAAAAACAATTAAAAATTTTTTTTTGCTTGACATGTTTGGTTTAGTTAGCATAAAAATTATTCTTAATTCATGCTCGTAATTGCTCATTCAGTAGCTAAAATAATTGAATCAAAATTCCCTTCAAATAGTTTCACCTCGACTCAACAAACATGCACTACAAAAATTTCTTCATCTATGCCCTTGATTACCTCTTTCATGAGTACCAATCCTCTCTTTAGTTCCTCTTACCCAGAATCCTCTCTTCAAACCACTACCTTAGGAGAAACTAATCCCTTCTTCTATCATCATTCCATCATGTCTAGACTAGCCACCCCTCCTTTTACATCCATACCTTTTGGACCTCCAGTTATCTCTCATGGTGACTTTGATTTCTAGGATTTTCTTGATGCCAATCTGGTGGCTCTCCAAGACTATCTTCTTAGGAAATCAACTCAGCTCCCCTCAGATGGTCCACCGCTTCAGTATATTTATCCTTATTAGAATAATTCTGATTTCAATCAACAATTTTTTAGTGAACAAGTTTTCCTCGTCTTCTAATAATCCTCCACCCCACCAGACTGCTCATCTAGTCCTATCCATTCCACCCAATCTTCACCCAATCAATAAAACCATCACCACTACCCTTCTTATTTCCTCTTTGGCTGCAATATCACATCCCATATTTGGACAACATGATCCCCTCACATCACACATGTATATCATCACTTCCCAACCTCCTCTTATGGGTGTTCTGCCTTATTACATGGCTAACCCCTTTCAACAACAATTTTATCCTACCTATACTCATCAAGTTCCTGCCCAGTCTCAATAATCATACAACATCCCCATGATACAACACCAAACATTCTGAACTCAACCTTTAAATCACATTCATCAAGAAATCCCCCAAACACACATTTAATATCACCAAAAACTTTATCCATCTACCTCACAAGTTGTGTAACCACAACCCGTTATCATTTCAACAAGTGATCCTATGCATGCTCTCATGAATAGGTTAGCAAACCTTGATGCCTCCACCCTAGGGCCCAAATTTGTGATATCATAGAAAGAAATCTATAATGATCCAATTCATCCATCTGTACTAATTAAGTCGTATCCTCGACATTGGGAATTTCCAAAATTTTCCAAGTTTAACAGCAAGGAGGATCCACATCAACACCTTTGAGCATTTAGACATATGTGTTATCTTATTGCACATGATCAGGACTTGATGCTCCACACTTTTCCCATGTCTGTAGCATGCCCAACATTAGACTGGTACAATTGCATCCCTCAGTATTTGATACTTAACTCTGATCAGATCACACAATTATTTTTAGAACATTTTTCGATCAACAATACGTAGAAAATAACTATCAATTATCTATATGCCATCCAGTAGTTTGAAGACGAGTGCATCGACGAATTTTTCACATGGTGGCATGGCATTATAAACCAACTATTTTTTACCATTTTGCAAACTGAATTCATCAAGCTCTTCTAACGTTCATGCGTAAAACATATATCCTCTACCCTACCAATCCAATCCTTATAATCCTTTTACGAAGCCTTCACTATGGTTCGTAAGCTTGAAACACGTGCCCTTGAGTAGAGTTATTTAAAACTAAAATCGAACAAACCTAATCATGAATTCACTAAACATCCACACATAACGAGAAATATAAGGGATTGGCCAATGTTGTGGTCGTCAAATTTTCTCATTCACCAACATCTAGTACATGGAATTAGTAATGAGCTCCATGACCAACACCCAACTACACTCCCCTCAGGGATTCATATGGCTCTATATTTGACAAGTTGATAACAAAAAACCTAATCACACTGCCACCTATCTGACCAATTAATTATTCAAGACCGAAACTTGTGTGGTATCGTGAAGACCATTACTACAAGTACCACCATACCTGAGGCCACGACATAGAGAAATGTCAAACTTTCAAGGATTTGGTTCAAAGACTCATTGACCAGGGTGAACTTTAGGTCAACAATCCTAATGATTCACCTAATCAATTGCTTGACATATTCAAATAACCTTTCCCAAATCATGCACCGAAAATCCAATCCGCAACTACTTGCATAGCCCAAGAACCTAATGCTCATACTATAAACATCATTTTTCAATAATATAAAACTTCTCCCCTTCATCACTAACCAAATCAATCCCATTTGATATTATTAATACACCTACAAAATCATTAACACTTGTGCCTGCAACTGCACCAATCACATCTACATCTACCTTGACATCCATTCCTACTACTAGGACCTCATTCACAAACATATCATTTTTGCCCCTAGAAGTATTTATGAAATAACCATTCTCACCTACTTCTGTGGTTAACCTAAGTCTCATATCTACTACATTACGTATTATGTCCACTCCATTACTCCACAGATCCACTTCACTGGATCTAATTACCTTCCCTACATCCATCCCGCTTCTACCTTTTGTACCATCCTTAGAATTAAAATTGGTGCCTCTTTCAGAGCTTTTTCCCATACCCACATTAGTTATTGAAATTTTATCCACACCACCTCCCTCCTTAACACCACCTCTCTCATTTGAAGAATTATTGGAAACACTTCAAACATCCTTCAATGATTCTTCTACCTCCTCGACAAAATCAGACCAATCTTCACCTTCCTTAGATTCTATCAAACAAATACTACTTCCTATGCCTATACCAACTGTGACACCACCTCCAGATCCTCCGGTGGAAATTTTTGTCACTCATCTTAAGGACGCACCCTTACAACCAAATTCCACAATCATTAGTACATTACCTCAAAAATATCTTGTACATTCCTACAATAAAATTGGAATTCCCACCTCTAAACCATCCAACACAACCACCTCTTCATCAAGAACATTTTATCAACCCAAACTGAAACCATCCAACACTAAGACATTAACCTATACCAAAACTAAACCTAGATCATCAAGACATCAACATATTCAAAATTTATTATCTCAAACATCCACTTCTTCTTCAAAGGCCAAGACATTCTGTAAGGAAAAATTACCTCCTAAGGCTTTGGGTGAATCATATGCAAACATTTTTAAACATTTATCATGAATTTATGTGATCACGCTTCCACCTATTAGGGCCTTCGACCTGAACAAAAAGAATCCCCTGTGGTTTAATCCTAGCCTCATCTTTGCATATCATTGTGCCCCTGGACACAACATTGAGCATTATAGAGCATTCCAAGCCATTGTCCATAGCTTTGTTAAGGAATAATACCTTCTCCCCAAGCCAAATCAATCTCTTCCTTCCACTCCAACATATGTGCCTTCTAACTCATCCATCCAAATCTAGCATTCCCCTGATTCTTCAAAAAAAAAAAATGCATCCCACCTCCAGGTGACTATTCTTCCAAGGATAGTCCCCCATTGTTTATCAATGATGTTTAGGTAACCAATTGGTCCGGGCCAACGTGAGCCTATATCAACAGCCTAACCAAAATCTAAAAAATCTATCACCATTCCTCCTCCTAAGGAGTTAGCCACATCATCAACACCCATGGTTTCCATCTTAGTAGTACCTAGGTCTATTGAACAGAGTGCAATCAAACAACTCCACTAGGCCCCGGTCAAGATGTCTCTCTATGAGATCATCTAAAGCTTGTCAAACCATGGATAAGATCTCACTGAAGCCTTAAAGCACATTCTAACATCTAGTGAAAAATATCATCCCTTCGCATCCCTTGTAAGATCACTTGCAGCTTCTACTACTATCTCATTTGATGATGTTGAGATTTTGGATATCCCACAGAAAAAACATGATCTTCCCCTCTTTATCACAGTCAATATTAATGACACATTCATCCAACCATCCATGATTGATAGTGGAGTGATCACTAATATCCTCCCATCACATACTTTTTATCAACTTAAGATACCAAAGGCTTATGTTTCCCAAACACCCACAGTCATTCACACTTTTAACGATGTTGTTGCTCCTGCCTTAGGAATGATCTTTTTCATACCCAAGTTGGTGATAAGCTCATCCATGAGTTCTTCAACATCATAGAAGGATAATTTTAGTACAATTTTCTCCTTGGGTGACCTTGGATCCATGTTATGCCTTTCATTTCCTCTACACTCCATCACTCCCTTAAATATGAGAATGAGGGGAAGATTTTGACACTTCTTGGATGACCAAACATGCCCGAGCTTCTCACATATATTGACACAAGTTTGTGCATGTTGGTTTTTCACACATCACCATTAGCACCTTACGCCATATCAAAATTGAACTTTCTGAATTAGGAAGCTCACCGAGCCCTTGCATTTTGGACTGCTCCCACCAACCAAATCTAGGTTTCGTGAAACCGCACCTCTCTTGCTCATTCCATGACCCTGTTTGGAAATATTTACGAGGCCCCCATTGGTTTTTTATGAATCCCATAACCACTTGAAAGGATCTGCGTAGAGTTTGACATTGACTAGAGTCTTCATGCAGCCATTCTTTCAGATCCGTCCATCATACCCATTCAAGTTAGAAAGGATTTCCTTACACTTGACGAGAAAATATCATTATTACACATCAAGGAAACTATTTTACTTAACAACTTCCTCATCCCATTTACAACCACTTTCACCCATACCACATTTCACTATCATTTAGCCATCCACATTTACACATTGGCTACCTTAGCATGACCTCAGGGAGTTGATTGTGGTTGAAGGTCACGTGTCGATATTCATCCGTACAAATTGGTGAAGCAACGTGAAGAGTTAGTCTCTTTTTGTTTCCACTTCTTTCATCCATATTTTCCTTCTCCCATTATTCTATAGGTATTCATACACCCCCCAAATATTTTGGGACAAGACAGATACGACTGGCCCATTTTAGGTCTCAAAGCATATTACTACAAAATGGGTATGCAACAATAGTTGCCTTCACTATCAGCATGGGCTGGAAACTACTCAAATCATATTAATGTGTCTCAAACTCCCCCTCCTCAAGGTACCAAAAAATGTTCCTTAGTTAGGATCAAGGAAATTTACCAACTTACACATATGCAACAACATGAACTTTCAAGTTCTAACAATATGAGTGTCACCAGGGAGTCAGGATTGTCTCCTCGGCTTTTTCTCAGACTGTAAATCAGTATGCAGTCTGATAAAATCCCATTACTAAATGAGAAGTATTTAGCACATTATGCCCAAAGAGATAAACTCTTCCAAAACATGGATAGGATGCAAGAACATGGTGATTTATTACTTCAAAATAACACCTCTACCCTTCCCACAATAGAAAACATTCCTAATGAGGGGTGGAAAAACAACAAACAATTCATAGAAGGATATCACACTCCTTTGAAACCTAACATAATTGAATAACATGTGCTAAAAATATCCCCAATGCCATCACCAAGCGAGGTCATCTCGACATTAGTGGACAAGGTTAGAGAATTAAAACTTGCCAAAACTACTCATGATTTGTATTTTGTTGGGCAAGGAAGGATTCTCCATCAACCACAGAAATTTGGTTAAGTGCCAATTGTGCCAAATCCTCTAGTTAAAATGGGAGTTCTTATCCCTAAGGATCTCCTCATTGGTTTGGGAACTTTGGGCATGCCCCCTCATGATGCATATAGATACCCACAATAGGCACAAACTAGAGTTGTGTTCTCAAACACCATCCCAACTGGATATACAACGTACCCTAGATTTGTGCCTCTAATTTTGTACCATAGTAATGTTCCCCCTTATATACACAATATTCTAAATCACCACAAGGGGACATGTACTCTTTCCCTAGTCCATATGGTCAACCACAGGGGATGTCATACGCCTCCACAAAAATTTACATTGCACCATATCAATAACCCGTTCCACCTCTGCCTCCCCAACAAGGGCCATCTATGGTCGAGTCTTACGCAGTGGGGACCTACTCTGAATATCTTTAAGAGCCCCTCGACTTCACCATATGGAGTTTCATTCTCCCAAGACATCTACCAAACCTTCCAAAACTCAAGGAGGGGTAGATCCAAACATGCATATCAATGCATATGCCACCGCCATTCGAGAGCTTCTCCCATGGGATGTAGTAATAGCAAAGATCTTCCCTAATACTTTAGAAGTTATTACTCTTGATTGGTATTATAGGATATGTTAGGATTCAAAACATTATTTTAAACAACTCGTTTATGAATTCATCAAATATTTCGACATGAACAAGTTGTTAAGGACAAGAATCACAGAGTTCTTACATATAAAACAAGAGCACAATGATTTTGTTACACATTTCATCCAGAGATGGCAGAAAGTCCTCTAATCCTGCACAAGAACTCCCAACATGGATCAGATGGATCTTTTTAATCTATTCCTTCACTCTCTTAACCAATAAATGAAGGAGGAAGTCCAAAATTTCCCACTTAGGAGTTATGAAGAGGCGCTAAAGGGTACTCTCTGTATAGATAAAGCAACAATAGACAGTGGTCGCAAGACTTATGGTTCAAACAGGATATTGATCACTCCCAATTAGGGTAATTGAAGTTACCCCAACAATGCAAACAACAACCAATGGCCAAAGGTCCTCAACAAAAACTGCAGTGTTATAAATGACGATGTTGCAAACCAAATGAAGAAACCAAATGTCATTAACACTTCAAGTAAAAATAATGTTAACTAAAACACAAATGGTAACAATAAAAGGAGTAACAAATTTTCTCATATGTTCAACACAGTGGACTTCAATCATCTTCCACCCCAATAACAACAACAACAAGTTCAGGCCCAAGGCCCTAACCAGTGCAAACGGGTACCAAAAACAATATCAAAATCAAAGGTAATGACCTATGAACTTCAATTATAATAACCGCAATTGAAAATAACAATCAAAACTCTGGACTACAAGAAAACACAAACCAAAGACGTAGGGATTATGATCATGGTATGTATTGCGGTTTTCATAGGGTCTGAGGGCATGATGCTAGAATATGCCAAGACTGTAATAATTTTTTTCAGTGCTTTCCAGAGGACCAAAGGCAACTCTTTTTCGAGATGTTCTTGGAAAATCCTATGATGCCAACTCAGAATAAGCATGGGGTTTATATCCCCTCATAACACACCTATCAGGATCTTTAACGATCCCCTTCTAGAGCATCCTACTAATGGTAATTTGGGCCCCAAAAACTCAAATAAGGGTATCCCGGTGGGAAATAATGATCATGAAGCTTCGAATTCATTAAACCCACTGGTAGCACCTCTATTACATGGCCACCAACACACTACGATAGTGGGTCTAGTAGAATTAGAAACCGAACCCCAAATAAATGATGCTACTATAACTCAAGACTACTCTTTGTAGCCCATTCCTATTTACCCATCTATATCATATGATATTTATCAAATGATTTTGAAACTAGTGGGGACTTACAACTTGATCAATTATTTGACAAAGACATTTTCTCACATCTCCTTCTTGGATTTTTTGAAGAACTCCCTTGCTCATAGAGTTGCTTTATTTGAAGAATTGGGTCTTGGACATTTGATCAATGTCACTCCTCCTCTAGAAGCACAAAAAAATCACATAGAATTTGATGTCTACCCTCCTGAGAAACCAGAAAGAGATGTATTTTTATTTGACATCAGTAAAATTCCCACCGATGCTAAATTAACACGTAGAGGTGATCTAACTTTGTATTTATATGTTTGTATTTACAACTATGTAAAACACACAATGATCGATGACGGGGAAACAGTAAATATTTTCCCCTTTTATTTTCTCCAGAAGTTAGGCTATGGAGAAACCAATTGTTATTCGACAAGAAATGCACTGAGAGGGTATGATAGCCTCAAGGTAACATCAATTAAAACTAGTGCTATCAGTTACCCTAGGGCCCAAGACAATTCTCACATATTTTTATATTATAGATCAGGAGAGAAACTATAATATGATTCTTTTTCATCCTCAGATAAAACACATGAATGTGATCCCTTGCACATTGTTTCAAGAAGTAAGATTCCTACGTTTAGGGAATGTCTTCATTGCATAGGGTGTCTTGAATCCCTTTGACATTCACCTAGCTACCTTAAAGAGGAAACATGGGGTGTATACTGAGTTTGATCCCCCTACAAACCAATTGAACAAACCCACAATTACAATTCCAGAGACAAAAATAGTTCCCACAAAAAATTAAAAACTACCATCTTGATCGAAGGAATTCTAGTGGTCAAGGATGAAACTACTGTCGTAGATACAGTATCAAAAGAAACCACTAAAAATATTTTCGAGTTGTTGGATAATGATTTACCCATTCTCCTTCCATTTCATTCCATGGGCATAGGACATGCTCTGGGACTCAGCTCTTTTCCGGCCTATGAATTTTACATGGTTGAAGTCTTAGAAGAAAGGGAAGAAGATACAAAGAATGATCCAACACCAATCTTCCCAAGCAACTGCTAGACTATTGACTTTAACAGAGTGAAATGCCAATTTGGCATTAGGGCAGGGGTGATCCTTAATTCTTGTGAGGGGAAGGTCATGCCTTTTTCCTTACAACTATACTTTGAATGTAAAAACAACAGCATAAAGTACGAGGCTCTTATTCTTGGTCGCATAGTAGCTAAGAGGATTGGCATTTGTAATATCAAAGTATTAGGTGATTCACAACTAGTCACTAATCAAATTTTAGAGGTATATGAGACTAGGGAAAAACACTTACAGCCCTATAAAATAGTTGTACTCAACTTAACTAAATATTTTTATTTCATTTTGATCAAATCCATTCCACGTGAACAAAACCTTCTCACTGATTCCATGGCTACTTCTACTTCCCCCTTCTATCTTAGCAAAGAGTTAGAAGATACCAATTTCATAGTGTCAGTTCACACCGAGCCCTTAGTTCACAAAATTCCAATGAATCCAGTCTTGGAATATGTTGAGGCTAAGAATGAGCTTGCTTCCCTAGATTATGTAGAGAATTATGAAGCTATCTTAGGGTACCTTAATGCTTATACCGATTTACATCCCTAACATCATAAGAGAGGATTTTCTATCATTCCTCACTCTTCCTCCTATTTTGGAGATTACACGATTGATCCTTCTTCCTCAGAGGACCTTGAGATTTGTGAGATAGAAGAGGAAGGGGAATTATAACTACCTCTGGCCCTACTTGAGTTTGAAGATGTTAATTCCTCTTTGATTGAAGGTATGATCAATATCAATATCGAGACGGAGGAGGACCCAAACAATCTTGAAGTTAGGTTATTCACTTACTCCTAAAGAAGTAGAGACACACACGAAAAATTATTAAGGAACATTTGAAAGATTTCACATTTAATAATAAAGAGATGACGGGGATTTCTCCTCATGTGGTAGTCCACAACCTAGCGACCAAGCCTGACGCTAAGCCCATCAAGCTAGACCTATAAAACCCAAGGTGACGTTAATGACCAAAGAGGAAGTTATGAAATTCTCACAAGTGGAGTTTATCAAACCTTTCGATTACTTAATGTGTGTACCCAACATCCTCACTGTTCTAAAAAAGAACAAAAAAATTTGAATCTGCATTAACTTTTGGGATATCAACAAAGCACGTCCCAAGGATGATTTCCCACTACCATCCATCAATGTTATCATTGACACAACAGTTGGTTATGAGCTGTTGTCCCTAATGGATGGATTTTATGGGTACAATCAAATTAGGATCTCTGAGGAATATCATAAAAAGACAATGTTTATCACTCCTTGGGGAACCTAATGTTGTGCATTCATGTCATTCAGTCTCAAGAACACTGGTGCAACCTACCAATGAGAAATGAATTACATATTCCTTTATCTCATTCATAAGATTGTGGAATCTTACATTGATGACCTTCTGGCTAAGGCCAAGAAGCATTGGGATCACCCTGAGGTGCTTCACATCATCCTCTCTTGTCTAATTAAATATGGCATTACACTGAACCTGGAAAAAAGTTTGTTTGGTGTGACGGGAGGGAAGTTACTAAGGTACATCATCTCTTCATGAGGGATCAATGTAGATCTGGGAAAAATCCAAGCAATTTTAGAAATGATCCCACCGTCAGATAAATCAGGCATTAGATCCTTTCTCGGAAAGCTCGATGCAATCCGAAGGTTTATTCCCTATTTAACCTTTTTCATTCATCCAATAAACAATTTATTAAATAAGGATTGGTGCAAAATATGGACAGATGAGTGTCATGAGGTGTTTGAATTAGTCAAACAATTCCTTCCGTCACCTCCCACACTTATTCCTCCCAAATCAGATCTCCCTCTCATTTTATATTCATGGGCTACAGACGTCTCATTAGCTTGCATGTTAGCACAATAAGAAGATGACAAACATGAATGTGCAATTTGTGTCATCAATCATATGTTTCTTGACTATGAGACACACTATATGTAGGAAGAGAAATAATGTCTTGCTATAGTTTTCGCAACAAAGTGGTTAAGGCATTACATGCTTAACCAAGAAACGAGGTCCATTGTCAAGACAAATTATTTTTGGACACAGGGTTCTTTATCTAAGAAAGTTGGATGTTTCATTAATTTGATGGGTGATTTTGAATTAATGTTTGTTAACCAAAAGTCCATCAAAGGACAAATCATCACAGACTGGTTAGTTGACAACCGATTAGATGGAGGGGATCTAGCTAACATGGTTTTCTGTGATGAATGCATATACTAAGTCAAATCCAAGCCTCCTATTTCTATGTGCCCATGGTATTCTAATATTATTAATTTCATTATAGACCATGCATACCATGAAGAGGAAACTTCACAACAAAGAAGACATCTACGTGTCATAGCTACCAAGTACATAATCATAGAACAAGTTCTCTACCATAGATTCTTTAATGGAATGTTGATAAGATGTGTCTACGAGGAAGAATATGAAAATATCATTTCTAAATCCCAAAGTGGAGTATGTGGGGGTCACTTCGGAGGTCACGTCACCTCTAGAAAGATACATCAGATGGGAATTTTTGGCCTACACTAGAACATGAAGTAGTATAGTATGTGCGTAGGTGTCACAAGTGTCAAGAGTTCTCTCATGAGATCCATATACCTACCCAGGCTCTGCAACTGATTGCAAAACCATGACCCTTTTCCATGTGGGGCTTGGATTTGACAGAGAATTTCTCTCCCTCATCAACAGATGGCCATAATTTCATAATCACAACCATTGAATACTTCAAAAAGTGGGTACAGTCTATGCCTCTTACCTCAGTACCAGGATATGTAATCACAAATTTTAGTTTGAACCAAATTATTTGTAGGTATGGGATCCCACAATTCATTATCTCTGATAATGGTATGTCTTTCATGAATGAGGAATTGTGTGAGTTATGTGAAAAGTTCAAAATAAATCACCACATGGCTTCTCTCTATTACCCTTAGGCCAATGGATAGGCTAAGGAAACTAATAAGATGTTAAAGTCAATTCTCCTGAAAACTGTAAAGGAGAATAAGAGTGACTAGAGCTTAAAGTTATTTCCAACCTTGTGGGCCTACAAATGATCAGTAAGAACGATGATGGGAGAAACCCCCTATTCTTTGGTATTTAGTTCGGAAGCTGTTCTATAACTTGAAGTTGAAATACCAAATCTCTAGATTTCACAGAAGGATTTTTAGGAGAAGAAGGTTATTATGAGGTACAACTCTCTAAGTTGGAAATCCTTGATGAAGCTCAGCTTAATGTTGAGTAGTGACATAGAGCTTACACTGACTAGATGTGTCGGCAGTATAACAAGAAGGTCTACAAATGTGAAATATGTGAGGGAGATTTGGTATTAATACTTGATAGATGAATAGAAAAATAGATTAAAGAATGAAGGAAATTCATGCCCAAATGGTTGGGCCCATATCGAGTCATATAGGAATATAAGAATGGGGCATATCACCTGTGTACACTAGAAGGTGAGGAATTTGGTGAATCTTTCAACTCTCTTCACCTAAAGAGATACTATGTATTATCCATTTTCATTTCCATATGTATACTGTTGCATCCTCATTGCATTATCATCTGTTAGCTCATTCTATAAAATTTGAAATCAAAGAACTTATTTTCAAGTAACTCTCAAAAACTTTTGAAAACATTTGCAATCATTGTAATCACATCTCTTCAAAAATTCATAATATTTTCATTGAAATTTCCTATCACTTCATTAGTTCGACAAGATAAGAAGAAATTTTGACACTAATCCTACCAAGGCTTGCATACTTGTTTCTACCTATAGATTCCTTCTAGTATAGTTTTCATTTCCCATAGTATGTTCTAGAAGCTTCATGATAACACATATTTCCCAAAAAGACCTATTTGGTAGCAAAATATTCTAAACATTTTCACCCTGGATGCTTACTCACCTATCTTATCCTTTGGTGTTGAGCCCTTACATCTTACTGGTAATGTGGGACTAAGGCTAGAGGTAAGCTCTCCTTCCCAAAAACAAAACTTAGAAACTTAAAAATAAAAAAGGTATATATCTCAAGTCAAAATCAATAAAAAAAATCATTTACACACTTCCTTTCCCTACCAACCTTTGATGTTGAGTTTGTTCCTCTTACTACTGGTGTGAGGTTGGGAAAGGAGGCATGTGACCTTACTCGCCTATGCCTTAACCTTGGTGATGAGCCCACACTTCCTACTAGTAGCATGGAGTAAGGTGTAGGGGGGCTCTGCAAATAAATTAGTAAGATAAAAGTAATTTCATTCAGTAAAAGGTTATTTGAAAATATTGAAATCCCAAGGAAAGTGAATTAGATGTCTATGTTTCAAGAAGGTTAAAACATTAAAACCATATTTTTTAAATCAAGAGGTCATCTATGGATCTAAGTCTAGATAAAATTGTCAGCGAATCACATTCTAGGCTATATAGTAAAATGTGTGCAGAATTAGTTTGTAGGTTCCTAATTGGATTTATGTCAAAATCTTGTCTTTATCTCACCATTTTCATCTACCAAAGCCATAAAATTCATGTCCCTTCTATCTCTTGGTGTTGATCCCTCGCATATTACTAGTTGCGTGGGGTTAGGAGTATAGTGAGTTTATTTTTATTATCATATCATTATTCATCACACATTGCCAATACAAAAATAATTACCGAACATTACTTAAAAAAATAAATTTCATCATTACATCGTGTTTACATAATCATCACATATAAGTATTAAAAAATAACAAAAATAAATCATTATGTCAACATTCATTATCCATTGCATGCATTCTAAAAATCATATAAAATTAGAAATTCCAGACATCTAAGAGTACACATGTGAAGTAAACCATAAAGGAATTCAACTCAGATGAAAAGAATAGCTAAACTAAAAATAGACATCTATATATATCATAGTGAATCATAGTTTGTGTACAATGCCATCACACACTAGGTGTGTTCAAAACACTCACAATGAGCCTGAAAATACCAAAACATCATATATGCCTCACAAAATGACATCAAATAAATAAAGGCCCAACGTCCTATCCCTCTCTCCAAGAACCTGAAGATGGTGCATGGTTGTGTCCAGGACTCCTGTTGCAGCTACAGTGGTACAAATGCACTGAGTGGTGAGAGTGACTATGAGAAAAACCACTAGTCATGGCCTCATTACGTGAATTTAATATCCTCGCTAATCTCTCTGCCATCTCGTATGCGGAAATCTTCTTATCTTGTGCAGTCAAGATCTCCACAACCTTCCAAAGAGGTGAAAAAACATCAGTGTGTCGTCCATCCTAAAATGGTTATCCTATATCCTCCAGTAAATCCGCATGAGTCTTCCCTGTAGGGATTAATAGGGTATCAACACAAACCCACCGAATAAGATCTCGCCAGCCACCAACAATGGTTGCAAAAAAAAGAAAGAAACAACGAGTTAGAAAACCATAAAAAAACAAGAATACAAAAAAAAAGTTATTAACATTTCTAGCTAATAAGGTCAATAAAAGAGTGTCCACATATTTGGATATCTAGGCATGCATGTAGGATTGTCTGGTGCAGCTGATGGTGTTGTTGTTGATGTGGGCACCTATTGTGCCTCTCCCACTCCTCAAGCAACATGTTTCCTCATGATGGAATCCTCTTCACCACCTCTCTCAGGAGAAATTGGATCCTCAAAAACAAGAGTCACCTTCTTCGCCTCCATTTCCTCTCTCTGCCATGGAGATATCCTTAGTGACCCTCCACTCTTGTTCACTCTCCTACTCCTCCACATGAGTCTTCTCACTTGTATCCTGTTATCTCGTAAAATTGACAAGGGAAATTTTACCGATAACCATACCGAAAATTTTGTCCCGATCCCTCATTAGGGATCCCTTGCGTTCGGAACGTTGCAAAATCCCTTTTCCGGGAAATCTGGTTTTCCGAACTTAGTCTTTTTGGTATTTTTGGTTGGGCGCATGGAATTGCTGTGTAACATCACTTTTTGGTGCGCCCCCTTTAAAACCTTTGGCGCGTATTTTATTGTGTCAACACACCTTTTGGTGCGCCTTGATATGTTGAGTCTTCCCTGCTTGCGCCAAGGCGCATGCGCCTTCATGTTAGCAACCCCTTTGTTGCACCACTTTTTGGTGCGCCAAAGGGCGCACTTAGTTCCATGCTGGCATATGCTTTCATGAGCCAAAGGGTGCATGCTTTCCTATGTCGACAGTAACTTTCATGCGCCCTTTGCAAAGTTGGTTGCGCATTTATTGCTGACTCATATATATATATATATATATATATATCTGTGTGTGTGTATGTATTTGCGCACCTGCAAATGTCATTGTCACCAGACGCTAAAACACGTGATTTCTATTCTCTGAGCCTACCAGCACCTGCCCTGTCGTTTTCAACGCGTTGTGGACCCGTGTGCACGTTTTTACTATTTATCCGGTAAGAGGTTCTTATCTCTCTCGTGCATTTTACATTTTTGGTTCTTTGTGTGCTTGGTGGTCTGGTTTTAGTTTGGAAATATTGAAATATTTATCTATCCCCCCCCTTTGTTGTCTTTCCATTTTCCTCCCCCTCTTCCAGATCTGCTAGTAAGGGAAGTTGTTCTAAAAAGCATGGTTTAAATCCCTTTTGATTAAACCATTTTTATTTCCCAAATAACCCTGTAAAAGAAGAGAGAAATGGAGAAAAAGAAGACTGTTTTTACCTTTGGCGCATCAGCGCGACTTGCAACATCAAAAACTTTTGCACCTTTGGCGCATCTGTCCCCCTCACAACATGAATAAAATCCACACCAATGGCGCACCCATCCCGCCTGTTGCATCAAAAAATTTTGTGCCCCCAAGGCGCGCCTCCTTCACATGCTGCAAGCGCTAGCCATGCGCCCTCTTTGGTGCACCAACCTTCCTTGTTGCATCGCATAAACATGCACCCCTTTGGCACACCCCACATCTGTGCAACACCAGCTTAATCTGCGCCAAGTGTGAAGTTATAAAAGCGCAGGTGCTTTCCTCGTCACAAAAACATTCATGTCATGTAAACCCTCCGTGTGCCGCACCAAGCTACCTTTGGCGCATGAAAAGTTCATGTTACACAAAAGGTACATGCGCCTTTGGCGCGCCCATTTCCCATACAACATGAACGATTTATGCGCCTGTGGCACATCCTGTCTCTATGTAACACCAAATCTCCATGCGCCCTTTAAAACCTTTGGCACTTATTTAACCTTTGCAACATCTCTTTTCTGTGCGCCTTACCTATTTAGCCCTGCAAGCTGCAGCTTTCATGCGCCCTACGCCCTGAGCCTCAAAATCACTAACTCTTTCTTCTGTTAACATTTCAATGGAAGGTCAAATGGCTAATACAACCTTTTTGGATTGGGTCTCGCTTCTTCTTCGTGCAGATCAGCAACTAAGCTCAAAAGAACATATGTCTACATCAAGCAGGAGACCTACCAAATCCAAAGGCAAGGCCCAACTTACAGAAGAAGAGATGAAATACAAGTATCAGAGGGTCAGGATGCCTAACTCCCAGGCCGAATGCGACCTAGATATCAGGGACTCAGAGTTGGGTCACATTGATATGGAGGAATTCTGGGTCAGAACTCAGAAGGTAACGAGAAGTCCATGGATGGACAAACTGATAGGTAGTGCCCTACACTTCATTGGGGGAATCCCAGTCAGCACCATCAACAATGAATTCATGATGGTGATTGCCCGGTGCTACAACAAGGACACAAGGTGTGTCGTGAATGACAAGGGTGAGGTCATCATTAACCTCACTACCCACCACTTTGAAATAATACTCGGCATCCCTCATCACCGGCACTTTGTGGCCGTTAGCCGAGAGGATTGTATTAAGGCCTGGGATGATAATGAAGATCAGTGTATGCAGCTGATGAATGAGGTCTATTTGAAAAATAAAAAGGTGGTGACCCGATGGCCTCAAACCATCCACCGTAGCGACTTCTCAGAGGAGCTCAGTGACACTATCACATTCCTGAGTAGAGTGTTTGGGCTTCCTGACACCCACTTTTTCCATAAATGGATGCTGCGATACTTAGAGACCATGAACAAGAACGTGCCCGATCAGCGCTTTTGCTGGGGAGAAATAATAAACAGCACAATCTCTGAACAGCTTCAACAATTTCTTACAACGGGAAGATTCTATATGAACTCCTATGTTGTCTACACTGCAGCATCAGAGAGAGACTACCCAGGCCTGATGTGAAGTGGATTTTGGCCCCAGGTCAAAATATATGAGTACTACCCAGAATTGAGGCTGGAGAATAGCATCTCTCAGTTCACAAAGATTAATGATGTGTTTTTCTATCACATCATCTGCCTGTTGAGGCCGAATATGACTTACGGTCGCATGACCAAAAGCATAGTGGCAGCTACTGAGAAATGGGGGGCCTTGTTCACCCAGTTTCCCACATTCACCTATCTGAGGGCAGCCAACTTCTTGGGAGAGCCGACCAGAATGCTGAGGTATGCTAGGCCTAAGCTGATTTTGTTGGAGCTGTCAAGACAGTTGATCACATATCACAAGAAGTGCCTCAAAAGAAAGAAGGTTGGAACTCCTTTCCCCCTCACAGTAGGCTGATATACATGCCTTACCCACCACAAGGCAAAGGACATGTTCGCAGAGCTGGAGCTGCTTAATTTGAGACATGATTTCCCGGCCAGGCCTACCTTCGACCCAAGGAATTGTCTGCCAAGGGCAAAACTTGATCCAATCCACGTCCCCCAGATCGAGGACATCTACATCGACATCATCCATGAGGTTGAGCTCAAGAGAAAGGATCATTCTCGCTTAGCCTTGGCAGAAATCATCCAATATGGGGTAGCAATTGTCCCCAAAGGCTTCCAAACTACGGAAGATGAAATAGACCAAGTATATACTAACACAGATGGGGACAATTGGCCTTTTCCAGCTATTGATAGAACTAAGGCACCTCAGACGATTAAGGAGAAGGTTAAGGAGACTCTGCGCAGAACAGAGCATTGGTGCCGGATGAACGGGTTAATCTACCTCGGGGTTGATTTCACAACCTCCCCATTGGGTAATGCACCTCCTCGATCTAAACAACAGCCTAAAGGCAAGAGCAAAGGCGTAGAAGGTGAATCCAGCGCCACTCAGGAAGAAGCTCCAGCAAGTCCTCCTTCCACGGCACCCGAACAGGTTATAACTCTCGCTTCGCCAGAGAAAGAAGTAGAAGAGGATGTTCCAATAGGCCCATCCACTCAGGATGTCGGCATTGCTACAAAAACCGAGGTCCTTTCTATCCCTTCCTCTTCTCTTCCTTCCCCTCCTCGAGTGACTCAAGCGACCATCCCTTTGGTTGTGTCCTCTCCCCCTTCTTCTACTGTTCCCCCCACCTCTTCGTCTATCTTATCTTCCCTCGCCAATCTTTCCTCCTCCATTTCTTCCCTCGTCTCTGAGCTCCCTTCCCTTCCTATGTCTTCCACAGCTGCAGTTTCCCTTCCTCTCGTGGGCACTTCTTTGGCTATTCTCTCCATGCCACCTCCACGTGTCTCCACATTTTTCCCCTCCACTACTGTAGCTTCCCCCTTTTCCATTTCCATCCCTTCTCCCATAGGTCCAGCCTGGATCTCCCAACATCTAAGTCAGCAAAAAAGGAAAGTTCCCATCTCTCCGATGGACTTTTCTGTAATCCCATCTAAGGGGGAAAAGAAGCAGAAGCCCGTCACACGCTTCTCTCAAAGTGTTGTGGGAGAGAGGGTTATGGAGATCGCATATCCCAATCCCCTCAAGGAGAAAAAAGATCTGTCTCTGACAGATTTTACTGTGACCCAAGTCACAATGGGGACATCTTCTGAAAGCCTTCAGGGGGAAGCCCTTTTTGTAGTTGACACCCTCTGCAAGAAGCTTCAAAAGACAAAAGAAGAGAAAAGGAAATTGAAAGAGCAAAACAAATATCTGCTCCAAGCCTTACAGAAGATGGGTAGTGCGCCTCCCACAACTGCCACCGAGACTTCTGAGCTTCTCAGCCAGGAGAGAATTAATGAGTGCGCGAAAATTGGCGAGTAGGGTATGGCCGTTTCTGCTTGGAGGAGCCAAATCATCAAAGACAGTGAAAAAGTAATCGCCGAGTTCTCTAACTTGTATTTGAACATCAATAAGGTGAATAAAGATCTCCAAGCATTAGCGGGGCCCATATCAGAAGAGCTGGAACATGCTAGACTGCAGCACGAGACCTTCCAACAAATGTTCGACTGTTCAGTCGAAGATCTAGTTAAGTTCAACGTCTTCGGCCATCCCAGGGCCCTCAACAAAATCATGTCCACTCTGGACTACCGGGTGGATCAGCTAGAATTTGTCCTGGAAAAGATTGACAAAGTAAAGGAAGAAGCCCTGGATGTGATGCACCAAATGGAACGAATCATTCTTAACATGTCGTCAGGGTTACTTACTCCTTCCTTTACTTTAAGAAAAGCTGAGGAGACCATTCTTCAAAGAGATCATTTCTCAAGGCATAGGGCCAGAGGTCACTTTTGATGCAGAGTCTATCAACAACCTGCTGGCCTGCCGAGACTTCATTGGGCTACTCATCGAGGCAGAAAAAGACTACTCCAAGCTCCCCGAGAAACTCATAGATGAGCGGGAGACTTGTGAGGCGATCAATGATAGGCACAAGGATCCTTCCCAGGATCAGCTAGGGCCAATGATCAACAAGTTTATGGAATACCGCTCTCAATTCCATATCTCGTCACCTGAGCAACAACAAAAGCAGTCCACCCCCTTTCGGCCGTAGGATGACAACGACAAGTAGCTTCTTCTTCTTCTTCTTCTTCTTCTCTCTCTCTCTTCTTCGGCTTTCTTTTCGAGAATATCTGAAGTATGTTGATACAAATGATGACATCATCCATGTTGCATCATGGGATGATGTCATCCATCAAGTTGTAAAAAGTCAACATGACTTTTAGATATTTTGTAAATATCTTTGTAAATAAGTTGTTGGCTCCTTTTTTCCTTCTTTTCTCTTCTTCTCCTATAAATACGCCAATACTTGTTGTATTATGGATGGATGAATATATTTCAGATGAAAAATAGAAGTGAGGAAAAAAGACTTTGAGCTTTTTGTAACAGAAGAAAAATATTAATACAATATTTAGACTTTGTGCTGAATACATGTGTTATGTGCATTAGATCTTTCTTAAGTTAGATCTGTGTGTTTATTCTGTTGGATATGCTTCTGTTTTATTGTCATTTATTCATCATCAGTATTGCTTTGCTCGTTTATGTAAGTAGGTTTGGCTCTGTTTACTACCAATCCCAAAACATAAACCTTCCGACCTTTCTGCTTTGGAATTCATTTCTTTTCTTCCTTCGAACCTGCTCTTTCTTCATCCCCTCTTCCTTTCCTTTCTTTTCACAGTCAGAAACACCCCTACTGGGATGAGATCCCAAACCCCCGAAGGTAGAATTTGTGAGACTTGCACAGATTCCTACTGGTAGAATAGCAATAAACTAGTTTCACTTTGCTGACTCAAAGAGGGGCTATGCCCTACACACTGTTGGATCGTTTATCCATAGGTCTGCCCCAGCGACAGATTTTCGGACCAACATATCCTCACTAGTATCCTCCCATATATCCACCTTGGTCTCGGTATCCACATAAATGGGTATCTCCTGCTCCTCCTCCCTATTGTGAGTGGGTGTGGTCTCAATCTGGAGAAGGGCCCTGGGTTCCCTTCATGCCCTAGGAACTTGTACTCTCTCCATAGAGATAGATACTCCTTGTGTAACTATTGTCTATCCATGCTCACCCTTAAGGCCATCTCGTGCATCCATAACACTCTTGTTATGGATGCACAAGATGGCCTCCACCCTCACAAATATGTCCACTAACTATGAAGTGGTGGCACATGCAATAATGATTGTCATCTTAGACCCCATAATCCAACCATATCCTGGTAGGGTCTCTTAAAAATTGATTTGTAGTCAGTGTAGATATGGTGTGATGTGGCCTTCTAAGAAGTAAAAAACCTATCCATCTGGCAGCCCTAATGGCCCCTAGATCTTGTAAAACAACTCCCCTATAGTAGGGGATGATCCAATCGTATAACCAACTGCTCACTAATGTAGGATGGCTCAGGGATTTCCCCTGGAGCCTCACCACTCGGTATAAGTCATGGTATGTAGACCCCAAGATATCTTCACTCCAGGAAAAGATTCTCCCATGTTGCTCAATCTAAATGATGATGGGAGCCTAACAATACAAGAGCTTGTCCCCGCCCTTATCTCCCACCAAACATGAAGCCAGAATACCAATAATGACCTTACGTAATGTGGAGAAAGGTGTGGTGGACACAAACAGAATCCTCGTACCATGCTTGACACCCTCTGATGCCCCATCATCTCCCATATAGGAATCCCACTATCTAGATCTCGTTGTGCTCCTTGTGATCTCTAGAGTCAACTATCTCCTAGTCACAGGTACACCAAAAAACCTATAGACATCCTCCAGATTGATAGTCCACTCTCCCATCACTCCTGGTAACCAGAAATTATTTCAATCTGCATCCCAATAAAACAATAGATCAAGTAATATCTAGCTAGCTGGGGCTATGTGCGACACTCGTGCAATCCTCCATATCCTAGCCTAGAGCAATAGATCTATCTCATCCTGAGTCAACTGACCAAGGATGTCTGGAATCTAGTCACACTCTCTCTCTAGGCTCCAGTGGATGTATAAATCCTTCTACATCTACAAAAACAACAAAAAAAAATAAGTTAGTAATGCATATCAATATGTAATCTCAACAAAAATAGTACAAAACAACATAAAATCCAAAAGAAATGGCCTAAACGGGAAAAATTAACTCTATACCCAAAAAATAACAAAATTTCCACCTTGTGCAGAGTGGTGGTTTTGTAACCACCACCCTCGTAGGGCGGCAATCCTATAACTACTGCCCTGCGCATGGCGGTAGTCATGTCCAAAATAGACGTGACAAACCTTTGACCCTAAATACATAAAAAAAATACAAAAATAAACCATTTTTGACAAAAAAAAATCTAAACCAACCTAGGACGTACCCTAGAGATCATTTCAAAACAAGAAATTTGAAAAATATCCCCCCTAGGCTTAGATTTTCAATAGTTTACATTTTAGGTTTCAAAAACAAATAACTAAGAAATATTAACCTTTTTCTTTGTTGTTGGGTTTCTAACTCAAAGAGCTATGATTGCCTTGTCGCCCTCATCATTTTGACTATACTTCCACTTGCAATGGTCACCGTGGGCCCATAGCTCAAAAATCACCAGTAGGATATGTGCAAATGAATTAGAAAATGAGTTGTTTTGATATATATATGCTTTGTTTTAACTTCGTTTTGAGTGCATATGCTTTACAGAGATGGAGCATTGGTGCAGGTATACGTCTATCCCCATGTAAATGGTAATTCCTCTTGTCATTTTTATTTACTGTTTATTTATCAATATTGTATCTATTTGCACTTGAGTCACGCTTTCATCTTAAAAGTAACGGGAGCTTGGATGGTGAGATTTCGACACACAGGCATGTCAATTTATAGCTTCCAACTCCCCATTTTGGGAATGCCATACTCAGACTCTATGTTTTACACCTCTTCATGGCTAAAGCATTTCTCTAAGGGGGAAATATGTACACACCCAAAATTTCACATGCTACATTGTCGGAAAATGGTTAAAAAAGGTCCCCAATGTTGATTCATGTCTTTTCCAAAGGTGTTCGAACTCCTAAACCTTATTACAGCTTATATTTGTATCCTAGTTCATCCTACTTAGCCATTTACCGCTTTTCTATAGCTTCCCACTTTATTTCAGCTAACTTTTTACCTTTAGTGTCAGGACTGCCACCCTGCTTGGGTAATGGTCTTGCAACCACCACCCTGACAGGGCAGTTGTCCTGTAACTTCCACCCTACATAGGGAAGCGATCTTGTGCGAAATTTCCATAATCCTCCAACGTGATTTAAGATGCATGTTACTCCATTCCAGTTTACTTTGAATGCACATTTGTGAACTGTTTTACCTAATTTCAAGCTTGATTTCCTTGTGTCAATCTCCTCTTCCACTTGTGATTTATGATTGATTTTATAATTACCTCTTCATAGGTTGATTTGGCACCCCATTGCTGCCAAGTGTGTTACTACACAGCCCAACCAACACTCTATAAATTCATCACTTGTTCTCAAGAAAATGTCCTAAGATCAGTTTGTGTATTCTTGTATTGTTGAGTTGTCTCATTCTTACTGGAAATTTTATATCCAAGCTCTGTTCACTTGTGCTATCTCTTTTCCACCTGCATTGTTACCAAACTTTCATTCAAGTTTTCATTCCTCCAGCACCTTCTCACCACTTCTTCTACTACATTCCCAATTCCTTGGACTCACATGAACATAGGAGGTTGAAAAGACAAGTTGAGGGGACAAAGCATAACACAACTGGATTTTCCATTTCTTTGTATTTCGAGGTTAGGGTTGATGTTAGTTTTCTTTATTTATTCATATTATTGATTCTAAATCACAAGCATACATATATATTAAATAGAGTAGAAAAGAAGTATTTCTATTGTTGAAATCATTTAATAATTATAATAGATCAATTCATATAGGAAATCCTCCATAGAAATCTTCTTTACTTTTTCAGGGAAGTTGCAAGGAAGAAAAGCTTCTGAGAAGCTCTGATTTCTTCCCATGCTTTTGAGGCAAATTAGAGGGTTAGATTCACATCCATAGTTTAGTGAAGCTTTCATTATTTAAAATAGAATATATTTATTTTACATAAATAAACAATTACAACTAGTTGTGTATTTGTTTTAGGATTTATTAATTAGAGTAGAAGCTTTTATTTCCTCATTTTCTCTTTAAATTCCAGAAAAGAAAAAAATACATATATTTTATTAGAGTATTTGATTTTATTTATATTTAGAAAATACCAAAAACATAGAATAGTTTCAATTCAATTAGATTAGTTGTTATTTAAATTAGACCCTTGCAATATATGACCATCAACGGTCCTCAACAAGAACCCATATATGGAAGTGATCCACGGGTACCACAATCGAACGGTCCCAAGTTAATTACAGACATAGATATGGGACTTGGTCTTCTTGTCCTCAGAACACTGGCTCGATATGCTGAGAAGTTTCAACTTAAACATTATGGCTGATAAGGCCTACAAATTTTGGACTGCCCCTCACAATAAGGTTTAAAAGCACACATGACCATACAAGGACCTCAACAGCCAAGAACATACAGTAGCGATCCTAGGGTCCCCCAACCAAACTCACCTGAGCTTCTCATAAATATTGACACAACTTTATGCATGTTGGTTTTCCACACATCACCATTACCACTTGACATCACATCACAATTGAACTTCTTGAATGAGAAAGCTCACTGAGCCCTCACATTTTCCAACCAAATCTAGGTTTCGTGAAACCATACCTCTCTCACTCATTCCATGACCCGGTATGGACATATTTACAAGGCCCCAATTGTTTTTCCAAAAATCCCACAACCAATTGAAAGGATATCTATGGAGCTTGATATTGACTGGAGTCTCCATGTAGTCATTCTTTCAGATCTGTCCATCATACCCATTCAAATTAGAAGGGTTTTCCTTACAATTGACGAGCAGATCCTGTTATTATGTGTCAAGAACATTGTTTTTCCTTGACAAATTCCTCATTCCATTTATGACCACTTTCTCCCATACCACATTTCACTATCATTAAGCAATCCACATTTCCACATTGGCTGCCTCAACATGACATCAGGGAGTCAAGTGCGGTTGAAGGCCGCATGTCGATTTTCATCCATACAACAACCATGTACCAACCAAATGTCTGAGATGTTATTCCTTTCGGTCCACCACATCTTCACACCAATCTCATTTATGGTGGTTTTGATACCCCTTATTCTCACATCGATGATCTTCCATATGTTAAACCTTGTACCAGTGGTTTCAAATTCCTTAACAAATGATCCTTTTCACACACGTATCTCTACCATTGTGCATGAAAGGGATTTGGCATGGGATGCTATGAGTAAGGTCCACATGGCCTCATTACTAATCAATACTATAAGCCTCATGAAAATTTCAGGTTAGGCTACTAGGATCATTCCCCTGACCCCATTCCACCATCTGAGATATGCATGGACATGCCTTCTCCACCTTCTCCATATTTTCTAACTCTCAAAAACATGGGCATGCCTTCTCCACTTTCTCCATATTTTCTGACTCTCAAAGACATGGAAATGGATGACACCATTTCTATTTCCTCCAAAAAAAATTTAATCTCCACCATAACTTTGGGACCGGTAACCTATCAATGTGAAAATTAGAGTAGGTCCCTTCCCATTTTCCATCTATAGACGATAGAAGAAGACTCTTCTACCATTGACGTTCTTCAATGTGTTGATGACAACACTATTCTTTCCCACATGTGGGCAGATGATTCTTATCTTCATAAGACCTTACCATCCAAAACACCTACTCTTCTTAACGAAGCCACCATCGATGTCAATATTGAGATTCCTCAAGAGCCTCGCGTCCTCAAGGTAGGTCAATCTCTTGATCCGCATGAACTTGAATCTTTCACAACATTACTCTCTCATCATGGCTAGGATTTTACATGGTCATATTTATACATTCCTGGTCTTGGCCCTTCTATTTTAATCCATAATATTGTCACTTACCCTAATGCCAAACAAGTAAAGTAGAAGCTTCGTTATATGCACCATTAAGTTTCTCTCCTTGTCAAAGAGGAGTTGTAACATCTTCTTTCCACCAATTTTATCATCCCCATTGACTATCCCCAATGGGTTTCCAATGTTGTACCCATCTCTAAAGCATCTATAAAATTTCACATATGTACCAAATTTTGAGAACTTAATATCATTTTCCCTAAATATGACTTCCCTCTTCCCAACATCGATCAAATTATAGATCTCACTGCAGGCCATGAGATGCTTTCCCTTATGGACAGGTTTTTTGGTTACAATCAAATCATCATCATGTTAGAAGACCAACATAAGAATCCCTTCATCACCCCTTGGGTGCCCTTTTGCTACCGTGTCATGCCTTTCAATCTAAATAATGCCAGAGCCACCTATCAACATGCCATGACTTATATCATTCATGATCTTATCCACAAAACCATATAAGTCTATTTTGATGACCTTTTGAGTAAATATAAACATCACCATTATCATCTTTCCATTCTCAAAGTCCTTTTAGAATGCTTTATTTACTTTTTTCTTCGTCTGAATCCAGCCAAGTGTGTGTTTGGAGTGCTAATTGGAAAACTCCTTCGCTTTATCATTTCCATTAGGGGCATTGAAGTTGACCCTGCAAAAATAAAATAAATCATTGAAATCCCACCTCCTTCCAATCTTAAGCAGCTCTACAGTCTTCAAGGCTGACTCTAATCACTCCACCATTTCATCATCTTCTTCGTAAAGACATAGAATTTGATTGATATCATGATTGCCATAAGACCTTTGATGATATTAAACAATGCCTCATATCTGCACCAGTGCTTACACCTCCACGCGAGGGGGAGCCCTTTTATCTATATATTTCTGCCACCATTCATGCTCTAGGGGCCATGTTAGCACATTGTGATGACCAAGGTTATGAGAAGGATATTTATTACATCAATCGCACCCTTCATGACTATGAAACACACTACACTGAAGTTGTAAATTTGTGTTTTTCTCTCTTCTTTTATACTTCAAAACTTTGACATTATCTTCTTAATCACAAGACTTATGTCGTTACTAGCTTCCACCTTCTTAAAAAATTGCATTCTAAAAATTGTCACAGTGATCATGTTACTAGATGACTCATGCTCATGACTGAGTTTGAGCTCGAGTTTATTCCTCAGAAATCCATTAAGGGCCAAGATATTGTAGACCAATTAATGGAATAACCTCTTCCTAGCTCACATATTGCTTATGAGTAATTCCTAGACGAATCAATCAATCATTTTCATCACAAGTGTGGCATCCTTAAGATTACCATCTTCTTCTATGGTTCTAAGTGTCAGCAAGGGGGAGGCACTGGTGTTGTTCTCATTCCTCCTTAGGAAACTTCTATTTTCCTCATAAAAAAACTCAATTTTGAGTGTAAAAATAATATGGCAAAGTACAAAGCCCTTATTTTAGGCCTTGAGACCGCTCTCTTTCTAGGAGTTCAAGTCCTTGACATATATGGAGACTCCAAAATTCTCATAAAATAAGTCACGGGTGAGTATCAGTGTAAAATTGATACTCTTCAAAAATATCACAAAAATTTTCATCTCCTCCTGGAATCCTTTGATTCCTACACTATCTAGTATGTCCCTTGATTGACCAATCATTTCATTGATACAATGGTAAATCTTGCAACTCTCATTCCATGGACAGTGGAGGAATCCAAATTTTTTTTCATCATTCACCATAGTGATCAACCATTTCATGACCTACCTTACATTAATCTTATTGAATCTAGTTTGTTGGATCTTTGGTATCCCAAATCTTTGATTATTTATCCAAATCCATCATCCCATCTGATCTATCCAAGAATGCTAGGATTTCTTTCATTCAGTGCACTAACTATTATGTAATCCTTGGCGGCATCCTTAAAAAATGTGGATTTGATGGTATTTTCATTTAATGCCTTAAATCCCATGAATCTTCTCTTATTATCCAAGAGGTCCATGATGTTATTTGTGGTGGGAACTTTAATGGCTTAGCCATCACTAAGTTTATTCTTCATCTTGGCTATTACTAGACTTCTCTCAATCATGATTGTTTTGAGTTCGTTAAGAGATGTGAAAATTTTTAGTAGCATTCCAATCTCATTCTCATTCCTAGTAAAGCTTTACAGCTAGCTCAAGAAAATTTTCCCTTCTCATAATGGGTTCTTGATCTCATCGGTCTCATTAATCATCAATCTTCGCAACAACATCATTCCATCATCACTACAACTGAATACTTCATTATGTGGGTGGAATAAATTCTCCTCACTTCAACTAAATCCAGTCCAATCATTAACTTTATCTATCATCACATCATTTTCTGCTTTTACGTTCCTCACAAACTCGTCACGAACAATGGAAAGTCCTTTAAAAACAAATATCTTAAGAATCTCTATGATTCATTTAACATCTAACTCATCTTATCTTCTATATATTATCCTCAAGCTAATAGCTAGACTGAAGCCACTAACAAAACTCTTTGAAACATTCTTGCAAAAACTACCAACCAGTCAGGACATGACTGACATCTCCATATTCATTTCTCTCTTTGGGCTTATCGAACTAGCATCCTTACTTCCCCAGGGGCTGCCCCGTTTCACTTGTGTATGGTTCTGAAGTCATAATATCTCTTGAAGTTTAAATTACATCTTTTTACATATCCCTTCGTGACTTTATATCTGATGAATACTATCACCAAACACGTCTAGCATAGCTCATGTTGTTAGTTGAATGTCACCTTCTTGCTCTTGAACACCATCGTGTTTATCAAGAGCATGTCTAGCGTGCTTACAACAAGCAAATCAAAGAATGTTAATTTAATGTATGTGACCTCCTTCTCAAATAAAATCAAAACATCACTAGTCTAGAAAGGAGCCAACGTAGAAAATTTTCCCCTAACTATATTGGACCGTACATTATCACGTATAAGTATGGATCCAGAGCCTATAGATTGGCCTCCCTTGATGGTAAACTGGAATTGGAACCTATAAACACATTGCACTTGTGACCATTCTAGTGTTAGTGTGTCTTCCAGTGATCTCTTAGTCATATCCTTAGATCATCCCTCCATCATTAACCTCTTCTATCTTTTATCGTAGTGATTTGGAATTATGTGGTCATCCGTCACTTTCCTAGATGTGGCCTTAAATATGATTACCATGGCTCTGCTCATAGCATATTCCTTATGCATAGGTTATCCCTTTCTATGAGAACTCCATGATCATTACATCCATCACCCTCTCATTCTCCTATTAGAACCATGCAAAGGGTCCAGGGGTATCTCTTGTATATTCATTATCCCCTCCTAAGTCGTTTACTTAGCTATTTCTAACTCTTCCTTGTGTCAAAATTAAAATCAAAGGATGCTCCAATCAAAGCTTAAAGAACTCAAAAATATATTTCTCTCTCAAAGTATAGGTGTTCATTTCAAAAAAAAGAAAAACCAAAATCAAAATCAAATCAAATAAATAGACCAATCCCATGAAGGACAACTATTATATATGTTATTTTTTTGTCATCTATATCACATATGTATAAAGTAGATCATACCCTCGAAGGATGACTGATCTTGTTATCATAGCATTGAAGGATTCCCGCATTGATCAACCTTCTATTTCTATTTGCATCTTAAGAAAGCTTCCCACATTGATAAAATTTCTTCTAGTATTTCTCTGCCCCCTTTCCCAGAGCTAGGGCATAGGTTTAGGGAAAACCACTAATGGATAACCCTCTTCCCACATACAAGTTACATATCAAACCTCTTATTTGTATCGACATTATGTCTATGATTTCATTCCATCCATTGTCTCTTTATGATATTTGATATTAATAACTAGAATTGATTAATTTCTAACATGTTTTTTGGTCGCATGTGCCTTGCATTATTAAGATCCCCTCTTGTTTACCTCCAATGCAATTAGAGGTATCATTTCTTCATACATTCCTTGATACAATGTAATTTCATTTGTACCTATAGGTCACCATCATTTAGTTGTGTTATCTTAATCACCTATCAATTTATCTATCTATCCTAAATACATCAATCTTTACTTATCTTACATCGATAATCACATCTGCATTACTCTTTCATCCACATCTATCTATTCATTTCATTACCATGATCACATTCAAAGAAAACATGTAATCCTAATACTCATTAACCATACAAAAAAAATAACATCATCAATAATACATGCACATATGAATCCCAAGTAGCACAACATCACATCTAACATCGTAATCTAACAATCCAAGTAAAGGTAAATCATTTCATCTTATACTTTTACCATCATCATAAAATATAATTAAAAAAATTAACCAATCTTCATCATCATCACATATACTATCAATATCAACATCATCATAAATCAAATGATCAACATTACACAATACACATGTATCAAATCACAAAAAAAATGATATCATATATATATATATATATATATATATATAAAGATCAAATGTATCAATACATCATTTCCCTCTAAATGGGCTCTCTCAAAGAAGAAATATCAATAAAACTAGAAAAATGAATGTCAAAGAGCCTAATATCCTACCCCTATAGGATAGATCCCTCTATCTACCTATCGACCTTGTCGCCTCCTCCTTGGCCCTCTCCTCGATGTGGCTGAGCCACACTCATTGTGCTCCTCAATGGCCTAGCTCCACATGCCTCTATATTCTACAGATGCTCCCAGTACAGGAGTGTATTTGGAATCTTCTCGATCACGATGACCTCGTAATACTTATACTTTGTGGCTAAGGCTTTGTATCTATCAATCAAGATCATACCAAGAGGTTTCATCTCTCCTCCTCCCTATGGTGTTTTCTGTCCTCTACCTGTAACCTCGGTAGTTAGTATGGTAGAAAAATCTCCAAAAAAGACCATATAGGCCCCCCTCTACTGGTAGTATCAATCCCTATTTTGAACAACTGCATCCCTCTCCTAAACTACAACTTCTCTCTCCACCCTCATCTGATCTAACTTGGCATGAATCTGTGCTGACTTTGAAGTCTCTCAAAATCCTCCATCTCTTCCTCCTAGATATGCCTCTACATCTCCCCCAATCTCCATCTACTTTACCTCCTCCTCTCCTCCCTCCACATCCACCCTAGCTACCTAGATAGTTTTCATCTAGTAACAAAATCCAGCTCCAACTCCTACATCGTCATCATCATCCCATGGTGCAGCCTCCTCCTCTAATGGATCGGTAAGTCCCTGTCAACCTCCTCCCACCTATACATAATAGGAGCATTTTTTATAGTCTAGATGACCCTAAAATTTCATCACACTCGATAAAACTGAATGGCCTCAATCATCTCTAGCTATCTCTTCTAAACCCATAGTGTCCACCTCATCCCAGAAAACTCTACATCTACTCCTGGTCATACAGGGAAATCCCTATACAGTCTCCATCTAATCTGATCAGTCTCTAACTCTGCAAACTGATCGACATACCAATCTACCCCTTTATACCCGTTGTCTCCAAAGGCCTGGTTTTCCCTCCATCTCAAAAACCTAACCACCAACTCTATGTGATCCCTAGTGACCCACGAAATCCTTGGTGGCCAATTCACCAAAATGTGCTCATAGGACCAGCAGTGAAGCAAGAAACCTACATCCAATCCTAATCTCTTGTCTTCCTTGTACATCAATATCTCATGGTACACCTGAGCTAACAAGGTAGTCCTAAAATAAAATACTATCTGGTGATCCATTATATCTACAATGACACCAGCCATTGCTCGTGAAGATCAAGCTCCTCCTGATTCTGGTAATGCATAGCAAGACACTTCCATCATAACTAAATAGATCAAATGGTTGTGTGGCACCCCATACTTATACCTCATCTCATATGAAAATGCCCCTGAAGAGAATATAATATGCGGTGCATCAGCTCCAAATAGACATGTCAAAACTACAAATCTACTATCAGTTGTGATGGGAACCATCTTCTCCCATGTATAGGTAATCTCAATATCATATACACATCCTCTAAGGTGATGGTCATCTCCCATGTCCTGAACCACAAGGTACTAATCTATCGGTCCCATCTCTCTACCAAAGTGCTCATCAGCCCCATATCTCATGGAATCCTCTGATAATGTTTGAATCCACCTAACCCCATGGCAGACAAATGATCCCACTCGGAATCTATCACATCTCCTCCAATCTATTCATATAGAGTAGGAACGATGCATCTAAAATATAGGGTATCTCTAGCCTACAATCACAAAGAAACATGCAAACATTAGATCCTCAATCCAAAATCCAATCAAAATCCATTAAATTTTATTAAAAATCCAATTCAATCCTAACCAAATCCAATCAAACCCTAGTCAACGCTGACCCAAATTGGGTCAACATATTTTGGGGTCGATCGAAGTGCCTTAGGGTTCAATTGACATCGATCCCCATGGGTCACCTCCAACTACCCCTGACATCATCGAATTTTTCTAAAAAATGTAAAAAAATAAAATAAAATACATAATTAAACTAAAAACAAGATTGATTTTTGCTACTCGCCATCCTCCGCACCCTCTGACGTTTCCTTATAGCTCCTGCGGCCTCCATATCTCAGTTTTCTCTTTAATTTCTCTAATCTCTCTTGTCACTTTTGTGCATGAAAATGAGCATTGTCGATCGACCCCCAGGCTTATATAGCCACCGACACTTGGTCCTCGTCGACCCCCTTGAGTTGTTGTCAACTAGACTTGGTAGCCTTCTCTTTGGATTCCTTGAGATTTTTTTATGACCTCTTTTTGGGCATTCTTCAAAGTACACTTTTGTGGCCATATTTATTTTCCCTTTTAGGTCATTATATTTCAATATTCCGATCCAATCCTTTGGCGATATTGAAGTCCACTTTTTTGGCCATACTTACTCCCTCTCCAAGCATTTTTACTTTTCAATACTATCCAATTTGCACACAAAGTCCACCTTCATGGCAATACTTATCTTCCCCTTGGGGCATATTATTTCACTACTCACCTTTTCGGCATTTGATTGTGTCATGTGTTGGGGCACCATTATTTTCATCCTTGTCCTTTGTGGAGGCATGGTTTTCACTCGATTCCTCTTGTACAAAGGATTTCGCATAATTTTCTCATTTAGTTGTGCATACTTTGATGCTCACCTATGACTCCATATACATTTCATCTTGCATCCATTTGAGATCTTTCCCTTTGGATTCTCTCCATTTTGCAGTGATCTTCACCCAGTCGCTGGTCTGTAAAGCATTGTCACTAGTCTCCATTGAGACCACAATTTTCCCTCTACCGATGTGATATTGGAGTCACCGCCATGGTTTTCATTTTTATTGTGATTCCTTTTTTCTTGGGGCATCTTTCCTTACGTTATACTTTTACCCATCTTTCTTCACCCACCTGCCCTTCATTATCTACATTTTTCAAAAGTGTCATCGAACCCTTGTTTGTGGGGGAGATCATCACTGACCTTTTTTCAATCTACAAATTACTCTCCCTCTCAATATTTTTGTCTCATGGCTTGCTATTGTAAGCCACTCAACAAAAAGGGGAAAATGTAAACACCTAAATTCGGTATTTATACATCATCTTCCTACATGCGCATATTTCACCTTTGTCTTATCTACGCCTCCTTTAATTTAATTCATCCACCTTTATTTAATTAAAATTCCCTCTTATTATCCAATTCTTATTAACCTTTATTAATTCACATTAATTAATTAACCCCCCACTAATTAATTAACAAATATCCACATCCACTATTCCCTAATGGACTTGTTATTTAGGACATTTTTATCCTAAATATAAACCCCTATGTTTTTTCTACCCATCCCTATCTTCTAACTACCCGTGATTCATCTCCAAGTAACCTAATCCCGCACATAAGCTTTAAAGTATCTTTTTCCCTCCTTGAAAACATGAAATCCTAACCTAAATCACAAAAATCCACCCCATTGGGGAAAATTTCCCCACATTCAACAGTGACCCAACCCAGTCACCATCGACCCTATAAAACTAAGTTAAATCTTTCCATAATGCATCGGAAATTGTCAGATGCATGTGAAGTTTGGAGCTTTCTTGTGACTTGTGAATTGACTCTCGTGTTTGAGCATTCTTGCAATAGTTACATACCTCCTGGACCTCTTTGTCACATTCTTGCAGCACTCACGATCATCCTTTATGATCTTATCATTATATTTTTTTATTATTATTCATCTTTTATTGTATTATCTCCATTTTCCGTATGTCTAATCTTTTATAGGAGTGGTTCATCCTCAGCAACAATCAGAATTCCCTTAGCAACATTCTTTTCCAAATTATTTCCTTGTAGGTCTCCCATTTCATCCTTTTGACCTCGACCTTATAAAAATATTCTACAGTTGTCGTTGACTCAACCTATTCATCATCAACCAGGGTCCTAATTCCCAATATTCTCTTTCTAATCTCTTTTTTTCACCATTTTCCTAGTTTTTGCTCCCTCAAATCCCTTCTACAGGTTGACTCTAGCATACACAAGCATATATGCTACCTTCCAATTTTCACTCAAGTTTTTGTAGGCCTGTAAAACTAATTCCACATTCCAGATCTTCTCTTTGAGGTCACCATCAACCTACCTATGCATAGTTTGGGTCATCGTCGACCCAGACCAGGTAACAATTAACTTACAGTTCTTCTAATCAAATCACCTCTTAGATCAGATCTTAATTATTCTCGTATTCAGTGGTAATTTTTTCTACATGCTATATGTTATTTCATCCTTTATTTTTCTTCTTCTTTAAAATGGGGGTTGACATCTGCCAAGGAAGTTAACACTTCTTGGATCTACTTTGTCAGGAAACCCTTGCATATCTCATCTAATTAATCTCATTTCCAGTCTATCTTACTTACAGGTCATTAGCTTGTAGTAACAAGGATCCATCATCACTTTGCGCCCATTTATATATCACATCACATCATAGGTACTATAAACCCTCCACATTATGAGTTTCTAGTTATTTTCATTACTAGTTCATTCATTTGATTAGGAACGAAGAAACTTGTCCAACACCCTAACTAAGCAATAGTAAGAATATAATCATGGTCTACATACCTCATCATATGAAGCTTGATATCATCCTTATTTACACAATGCAAATAGAATAGGATCAAGAATAATAACCGCATAATAATATAGGACATCTGCATAAGTCTTTCGTAAATCCAACACTCTTATCACAACAAAGTGACAAAACAACATGGGTGTTACATCTCTTTAAAGGACCTAATCTGATACTAATTATTGGAAGCACGACCACTAAGGAGGGGTGAATTAGTGGGAATTAAAACATTCAATCAATTAAAAAAAAATCATTCATTATCCATTCATCAACTTAACCATTAACCATTAATCATGCATTCGAGAACCATAGCAAGACATGAGTAAAGGAGAACATATCAACATATGGACACCAAATTTAAGTGGGAAAACCTCAAGGGGAAGAAAACCCATTGAAATAAAAATTTATTATAGCCATGTTTAAAATTTAGCTGAGCACCAACTCAACAAGGGGCATAAACCCCTAGGTTTAGTGAGGCATCAAGCCCACAGTTAGTAGAGCACCAACTTTACAAGGAGGAAAAAACCCCCAAAATGACTCAACACCATCCAAATCCATCTAAAATGTTTCTCCAACAATTTATTATGACACAATGATTCTCACTTCTCTGTCTATCTCTCTGAAAACTAATCTCTAGTCTTCCTTTATCACATGCTTCTTCTTCAAGCTAATTTGAATCAATGACCTAGATCTAACATACCTTATCTCTCTCTATCTATAATATCACAACCCCTTCATTTCCATCTCTTCATGGTTACAAATACCTCCTTCACCTTCACAAATATCCCCTTAGCCCATACTTTTTCTCCACAATCTTAATTAGTTCAAATGATCTTTCTAGTTTGTCTTTATACATGTCTTTGATTATAACTCACCTAGGTCAGGAAGCATATGGTAAAAACAATCCTTAAAACATAAAAACATCACACATAGGACCATATAGATTTCCAACACCATCTAGAACCTTCTAGACCTCCATTAGGACTCAAGAAGCCCTAAAGCACCAAAACAAGAAAGTCAGAAAAAAGGGAATGTTCTACAAAAAAACCACCTTCACCAAGACATGGAACATACTTATACATGTTTTCTAAGACTTAAAAAAATCCTGCAACCATGCAACACTCTGCAAAATTATCTCACACGATGACACCCTCTTGAAACCATGCACAACCAAGCACTCTCAAAACTAGTCTTCAAAAAACTAAGCCATAACTTCATCAAATATCATAAAAAAATTAAAGTGTGATATACGAATGGAAATATCATGATGTCAAGATCATCAGCAAACTTAACACATGCCATAAATCATACTATAGGGCCATGAAAACACCTCTGAGACCAGACTAACTCAAAATATGTATAACTACCTCAAAACCAATCTTACAAGAATGACTTCAAAATACCTCATAAGGGGAAAAAAATATTCTAAAACCATTCCATACATGAATTATAGCTCTCATACTTCCTCCATAACCAATATAGTCACCCAATCTAATGCAAAACCTAAGCACAAACTAAAATTTTCCAGAAACCTACATATTTGAGTGGGGCCCACATACTGTCATAACCTATAAATACCCCCTAGAGAAATATGGATATTTCCTCTACACCCTCCAATTATCACATTTCCACAAGCAATAAATTATTGGTCATTGCCAATAAGATATCTCAAGTAGCTACTTAGCTAGGGTCTTGAGAGGATTTAAAAGTTGTGTTCCTTATTAACGATTGTTTATAAAAAAATTGACAATCAAATGACTCATTCCACTTGGAAAATATTCAAAATAAACCTTTCCAGCTATACCCAATATCTTGGGTCCCAATGCAAAGTACACATGTGCCAACAAGCATTTGAAAGTCTAAATTAAGCTCAAAATATCACTTCTAGAAACTCGGTATCAGTAATAATGCAATATCATTCAAATTATTCAACATTATGTCCTAAAATTTGGACCAAAATTTTATATCAACATGCCAATACATCTCCAATGTCCACCTTTTATCAAATACACTCACAAATGTTGACTCTGCCACACAAGGGCATGTTGTCTTAAGGACTAGGTCTAGGAACAAACATAAAAACAATGTCGAACACTTGAACCAGCACTATAAGACACTTGTTAGTGTTTGTACACATCATACTCATGCTTCCCATAATATCAACAAGCTCACACAACTTCTACATTCCTTATTTCACCATGTCATACCTCATTGTGCTCTCTAGGCCTTAAGAAAAAACACCTTAAACATGTTTGTTTCACCAAATCTAACCTTCTCATAACTTTTTCATCCTTGTACACTTGGTAATACATGCAAAACCTTGCATGACATCATCATAACATCCTCCATGCCTTTGCAAGTTACTACCATACTTATACAAGCCACTACACAGCTTAAGAACCAATGCAACATGATAAAAACTCAACAAGATACTCAACTTGACATGACACTACCAATCAACCTTCATGTCTTCTAATCCTTTTGACATCAATGAAACTGTAGACAACAATGACAACATCACTATTTAACATCAATTAAAAACCCATGCCAAAAATAATGGTAAGTCATGCTTATATATGATTCTCTTATTTGAATTGTGTCATTAACGACTAGAAAGGCTGACCCAAAGTAATAAGAAAGATTTTAGAAAAGGTACTAAATTATTTGGCATTTCAAATCCAAGAAAAGGAGGGAAAAGGGAAAAATATCCCAAAGAGAGCAATAGCACCTGGGTGCTCTTGTTCCTAATGGGTGGTATTGTTTGGAATTTTTGAATACTATAAAATTAAATACAAATTTGGGTCACATGTTATTCAATATTAAAAATTAAAGTGGTCAATATGGAAAGGAAAATAAGAAGAGTTTGTAAAAGATAAGATAATTTAAGAGGAAAACAAGTATTGTTAGTGCCTAGTTTTCTTACTTAGGAATCATGCGTACAATAACATACTTAGAGGCATGATGTAGGTAGTAAGTGGATGATTTTATGACTACATTTTGTTGGAAAATTTACCAGAACTCCCCGTGTGACTCATGACATGGAATAACCACCTCCCGTGGATTCATTAACTCTAGTGCTTGTATCAGAAATTGATGGGTCAACCTTTTGGTTTAAAGGCAATCGCTTCTAACAATTGGTATCCAAGCAAAAGGTCACGGGTTCAAATCCCCCTGGGTAATTCTGGGAGGATTTTATTGGAAAAATTCTGTGTTCCCAATGCGATCATGACATGGACTAACCACCTTCCATGGAATCATTAACTCTAGCACTTTATGTGAAATTGATGGGTTGACCTTTTGGTTTAATGTCAATCACTTCCAACACATTTTCCCCCATGTAATGTTGGTGAATGAATATTTAGTTACATAAAATAGATAAGAAGAGTGTACCTTGTGGAGAGTAAAAGGGAGTTATAACTAATAATGTGCCGATTAAGGATTATATTTTATTACATGTAATGAATACAGTAGAATGTGTGTCATGGAATATATAGATGGATAAGTATCATATGGGTGACCTTGTGTGTATAGAATAAATGATGCTTGTATTTGTTACCTGAATATTGCCTTTGTCATAGCATCTTGTGTTTGAGATTGCTCCTTATTTCATTTATGTGTGGCCATTTTTTCAGAGTAAAGTTGGACTTGCAAAATAAAATAAGTGTAGTTAATGCTCATGATAAATGAAATGAAACTTTAACTTAGTAAATGGGAAGATAGAAATGCATATTGAAAAAAAGTGAATCAAAGATAAAATACACCTTAATGTTTTTAGAGAAGAGATAAAGTTATTCTTGTATGTTTTTTGCCTTTGAGATGGTTGGAATAATAATGAGGATTTAAACATCTTGTCACAAACTAAGGATTTAAGTGTCTTGTCACCAAAATGAGGATTTTAGACATCATGTCGTTAAACTAAGGATTTGAGAGTCTTGTCACTAAATTGAGGATTAAGGAATCATGTCACTAAGGAACCAATATTGGGAGAGTTGTAGGATTTTCCCTCCAACCGTTAATGTTTCCCCATGGATAAGTTCCACTGAACATGGTCACAAACTTAATAGAAAATGGTCAGAGATGATCTCAAGAAAAAAAATTAATTAGTTCCCTTGTTAAAGTGTGTAACTTTCCACTGATTTTGTTCATGTTGTTCCTGATAGTTCCCTATAACTAAGTATGTGTTGTCAGAATTGGAAAAGAATATCACTGAGAACATGTTGATTATATATTGTACCTATTTCTTCCCCCAGGATAAAACCACCTATGTGGGACACTAGCACCCACCCCTCATGTCTATGTTGAGTGCTTCTATCCCTACATTGATTTTGGCCCAAGTTTTATTCTAAAATTATTTTTTAGCTCTTATGTATCATAATTTTTTTGTGTACCATTCTATGTCTGGTATTTAAAATACTGAGAGAGTGAAATACTCACATGATGATTGCCCCCACTCATTTGGGGTGCATGAGAAGAACTAAGGCGAGCACATCCTAAATGAGGAATGATGAGACTGATTTGTACATGTGAAATAGAAATCCTACAGGGGTAATAGAGAAATGCACATTGTAATAACCATGGTGTATCAAAAATAATGGGAAAGGCTAACCAAAAGTATTATTCATAAACAAACATGGTATGATGTAATAGAGACTAGTTAAAACACACAAGAACATGATAAAATATACATCAAGTAGCTAGTTGACACCACTCAAGATATCAAAAAACACTCGAGTCCTTCAAGGATATAGATGAAAAACATGCAATCAAGCATAGGGCATAGCTCGTAAACAATGGTAATCAAAACACAAGCATATAACAAATACAATAAAATCATATTACCATGGTTAGAATTAGGCCCCCAAGAAAAATGTTACACATGAAGCACCCATTAACATGTTATAAAAATTTATTGTATGTCACAATGTATACATCTATAAGAAGGAATGAAAGTAGTATATATTGTAATGATTGAACCTAAATATAGAGAAATATGAAAAGTAGATTCTCCCAAGAAACTCAGTGTGAATGGTAGGGAACAATAGCAAACATCATATGTCATCTAGAAACATGTAATTGATGTGCATTCACCTCAAAAAGTACTAGGTGAAAGTGCATGTGTGTATGGAAAAATGATAGATCATACTATGAGTCCAAGTAACATGATAAGAAATGTCCAACATAGAATAGTATAAGTAAGCAAGATTACACCCAATCAAGGTCTAAACTAGTATTTTTCAATGTTTGTAATTATGTGAACATGAAATAGAAAAACTATGAGAGGGGAATAAGGTTTCCCCCAGTGTATGTGTGCAAAGGGAGGTCCATGCAAGTAAGTGTGCCCTCAATCGTCATGTTTGAACCTAGAACAATATTGCTTTATTGGGTAGTGAGGGAGAAGTAATATTCCCCCAATGTGTGAATGTTACAGTGATCTACCCAATGAGGGTAAGGGGAAAGGGCCCACTATCTTCTAGTGTGATGGAGGCACACATGTGATCATGATCAAGGAACCTATGGCCACATGGGAGTATATGTGGAGAGAGAGACCACAAAGTGGACCTATATGTGTCATGGGTAGTGTGTGTCCTAGGTGAATACCTAGGCCTATGAGGTGGCCTATGATACTAATGTAACCAACATGAGTGAGGAGCAGAAGCCACATGTGGAGAATATATAAGTGTATGTGTAAAAGTAGAACTAAGAGTATTATGTTCCAAATCCATGGGGGCATCATGAGGACATGTAGGAGTAAGTGCACTAGTGATAGAAGTGACTAAAGATGTAGTAGTAATAGTGGCCAATGATAGAGGATTCTATGGTGGAATGCCTTGCATAGTGATAATGTGATGCTCATGTACAAAATCAATGCACAAGTGAAGTATGGATGTTATAAATTTGGCATCCATAAACCAATGGATTCCTAATACCATGTCATAATGCGCAAATATAGATGAAATAGTGAATGACATAGAGATAGTGAGAGGCCCAACATTGATAGGGAGATTTTTTATGTCCATGGGAAGTAGGAAACCTATGGGTCATCTGATATAATGGAAAATCAATATATTACAAAAAAAGACAGAGAGTGTGCATTGTTCTTGTAAGTAGGATGTATCACAACATTATTAATAGAATGGGAACCAATGGAAGCATAAAAGTGTAGTCTATGTGATGAAAAAGAGGCATGGAAATCACCATGAGTAAAATTAATGATAAGTGAATGAAGATCAATTGTGCCAACAAGAAAACCAAGAGGATGATTTGAACATTGTTATAACAATAATATCAAGTAGGGTTTATCCCCTCTTATTCTTCTTATTTATATTTAATTATTAAATTAACTATATGTTATAAACTTTAGTTTATCGTTAAATAAGAAAATATGAAATATTTTTATTTATTTAATATAAACTATAGTTTATGGTTTTATTGATTTAAAAATCAATTAATGTGGAGGGGTGCTTCACGGGAAGTCACATCCGGTCACTCCACTTATAATGGGCACTCATAGCATGGTGATAATTAATTCAATATGGAATTGAAATCATGTAAATGTGGAGAGGAGTGGGGGAGAAGGGTTTATTAGACTATAAATGTTAAAGTTTCTCATATATGAAAATATCTATTTCACTGTGGTTTTTTACCTCTTACGAGGTTTTCCACGTAAAACTAGTGTTAAATCTATGTAATGTTTATTTATGTTGTTTATATTATGATTTAATTTATAATTTATAATTTAACTTTGTAGTATTAATTCAAACCCGGACTCAGACATGGTATCAGAGCAATGTTAGTTGAATTAAATTGTCAAAATATAAGTTAGGTTTTATTAAATTAAATACTTATTGTTTGTGTGGTTATAACCCACCCGAGTTATAAATTGACCCCCTTCTCATTTATTTTTTCCTTACATCTCTCTCGAAAATATTTTGTTTCTTTCAAATATTTAAACCAAGAGTGGACCCACCAGTGTAAGGTACCCAATTTTTATAATAATATTTTGTTTATACATAGAAGATTAAGGTTACAATTTAAATAAACATTGTAATTTTTAAAACCTTAGGGTATCTCTATTTGATTTATCTTCAAGGACCATATTTCATATAATTCGGTCATTTGATCACTCCTCGTATGCACCAATTACCATAGTGTGGCAGCGTTGGTAACATGCTCCATAAAAATTGGTAAAAGACCACTTGTATTTTGATTGAATGAATGAATGAAATTTTTTAATGACATCCACAAGACCGAGCAGTCTATAAGACCCATTTGGTCCCCCACTTGCGTTGGAAGTATGTGAATTTGGTCACATTTAAAATTCCTCTTATTGGAAATTGAAACATTCATCATGTTGGACGCAACACTTGGAGCATGGTTATTGGCTATGGGAAGTATTCATTATGTCTTGAAATATTGTGAGGAGGTGATTCATATATGCACTTTGCATAAAATTGGTTTCCACTTACATGATAATTTGGAAGTGTGTGGACAACTTAAGAACTTGGGTTGATGAATTGGTCACTTAATCTTTACATTGCATCGGTTATCACTTGGTTAATTTATGTGGGCCGCTTAATATATGGCTTAGTATATCACATTGAATTTAGTTTAATTATTGATTTGATTGATTTTTGTGGGCCGCTTGGTGAACTAACTATGCACGATTGGCACTTGGTAGACATGCTTAGTTTGGTGGCATTGGCATGTGGTCGTAATAGTTATTTTTTATTTAAATTTGTAAACACTAAATAAATATTTTGGTAAACATATAAGTATAAAAATACATAGGGCAATTGGTAACAAGTATTTTATGAGAATCTTAGGTCATGAGTTCAAATCACATCCCATTTAAATTATTAGGATTTAGTCGATAAATGTTTTTTTTTTAAATCATATTTTGAATCTCTTTAGATTATTTAGGGGTTTTTTAATCTCCATTATAAGTTAGAAAAAAGTATAGCATCATGTTAGTATTAAAAGATTAATATATATTATTTAATGAAGTTATTAATAAAATGGACAAGTCACTTTTTTGTGTTCTTTTTAGAGTACAAGTGGTAGGTTAATTATGTCAGAAAAAGGAAAACTCCAACTTTTGGCACGTATTGTCACATAGAGATGACAAAGAGAATTTATTAAACGTGTTTGCATTTTTTCCTTAAAATATATTTTGTTCTATTTTTTTTTATCAAAAAGTATAGAATACAAATTGAATATACATTTTTTCATAAAAATATAATTTTTTTTCTCTTGAATTGAGTTTTTAAAGTTTCGTTCAAAATGGATTCTAATCATTTTATTATGGAACAGTCACAAATGTTGAACAGTACTAACTACAAGATCTAGAAGATGTTAGAGTAGGTATTTACCTTAGCTCATGTTCACCTAGGTACTTTATTTACCTTTATTGTATTTATCCTCACCCACTTATGTGTGTGGATATTTCTTTTATCTTATTTAAATATTAGGAGGTATTATCTAGTTGTTAGGTATAGTTCTTTCCTTGATCTATGGTATTGACTAGATCCTTGATGTCTAGTTCTCTCCTAAATCTATGGTCTTGACTAGTTCTTTGATGACTAGTTATTTCCTTGATTCATGGCTTGATCTACGACCTTGACTAGTTCTTAGAATGTTAGTCCTTGACTATTTAAGCAAGGTCCATTCTCAATGTATTGCATTGAGTTCCATAATAATATATGATATTGTTGCTTATTTGTTTGCAAAGGTTTATGTAAATTTATTCTGGCAAATTTCTTTCATCTTATTGATCGTGGTGTTTGATTAACATCTATGTTCTTGGCTTGGTACGATCTAGTTATCTTTCCTTTCAGAAGACTCTACTAAAAGTTTAATTCATGGTAAAAAAATGGTTCCAAAAGGTAGATAGGAAACATCAGACAATGTTTCTACATTTCAACAAAAAGTGAAAGAAACAATGTGAATCATTTTACAAAGTGTCAAAGATGAATTTTTGTTGCACATTGGAAACCAGAAAAATCCTAGCAAAGCCCAAAATTTGTTAGAATCAATACATGAAGGTACATGCCTTTCAAAAATTATTAAATTGATTTTTGAAATAATGATAACTTCCATGAAGGAAGACAAAAAAGTGGTTACTTTAGTTAATAATTTAACCCATGGTGTTAGTGCATCCACAAGTGATCAAAAGAAAACTTGTTCCTATATTCCACTCAAACAGATGCTTCAGATCTTCATTGGTGAAAAAGTCATCATATTTTTTACGACTGGTGTTGGGGTTTCTTGTATCTTCCATTGTTTCCTCTTATTTTTGTAACCTTTCTAAAAAAAATGATCTCTTTTTCGGAGATGCAAATCTTAGTGCACCCAATTTACGTATCACAATGAACTTTGTCTTTACTTCCTTAATTTATGTTGTATGGTAACCAATTTGAGTGAAAGAAGTAATTTTAAAGATCCATATTTGATTGAAGTGGAAAAGGTTGTATTTAAAGATATTTTTAATAATACTCTTTTTTTTCCTACCAGTCAAGAAATATGAAATTTGGTAACTTAAAAAATAAAAAACATATATGCTCTTTTGTTCCCTTCAATCATTAAAAATGGGCGGGATCTTTTTTTATCATCCATACTATAGGTCTCAATGGAAGCATCTTTTATTCATACATATAATATCAAGATGTATGGAAAAAATAATTATTTTATCTAAAAATAACCTTAAAGAAATAATGGGCTTGTGAAGACGGTATTATTAAACTATTGTCATTTTAGTACCTGTTGAATCTAAAGGTAAACAATGTTTTAATAACTGTGCATATGATTGTATATGAGTGTCTAACCTATATGTCATCCAAGATTGACTCACTAATCCAATTAACTATATATACTCATTGATCAAACAAAATAATGTCCATTGAACAGTTATTTAAATTTATTTACGGATTGCTTGGTCAACTTGAGTTCTGTGGTAGGAAATGTGTAGTTATAATCAGACCCATCCAATGGAGCTTGATTTTTGATATCAACCACACATAGAAACTCACCCATACAACTTGGTCATGAGCTCGTCCATTGTTGATACTATATTTGGTCCCGATTTGGAAGTATATTTTATTCAGAGATGGAAGTATATTTTCTCTAGAGCTCGAAAATATATTTGGTCTAGCGCCGGTAGTATATCTAGTCTAAATCTGGCATTATATCTGGTCTGAAGCTAGTAGTATGATGCGCCAAAATTGGCAGGAACTTGACAAGGTCATAACTTGAGCTCCAGGAGTCTGTTTGAGTTCATTTTTTTTGAAACCACATGTTTCGATGAGATGAACGAACTGGAAACCCATCCTATTGGTTGGGGAAATTTTTGGCACATTTTCAGGCCCTAAATCCGCCATCTTGAGGCCGAAAATTAGGATTTAAGTTGTAGTTTGGTTTTTTCCTATTTTTGGGCATTAGTTAATTTTAGTCTATTAGTTGCATTATGAGTTAGAAAGTTGGCAATTCCTCTAATTTAGGAATGTAGAATATGTGTGGAAATTTCTGTGCCCGTACGAATAAGTATGCGAACTTACTAAGAATAGCAAGTTCTAGTAAACTGCTAAAAATAGTAAATTCCACCACATAGAGTAGATTTAGTCAAAGTTAGTTAGGGTTTTATTGGCAATTTGACTTGGGAGTTGTTTTCCTATTTAGGAAACATTGTAATTGATTATTCAATAATGAAGAAGGAGAGATATTTTCTTTGGGAGTTCATATTATTTGCAGTATATCAAGTTTGTTTAGAATTAGGCTACATTACAGTATATTTGGTTTGGAACTGGCAGTATATTTGGTCCAGAGATGACATTATATTTCCTCCAAAGTTGGTAGTATATCTAGGTCGGAGATATCACTTCATTTTGTTCGAAGCTGGTAATATATCTCATTTGTAGCGGGTAGTATATTTAGTCCAAAGCTAGTAGTATATTTGGTTTGGAGCTAGAAGCATAAATGGTCCAGAGCTGTAAGTATATGTTTTAAATTAAATATCTTAAGAAGTGTACATAAGGACATTTATAATACATATTATATACATCATTTTTTTGAGGAATAAGGATCTAAATTATGACAAGAAGTTTATCATCTATTTCAAAATGCATGATCATCATCTTGGCATATATTTTATCCTTGTGGCATTTTTTAATGAAAACTGTAAAATCCATGAATATGAACACATATATAGTCAAAGTTAATATTAATATCAATTTATATGATTGAACATAATATAGTTTTTACTATTTGAACCAATACTAGGTTTTAAAGCCCAAAAATATGGAAATAATTTTTCAAATTTTAGAGTTATCTCTTTATTTCTCTAAATTCATTATAAAATTTGAAGATAATCAATTTATTTTAAATATCTTGAGATGGATGGTCTATGATTGCTTCATCATTTTTTAGGCATGGTTATTTTTAATATAAACATTCTATTGTTGTATCTCAGTTACAATATAATATTAATTTTACTTAAAATATTCAATATGGTGGATTGTAATCCTATTGAAATTAGTTATAAACTTGATCATAAACCTACATGTGAGAAAAATGGCCCTACTTTTATAGGTAGCTTGGAGGAAATTTAATCTATCTAACAATCACCAGATCTGATATGCAGTAGATTCATATAGGAACCATATCGAGTTCATTGGAAGTTTAAAAAAGTAATATTAAGATATATTAAAGGAATAATTAAGTCTGGTTTACATTACACTTTTTCTGATAATGCTTGTTTATATGGATATTATGGTTTTGACCATGTTAGTGATGTAATAGATAGAAAATATATGAATATATGCGTTCAAGTTTGGTACAATGCCATTACTTGGAGTAACAAGAAATAAATAATAGTCTCCATCTCTTCAATAGAGGCAGAATATATAAGTGTAATAGAAGCAGCAAAAGAATCCATGTGGATAAAGACACAATTAGAAGAAATTCATATGGAAGTTAAAGGAATTACTCCTCTTTTATGTGATAGCTATATTTGTATTACTCTATTTAATAATCCAGTTCAACACTAGATAAAAAAGCATATACACACACACACACACACACACACATATGCATTTCATCCAAGATAAAGTACTCTATGGTTATATAGATATACAATTATTTTCTATTAAAGATCAAGTTGTAGACATATTTATGAAGCCATTATGTGCTTTTAAGTTTTGCAAGTTTCGTGCAATGCTTGGCCTTTCAGAGTTTCCATTGAGGGGGAGTGTGCATGAAAATGCCACCTCCTAATGGTTGGCCATGTGTTTTCCTCTTCTCCTCTATACTTCTGCTCCATAAAATCATTGTAAAGGATCTTTTTATGATCTAAGTAAACTTATCTCTCTAATTTTATTGTGTAGTCAAGTAATAAAACATCATTTTTTAAAGGAGGTCCTTAATTTATGAAAGGATCCTAAGATGCTTATATAGATTTTCCATGAGAAACTGTGAGATGTAGTCTCAGAAATCATGCTTAGCCTGAATCATCTCTTCTTATTTATGGATTCCAAATCCTTTTGTACAAAAAGGTAAGTTTACCATGATGCAATTGTATAAATATTTCAAAGTGATATGCTAGCCTAAACCCTCACCATGGTTTAAGGATTTTATATCTTGTTTTATAAACATGTAATGTTATCATATAAACATTACTTAATATTAAGGGGGAGTGTTAGAACAATAATATCAAGTAGGTTTTATCCCCTCTTATTGTTCTTATTCATATTTAATTATTAAATTAAATATATGTTATAACCTTTAGTTTATAATTTAATAAATAAAAATGTGAAATATTTTTATTTATTTAATATAAACTATAGTTTATGGTTTAATTGATTTTAAAATCAATTAATGTAGAGGGATGCTTCTCAAAAAGTCACACCCGGTCACTCCACTTATAATGAGCACTCAAGGACCGACGAAAATTAATTCAATGTTGAATTAAAATCATGTAAATGTGGAGAGGAGTGGGGTGGAGAAGGGTTTATTGGACTGTAAATGATAAAGTTTCTCATATATGGAAATATCTATTTCACCATGGTTTTTTACCTCTTACGAGTTTTTCCAAGTAAAATTGATGTTAGATAGGTGTAATTTTTATGTATGTTGTTTATATGATGTTTTACTTTAAATAATGTTTAATTTAACTTTGTACAATTAATTCAAAGTCGGACCTGATGATCTGAAGATGGAGGAGGAGGGACAACATGATAAGAATGATTTGAAGAGGATTCAGGAGCTGAATTTTCATGCTTAGGAAAAATATCATTAAAGATTTTACGCTTTCCATTTTCATTAATAGATTTAAGAATATAAATAGTAGATTCATGAAACTCAATTTCATGATTGTAAATTAGATCTTGGATTATATGTCTAAGTTTGAAAAAAAAAACAATAGAATGGCCATTGCATCTATGGTAAACACAATGTGTATTTCTAGAAAATTTCTTTCCATGAGTCCTATTAGGATCGTACTCAAGAGGAGTCAGAAGAAAAATTAGATTTCTTTCTAGAAGTTGATGCAACAACACATGTGGTGGATATGGAAATTTAGTAAAAATGTGACATGTAGGTTACAATTGGAACTTTTTAGGTTCATTATAATTTTCCTTAAAGGAAAATTTTCTTGGGAACCTATTAATAGAGGAATAAACAATATTAACACCATAATAAAGCTTTCCCAAAGAAAGTACAACTTGATTTCACAATTCTTGAGATTAAGACATAGATGATCAAAAGAGTGAAAAAAATAAAATAACACACATTATTGCAAAGGAGGTAACATGATTTAGATAAAATATCTTGTAATTCAGATTGAGCCAAGACATTGTTCATTTTAGAAAGATTGGTCTTATATTGCAAAATATAGTCACTAAGATGTTCATTAGTTCCTTACCTCAGTTTGGCCATTTTTGCATATGATATCATCGTTCCAATATACATAGAAAAGTGAGTCAAAAACATATTTTCTAAAGCACTAAAAGATCTAATGGAGTGTAAAGGAAAGTCATAAAACCATCACAGGGCATAGTCTTGTAAGCTCTTAGGAAACAACTTGGTTCAGAGCAGGGTAAATATTAAGACCCCCCAAAAAAACCAAGATATTACTTGAAAAATTTATAAAAAATGAATTTCAAAATATTGGTGAATGCCACAAATTAAAAGGAAATGTTTCGGCCGGTAACTTTTATCGTCTGGTAGCATAATTCTATCAACTAGTAGAAATTTTTTCTTTTATTCACGTGGTAAAGGTGATTTGAATATAAATTTTTTGTTATTACTGTAAACTCTAGGAAAATAGACCTGACAATTAACTTGTACCCAAACAATTTAGGAAAAATTACAAGCAACCTAACACCTCAAAATTATCCAAATCCAAATTTCAAAAATCCTATTTTGCATGAACTAAAGAAGATTAGCCACTAAAATTTGCATTGGTTAAGAGTGTATCATCACAAACATAATCCAAACACGCCACATGAAATGATCAAAGGTGCTCTTCAGGATCTCCATGGCATTCAAAGAGAGGAAATTTAGGTGAGGTAAATTGGGAGGGAGTGATAAGAACAAATCTCGGGTACAACAGGAATATGAAGAAGAAGAAAAGAATCAAGGGATGGAGAGGAAGAATATAAGGCTTGTTGCAATTGATAAATTTGAGTTTACAAATCATGATATAAAGAACCTAATACATGGGTACCTCAAGTGCTAGGTTGGATATGGGAAATAAGAGGAGAAGAAAGATGAGTGTTAGGTGCAAAAATAGGAACATGGCTAGTGGATGCCCCCATAATAGTGGGAGGAGAGGAGATTCAAATAGAAGATGCATGGGTCATAGTTAGGATAAAATTTGTTTCTAGAGGATTGGAGGCAGATATCCACTGTGATTCTTCACGGGAAACAAATAGTAAGAGATCAATGTTTTCAGGATGATCAACAATATATGTATTTAGGTCATTAATATTTTCTATTGTAAACTCGTCAGAGGTGATAACCATGATATAAAACAAGAATATATGATAAATTTTGTGCAAGGAAAGGCTTCACTAGATTATTTAAATAAATATTAAATCTTGATTATAGGATTGAGGTCAAATAGATAAAGTTGTAACATGCAAGATATAACATGCAAAGTATAAGCAAGTGTGTAAGATAGGAGATAAGAATGACTTAGCTTGTATTAGGAGATCTGAAATGATGGTACGATGGGAAACATGTTGAGAAGGCTAGATCTGGACTTTGCATAATCTATTTGAGAAGCTAGAGTCTAGAACTTCTTCAGATAAAAATTCAAAAAGGGGGATAGGAGTGTCTCAAATGCTAGTGTCTTGACATGTTCTCTTTTTCAACTATTTCCAAGATTTGAACTTAGCTTCTTCCTTTAGATTTTTGTTGCATCCACTCTACTGTACAATTTTTGTGTCACACATGTACATGAAAAACAAACCCTAGATACCTTCACAAATCTCAAGAAAACATTAAATAGAATAAATCATGCATATTCTTGAGTCAGACTGACCTCAAGGTCACCCCAACATGATTTTCACCAAGTGTTACACTACATTTAAATATCTATATAGTTATAGTGTGTTTTTTATTGAGTTATGTCTCTTGAGGCTAGGTATCCCTTATGCCATTCACACCAATATAGTTGGATAAAAATATGTTTTCCCCCAAGATGAATGTGTGAGATGGAATTCAAAATAATCCCTCCTATGTAGTGGATAATGCAACCCAAAATGCATTCTTTGAGTGTTGCTCTTTTAGATGGTAGATAGAAAGTAATAGCCCAATTATCCGACCCCCTAATAATGGTAAGTAGGTCATATATATATATATATATATATATATATAAGATTCTCTTGTTTGAATTTTTTCATTAACAATTTGAAATGCTGACGCAAATTAAAAGAAATATTTTAGAAAAGGTACCAAATGATGTCACATTTGAAATCCAAGAAAAGGAGGGAAAAGGGAAAAAATTCCCAAAGGGGACAGCAATGCCTAGGAAATATTGTCCCTAATGGGAGGTATTGTCTAGAATTATTGGAGACTATAACGATAACTATAGATCTGGGTCACATGTTGTTCAATGTCCAAAAGGTAAATAAGAAGAGTATGTAAAAGATAAAACAATGTAAGAGTAAAACAAGTATTGTTAATGTATGGTTTTATTACTTAAGAATCATGCATATAATAACATACTTAGAGGCATGATTAAGTAGTAAGTGTGTGATTTTGTGACTATGTAAATCACTAATTTCCCAAATACTTTACCTCGAAGTGATTTCATACAAGAGGTAAATGATATTATCACACTGTTGAGTAGAGTTATGAGTTTTCATGTTGCTAGGGATATACAAGAATGTATGTATCAATACACTTATGATATAAGGAAAAATTAAAAAACACATCAGGAAGGGAGAGAAGATAAGAAATTGACTACATAAGCAACTTATGGAAGTGTGTATGACAGGTAGATTTTACATGACCTCATAGCTTATTTATGCTATAACCAGGATGAAATTATATCCTAGATTAACAACCATTGGGTCAATGAATCAATCCAAGTATATTATTTCCATGCTGAATTGACCTTAAAGGAAAGTCCTCTTCACTTTCAAATGGTTAATGATACCTTTTTTTATAGAATGATGTGAAATTTCAATAAATAACTTATTAAATACATATGTACATATGATTCTTGAAATATTATTTAACAATAGGGACACATATTTGTTCAATTCCCTACCTTCACTTACAACTATCAAAACTCATCAAGGAAAAAATTATAGTCCCCATAAAGTACTCCTCTTGGGTGGCTAACTTGGTCCTTGTTAGGAATAAAAATGGCTAAATAAATTTTTGTGTGGATTTAGAGACTTGAACACGACATCATTAAAAGATAATTATCCTTTGCTCTCTATGGAATAAATTTTGTAAACAATAGTAGGAGATGAAATTTTTTCTATGCTAGATGGATACTTAGGTTTTAATCAAATTAGGGTTAGAGAAGAGGATCCACATAAGACTACATTTACAAATAAATTGGGGGCATATACATATGAGAAAATTTCCTTTTGTCTATCCAATGTAGGTGCCAAATTTAAAATATCCATGGATATTTCATTCAATGGCTACATAAATTACTTTATCCTCATCTACTTGGATGATATCATTGGTTTCTTAAGAGGAAGTAAAGATCATACCATTAATCTTGAGAAATTTTTTGAAAGTTGCAAAGAATTTGGAGCGTCTCTTAACCCCAAGAAGTTCATTTTTTAGTTCCGTAAGGCAAAATTTTTAGTCATGTTATTTTAAAGGATGAAATTTCCATTTATTTTTAAATAATCTCTATTATCCTTTCTATCTCCTTTCCAACCCACAAGAAGGATCTACAATATTTCCTTAGTAAAATCAGTTTTATTAGCAAGTTCATTCTTTATTTTACAAAACTTGTCAAGCATATTACCTTGATGCTCAAGAAGGATACAAAATTAAATGAAACACGGAAGGAAAATAAAAATTTCCTAAGATTAAAAGATTAATTGATCAAATTCCCTTACTTATCAACCCTAATTATTCAAATGGTTTCATCCTATATATTTATAGGGCTGAAACCAACATTGTCATGGTTTTGACACAAAAAAAGATAAGGCTTCAGATAAACCAATAGATTTATTTAGTCAAATACTAAATTATCATGAGATAAAATGCATTAATATAAAAAATTAGGTCTTATCCATCATGAGAGATATCAAGAAATTTAAAAGTATACATGCCGCAACTAGCTGCATCAAAGTTTTATTCTCATACCCCAGCATGAGAAACTTCATCATGGGAGAAAAAATACATGAAAAGAGAGCTAGATGGGTGACCAAGATTGTAGAGTATGATGTGACCATCAAGGCCACAAAATTGGTAAGAGTAAAATCACTTTGTGATAATCTAGCTTTGGATGCTCAAGCTAATCAAGATACCTCCTTCTTCATGAAAAAGGAAAAATAATATGATCAACTCACCATGGATCAACATGATGCAAGCAATTGGATTAGTAATATGTATATATTATTTTCCACAAGTATTTATCCCCTTGGAATGGGTAAAGCTAAGATACAAAACTTAAGGTTTTAATTCATTACTTACATGTCAATTAGTGGGGTTCTCTTTAGAAAGAACCTTGATGGAGTATTGCTAAGGTGCGTTGAGGGTGAATAGGTGAAAAAACTGTTGGTGGAATTCCACAATGGTTTCTCTAGAATACACTTTTCAACTAAGGATAAAACAATGAAAATGATAAAAACAGGATAATTTTGGCTCACAGTGTTTGTGGATGTTCATCAACGGGTCAAAAAATATAAGGAATGTTCATCAAGGGATACTTTTGGCCCACTAGTAAAAATAATATGGAAACCCTCCCTCTTCATTTCGTTTAGGAAGATGAACCATTTTCTGTATGGGGTATTGATTTTATTGGTATGATTAATCCCATGTCAAGTGTGGTTCCTTTTTGGGTCTTGATAGAAATTGTTTATTTTACTAGGTAGAAAAAAGTTCTGGAACACAAGGAAGCTACTGAATCAGCTATCCTTAATTTTCTTGAAGACATTGTGAAAAAGTTTGGGGTTCCCAAAACCATTATTTTTAATAATGCAAAATATTTATTACACTCTAAAATTTATAACTAGGATCTTATACTTATAATATATTTGAAGACTTCCTATAATTATTACCAATACCCACAACTAAACACCAACTTAGAAAGATAACCAATATCTTTTCTTAGGAAGTACCAACCTCCAAATCAACAAAAAATACTTCTCCACAAAACTCAGCTCTAATTTTCACCTTCATAAACCTTCCCTCTCAATGATCATCAAACTTTGAAATCTCTCTTTTAATTCATCTCACAAATCTTCCCTTGAATTAATTAAGTTTCCTTCACATACTTTTCTTGAAATATCTTCTATTTTATTCCTCTCCTTTAATTCTTTGGATAATCTTCATTTCATTCTTCTCATGTATAGAAATCTACACATACAAATCTTCCATGAATTTAGATGTAGAAATATGCCCTTCTTCTCCTTAATTGTTTATCCTTCTCCCTTAGCAATTCACCATTTATATTGCTTTAGCTTCACCATAAATTTACAATTTAACCCATTTATATATCATGTTCATCTTTAAAGAAATGGTGAAATACATTCTAAGGTTCAACCGTAAAAATTATCATTTGTTCACAAAAACCTAGGTCATCCTCTCCAAAAATTTATTTTGAATTTTTAATAAAAAAACTACTCATTCACGGACTTACTCTAGTTTTCCTTTGTTCTGTGGGTTTCCTAGTTTTCTACAACTTTAGTTTGTGTTTTCCTTTATATTTTGACATTTCATGACATTCATGTCTTTCATTAGATATTTTATTTGTTATGTGGAATTTGTAGTATTCTCTAGATTTACCAATCTCTATGGACCACCTTTGACCCCTACGGATCACCTTTGACCTTCGCGGACTTGTTTGGAAAGTTCCTTTGTTGTGCGGGTATTTCCTTTTTACCACCCACAGAACACTAAAAACTCATTCCCCTTGGTTTACAACATTATCCCTGAAATATTTTGATTCTTTAAAACACAAGAGAAACTAACATATTGAATTTATTTATTGTGTGGAATTTCTTACACAAAACCCTCAAAACATTATAAAACAAATCCCTTTGTTCTGTGACATGCAAACTTAAACCTTTCACAACTTTTGCAATTTTTATCTATTTCCTTAGAAAATTATATTTTTGGAAATCGTGGCATCTCCTCTTTAAGGTGATTTGAACCTTAAAATTAAATTCCATCAATCAAAACAACTTCCTTATTCTCATAAATTGGCAAACAACTTCCTTTATTTTACAGATAGTAAACTTCAGTTTCCCATAAATATTTCTTCCACATTATAATTTTTTGTCTCAATGCATATTTTAGAATGGTGGCCTATCCTCTTGAATCCCACTCAATGAATATTTCCATCATAAGTGTTATAATGAATTTGCATCCATGTGATCCAGTTTTCTTCATCATTCATTTGACATCAATGACAATATTTCTAAAAGGAAATTTTAGAATTTGGATCAAATGATCATGCGAATGGTGTTGATCTTCACCTATGAATCAAATAATTCATGTGGATGGAATTGATCTTCACCTCTAAATAATATGAGCAAGACTCAAATCATCATGTGGATGGCCTTGATCTCTATATCTGAATCAAATGAGAAAATCTCAAATGATCGTGTATATGACCTTGATCTCTACCTCTGAATCATATGACTATGACTCAAATGATCATGTGAATGATGTTGATCTTCTCCTCTGAATCAAATGAGATTATGTTGTTTGAGATTTTTCCTTTCATAGTTTCCCTTGAGAGGGAAATAAGGAACATTTTACATGTTTTTCATGTTTTTTGTAATGCCACCTCTTTGACAATGCCACCTATTATTTTCCTAATTATGTCAATTATAAATCCCTTATGCTATTTCTATTTTGTTTAAGTAAATTATCATGTTATGTGAAGTTTACTTGTAATACCCAGTAAAGCATTAGATATGAGAGATTCTTAACTCCATAATATTATTTAAGAATTCATAGGTAATCACTTTATCTTGAGAAATTTTTATGTTCCTTTGTACTGTGGTTTTTAATAAAATTTATGGAACACCTATTTTGTATTGTGGATTCTTGAAGTCCACAAAAAACTAAAGTAGTGTACCATGAATTTTTTGAAACCCACATAACACCTAATTTTGCTTGAAGCTTGTTTGAGTCTACATGATACTACAATAGTGTACCAAATAGTTACAAAACCCATAGAACACTAAAGTAATGTAAAAAAATTATAAAATCTTCTAAACAAAGGTTTTATTACATGCTAGCCTAAATCACTTAGATGATTTATGGATTGTAATTCCATTTGTACAAAAAAATGACTTAGCATGTGTTATTTGGAATAGGATTTATATATATTTACATGCTAGCCTAAATTTCCATGTGATGATTTATGGATTGTAAGTCCTTTTATATAAAACCAAAATTCTGTTTGTTTCCCTACTTAACATTAAAGGGGGGTGTTGGGATTATAATATTAAGTGAAAAATGAAAAAATAACTTAATACAAACCCGTTATAGACTAAACAGTCATTGCATATATCTTATATTTAAAATATAAGCATGGTAGAATCCACTACTGCATCAAAAGTGTTTAAACATAAAATATAAGAGTCATCCAAAATAGAGCCACCCGTCATGATATAAATTAAGGTGATCTCTTTGAGATTGGAGAGTAATTGACACATAAAAAACAGAGGTGTGAATGCATACGCGTTGTTTATGTGATTATATTATAGATACATGATGCAAATGCTATGAATATTCATCTACACACATGAGTGGAGGTATGTGAAATGTTATAATTCCTCCTTGAATGTATAACTACAGTGGATTAATGAAATAGTGGGAGTTCTGGGTGAAATACATATTCTCAATAAAGATAAGTGATTTTTTAGTGGGTTTTTTACCAAAAGGTTTTCCCACTTAAATCTAGTTTCTTGTGTTCATTTAATTTCATTTCCATGCACTAAATATGGTATCTAATTCATTCTATGATTTAATTCATTATAATTTGTTTTTTAATCTTAAACTATAATCATTGGAAATTTATTTTGGTGGATATGTAAATCCATGTTATTATTTATCCCCACATTTCCTAACAAAAAATCCTATCAAGAGACCTAAAAGGAATAGATCCATGAGAGATAGTGTGTGAAACCAAAGGCCTATAAAGATAAATAAGAGGAATAGAGATTTTAGACACAGTTTTTAAAACCAAATACATACATGTACATGCACTAGGAGTAGGGATTAAAAATATAAAATAATGAGCATGAAATCTAGGGGAAGATGCCTAAAAGGGAATACCTCAAATTGTGACAAATTGTTGATTATGAATAAACTTGAAACATTGGTGAATGACCAATGAAATAGATCTAAGATCATGTAGTGAAGGGAGATATAAACATAATGCACTAAAGATAAGAGTAGAAGTAACCAAGAATGAAACTAGTGTAGTAACAATACAATTTGTAATGGGTAGAGTTATGCCTTGATATCAAGGATTAGAATCAAGTGAAATTTTCATTCTAGAATTTCTAAGAGAGTGAAATAGTATTAGAGGGAAAACATTATCCTTGTTATTTGGATAAACAAAATTAATGTGCATAGGTACCTGATTAATAGACTCATAAATGTATAGAGTATCAAAAATAAGTGTTTAATCTATATCAAAGTCATCAAAAGTAGTAATCAGTGTAGGAGATGACATGTGAGTGATAGTTCCAATCATTTCATCCAAATGGTGATCATAAGAATATGTTTGTTGCACTATAAGATTATTACTATGAAAAAATGTAGTAGATTTATCATTGTTATGCTTATGAAGTGGATCATTGAATATTTTAAATTTTACATTATCATTGGTTAGCTTAAAAGATTTAGTAGGCTCATCCTATTCAATTTCATTCAAGTTAATAATATCTTGAATGACATGGAGAATTTTGATACATGAATTAGTGAGGTGACCAATACATTTATGATAATCACAATAAGCATTGGCATCAAAATGATTACTTTGAGGCTTTCTCGTATCAACCTAAAAATGTGGAGGGAGAGATATCAAATTAAACTCGAGTAATTATTTCAATACAATGTGTAGAGAACAAGGTAAATGTGTAAATTATCATCATGTAGGTTATAGTTGTAGTTTAGTAGGATGAGAAATAACATTAAAATTTTCCTTAAAGGTAGCCTTAGTATCATTAGTCTTTCCTTTGAATATAAGTTTTATTAGAAACTTGGCATTATATGTATTAGGAGTGCTAGCGACGTACTAGAAATTATTCATATGAAAACAACTTAAAATATTTGAGTGTGCGACATAGATGGTCAAATGATCAAAAATTGTTAAATACAATTGATTATTGTAAAGGAGAAAGTAATCTTCATGTGAAGAGAACTTACAATTCACTATCATCCAATATATTGTTCATCTTAGTAAGAATGGTCTTGTAACTAAGACCTAATCATTGATATGTTCGTTAGATCCTAGAAACATTTTAGACATTTTTGCATAAGAAACCTTGTCCCAAATATTAATCGATAATTATGCCAAAAATTAATATTCAATTATAGTAAAAGAGTGCACAAGGTGTGTGGGGAGATCATAAAACCATTTTAATGCAAATTCCTTATTACTTATAGGGAAAATATTTGTGATTAAGATGTCATAGGATGTGTAATCACTGAGGGGCACATACAAGGATTAAATATGATCCACGAGGTCACTTTTCCATCATAGATAGGGATTTTAGGAATTAAAAAAATTAGAAGAAAAGGATAAGAAGAAACTTTGAGTGTAATTGGGTTGTGAAGAAACTGAGTAAAATCCATACCATGAGAAGATGTGGATGCACCCTATTGTAATTTTAAGATTTGAGATTGTAATGTTGGAACAATGGTTTCAAGAGCCTATGTGCTAGATGAAGAAGTATGTGAACTATTATGATTACATATAGGATGTGTAGTAACAATAGTGGATACATGAATAGGTATAGAGACATTTTGCATGGAAATATTAGATTCCCCTAAGGATGTAGCAACAATATATTTAGGAATAATAGATGTCTCTATAGGAGATAATGAAGTATGCTTAAGATTATATCATGCAACATATAGAATAATATCGATATTAGTGGGATTATATTGTAAGAAAAATGTAAGATGTTGTGCCTCACCTTTTAGAAGGCCATGAAAATTATTGAAAAATTTATTATTGGATATTTCACCTTGGATATGATCAACGTTAATAGTAAAAAGAACATTGGAAAGATATTAGTAGTAGAATAAGACCGAGCATTAGGAACCATGTTTGTATGACCAAAAGAAGGATGAGCTAAGGGGTTTCCTTTATAACACCAAGTATGAGGATGTGGGCATATGGGATTGACTATAATATCATAGAACATTGGAGGAAACAACATATTGATATAAAATAGAAGTATAAATATAATTCCTATAACGAAGAGGAGCATTATAAAGAATTCATAGGGAAACTAGGGTTGAGGAAAAGATCAAGTCACAGGTTAGGTTTACAAATTATTTTACACACTTATTAAACATATTACATTAGTGATTTAAACACACTACAAATGATGTAAAGACTTGTTATAAGATTTTATTATCATTAGTTAACTTCAAACATTAATTATACAATATCATAACAATGCATTAATTCTTGCAACTAGTGTATACACTATCCTATAATATTAAAAACATGATAAAATGAGTGCACTTAGATAATTACATATGTATTGGTGAAATAATTTGTCATATGAAAAATTATTGGTTTCCACCAACACTCACAGGGCTACGCCCCTCCTTCTTGTGTATGGGGATGCTCCCATTATTGAATGTAAATTAATATATGCCTTTCTAAATGTTGTGAGGTGGCCAAATAGGTTGGGGATCACACATGAACACATAATTAAACCTATGGAAAAGTGTTTGTACGGGGTAAAAGGGAGGAAATTTTAGTGGCAAAGGATGAAGGAGAGAAATTAGGAAAGGGAAGGTTATTTTTGTGAGTAGGAAATCGCAAAGTTCACACCCAATAACCAGAGTAGTTCAACATTCAATTGGAGGAAAACAACAATGAAGCCATTAGTGAGACTAACAAACCAAGAAACATAGTTCTTAGATTCATTCATCAAAGGTACAAAGATTTTTCTTGATCATTATGATTACAAAGTTCATAAGAGAGAAAATAAAGGAACACATGAAAAGAGAAATGGAAGAAATGTAGCTTTTATTTCTTGTGTTGGTCATATAAAGCTCAACACCCAAAACCACAATGCACAATTGCTATAATGGACTAAATTTTCAATATTTCAGGATCCTTTGGAATGGGAAATACATCCCAATTTATAACAATGTGAATTGACCTTTCATCTACCCCCCACATGAATCTTCATGATCTCATTCAACTTGTGACTTTACATCTTCCTAGGAAATGAGAAATAAGTTCCCTTTTTATAAATTAAAGGTACTTTTAAAACTAAACCTTTGAAATTCACTTAAGTGAATGAGATAAAATATCATGATTATGTACAATGAAGAATTAGAATGGGGGAGAGAAGAAAAGGGAGAAAGAGAGGATAGGGAATAGGTTTCCATATATGAAAAAGAATCTCCTTGTGATGAAGAACTTAGTCGATTCATGCATCTTGATGAGAAGTTTCTGGGATGGGATCTTGATCCTTGAATTCTTTTTTGAATTGAGCTACTACAAGTGCCAACTTATCTGCCTTTAGAATGCAACTACAACCCAACACCTTTTTCTATGCCCTGGAAATCTCACTGATCCTCTTGCATTGACTAAGACATTCCTTGTGATCCTTTGAAATTTTGGAAATGTAACTTTTGATGTTGTCTATGGACTCTAAGTTATTTTCATTGAAGGAAAGAGATTCACCCACATCCTTCTTGACCATCTCCTGGAAGGAAACAATAATTTCCTCTAATGATTAATCTTGTGTGAGGGGAGGGAACTCAAGTTTCCAAAAATAATTACAAACATCATTCAAGATCTCGAAGTCATATGTTCCACAAGAGACCAACTCAAAGATTGTAGTTTTGAGCATTCCATATTTCATATCAATGACCCAGACCTAAACTTGATACAAGTTCTCAACAGCTAATGCAATCACGTTCTTACTCTTGAGGTTATGAGAGTTGAAAGATATCATCTAAGAATCCGATGATAACATCTCATCCAAGTGAATTAGTTGTTTTACAAAATCCTCCTTATGTTTCTTTACTTCCGACAAAGTTGCTAGAACATACTTGATGAGAGAGATGAAATTTGGAAACAATTCCTTTCCTTTCCCAATTATTTTCTCAATCCACCTCTCATTTTCCTTCCCCTACATCATATAGCCTTGTGCCTTCTTGACTACTTTAGGATCAACACTGCTGATCGAAATAATGTCTTCTACTAGAAGGGAATATGCCAAGTCGGGTTCAAAGAAGGATTTAATGTGAGCACTGAGAACTTTTACATGTTCCTCCAATTGCATAATTTTTTTCTTATAATATTCATTAAAAGAAATGAGGTGGGAAATTGATTCCCTAAATATATGAGAGACACCCTCGTGTGAAGCTTTACCCAATGAGATGCGGGTGAACTCATTGTCTAATGGAGTCGTGTCCTCAATGGGATTTTAATTCTTAGGTCTAATAATTTAAACTTATTGATTACCAAAAGCGCCACTAAAGAAGCATGACATGTTGTCTGGGACCTATTTATTCACTTGGACTTTAGTGTTCTTGAGATTTCTCTGAGACTGGGCTATTGGAAAATCTAGGCACCGAGAGGGGGTGACTCAATGAAAATTCAAAATTTTATCATCATCAATTATTTTTCATGCACAATAAGGTGATTATATCATCAAGGAAGACATCCTCAAAATAATTGTGCACGTCACCTTCCATCAACCTTTCACTTACTCAAACTTGAATTTGTACAAGGAAGATAGGTAACATCAATTAAAAATCTGTCATTTTACAATCATTTCTTTTGAACTTGATGTAAGTTACATGTACAGTTGTTGTAGGTCCTGTCAAGATGCTCTGATATAAATGATGATCAAGGGAACCTCCCAAACTCCCTGAACTTCTGAATTCACTTTCAATTATTCCTTTCTAACCCCTGCACATGCTGAATTGTAATGTCAACACTATTTTGTCTTCTTATTTGACGAGAAAACTTTTCATGTAGCTCATGAAGGACTTAATAAAATGTGTCACCAAAATGCAAATATGTTTCATAAACTTAATTTTTCTTCATGATTTTTTATGTATCTCCATTTCTTTGTCAAGACACTATTTAGAATCAAATGCATAACTAGGTGCAAGTACATCAAAGATACTGACTTGATCTTATGGAAAGCACAAGATTATACATTTGTGTCTTGCAATGTACTAAGGGGAAATGGATATGCAGGAGGTCTAGACCATCATAAATATCTCGGTAAACACTAGATAAAATCATGAACCCCTTTTACTCAACTCTTCTTCAAACCTTTGTGTGCATAGTCATATAGGACTTAGATTCAGTCAAATAAATTCTTCAATAACATAGTGCATGGCTCTTCAATAATTATCAAGGCTTGAGTATGATGGTCGATGATATTTATACCACATTCGCATTACTATTATGGGTACTAGCATCCTTATCTCCTTCTTGAAGTATAGATTAGAACATGGTACTTGAAAATTTGAATGCTTAGGGAGATATCTTCAAATATTGAGCAAACTCACTCACGTACCCAACTATTCATGACTTCAATGTCACATTTCAAGAGAGATTTTAGTGTTTTGATGCTTAAAAATCTTACACATTACAACATTTGAGGGAAAAAGGATAACAAATGCTTTTTTTTCAACACTCACCTAGGATGGGTTTTCAAGTCCAAGAACTAGACTGTGATTTGATGACTTCTAATACTTAACCCTTCATTTTGATTCCAAGTTAAAGCATGAAAAAATCAACATGAATCCCTACTACATGTTTAAGCACACTTTTTCATATGTTGTGTGATGAATTTCATGTTTGAATGTTCATTTTACAGTCCATCTTGACTGCCTTACTATGGCAAATTTGGATATACAGAGCTAGTTCACAAAACCATTTACCACACCAAGTTTTTGGCTCAATTATGTTATATTGGTCTTCTTCCACCTTTTTATGCTTATTTAAGGCTCCCACCATATGTATTACATCAAACCACCTTACTTCTTATGACTGATTTTTGGCTTATTTGGATTTTGGCGGTAAATGAGTGAGATTGATAAGTTTCACTCAATTTTTTCACATGGCTTACTTGAATATTTTCATGGACATAAAGGATATGTCCCATGTAACCTTCCACATCAATGTTTTCATCTTGAAACCTTTTAGATAAGACTATATAAGCAAAACCTTGCGAAATAGGGTTAAATTTGTATCATATAGTCATACCCAAAGAACCAAAATGCCACCAAATTAGACTATAATGAATTCTCTACAACCCTGAGTAATTAAATTTTCTTGAACATGTGATTTCACGACCACAAAATGCATTTTTCCTCCATCACTACAATGTTAGGGTTTGAGCAGGGTTTGAAGTGACTTTCATTATTAAGGATTGTTCATATAACTTAAGCCACCATTTTAATTCATTCCACCTCTAAAATATTATTTATTTAATTATCCATCATTGGTGAAGAGATTTAGAAACCATGCACATATTTTACGTACCATTGAGCTCTTAAAAGATGACCGTCAAGCTAGGAGAGTGTATTTTTGGAGCTCGGTAGAGGAAAAAGTATTCTAACTTGAAATTTTCACTTCAGTTTTGCATGAAACTTGGTCCATAACACTATAATGACTTCCTCCACATGAACCAAGTCTTTTTTTATCTTAAATTGATATGTACCATCATGACCCACGTAATTTTGGCATGCCTATATTGTTTGTTCTCAAGGAAATTCATAAGGAAGACCCCAAATATGCCTCAAAAAGTTGATTTATGACATGTAGCTTCATATAAGGACTTTAGGCAAGGTCCCTACATAAATCTCATACTTGCATTGGCTTGTCATAGCCTAATTTTACTTCATACAACTTATTAGGTCCATGAACTAGGCCTAAATGAGCTATTTTACATTATGAATCATGAGACCTAACATATTTTCCATCATATAAGCCCTTTCACATTCTTGAATAATCATTTCAGACCTATATAACATCTGTGAAGTGCACACCAAGAACCTCTATACAACCAGTGGACACCAATCACACCAACCAAACACTAAACACCCTAAAATCACCATGAATTATCAAGAAAACAAACTGAAACCACCTTGTGAAGGCGTTACCAATAAACCTTCATTCCCCTAAAGAGTTTAAACCTCATCAATAAATCTTTGTCATTAATGCACAATGTCATCAATGGAAACATCATCAAGAAAGGGTTCAACAATCTCCCCTTTTGTCGTTGATGGAAAAAAACACCAGAAACTTTGATGGAAAACATTCATATCAACACCTTCCAAGCTCTCCTTCCTTATTTTTGAGGAATTTCTCCCCCTTTGACATTTATGAAAAAGGTTCATTCAAAAAATGACTTGCAAATAATCAGATAACAAGGCATAAACTTACCTCTTCGAGATCCACCTTGGATTAGGCATGTTATCTTGTCATTTATGGCTTGAGAAGATGTATGGATTTATTCACCAATAAGCCTCAATGCTCCCCCTGACCCTGTTCTCTTCAAACTCAAACTTTTTACTTTTTGTTGTATGCCTTTCTTTGGTCTTCTTCTTGTAATTTGAACTAGAGAACTATTTCCCCACGTTTTGACACTTATTGAACCTTCTTGGAGCAAATATGACACTTGAGCCACTCCCCCTTGATGACATGAAGACTCTAGTGATTTCTTGGGACAAGGATTAACCCCAATTTTTGTCTTAAATGCTCAAAAGTTTCTTTTGGTAAAGGTTTGGTCATGATATATGCTACTCGCTCCTTTGATAATACATGTTCAAGCCTAATCATGTGTTCACTCACTTTCTCCCTCAATAAATGGTACTTGATTGGTATATGCTTTGTCTTGGAGTGCAACACTAGATTCTTAGACACACTTATAACACCTTTTATATCACAATACAAAGTTATAGGACCATCATTTTCAAATTTATAGTCTTCAAGGGTTTGCTTCATCCACATCACTTGAGCACAACATAAGGTTATTTCTACATACTTATCTTCACACATGGATAGCACTACAAGATACTGTTACTTACTCAGTGAAGAAACAAGGCACTTACCTACAAATAATTCTCCACCACTTGTGTTCTTCATGTCATTAATGCTTCCTGCCCAATCTGTATTTGTGAAGGCTTTGATTTCAAACTCATTGCCTTTTGGATACCACAACCCATATTCCATGGTTCCCATGAGATATCTAAAGATTCTCTTAACAACTTAAAGATGGTTTTCCCTATGATATTATTGAAATCTTCCAACTAGACCAATTGCTTACATGAGATTAGGCCTACAGGAAGTTGAATATAATAGGCTTCTTACCATAGATCTATAAGAGGTCCAATTTACTTCTGGTGAGTTGTCACTTTTTTTATTTTACATCCTACAACCATTGGAGTACTTACGAGTTTGTGATTCTCCATTTTAAACCTCATGACCATTTCCTTGATGTACTTTGTCTGTGATATGAAGATAGCTTATTTGGATTAATTGATTTGTAGACGTAGGAAGAATGAAATTTCTTCAAGTATTGACATTTCAAACTCCTTCATGACCTATGAAAATCCATATGACATGGTATCACTGTCACTTCCAAATATTATATCATCAACGTAGACAAAAATAAGAAACATATGACCTTCTTCCTCTTTTATGTATATATTGTTATCATCTACTCCTTGCCTTGATTAACCAAGGACTTATACAATCTGATATACCATGCCCTAAGGGCTTTCTTGAGACCATATAATGCCTTCTTCAACCTAAAAACATAATCATTGTCCTCAATGAGAGAAAATCCATCAAGTTGTTCAAGGTAGAATTCCTCGTTCAAGTTCCCATTCAAAAATGTCAAATTTACATCCATTTGGTATACTTTTAATCCTTTGTTTACTGTATATGGCAAGAAGAGTCTAATAGCCTCCATTTTATCCACATGAGAAAAAAATTAATCAAAATCCACTCCTTCAACTTGAGCATACCCTTTGAAAACCAGGCTTTCTTTATTCCTTGTAACTTCACATTTTCCATTCAACTTATTTCTAAACACCCACCTAGTTCCAATAATGTTCTTATTCTTGGGCCTAGGGACAAGTACCCATGTCTCATTTTTATCTATTTGGTCTTTTTCTTCATTCATTATATTAATCCATTTTTTGTCCTTACTAGATTCTATAACATTTTTTTGGTTCTATCTTGTATAGTTTAGCTATGTTCTCTTGATCTTGAATGTTCTTCAAAATTATTCTTGTTTGTATGCTTCTTTCCTTGTTCCCTATGATCTGATTTGGAGGATGATATATCTTAACATGTCTTGAAGGAAATTTTATATTTGGTATTTCTTCATCTTCACTATCTTCTTCTTTATTACCTTCTGTAATTTCATCATCATCCTGATTTTATGCATTTTTGGGAGTCTCATTGGGCCAAGTTTTAGTCTTGTTTGGATATGACTCATCAACTATGACATTTTTGTTATCTAGTATATTTTTTTGGATTTTATTGTAGCACCTATATGTTGAACTTACTATTGATTAACCCAAGAATATTCCTTCATCACGTCTTGAATCAAAATTTCTACGGTTATCTTCATCTCTTTTGATAAATAACTTGCTTCCAAACACTCTTAGGTGTTTCACCCTTATAGGTATTCCTCTCCAAAGCTCATAAGGAGTATTATTGTTGTTTATTCTGATTTGGGATCTATTCAAGATGTAAACTACTATATTAAGTTCCTCCCTCCAAGATCCATCTGATAACTTTGGCTCATTCAACATGGTTCTTGTTGTTTCTTACATTTTTAAATTCTTTCACTCCACTACTCCATTCTTTTGGGGTTTTATTACTGCTAATAATTTCCTTCTTATTCCATGAAATTCACAAAATTCATCAAATTAATTTCACCAAAATTAACCTCCTCTATCTGATCTCAAACTCTTGATCTTTGTATTTTTCTCATTCTCAACTAGGGATTTAAATGTCTAGAATCTTTCTAATGCGTTTGATTTCTCCTTGAGAAAAGAAACCTGAGTCATTCTTGTGAAATCATCAATTAGTAACATGAAATAAATCTCTCCATGAATTCTCTTTATCCTTGTTGGTCCAAAAAAGTTAGTATGAATCAGCTCTAGAGGTCTTGTAGTAGAGTACTCCTTAGATTTAAAGCTTCTTCTAGTTTGTTTGCCGACATTCTTTACAAATTATATCAAAGGTTTAATGAGCTCGATAATTTTTCTTACACATCCCTCAGAGCTGATCTTAACAAGATTGTAAAAATCAAGTTGTCCTAACCTCCTATGCCAAAGCCAACTATTATCCACCTTGTTAGTAAATAGTTTCTCTTTGTTAATTTCTTTTATGACATAAATGTTATTCTTGGTTCTTTTTGCCTTTCCAACCACCTTACCTTATTTTTTTTTCTTTATATCACATCCCTTGTCATGAAACATCAGTGTTTACTATTGTTTGCACATCTGAATAAAACTCAAAAGGATGTGTTTCAGACCTTCTACATACAAAACATTTTCAGTGACTTTATTTCTATTGTCAAGACTTAATGTGCCCTTTCCTAAAATGTTAGCCAATGTATTATCACCAAATATCACTATTCGTGATGCATTTTCTTCTATAGATATGAACTTTCCCTCATCCCCTGTCATATGGCTTAAGTGTAGACTATCTATGTACCATTACACATGTCTTCACTTTAAGAATGAAAGGTAGTTTGGGCTATTAAACCTTGTTCCTTCGTACATGTAGGATCTGATTTCACTATGTAATCCTTGTCTTGATTTGGAGTTTTCTGATAGAAAAATTTTGCTATGTGACATGAATTTTGACCATTATAGAAAATCAGTTCATTCTTGTTTCTCATGTGATATGAATTGAGATGTCTTCCATGTCCTTTTGCATGTCTCCTACACATTGAAGCTTTATGTCCAAACATATTACAAGGAAAACAATAACCATAAAAATAATGAACATACCTTATTGCATGAGATGAATTTCTTGAACTAGAATTCTTCTTGACATTCTTAACAATAACATTCTTTCCTTAAGCCAACTACAACTTTCTGCACCCAAAACGAAGACTTTCTATTTTTAGCAAGTTGAACCAGGACCTGCTATTGTGGGAAATTTCACATTGTTTTCCCAAATTTGAACTTCTTGATCATATGGAATACTCGGTTTAACTCCATTTAAGAAAATTTTCTATTTTTTAAACTTTCTATTTTTAGACATTTTTCTTTGCTTTTTTCTTTATTCTATTTTTTGCCTTTTTGGTCAAAATTGCCCAGTTTATCATTTTCACAAAAGAGGACTTGTTATTTTTTGGATATTTCTCTATTTAGTAAGTGAAGGAACTAGGTAATTGCTATTTTTAGAAACATAAATTATCCACCTCATAATGCAACGAAAAATGCATCATTGGATGAGGTTCGCTCCCAGGACTTTGTGCTCAAATTTTCATCTTGATTCGCCCACTGGATTGTCTGGAAACTGAAAAAGAAAACACTAGGGAATAAAACTATGGTTTTCTACCATTAAAAACCTAGGGAATTATATTTTCTTCTACTAAAATTTTCTTTAGGGAGCCTAGATTGAAGAAAATATGAGAAAATTTCACTTGATTTTGTTCACCAGTTTGAAAGATATGAATATTTTAAGTTTTGGAGCATTTGGCCATTCTAAATAAATTTGGGCATGGTGTCTAGAAAATTTGCAGGTTTAATTTAGGTTCTTACTCATAATTCATGGTGTTCATGAGAAAATATAAAATTGGAAGAAGTTACTTTTTTGTTAAAAACTTCAACGCAACAGTTTAGGTTCATGGGAGAAGGAGAAAGAGAAGCAGCAATGTAGCAACACTTAGCTATTTTATCGGTTCGCAAAGAATGGGGATGGGGAAAAAAAATTTGTCCCTACTTTACCCAATATCCCAAGGAAATTTGGGATATTTGGGACATAAAAATGTGCCCCCCACTTTGAGCCTGACATTTGATAGAAAGGGATTTGGGGGGATGGTGAAGAGAAAGAAAACAATTTCAATCACCTGAGGGAAAACAATCTGGTCACATTGTGAACCTGGGAAGGGGTTAAGGGTGGGGTGAATTTTCTCGTCCCCACTTTCCTTGGGGAAGTTGGGATAGTTGGGACATTTGGGACAAATTGGACAGTCGAAACACCAAAATGCGCCACCTATCCAACTAAGAAAATGACTAACTCTAAAAAACTTAAAATCACTTTTCCTGGAGCTCCCAAAACTCTTTTTATACAAAATTTTATATAATTTTGACTCCCAAGATAATTTAAATATCAATGGGATGTTTTTTAAATACATGATTCTTCTTCCTTATCCATAAAATTCCATTTTTTCATTCAAGACAACAAGGTGAGTTTGTAAAAATTGAGTTTTCTTCATAAGCGCTTGGTTCTTGAGAAGAATGTGAAAAAATCACCATTTAGAAGGTAAAATTATATTTCCAATGGTATATTTTTTTACTCCTAACTCCTTACGAAGCTCTGGAAATCATCTTCTGAATCTCGGGCACCATATTTAGTACTTCATTCCAACTGCTCCAAAACATTCAAGACTTCAAAAAAATAAGCTAAGGAGGGGGAGGGGCACATTTTATTTTCTCCACTATCCCAAATTTCCCAAGGAAAGTTGGGACATTTGGGATATTAAAATGTGCCCAAGGGTTTTCATCAAAAACTTGGAAAATTCAAGTGTAAATCCACTTAGCACCTGTCGAGAAGAGAGATAGCCATATGATGAACCAAGAGCAACAACTAAGGGGTGGGGCACATTTTTTTGTCCCCATTGTCTTCACTGTTCCAGAAAATTGGGATAGTTGGGAGAGTTGGGACACCAAAATGTGTCACGAATTTCTAGTTCCAGAATAGAGTTACTTCTATCTGTTCATTCTCTTGAGAAACAAATAAGGGGTTAGGGCTAGGAGGAATACCTGTTGAGTGTTGGGAGGGTGTGCGCATACCGTAGAGAGATCAGACCGATTGTGAAGAACTCCTTTTTGTCTGGGAAGGACTACCTGTAAATAAGAATGCAAGACCACCAGATTTTAGTTAGACAATAAGTAAGGGAACTGCCTTGGGCCCAGGAAATACTAAACTTCCTTTCGAAGGTGGTCAGTTCCCTTTTAATATAAATTATTGCAAATGATAATAAAGAAGCTATTGCGAAATCATGATTTAGGTACCTCGTTACTAAAAGCAATAGAGACTAAACTACCCATAATAAAATGTCATTCTGTTTGTTTGGTCACTTGTTATTGATACGTTCAGATCAAGTTACAGGGATAGACCAGGCTGAATCTGAGGTTGTTAGGGGATAAATAGGTGAAAGGTTGGTTTTGGTATAAGTCACAGTGACCGATGCCGGTCACTGGATAACCGACCGCGGTTATAAAACCGCTACCGGTAGGGGATAACCGATATCGGTAGGGGCAGTGATTCAGGGGCTTCTGGGTAGAGGTTGATTATAGGGTTTTAAGGTTGGTAGATGGTTAGGGGGAATAATAAGGCAATGGAGAAGACTCAGAGAGTGAGAAAGCTATCTTCTGGGCAATATAGGGATGGATAAATGAAGGTTAGGTGCAGGGTGCTGCCGGGTGTTAGATCCAGGGGTGAGTTTATAATTACTATCAATCAAAAGTTCACGAAGTGGAGCCTAGAAGCATACAAGATACTACTTACTACTTTCTGACGAGGATATAGGTCCGAGGAATGTGGTGACAAAGGCAAAGCTCTGGTGGGATGATCTGACAATCGAAAGTGAGCTGATGAAGCTATCTTCTGACTCTCCCAATGCTTGGATGAGTGTGACCGTGATCTCGTTGATCAGTTACAGTCTTGTCCTCTATGCTCCTCTCTGCAAACTCTTTCTCCTTCTCACTTGTCTCTTTTTCGCAAATGAATCTGGGATCCTTGCATTTTGGTTGGGGTCGGTCATTTACAGGGAACCGATGGCGGTTGCATAACCGACGGCGGTCGAGTAGGGACCGGCGTCGGTCAAGTCAAAGTTGGCTATTTTTACCAAAAATAGCCAACTTTCCCTCCTTTTCTCCCGAGGGGTCAGTTGTGGGCCTGGTCAAGTCATTATTAGGCTCGTTTTGATGCGGGTGAGGGGTGATGAGTCATGGGTGTGGGTCTGGACCAAGTCATAGGTCTTAATTAGGTTAGTTTAGGGTTAGGGCTAGGTCATAAGTGAGGTGGCGAGGTGAGGTGGCAGGGTTGGAGATGTGGATTTATTAATTATAAGGTAATTAATAAATAATTCAGTGTGTAAGGTTTTAGGTGGTGAGGTAGGGTTAGGTTGCGGGACGAGATACGGGGTACAGGGAGTCGTAAGACCCAAATTTGGTGTCTACATTTGCCCCTTGTTGTCGTGTAGCTTGTCTTGTAAAGCTGCACTGACAATAATAAAAAGTGGTTGCCCCAGTTAAGGGTATAGGTAATCCCCCTCAAATCTATCACAGATTGAGGCGACATGAAATCAGGGATAGGGTTGATAAAGGGTAAATGATGGTGAGATGCTGGTAAGATGGTGGGGTAAGTTCAAGGAAGCCGACACACGTTAAAATGTAGTAGTGTGACCAGGGTACATGTTTTGAAGAGCAAACAAGCAATTCATAGGCAAAGGTCGATAGTTTATCCAAACAAGGCTGATATAATCCTGGTATCCAAGGCATAGGAAGTAGCTCCAGGGGATATAACGGGGAAGGTACTGGAATGTTTAGGCATGTTCGGCAGTACCAAATGGTTGGTTTGGTTGAGATAAACGTCACGGTCTCGGTCTAAGCAAAGCTAGTTGGCTGATCAATTCAAGTATCCTAGTCATGCTAAAACATGAACAGGTGAGCTCGATTGAACAAACAACTACATTATGGGTGGATAGAATCGTAATTTGCGGGCCTAAGTGGAGGTACTTAATTGGTGCGGCCGTGGGTCGGGCCGATTGGGTGGCCTTGCGGCCGTGGGTCGGGCCGATTGGTTGGTTGTGGCCTTGGGTCGGGCCATTTGGTTGTTGTGGCCTTGGGTTGGGCCGATTGGGTTGTTGCGGCCTTGGGTCAGGCCTTGGATTGCGTTGGTTGTTGGCCTTGGGTCGGGCCGATTTGGTTGTTGCGGCCTTGGGTCGGGCCGATTGGGTTGTTGCGGCCTTGGGTCGGGCCGATTGGTTAGTTGCGGCTTGGGTTGGGCCAATTGGGTTGTTGCGGCCTTGGGTCGGGCCGATTGGTTGGTTGTGGCCTTGGGTCGGGCCAATGAATTCAAAATAAGGCTATTTAGCAAAGGCCGGGTGTAGGCGATGTGGTGAAAAATAGAGTTCGGTGGATAAGGGCAGGAGTTAGGAAAAACTAGGCAGGTAACCGATATCGGTTAGTTATGACCGGTATCAGTTAGGAGACCGATATCGGTTTTCTAGGGCGCACCCTAACCGATATCGGTTAGAGGTCAAAACCTATAAAAAGAAAAAATATGGCGTGTCATTTTCACATTGTGAATTTGAGTGCCAACCTGTTTCTTGTCTGAGTTTTGAATTGATTGGGTTGAGTATTTGGGCTGAGTTGGCACTAGTTGAGTGGGGGAGTGAGTTATTGGTAGGCCCCAGAGATCAGGAGGCAGAGTTTTATTGGTTGAGGACCCGGCTGAGGAGATTTGGAGCTATGGCACAACCTAGAGGAGCAGGAGGTGCTGGAGGAGCTGGACCACCACCACCTATCCCACCACGATGACGTGTAGTCATACCGGTAGGTTCTAAATCCCTATTTGTGTGAAGTTGATGAATTTAGCTAGGATGTGGGTTTTGGGGTAGGAATCTAAAATTTGATAAAATAATGAATAAATGAAGGTAAATCATAAAATGGAGTGGGTAGATATGTTAGGTAAGTCAAAACGGCAGGGTGGGTAAGTTTTTAGGCAATTGGGCTGGGTAGATGGGTTAAAAATAGAAAAAAGGGGATTTGGGGGCCGTTTTTGGTCCAGCCCCGAAATCCGGCAGTGACCGATGTCGGTCACTAGGCGACCGACATCGGTCACAGCGAAAGTTGTATAGAATTTTCGTTATAGAGAGCGACGTTGGTCATGTGTCGACCGACGTCAGTGCATAAAAGTCAGGTATAGACAAGTGGTGGGGGACCGATGGCGGTCGAGGGTGACCGGTACCGGTCACCATGGGTAGGAGGAAAGGGTGTGAAATTTGTTGTGTTGGTTTGTTGTAGGTGGGTAGGATAGATTTGTGGGGTGAAGGGGGAGCAGGTAGAGTTGCTAGGAAAGGTTATTGGGGTGGGGGGTAATCGGGTGGTTGGAGACCGGGTTGGGTAGGATAGGTTATGGGTTGTGTATGAATTAGGAGGGGTTAAATTGGTTGAGATATGGTTAGAGGGCAAGAGTAGAGTGGGTGGAGTATGAGTGGGGCGGTTGGTAGGGTGTGGGATAGGTAAAGGGGATATTGTAGATGTTTGTAGGGTGGGGTGATTGATGTTGAGGGAGATGAGGTGGTTTAGGTTTGATTGGAGTGGGTAGGATAGTTAGAGAAGGACCATAAGAGTGAGAGGAATTTATAGATGTATAGGGTAAGGTAGGTGGGTGTAGATGTGTTTATAGAGTCGGGTTGTGATTGGGTGGGTGAGTGAGTATAGAGGGTTAAGGTAGTTGTTTTGTAAAGGGTAGGCCTGATGGAGTGGGTTATTTTTACAGGCACGCCAGCAGCTGACGATGCGAGATCAGATGCCGCCTCTACTAGGGTGGATGCGGCCACATGTGTCCGCAGCGCAGTGGGCAGTGATGCGGGAGGTTGGACTCGGCGGAGTCCAGAGATATAGGGCTATGGATAGGGACCACAGCCTGATGGTTTCCCTCATCGAGAGATGGGATCCGGCAACCAATGTCTTCCATCTCCCTACTGGAGAGATGACAGTCACGCTAGAGGATGTGTATCGCATCCTGAGACTGCCGATCATAGGTGAGGTGGTGTTCCAGGTGGATGCCGAGACAACGATGGATAGCATCCTGCAGGTATTCGGGGATGCAGCCCCATTGATTACATATCATAGTGCGAGCATCTGCTATGGCGATATGTATCGCGTGCATCGACAGGAGACACGGCTTGCCATGCTGATGATGATCGGGATCACCTGCTTCGCCCTCCCTGACTCAGAGGGAGGCCGCTTCCCACGGGCTCTGATGGGAGTGCTACATGAGATGGTGGAGGAGCACACCTGCTATGCATGGGCACTGGTGTATCTGGTGCAGCTATACAGAGAGCTCTGGGGCTATCGCCGTATGAGGTGATTCGGGATATGTTCGACATTCTTGTTACACTGCTGGGCCTACGAGCATATTGTGTGTTTACAACCAGTAGGGTTGCCCCAGCAGCCAGGGCCACAGGCAGTTTATAGGTATGGGTTTCAGAGGTGGTTGGGGGTCGTGGGCCAGCCACGAGTAGTTATCGCAGGGTGAGATGTCACGTATTACAGGCATATGTTAGAGGGCCTGACCGCACTAGATATTATATGGAGGCCATACAGAGGCCATCAGCCCCGTGGAGGAGCCCGAGCACAGCTGTGATGGATCCAGTATATCTTCTGGATAGCTGGACGGAGACCCAGGGAGTATGAGCAGATTCCCCTAGAGAGGGTACGACGACAGTTGGGCCTACGGCAGGATGAGCCACCTCCCTTCCCACAGTATCAGAGGGAGGATGTAGAGGCACCACTGCCTCTACCACAGCCATTGGACCCAGTCTGGGTAGCAGAGAGACTGGCCGATGATACGGTGGACGACACCGGAGTTACAGGTTCATTTTTGGTTTGGTGGGCAGGGCAGAGGGCAGCCATGAGAGCACAGCCCGCACAGCCAGATTTGGCGGCTGTTATAGTAGAGAGGGACCGTCTCTTGGGTCAGGTGCAGTTATTACAGGGCAGCTTGCTGCTGCACAGGCACAGATCAGAGTGCTACAGGGGTAGTTGGCCCAGGCACAGGGACAGGTACAGGAACAGGCACAGCCTCAGGTCCAAATCCTTGTTCAGGCACAGGCACAGGTCTAGATCCCTATTCAGGCACAGGCACAGGTCCCTGTTCAGGCTCCGATGGCAGCTCCACCGCCACCACAGGTACAGGTTCAGGGTCAGGGTGTACAGGCAGGGCAGGGCCCACTTATATTAGGAGCCGGGGGACCAGCCCCACCAGCCATGGTGGCACGGGCCCGATACATGGAGGCGAGAGCAGAGGCCCGCTATTATCAGGATGTACTAGATGGTACCAGGGCCGATTATCAGCCATATGCGGCTCACAGAGCTGAGACGTCCCGGAGTCACAGGTCACAGGGGGCCGCAGCCACAGCCGGTGGGTCGGTTATAGGTAGGAGGTGAGATCCGGCACAGGGGCCAGCTGAGGGACGGGCCGAGGGCGGGGGAGAGAGCTGAGGCATACCAGGATCAGAGATGAGTTTTGTTGAGTTGATTTTTTTTTGTTGATAGAGACACCGGTCTACGAACCGAGTGTGTATATAGAGGCCTGCGTGCCCTCATAGGATTTATATATTCATTTGTTGTATATACCGGCCTACGAGCTGAGTACATTTTGTATAGTTGATACCGGCCTGCGAGCCGAGTATATTTTTGACATGAGAGACTGGCCTGTGAGCCGAGTCGAGATTTTGACAGAGACAGCGGCCTGCGTGCCGAATTTGTATTTTTTTGTATGATAGAGGCCCCATGCAGGGAAATTTGTATATGTTGACATTGATTTGAGGATATATATAGATGATGAGTTGGATCCACATGGTGTGTATAATGTTTGAGTTGATTGCATATATTATAATGTTTTATGTGTTTTGTCGATGGTATTGGAATGTTTGTGATGTATATATAGATGATGTTGATGATGTTTTGATGATATGCATATGTTTTGAAATATTGATGTTTATTATGATGATGGATGTTGATAGTGATGTCATTATGCAGGGAAAAGAGGCGGGCGCCGCCAAAATTTTGTAAAAAACAAAGAGAAGGCCTGGATATAATCAAAATAGGTATAGGTTGACCGATATCGGTTAGATAACCGATGTCGGTCACTATTGACTGATACCGGTTAGATAACCTACATCGGTTATGTTAAAACGAGCTTTTCTAAAAATAGAAAAGCTTGGGAGGCAATTTTAGATTCTTATTTTTAGAGCCATGCAACATGTTAAATACGAGGATGTGAGGCTGTTGTCGTCCATACAGGGTAGTTGCATGGGAGAATTGAGTGATAAGGAGGAAAGAGACAGGTAAAGTGATCATGGGCTTGGATTAAGAAGGCATAAAGGCAAGTAATAGTGAAGAGGGTGGTGAACATGGCTGAACAAGGAGAAGCATCCAGTGGGCAGAGAGGAGAGGGAAGACAGGTTCCACCTCAAACTGCTGCATCCCAGGAGGTATATATAATTTTTTGTTTGGAATTAAATTTTTGCATGCGTATGAATAGGATGTGGGAAGGTAAGTGGGTAGAGATGAAAAAGAAAGGTGATAGGAAAAGGTTTGGGATGGGGTGAGTGTTATGGGGTAGGTAATCAGGGGTTTCGAATATGTTTTTTAGGTATAGAGAGACGTGAACAAGCGAGTAAGTTATCATAGGTGGTGTTTTTTAGCAAGGCAGATGGAATTGACAGTGACTAATATCATTTAGGAATAACGGTATCGGTTAGGACCGGTATCAGTTATGTATAACCGATATCGGTTACTGTGTAAAGTTACGGATTGTGATAAAAAACACGTGGGAATTTATTTGTTGTTTGTTGGTTTGATGTGTGCAGGCACAGGCAGGGTTGAGGATGAATGATAGGGTACCAGCCTTGTTGTCACGAGTCCGAGCGGATGTAACACCAGCTGAGTGGGCATTAATAAACCATGTGGGGTTAAGTGGAATCCGCTATTATTCACGAATCGCACGCAATTATGCCATGTTGCAGGTGCTGATTGAGAGATGGAATCCTGAAAAGAATACCTTCTATCTGCCAACAGGGGAGATGACGGTGACGTTAGAAGATGTGTTTCAAATTTTGAGACTTCTAATTACAGGAAGACCAGTGTATCAGGCAGGGCCTAATGCGGCGCGTGCAGTGATAACGGCAGTATTTGGTCCAGCCGCATGAGATTTGACACAGCGAGGTTTGACATTCACTTATGGTATAATGTTTGCAGCACACCCTGAGGCAACAAGGTTGGCCATGGTATTAATGATAGCGGTGGGGTATTATGCATTACCGAGAGCGGACGGGGGAAGATTTCCAAAATCATTGATGTGTATTATTTGGGAAATGATAGAAGGGAGCGTGACTTTCGCATGGGCACCCGCATATCTGGCGGAGCTATACAGGGGTTTATGGGCATGCAAGTGAAATCACAGGACTACACTAGATTGTGCATACTTATTACATTGTTGGGCCTATGAGCACATTGTGTGTGTGCGACCAATAGGTCGACCCATCCAGGTAGGAGAGACAGGAGTGCAAAGGTTGGGATTCAGGTGATGGGTCCAGACAAAGCAAGAGGTGAGATCCGAGACCGTGACAGATGACGCCGAGTATTATAGGTAGATGTGGGAGATGGTGACGATTGCGGATATCCATTGGAGGCCTTACGGGAACTATATGGTGATGGCGAACATAGCCAAGGATTTGAGGGGTGTAGAGTGATTGAGGTGGATCGCGGGACACAGGCCAGGTGAGTATGAGAGGATTCCTCTAGATCACGTGCGGTGACAATTTGGATTTGTTCAGGATATACCCATGGCTCATAGACCATACAGGAGGATTGACGCTGAGGCACCATTCTCACCTCCACGGCCGACACTTCCAGAAGGACCAGAAGGGACAACAGCCAATTACAGGGTAATGGATGTAGGAGTAACAGAGTCTTATAGACTATGGTGGGCAGTAGAGCTGCGAGATACACATGAGAGGGCCGATCATCCTGACATAGCTGTGATTACCATGGAGAGAGACCACCTGTAGGGTTTAGTTCACCAGCTTCAAACACAGTTGAACGAGACCACAGGATTGTTAGAGGCTTCGCAGTCTCGAGTGGAGAGACTAGAGGCAAGAGTCCGCCATGCGAGAGGGCAGATTCGTATGTTACAGGAGAGATTGGTGGATCAGTGGGAGGAACCAATAGCAGTGGTACCTTTGAGTACAGAGAGGCCAGGTGAGCGGCGTCAATGATCACCATCACTTCCTGGTTCGGGACGAGGCGCGGGGGTCTAAGTGAGTTTCATTCATAGGGGTAGAAGAATGAATAAAGATTCTGACCTACGCGTCGATGATAAAGAAGATGTATTTGTTTAACATCTAAATAAAACTGAATATGTATGTTGATTTGAGTTTATGATAATAATAAGAATGTTTGTGTTTTGAATGTTTGGATTGAAAAAGGACAAAGGTGAGTGTTATCAATATAAATATGCGAAAATATTTATATTTTTAAGTAAAACACAACACATGATAGGTGATGGTAGGGGATGGTCGAGCTAACCTTGGGAGACCCCATGTCTCCTAAGTGCTGCCTACATAGCCCATTGCACAAAGCAAGGAGGGGCCTCAGACCGATGTAGTTCTCCCTTAGGACCAGGGAGAGGTGAATTCAGGCAATTTTTTAGTTGTGGTTAGGCAATTTGTTTTGTTGGTAAAAGTTTGATGTTGGCAGAGTAATGTTGTTGGTGTTGGTGTGGGTATAGGTGAAGTGAGGGTTAGCTTACCCAAGCATAGGAAATCGTGTCCAAATTAAGATCAACACACAATCCTAGATTCGGGTAAAAGAGGCAAAACTGTCCCATAGTTGGAAAGAGCTAAACAAACCACGTATTATCATAGGATGAGCTTGAATCCCTAGGTACCTTGCATAGGTGAGAAGTTGATAGGTGAAAAGAGTTGTATAATCACAATATATTGGATATACGCATGTCCCTTGAGTTTTTTTATTGTGAAGAATGGTGAGGAGAGGTGGATGGGATACCTGAGGTGTAGAGAACTTGTTATAAGGTAATTATTCTGACGGAAGAGAACCAAACCAAAATAGACAAGTCCATGACTCAAAAGTACTTTTGAATACTGCTTTTATTTTTCTGGATATAGACTGATTGGTGTGGGAAGTCTATATGGGATATGCATTTTGTTGTTCTTGAGGTCTTCACGAAGCTGATCAGTGTGAGAAGCTTCTGATAGAGGCTAACTCTGTATAGCTATCCTTCGAGGGAACAGTCTACTTATAGTAGCAGACGCGGCTTTGCACATAGCTGTCCTTCGAGGGAGCAGTCTAGTTTATAGTAGCAGATGCGGTTTTTACACATAGTTGTCCTTCGAGGGAGTAGTCTAGTTTATAGTGTGGAGATCTAGATGTCTGTTTGGCATGAAGCATCTAAATTTGTAGGAAGTTTGACTCAAGAATATCCCAGAATTGTATAATTGAGAACTTGTTATTTTAATACTTTTAAGTCATGGACCAGACTAAAAAGGAGAAGACCTCTTTACGAGGAGGTGATGATCAAACCACGTGGGTTTGATTTTACTTTGAGATGCACGAAAAAAAGGTGTATGAGGTGGTAAATGAGCTCAAGGGACGAGCGCAAGGTAGATAAGAAGTGATGTAACACTAAATTCAATAGTAGAATGGTCGGAGATGCAAGGCATTAAGGGGTTCAGGCTCAGGTTTACCATTAAGTGAAGCTAAATGATAAGTACCTGATCCATAAGTGTGAGTGATAATGTAAGGCCCAATCCAATTAGGAGAAAATTTTCCACGTTTGCTCTTTTCTAGTTTGGTTACATGTTGATTCTCTTTGAGGACAAGATCACCAATTTTAAAGGTACGCTCATGAATTCGCTTATCATAAGCACGCTTGATGCACTTTTGATAAATTTGAAGGTGGTCAAGAGCTGTAAGATGACGCTCGTCAAGAAGCTCCAATTGGGCTAACCGCTCTTGGCAGAAGTCATCATTGGTGAGAATATCCTGGAGAGATATCCTAAGGGAAGGGATTTGTATTTTGAGAGGCAAGACGGCCTTGGTACCATACACCAGAGAGAATGGTGTGGCATTAGTGGAAGTATGAATGCTGGTACGATAAGCCCAAAGGGAAAAGGGGATGTGATCATGCCAGTTTTTCCCAGAATCGTTAACTACTTTCATGAGAATTTTGGTTAAGGTTTTGTTAGAAGATTCAGCTTGTCCATTTGCTTGTGGATAGTAGGGTGACGAGAAGCTAAGTTTGATACCAAAGTTGTCACAAAGGGCTTGCAACAGCTTATTTTTGAAAGATTTTCCATTATCGGTTATCAAGTGATGAGGAACACCAAAATGACAAATAATGTGATGATTGATGAATTCAATGATTTTCTCCTTTTTGGTTGAAATGAGTGGAATGGCCTCCACCCATTTAGTGTAATATTCAGTTGCCGTGATGATCCAATGGTGACGTTGCGAAGAAGGTGGATGAATCTCACCAATAAGGTCCAAACCCCATTGTGAGAAAGGCCAAAGATCTCGTGCGACCTGTAGCGGATGGCTGGGAGTATGTTGCAGGTTGGCATGCTGTTGACACATAACACAATGCTTAACATATTCGCAGCAGTCTTTATTAAGAGTAGGCAAATAATATCCTAGGCGAAGGATCCGCTTGGCCATGGCAAAGCCACTAAAGTGCCCACCACAAATTCTGTCATGGACTTGTTGGATGGTATGAGTGACTTCGGCGTTGATTAGACATCGAAGGAGGATACCATCATACCATCGAAGCCACATTTATAGAGGAGTCCCCCCATGATGACATAATGAGAAACACCTTTAAGAAAAGCATGTTTTCCATTACTATTAAGGTTAGGTGGGAGAACAGAGTTTGTAAGGTAGTCGTGAAATTGGTGATACCAGGTATCCTGTGAGTCAGCAGATGCATTATTTACCATACAAACATCTGGGACTAAGTAAGATGGGGCAAAGAGTTGTTGGACCAAGACAAATATGTCAGAATCAGATGGTGATGTAGGAATTTGTGAGGCCAAGCAAGCCATAGTATCTGCAAATTTATTAGTTGAGCGTGGAACGGTTTGGATAGTATAATGGGTAAATAAGGTCAAAAGTGAATCTACGTAACATTTGTACTTTTGAAGTTCCTCATTTTTACATTGGTAGATGTCAGTGACTTGATTTACTACCAATTGAGAGTCACCGAAAATGTGAATAGACTTCACACCTAAGTGTAACGCAACGTGGAGACCCAAAACAAGGGCCTCGTATTCCGCTGTATTGTTAGTGCAGGGGAAATCGAGCCTGAATGAAAGAGGCATAGGTTCACCTTCAAGAGGAATGAGAACAACGCCCACCCCTCCACCACGTTGGCATTTAGATCCATCGAAGAAGAGAGTCATCGGATAAGACGTATCATTGAGTGAAAGAGTTGCGATGAGTTCATCAGGGAAAGTAAAATTGGTAAATTGTTCCCCAGGTAAAGGGGCTTCCATGAGTTGGTCTGCGATAGTTTGTCCTTTGACTGATTTCTGGTGTACGAACTCAAGGTCGAGGTCAGCGAGGAGCATAAGCCATCGGGTGATGCGTTGGTTTAGATGAGGTTTGGCGTACATATAATGTATGGGGTCAGCGTTGGTGATGACAAAAGTTTTGTGATTCAGGAGGTAATGTCAGAGTTTGGTGGCCACAAATGATAGGGATAGGCACAACTTTTTCGACATGTGTATACCTAGTTTTGTAATCCACAAGAGTACGGCTTATGTAATAAACTGCTTGTTCTCGATGCTCGGAGTCACGATGTGTGAGCATGGCTCCTACAACATGGTCGGTGGCAGAAAGGTAAAGGTAGAAAGGGCGATCATCCTGAGGTGGGATAAGCACGGGTGGCTGCAAGAGATAAGTTTTAAGAGCCTCAAAGGCTTTGTGGCACTCCTCGCTCCATTGAAAGACAATGTCCTTTTTAAGGAGATGATGGAAAGGTTGACATCGATCCGAGAGTTGTGAGATGAAATGATGGATAGATTGGAGTTTTCCCTGCAAACTACGTAATTGTTTTAGATTAGTGGGTGGGGGCATTTCTAAAATAGCTTTGACTTTAGCGGGGTCGACCTCAATGCCACGCAAAGAGATGATAAAGCCAAGGAGTTTTCCTGAAAGGATGCCAAAGACACATTTCTTTGGCTGAAGATGAACACAGTATTGTAACAGGTGGTCGAAAATAATGGTTAAAACATCGAGATGTTCACTGCGATGTTTGGATTTTCCAAGAAGATCATCGACATAATCCTCAAGGATAGTGTGCATAATGTCATGAAATATGTAAGTCATAGCATGTTGATAGGTTGCACCAGCATTCTTAAGGCCAAATGGCATGACACGATAGCAGAAGGTGCCCCAGGGGGTAATGAAGGTGGTTTTATGTTGATCGGCCGGGGCTACTAAAATTTGATTATATCCCGAGAAACCATCCATGAGAGAAAGCATCTCATGGCCCGCAGTGAGATCAACAAGTTGATCAATGCTAGGTAGGGGGAAGTCATCCTTTGGGCAAGTGAGGTTAAGATCCCAGAAATCCGTACATATCCGAAGTCCCCCCATTGCTTTAGTGACAGGGACAACATTAGAAATCCATTGCGGATAGTCAATAGGCAAGATGAAAGAAACAGAAAGGAGTCGTTGAAGCTCTTCTTTAACCAAGAGAGCAATGCGTGGATGTATTTTTCTCAACTTCTGTTTAACTAGTTTGGAGTCTGGTTTCAGAGTGATGTTATGGACAGCAATGTCAGGATCGATTCCTGGCATGTCGGCGTAGGACCAAGCGAAAGCCTGATTGTGGGCACGGAGAAAGGTAGTGAAGGCGGCTTGTTCTGATGCATCGAGAGATTGTCTGATCTTTACAATGTGAGGATCGTCCTCCGTGTGGATGTTGATTTCTATAGTCGACTCATTCAACATGGTTTGGGTGTCAGATGGTAAGGCACGTTGAATATAAGAGTCATCCGCACCAAGGTAGGTGAGGATGGAGTCATCATCCTGGCACTCCACAACATTAATCGAAGGTAGGTCTTCTTCGATCATGTCTGGATGTAAAAGGGGGAGAGAAGATGGGTCCTCACCATCGCGTTGATAAGTGAGAGGACCTAGGAAGATAGCATTCATGAAAAAAAAAAGTTAGGAGGGATAGATTCCGGGTCTATCGACTCCGTGGGTGAAGATGGTAAAATGGGCGATGATTGTTCAGAATGGGTGACTTTGTCATCTTCCTAGATACAATTGACACGAGGTTTCTTCAGTATAGGGGGTTCTAAAAACCCAAGACCACTACAATATTTGTGTTTGTGTGTTGTTATGGGAATAACCGTATGTCGTCCTTGCTCATAAAGACCAAAACCAAAACCTTTCCAAGCACAGCGCGTCAGGAAGGTGAGGGCAAAACGACGGTTGGTTAGATATTGAAAATCAGATTGGAAGGGAACCACACCAAGGGGAGGTTCAGGGGTGACAGAGGATGCTTCGACACCCCCATATGTTAGGTTGGTGCGGCAATTAGGTGGTCCGTAGGAGATCACCTCCCCCACACGATGGTCATAAGTAGGATGCGCATGTAATTGTCCATACTCTTGTGGGGTATGGAAGGTGCTAACATTGTATAGGCGGTACTCCCCCAGTGTAAGGCATTGAAAAACACCTACCAAGGGATCCGAGGTTGGGATGTTGTCCGCGGGTAAGGAAGAGGTATTCGCGTCGGTGGTTGCATGGGTCGAAGGTGTGGGTGTGGCTAAGGTGGATGGTTGAGGCGTGGTCAAAGTAGATGGTTGGGTTGGATCAATGGGTGTCTTGACTGGTACAAGCACATCATTAGGGTGGTATAACATATTATAGGTTTTGAAGGGGGAAGCGTCAGCTGTGATGGTGTATGACTTCCCCTCATACTCGAATTTTATGCATCTATGTAAGGTGGAGGGAACGCATCCCATAGCCCGGATCCAAGGGCGGCCTAACAACATGTTGTATTGGAATTCTCCCTCAAGGACATAGAAGAGTTCGGGTAAGGTACGTGGCCCTACATGAATGTTAAGGATCACGGTGCCTAGGGTAGAAGTAATAGCATCGTTGAATGAACGCAACATGGTGGGGTTGGCACACATGCAGCTAGGAGGGATATTCATCTGTTGGAAGGCTTTGGAAGAGATGATGTTTAGGATAGCGCCCCCGTCGATCATAACACGATGTACTCGGATGTCCCAGATGTAAGCCAAGATGAAAAGAGTAGGGTCAGGATCTTCTGCACCAAAGATGACAATTTCTTCTTCAGAAAAACTGACAGCAGCGGCTTGTTGTACAGGGACAGAGGTGGTTGTGGAGGTAGGTTGTTTGGTGAGAGAGGCAACGTGGTTGGGTGTGAAGATGGAGGCAATGGGTAAGGTTTCGTTAGGTAGGACCTCTATCCCTTGGAGGATCTCAATCAGAGCTTGTTGATGAGATTCAGATGTTTGAATGAGATCATAAAGTGTCATTTTTACAGGAGATTGGTGAAGTTGTTTGATCATGGTACGATGGGAAACTCCATCAGAGACTGGATAGGTAGGTCCATGAATAACCACTTTAGGTGGTGGTGTGATCGGGATGGCAGAAGAAGAAAGAGAGGCAGCAGGTGTGCTTTCTTTGACTTTTCCATTTTTTTTCTGACCTTGAGTAGCAATGCTAATCATGTTGATCTCGTGAATACGAGAAGAGGAAGATGGCAGGGATAAGTCATTGTTCTCGAGAGGCAGGGTTGCAATGATGATAGATTTTGGCGAGGCGGGGACAGGTGGTGTAGGAGAAGGGATCGAAGCTAGGGGCTTTTTCTTCCGTAAGTCATCTTTCTGAGATTTTCTATCCGAGATAGGTGACTGGTGAAGGATGGCTTTTAAAGCTTTACATTCTTCTACATTGTGTCCTGGTGTGCGGTGGTAGGCACAGATTTTAGATTCATCATAACCTATAGGTCGAGGTTTAGATGGATCATAGGGTCTGAGTGGGGGTAGGGAAATGGTCGCATCCTCTATCAGCATATCAAGGATCTTGGTGTAAGATCCTTTGAGCAGGTCGAATGAGGCTATTGATTGAGTGGGTGAGATTATTGATTGTTTTGGTAATGGTTGGGTATGAGTGGTTCGTACGGGTGGTGGTTTAGGCAAGGTATTTTGATGATCATTTTTAACCATGCGTGGCTTCTTCTGCATATAATTCATGTTGAGTTGGTTAGATGATGAGGCCACAGATGACGTGGTGGCAGGAAACAACCATGGGGAAAGAGGAGCGGAAGCAAACAAGTCCTTCGATGATCGAGTTTTCTTAGGGTTGGTAGGTAGGCAAGATACTTGGGGCGACGGTGTTGAGATGCCTGTGGATTTCTGTATGGGTGCAGAAGGTGCTGGTCGTGTTAAAGAAGACGTGGGAGGCATGGTGTATTGAGGCAAGGTGGAGGGTGAGGCCCCAATATAGAAGGTAGGTGTGACGGCGAGGGTTGAAGTCGTGCCTGTTGTACTGGTGTGATCAGGGGTGAGGGTTTTAGGTGTGGCAGAGGCATAGATTGGACTCGAGGAGATGGGGCTTGTCTCCTAGGTGGATCGACGGATTTATTTTTGGATAAGTCTAACCGTTTAGGTGGGTGCGTCAGGCTGGGTATTGGTAAAGTCCCAAGCGTAGGGGAAGGTTTGGTTAGGTTGATAGAGGTTGATGAGGTATTCGGCGGAGATGAGGGGAGTGGAGGTGAGAATATAGGCATTTTGAGCTTTTGTAAAAACTTCAGGTATATGGTAGAGGTGTCTGGATTAGTCATTTGCATTTGAGTAGAGCATGGTGTTCTCCAACGTGCCCATAAGAGTCGTCTATCTTCTAGGGGATGACAATCTTCACGTATGGATAGGCATTTTGATATGGAAGAGAAGTGGGTTGTGATTCCAGTCCACTAGGGGTGTGGTACAGGGGGCGAATGAGGCGTTGTATCAATTGGTGTTAAGGGGTCAACCGCTCGCTGGAAATATTTAGGTGATGAAGAACTGATAGGGAGGAGGGCATGTTCTAGAGGATCTGTCATGATTACGGAATTTGGTGATGTAGGCTCAAGGGGTTTCTCTTCTAAGGATGACAGAAAAAGTGGTGATCCTTCTTCTTTTGCAGCAAGAGTGGTGGAAGGAGATGTTTGGGCAATAGATAAGTTGGATAACATCTGCTCACAGTCTTGCAGGGAGGTGGTGTAAGAAGGCTCTTCTGTGAGAAGAGAACTCTGGGTGGTTGGTTTCTTTATGGGTAAAGGAATAGCGGGGCTATCCTCTTGTCCTGATGAAGGAGAAGGGGGCGAGGACTCTTGCATCGGTGAAGAGGCTCGATTCAGAATTTCTTCGATGGAAGCCCTTGGTTGGGAGTTGAAAACCACGTGGATCTCATGCACACTCTTTTCCTCGGCTAAGGTTTCTTGGTTTGTGTTACTGTTAGAGGAATGATTTGGAAATGGTTTGTTGAAGATTTTTAAGTTTCTATTAGCAGGGGCATTAGGATTATCGAGGGTTATATCCCCTACATAAACCATTTCCTGCACTATGTTTTTCAACATCTTGCAGCTTTCGTGGCCATGTCCCTTCACGCGATGGAAGTTACAGAAATCATTCTCTTTATACCAAGAAGGTATAGCACAAAAGAATCAAACCCGGAGTGAGGTTTAACAGGAGGCAAGGTGATAGCTCCTGCTTTAAGAAATTTGTCCAAGATCACTTCATAAGTTTCTCCCAAGGGAGTGTACTGGATGGGCTTGGCTTTATACTTATAGGTGGATTTCGGCTGGGTATAAGACGGTGCTTGAGATTTGACCGTTACCACGTGTACAGCTCCTTTTGATTTCGAAGCAGCCGATGCGTGAGAGTTGGTGGTGTTGGGTTTGTTCGTGGAGTCCTGGGTTAAGAAATTTGAGTTTTTGTTATGCAACTTCAATTTCTCCTCCTCTAAGGCCTGAACCTCTAGTTTCCGAGCCATAGTAAAGGCCTCATCAAAGGTGCGAAAATTTTGAATTTGGAGGGTGGGAGAAATGTGTTTAGCGTAGGCCCGCATAAAGAGTTCGATGAGCTCGGCCTGAGGTAAGGCATAAGTAAGTTGGTTGATGAGGCCCCGCCATCGTCCAACGAAATCTGCGATAGACTTGTCTTCAAATTGTCGGATGGCATAGAGGTCAGTAATGGATACTTTCTTGGCAATATTGATGGAGAAGTGATCCAAGAAAGATTGGGCCAACTGGTTAAAGGAGAAGATTGAGTGCTAGGCTAAAGCACTGTACCACTCCAAGGCAGGTCCTGATAAGGACATGGGGAAGGTACGGAGTAGTAAGGCATCGTCATGAGCAATCAGATAGCAGGCATGTCTAAATGATCGCAAGTGTTGTTGAGGGTCCTCCTTACTATTAAAACGAGTAAATTTTGGTAATTCCCATTGAGGAGGATATGTATGAAGGGGGACAGAAGGGTGAATAGGCTCCCAACAAACTTGCTCGTATGTCAGGGTGTTACGGTTTCCTGAAATAGAAGCCTCAAGATTTTGCATCTTGTCCATCATCTGTTTAATTAAATCATTGGTTGGGTTAGATGATGGTGTTGTCGTTATAAACGGAGGAGGATTAGGCCAAGAGCCGCTACTAGACAATGGTGGGATTAAATGTTGATAAGGTATCGATGATGAATGTGTTGGGGTGACCGAATAAGGATGTCCTATATAAGATGTTGAGGCCACCGGATGAGGTTGTGGAAATGAAAAGGTGGGCGGAGCCTGAGAGGGAAAGCTCGTGTGAATAGGTGGTAGAGAACAAGTTATGAAAGAGGCAACCTGCGAGAGAGATGAGGTAGGGGCAGTGGACGGTAGTGATATGTGGGGCCCCAGATTAACCAGAGGAAAGCCAATTGGTGCAGTATGGACCATCGAATCCACTGAGCTGGGAGACGGGGCTAAGGATGAAGACGGTGAGGTGGAGTTATTAGGTGGGGAAGGAGCTAGGTGGGTGGCTATACTAATAGGCATACCCAAGAGGAGTTGACCGTCGGGTGTACGGTCAGGGGTATGAGACAAATAATACTGTACGGTGCCAAGATTAGCATCCAAAAATTTAGCAAAATCTGGATCTCCAACAGAGATCTTGGGAAAAGCATTGGTGTCTGTAGGATTCCCCATAGGATGCGAAGGGGGTGACTCAGGAAAAGACACGGAACAAGCATGTGAAACCATGGTTGCGGCTTGTTGCTGGGTGATAACAACCATGGACAAGAGGATACAATAGAGAATTAGTCAATCAGGAACAGAAAACACAACAAAATGTTGGAATTGGTAGGTTACTGGTTTGTCAGGAACTGTAAAACATAGTAACCGATGTCGGTCAAACTGTAACCGCCATCGGTCAGGTAACCGATGTCGGTAGAATAGGACCGGTGCCGGTCACTGTGAAGGCAAAGAGAGAATATAAGAGGCTGCTGGTTTGGGGATAACAAGGCTGAGTATACCCACCAAACTATCTGAAGTGATAACTGAGACAGGGTATAACAGAGAAACAAAACTGAAAGAAAAATAGAAAACAAGCAAGATGCACAAACAAATCAAGAGACTAAACCTAGGATTAGTTTTAATCACTTTTGGGCTTATGCCTTAGATGTCAGATGATGTCAATCCTAAACAAAATACCTAAGGGAGATGTCAAGTTTGTTTTGGCTTGTAAGGTTACCTCAATCGGGCGAAGGAATACCGCGGGAAAAGGGGGGGATGTTTGAGATGTTGTGTAGATTATGATGTGATTTGGTATGTGTTGTGTAGTGAGAGTAAGATTAATTTCTCGTCAATACCATGGATATTACCCCCACGTGTACAACCTGTTACTTAATCTATGTTCACTAGAATTAAAAACAGCAAGCAAGAATGTGATGCACATGTTTTAAACCTAAATTGAAAATGATATTCGATGAAGCAAAGAAGATGACTTTCACTAATACAAAGATGCGAAAGAAAAACAACTTCTTTTACCAAAATGAAAAAATATTGTGTGAATATTTTAGAAGAAAGAAACAGCAAGTGTGCTCCCTATATGAAAACAAGCAAGAAAGAAAGAAACCCTAATAGGGTCCCACCGGGCATGCCAAAATGTTTCGCGCAGAATTTCTAGTTCCAGAATAGAGTTACTTCTATCTATTCATTCTCTTGAGAAAAAAATAAGGGGTTAGGGCTAGGAGGAATACCTGTTGAGTGTTGGGAGGGTGTGCGCGTACCATAGAGAGATCAGACCGATTGTGAAGAACTCCTTTTTGTCTGGGAAGGACTACCTGTAAATAAGAATGCAAGACCACCAAATTTTAGTTAGACAATAAGTAAGGGAACTGCCTTGGGCCTAGGAAATACTAAACTTCCTTTCGAAGGTGGTCAGTTCCCTTTTAATATAAATTATTGCAAATGATAATAAAGAAGCTATTACGAAATCACGATTTAGGTACCTCGTTACTAAAAGCAATAGAGACTAAACTACCCATAATAAAACGTCATTCTGTTTGTTTGGTCACTTGTTATTGATACGTTCAGATCAAGTTACAGGGATAGACCAGGTTGAATCTGAGGTTGTTAGGGGATAAATAGGTGAAAGGTTGGTTTTGGTATAAGTCACAGTGACCAATGCCGGTCACTGGATAACTAACCGTGGTTATAAAACCGCTACCTGTAGGGAATAACCGATATCGGTAGGGGCAGTGATTCAGGGGCTTCTAGGTAGAGGTTAATTATAGGGTTTTAAGGTTGGTAGATGGTTAGCAGAAATAATAAGGCAATGGAGAAGACTCAGAGAGTGAGAAAGTTGTCTTCTAGGCAATATAGGGATGGATAAATGAAGGTTAGGTGCAGGGTGCTGTCAGGTGTTAGATCCAGGGGTGAGTTTATAATTACTATCAATCAAAGGTTCACGAAGTGGATCCTAGAAGCATACAAGATACTACTTACTACTTTCTGACGAGGATATAGGTTCGAGGAATGCGGTGACAAAGGCAAAGCTCTGGTGGGATGATCTGACAATCGAAAGTGAGCTGATGAAGCTATCTTCTGACTCTCCCAAAGCTTGGATGACTGTGACCATGATCTCGTTGATCAGTTACAGTCTTGTCCTCTATGCTCCTCTCTGCAAACTCTTTTTTTTTCCTTCTCACTTGTCTCTTTTTCGCAAATGAATCCGGATCCTTGCATTTTGGTTGGGGTCGGTCATTTACAGGGAACCGATGGCAGTTGCATAACCGACGGCGGTCGAGTAGGGACCGGCATCGGTCAAGTCAAAGTTGGCTATTTTTACCAAAAATAGCCAACTTTCCCTCCTTTTCTCCCAAGGGGTCAGTTGTGGGCCTGGTCAAGTCATTATTAGGCTCATTTTGATGCGAGTGAGGGGTGATGAGTCATGGGTGTGGGTCTGGACCAAGTCATAGGTCTTAATTAGGTTAGTTTAGGGTTAGGGCTAGGTCATAAGTGAGGTGGCGAGGTGAGGTGGTAGGGTTGGAGATGTGGATTTATTAATTATAAGGTAATTAATAAATAATTTAGTGTGTAAGGTTTTAGGTGGTGAGGTAGGGTTAGGTTACGGGAAGAGATACGGGGTACAGGGAGTCCTAAGACCCAAATTTGGTGTCTACACTCCCATAATCCTCTGTTGAAGTTTAGGAACCTTTTTCCATTCCAAGTGGAATAAGCCTCCAAACCTGATTTCCTTGTTTTGGTTCCAAAACTTTTGAAAATTTCCTTAATCACTTTCAACATGATCTAGACTCTTCAACACCACTTCCCGGTGATTTTGAGCTTTCAAATTTGCTCCATAGGATGTACAGATGCTTTAGAAATGCTAAGAATAGCCTTTTTATGCCTACTAAAGAATTATCCTTTAAAAATGTTGCATTAAATGGGATGATTCATCCTTTTTTGACATTTCTAACACCAAGGAAAGTACACCAAACACATATGAGGACTCTCAATGATCAGGATAGGCATGGTACAAAGAGCAGACTAGCTCGCAGAGGGGGTTCATGAGGGTTTCCAAAAAAAAATTTGACACTTGGGTTAAGTTGTCATGTTTCAACATTGAATTTTTCCCTTGCAAAAAAATATGACAAGAAGTTGGATTTGGGAAGTTCTGGGTATGTAGATTGTTGGAATTGGTAGTTATGAATCTACACATGCTTTGTGACTAAGACTGTAACTAGAAAAGGACAGGGTACATGAGCATACAAATTTGTTAAGACCGTCTATAGGGTTTTGCACCTACTTTGAATCCTACTTTGTAACTTTAGGATATTTTTTCCTACCTAGAAATGTTTTTCGCTACCAAAATCTAGTTTTCACCCACAGTGTAAGGACTTTGAATATTCAGAGTAAGATCTCAAACCTTAGACATGGGTATTAGACCCCGCAAAAGAACCATTTAGGTTGAAGGGTTTAAGTGAAATCCTTTTACCACTGACATCGAAACTAATGCAAAGAGGCCTCAAACCACATGTCACTCTCTACCTAGAATGTGATATTGGAATGAATGTAACTATTATTTGGAAATTGTAACCTCTATAAAAATAATTTAATTGCATTTTGATCTTTCTAATATTATAAATGTGGATGCTTTAGTTATTTCAAATGAGAGAATTTGATTCCTTGACCTTTTCTAGTGTTTCATACATGTAGTGACATATTCCCTAATTATTATACATAAACTCCACATGTCATTCTCTACCTAGCATGTGATATTGGAATGAATGCAACTATTATTTGGAAATTGTAACCTCTACAAAAATGATTTGATTGCATTTTGATCTTTCTAATACTAGAAATGTGGATGTTTGAGTGATTCAAAATGAGAGAAGTTGATTCCTTGACATTTTCCAATGTTTCATACCTTTCTAGTGATATATTCCCTAGGATTATACATAAAATTTGGAAATATTTGGGGAGCCTTGTATTACTTTAGTGTTAGTTTTTGTAATAGGAATTCATAAGAATTATATCTTAGCAAATGAGGATATTTTAACTTGCTTATATATGGATCGAAGGTAAATTATCATGGAAAGGCTTAAACAAAGGGATTAAATGACCCAACAAAGAATGTAAAAATTAAATATTAGGTGGAGGATATGTCAATCCAAAACCATACGAGTCAGACATGACTAGAATCCACAAGCTAGACAAAACGAAGGTTTTTAAATAGAGATGAAAAAATGAAAACTTAGGTTGCTTCCTATGAAGTGGAGTTTGTCTATGAATTATATGTATTTAACTCTCATAATATATCAACATATTAGTGTGTATGAATAAAAAATTTAGAAAAGAGACCTCAAGATGTCCTAAGTGGGGCTAGAAAGATTGTGTTTACCTTAGCAAGAGTGCATTGTTAATATCAATAGTGTCAAAGGGAAAATTGCCAATTTTAAGTGTCTACACTAGCTTCCTTATTCAAATAAATTTTTTAATCTAAGACAAGAAGGGAACCTATGGGAGGTTAGTAACTAGGATAGAGTAAAAGGGAATTCCACTTATTGTGAGGGACATCAAAATCCTTTGTACAATGAAAAATTTGCATAGAACTCGAGGAATTTTGGTAAACCATATTCACAAGTTGATCTAAAGGCATTTTTTCCAATAAGAAATTGAACTTTTCCCTTGACCTATCATCCTCTAAGTTGTCTATTTTCCTCTCATCCATTTTATTTGAGGCCACCTTACCCTTAGTCTTTGAGTCTTCATTAGTTACTAGGGAGATATATGTATATGTTTTGTGGTCAATTCTCCAAAAAATGTTAAATCCATAGACATTCAACTTATTATAAGGGAAACATCTAGCCATGTGAGTTATATCCTTACAATGATAAAATTTTCTTATTATAAGGAAGTCATACACAGTGTACTAAACCCCCCTCTCACCACATAGGATTAGTATTACCAAAGGAAGTAGGAGAAAACATATAGATCCACCTAAATCTTTAACCTAATAAAATTGTAATGTTCTCCCCCAAACCCTAAATTCCACCTAGGAGAACTTACCTAGAGAATCCCCTATCTACCGCATGGACCTCGTGGTCAAGAATTCTCATGGAAGATCATATATTCAAATCCACATTTCTTTCTTCTGACCATGATACTCTCTTGTTAGGTTTCCTTTCCACATTATTACTTCAATGGTACATTTATCAAGATTCCAAATTATTTGATCCAAGACATAATCAATTTCCTTTTTGGAATTAAAGGATATCACAAAGGTTCCACTAGGAAAAAAATAAAAATTACATAATTCATCCCCTTTACAATACTTTTTTCTCAAATTTATAAATTGTAACCCCCTCAAAATCCTTCCTTGAACCATACCTAATCATGTAATATTGGGTCAAAATTTGGGGATTGATTTGAATATAGGATATCATTCTTTGTTGGACATGTAGACTGTAGAGGTTAATAAATTTGGTTAGAGTTTATTTATTCAACCATAACATAATTTTCATAGATAATATAAAATCTAAATAATAATACTACACATTAAATTCATATAGGATTACATATTTATAGGTTGTCATTCTCCCCCAAGATCTCTCTCCATGAATCTCTCAAAACTAATTCTATTCTAATTGAGCTGGTTTAACAACCAAACAACTCACACAAAAGACTAATGTAAATATATCCCACTCTCTATTCTAATATGAGTAATCATGACAACTCTTATATTATTATTGACACACACATATTAGTATTATTCACTCAACCCATGTGAGCACTACATATTCCTAACATTCCTTCCTCAATGTGAACATGGTAGAAAAAAATAACACTTCTTCAACTACAACATGCCACCTTTGTGTGCTCATGATTTCCATCCACGTGTGTTATCACACAACTCTCCATAGTTGTATTCTCATAGGTGGCTTTCCTGGATGCATACAACAACCAACTAGGTATGAACAAGTACTCATACATCCATTCATCCTCCACACATATACAATGGTGGTTTTACATGAGTTTTTCCACCAACCCAAATACTCAAAAGGTTTTGCAGGAAAAGCAATAACCTGAACATCATGATGGGTTTATCAGGACAGCTATTAACCTAAAAATATGGTGTTACAAGTGGTTAACCAACAACCAAAAAGGATGGTTTTACAAATGGTTAACTAATAACCACAATATCATGATTTTGTAATACTCTAGTGCTTTTTGTTCTGCACTATATTTTTCCATCAGGGGATTATATTTAGAATGTCACTCACTTATAACACTTCTGAACAAGAATGTACCTTTCTTCTTATTCTGAATATCACATCAAATTAAAAATATGAACACACATAAAATGCCACGAAAGCACTATGTGACCTCATCATTAGTGGGTGATGAGAGGACATTGAATGTCCTCCATCCTCCGAGGGATTGCTACTCACTCACCAAGATAAAATTTGAAGCTTCAATTTGTACCCTCTTTCATCTTCTCAACTTCCCCACCAAATTTTGCTTTGGTCCTAAAGTTCCAAATCGGAGGTCTACAGGTATCAAGCCTCAGTGGGGTTAACAGGAAGCACCCCTTGTAGGGTCTCAGGGAAATAACCTGGGTGGAGCCACTGAAGCTAGGCACATTTTCCTTCCTTGTCTTCAAAAACTTCATCAAAAATGAAATAGTCTTCATCCTACCCCCATAAGATGAACACTGAGTTACACCAAAAGTAAGTCTTGCTACAATGCAGGCATTTTTTTAGTTTTTCAACCATATTAAGAAAGAACAATATTTAATTATTTTTCTTTACATAAAATATCTCAACTATAGAAAAAATATGCATCCCCTTAAATTTTTAACCACAAAAATACCGCTTTAAAGATTTTTCAAATGGTATACTCGAGGTTTCGACTCACCAAGTGGTGGTTGTATTGTTTGATAAAAAAAACATGAACCACATGGGATGGGAATAAAATTGATCTTCTATCTGCACTAAATTGTATTTAAATAGGGAAGCACATGTAATATAAATCACCATTACACTTTGTAAATCCGTGGAGTTTGAAATGAAGATTGTAAATCCGTGGAGAGTTGTTGGTGGTAAGAGTTTGAAGGCTGCAGTATCTAATGTAACTCAGACTGGATATGTGTTGAGGCAGGTGTTGATGAGCTCGACGTGCAGCTGTTGCAAAAAAATAAAAGTGAGCAGTGCTAAACTTCTCTAAACCTACCTAAGACACGCACTTCTCTAAACCAGGTCTAGAGAAGTTTAGCACTGCTCACTTTTTTATTTGCAAACCTACGTAGGTCTAGAGAAGTGGTGTCCTACGTAGGTTTGCAAATAAAAAAGTGAGCAGTGCTAAACTTCTCTAGACCTGGTTTAGAGAAGTGCGTGTCTTAGGTAGGTTTGCAAATAAAATATTGCAATAATAGGTTGAGTGAGAGTCTAGATGCCTCCAAGCAGAGTAGGAAGAGCGGGAGCAATGGCTCCCATTACGGAAGGAATATTATATGAGATTATAGATATGTTCAGAGCATAGTTTGCATATTTGTCTTAGGCAAACCCAAAAAAAATTGACTCGGCCAGAATCCGCAAATATTTGGAAATATTGAACAACTTAAAAAATACTCAAATTTCTTTAAAAACATAAATTTTATGCAAAATATAGCCACAGTGATACATTAAACTATAAGATTTGAATACAGTGATACAGTGCAATATAAATTTTATGGAAAATAAGATTTGAATCTAATATTGAGTGAACTTGGAGACTGGAGTCACCCATTTAAATTCGAATATAACAATTGCTTACCTGTTGTGGCCAGATTGTTATAGAATCTTATTTCCGTTGAAACGTCAACCTATACTGTATCATTTGCACCAATAAGGCTCTAAACAACCAAAAACGAAATCTCTGTTGAACAATAATAGATTGAGAGGGCTAACCGATAAGTTTAGCACTACTCACAGTTCTAATAGAATCTTATTTCTGTTCTTACATTCACACAAACCTTAAACATTGACCAAGACAAAAATAAAAGTGTAGTGATGTGGTGGAAAATATTGATTGCATTAAGTGTAAGCTTTTCTAAGCTCGTAGAGAATTCAAAAAACTTCAACACAGATAAAAAAAACATCTAATCGGATAAGGACTTTGCTAACGATGCAAATATAATTCTGCAAAATACAGGTAGAATGATGTAACTACGCAGAGAAGAAAAGATGCAGTGTATGTATCTAGCTGAGCATTAAAAAACTAGGTTGTGCATTGAAAACATGTCCTTCACAATCTTGAATAGAAAACAATAATGAGATAAACAACGAGCTTCACGTGAAATAGAAAATACATTGCCTGATTTTTTTCTATGGGCTCCGCATATGGACAAAGACTCGGAAATTCAATAGCACACAGAAGTGAAGTATGATGCCATTATAATAGATACACACATAATTGTGACAGCTCTCTCAAATCACCGCTAACTTAATACAGTGTTTTTTTCCTATACTAATTTTATCTACAAACAATAAATAACGAGAGCTTCAATTATATTTGAACCATAAACCAAGGAAATATACAAATTGAATATGCAACATATCTGCAATACCTATTTTGATAGCAAATAATAAATTTGGTCAGAGTTTATTTATTAAATGATAACACAATTTTCAAAAATAATATAAACTCTAAATAATAATACTACACATTGAATTCATATGAGATTACATATTTATAGGTTTTCATTCTCCCACCAAATCTCTCTCCATGAATCTCTCAAAACTAATTCTATTCTACACGAGTTGGTTTAACAACCAAAGAACTCACACAACAAACTAATGCAAATATATCTTACACCCTATTCTAATATGAGTTGTTATGACACCTATTAAATTATTATTCACACATATATTAATATAATTCACTCAACCAATGTGAGCACTATATATTCCTAACAAATTTTTAGTTTCAGTTACATATTTTCCTAGTTCTCGTAACCTTCCACCAAATAGTCACAATTCTATGAAGATAATAAATACTCATAATTTTGCTTCCCCAACAACAAATTTCCAATCCTAACTCAAGAATATTGACCATTATTTTAAGGCTTCCCAAATATAATTTCCATGACCTCAACTTCATCCCTATCATCTAATGAAGATACGGGATTAAGGATTCCTTATGATCTAACCTCTTCTCTTGTTCGCCCATAGAAAAAGATCCCAAATTTCCCTTAGATAAAACATCTTCCGTTACCTTGAATGCTTCCTCTACCTTGGATGCTATATCCATGCAAGTGTGATCCATTATTATAGACATTTTATGGCCAAACTTCAAGCCTTATTCTATCTTAAAGATCCATTCCCTCTCCATATTTTTTATACCATTCTCATAAAATTGTGAGAACGATTACTATATATTCCTCCCCATAGAAAGCAAAGAGGAAAACCATGACCATGCATTTTCATCCTCAAGTCTCATTTTTATTGCAAGCCTATGACCTCGAAGATAAATTTAGATCCAAAATCATCCTTTACTTATCCAAATCTTATACCCTCCCCTCCTTCAAATTTGCTAGCTCCACCTTCCAGTCTTTCCCTGAGAGTTTTTTAAACCAAGTATCCTTTGTAACAATATTCAGTAACTCTCTATCTTGATGTGTTAACCCTTCTTTATCCACTTGGAATTCTTATGTGAAGTCATCTTATATGAATTCCCTTGTACTCCCTACAATGATAGTAGTAGACAAGGTGATAACTTCCATCTCTTTGTCTTCATTTTAATACTACTTTGGTGATGATCATGGTCGCATTATCCATTAAAACATTTTATTCCACAATATTTCTACATCACCCATTAGTCTCCCCGCTCAGGAGATAACCAATACTATTTAAATTTCCCTTTTATTTAAAATGATGGTGATAATGGAACATAGGGGTGGGCTTGGGTCTTCAATGTTCTCTGAGTAATCTTTCTCTTGGTCCACGTGGAGACGTGCAACCCCTATCACAAGGCATCCCCATGGCCATTATAACCACCATGCAATGTACAAATGCCCCACTCCATACACCATGGGTAAATCAAGAATTGAACCCATGACCTATTCGTCACCAATGCAATGGCTTAACTATTGTGGCACAACCATGGGGGCTATTATTTGTTATATTTAATATATGTAATATATATGTATTATATCAAATTATTTTATTTTATATTAATTATTCTTAATGTAAAATGAAATGAATTTAGTAACACTCATAGATATATCATATTATTTGAATAGGAAAACTAAAATAAACACATGTTATAGATAATATAGAAACACAAGATTTAAATTAGAATTTGTTTTCGTACAATAATGTATAAGAAAGTGACATTTGCAAATGACAAAAAGGGGTCAGTTCCCTTCTAAATTACAAAACAAATAAATATATGGCTAGGTGTTTTTCCTCCTCTTCCTCTTTTTCATCTTCTTCCTCATCCTCATCATCCCTACAATCCTTGTCATTATACTCATCCTATAGATAACCATTCCCCTTCCTCCTCTTCCAACTCCCATTATCTTTTAACCTATTGATTTAAAAAAAATAAGATTTTGTTTAAACCCTAATTATATAGTAACTAAATGTAAACTATGATGTAAAAATGCTAGATACATTATGACACAAACAATTAGCAAGTAAACATAAAACCCTAAGCACAAGAGAGGGAGAAAGGGACTTAGATAATTTAGGTCTGATCCTGAGATGTTCTAAACTAGGAAATTGTTGAACGAGAGGTGATCTATGTTGTCAATACCCAGGATAAATTCGATAACTATCAGATGAGGCCAAACTAGGGTACCTAGATTGGGTCAAGGGCACCTGGATTCTGGACTCTACTATTGTGCACCCGTGACTACGAGAATGTTCAAAACTTTATTTTTGTTGTGTCGCACTAGTGTCGCTGCTATTCACTTTTGATCGCATGTATGTCGCACCTTGATCGTTGAGTGTACATGTAACCTGTAAAATAAATGTTCATCTGCAAAACCCAAAAAACCACATCAAATCCAAAAAATAAATATGCAATATGGGGATTCAAACTGACCCCAGAGGTCACCCGATAGAGTGAACTTACGACCAAGCATAGCACTACATCTCAGACTCCATGTAGTTCTTGTAAGTGTGTGAAATAATTGTGCCCTAGGATACACTTATCCAAGATGCACTAGATAACGGGCTAGATTTTATACAAGATGAAAATGTGTGTATGGAAAAGATGCAATCCATTTTCCCTTGTATGAATGCTAGATGGATGCCTTTGAGTGCTATGGATGCCTTTGGATGCAATTTTAGGTGGTAGATAGTATGCTTAGAGCTTGGTCCTTTATTTAAATGATCACATAGTTGTATATTTATATGATTCCCTTCGTTGAATTTCGTAATTCACAACTAGAAGGCTAACCCATAAAAAAAATCTATCTAAAAGATAAAAGAGGCCCAAAAATAGCGAGTAAGTTGGAAAGAGGTCGGGGTCACCTAGAGGGGACGAGGGCACCTAGGCGTTAGTGTCTTGGCTAGGTGCTAGTGTCTGAAGTCATGAAAGATAAGCAAGTAAAGTATTGACTGGGTTGTAGGGTGTGTAAGACTAAATAGAAAATAAGAAACATAGATAAAAGGCTAAATATAGTTGTCAATTACTAGTCTTCTCTCTTAGGAGTCATGTAAATACTAGTATGTTTTTAGGACCTAGAAATGTACCCAAGTGCGTGATTTTGTGTCTACATTTTCTCCCACTTTTTTTGTTGAGTGAATACTCAATAATATAAAGTAGTTAGAAGATGTGTACCTTTTGTTCCTATAGATAGTGATGGCAATAGCATCTCAAAGAGACAAGTGAAGTGTGGAACGAGTGCAAAGATGAAGTGTGGAAACTAGGAAGAAAAAAGTGAACCTAAGGGTGAAGCGTATACGTTTTACCATGTTGTATCTATTTTTTTGTTTGTGTTTGCTAATGTAGGAATTCTTTTTATTGTGTATTAAGGATGGACCTACAAAAGAAGAGGAAAAGAGTAATCAAATTCATGTATTATGAAAACTCTGTAAAATTACGTAAATTTGTGTAAAAGTAGTAAAAGGAAAGTGTGCACCTGATGAACATGAGTTTATAAGGATAGAAAAATGTCCTGAAAATATTGTGTAGAGTGATTTTTTTGGGCGATCTCACACCAAGAGTGAGTTATTTGGGTGATCTCATGCCTATAACAAGTTTTTTGGGCAATCTCATCCCAAGTGTGAGCTTTGTCGGTGATCTCACACCACGAAAAAAGGTGTTGGGGAGAGAGGTATAGTGTTACTCTTCTTCCGTTAACTATTCCTAATAAACAACATTGTAGATGGTGTGTCCCTATTTTTTTCTAAGTTGTACCAAATTAGTTCTGAATTTTTTCTAAGTTATACCAATTACAATGGATATAGAATGCATATTTGCAGGAGGACTGTGCCTGTACTGTAAAAAATGATTTGTGAATCGTTGTAGATTGTGCTAAGTTGAAAATGTGTGTATATGCCCCATGGCATAGGTTCCCAAGGGAGGACATGAGTGCTCAGGCATTACTATCTAATGTTAGGCGATAGTGTATGTGTTGTACTGAGGATTGAAGTCAGATTATGGGTCATTTCTATAACTGTAGCATGTCTGATTCTGTACTATGCATATTTGAATTATAGCTTTGAGATACTATATGGAGTGACTGATTCACCCAATGTATTCCCCCCTCGTTTGGGGTGCATGTGACACTGATAGGAGCATGCGATCCAAAATAGATGACATAAAACAAATCTGAAGTGGATACCCTATAGGGGGAGGGAATGCGTGTGGTAGAGACCAAGGCACATGCAAAAAAAAATGGCTAGAAACGTGTGTTAGTGCAATCAAAGAAGGTATGTAATCAAACAAGCAAGAAGACAAGGTAGACCATGAAAAGTGAGTTTCAAACATAGGACATAACCATCACTCACAATGTCACAAAAAAATTAAGGCCAAAGCAGCCAAAAGCATACAATGTGCATAAAAGACAAAGGGCATAACCCAAAAACAATAGTATACAATGGAAAACAATGTCAAGTAAATTGTAATGGACAACCATGATGGTATATAGTCCTGAAAAGTAAATTTTACACATAAATCACCCGTTAGAATGTTAGAAATACAAAGAGTATGTCACAACATGTATAGATCAATGGAAAGGAGTGTGCTAGTAAAAGGAAGTAGTAAATAATGAAACAATAGTACATGTGAGGTGTAAGAGTAGTTGTAGTCTCTTATTTCCCCTCAATTTCCTAGTCACATTGGCACCTCATCTAGAGAGATATGAATGCTCACCCGAAGTGCGTGAAGCTACCAGGTCCCTCCTTTATGAAATCTTGTCAATATGTTAGCATGCATGTTCATATTCACCACTATCATAACATACATTTAGGTGTAGATTATTACAAACATCATAAGGAAACACATGAAATAAGGAAAAATAACATATGAAACCATTACTAAGATCAATTTCATCATGTTATCATCATACTAAGATACATCAATTACCAGAATCCATCCAAAATGATCCATTAATAACCAAAAGCTTACATAACAGAATTTGAATACATAATAATACTAATACCGGTCTCCACAGAGTTATGTGCACTAGAATAGAGCAGCATAACAACACAATACATAACTGGTGTCTAATACAAGGTGTCCAAAACTATGAAAATTAACTAATATATATAGGGGTGGGGACTTTCCCTTCACCTCCCATGCATCTCACAATAGACTGCATGCTCAAAATATGCATGCGCTAGCAGTTGCATACTTTTACAAAAGGGATAATAATAGATTAACCTATAAATAAAATCTACTTTAATGTTATTATCAACACAATTCATGCATTCCCTTTGATCTCCACTCTAGTCCCAAAATATCTCTTTCTTAGCCATGAAGTATTCTTTCGTTTATCTTTACTTAGGCCGCACTCCAACCACTTTTCTTATTTTTAACATGTGACATGCAAAATCGGCTAAGTCCTGAAACTAATTTTCCTGGGTGCACACCACTTCAACTAAAACTTGAGCATGCCTTCATGCCACATTTTCATGTCATCTCCATACTTAGGAAATTTGGCCAACCTAACAGTACCCCACACTAATTATATTTCTGCCCCCGAGAATGGGGTTGCATAACTTATCTTTCCAAATAATAGAATAATAAATAAGTTATTCCATAATGAAAGAATGAATCAAATGAAATAATAAACAATTTTCCTCAATCCTCAGCTTGGAATAGGAGTTCAGGATACTCCTTATTTATGTTGGCCTCCAACTTTTTCCACTCTCCTAGCCCCTTCTTTGCTTTATCAGGGACATCTCCAAGTATTTTCTCTATGTCTTCCAGAGTCATATCTCGACCCTTGTGCTTCAATTCCCTTATTAGTCCAGCCAATCCTGATATCATGCCATCCATGAAGTCCATTTTGTGTGTGACCAGTCCCTCTAGCTCCTTTATTTGCATCTCATGAGGTTCCGTGGCAGACTTAAGTGCATTGCACTTCTTCACAACAGTGGCCAAACTTTATTCTCTTCCCAAACCTCATTCTCTTCCTGCACTATGAGGAGTACTCTCGTGTGTCCTTTTGTTACCCATAGTTTCCTTCCTTCTTGCGTCATGATCTAGTACACCGTTATCTTCCATCTCCTCCTCATCATCATCACTAACATGTTCTTTTTAATTTTTTAAAGTAGGAGTGGGCTCATTCTCCTGCATGGTTCCAACTGTGTGTTTTCCCTTGGGCACCTCAGGGAGTTTGAACTCATTTTCAATATATTTCCCATTCACCAATTTGTGCTTAAGGTTGAGGTACACCTTAGCCACACCCACTTTTCCAATCGTCAAAGTCATAGAATTGATAATAATCTCATCATATATCATTGTCTTGATGTATGCAGACTTACTCAGATAAGAATAGGTCTTCCGAAGAGTATGTTACTCGTAATCAACTTTGTCTGCATAAAATCTAAGCTTGTGTGAATCTAAAAAATATATTGACAAAGGCCTAGAAATAATGCACAGTGAATGCATAAGGTATCTTACACTAAGGGCTCCAATTACCATCCTTTATCATGAACCTGACAAGGCAGTAGTGCTAGAATACCGCAATCTTTGCATTCCCATCCACCGTTGTAGGTAAGTCCTTGGGTATTCGCCATTCATGTTAAAAGGCCTCACACATGCAATTGTTCCAAAGCTCTAGCCTTTTCTTGTATGGGCCACTCATAGTTCCTTCACAAGTTTATTTTACAAACCTCTCATCCAATGACTTCTTTTCCTCTAGGAACTGCCATATTTTTTCCTTAGGGCCATCTAAAACCCCAATCTCTACAAATACAATAGATAGAAGAATAGCACCCCAACTTATCTTATCTCCCTTGTGCACATCCTCAATAATACTTTCTATTATGAATGCAAATAAGTTGTACATAGTCCCCTCTATCATTTTCTTTGTAATTTGGAGCCATTTCTTGTTCACCTAGCCCTAGCACTCCTATTTATTAAACTTTATTGGAAGGTGCGCAGATATTTTCACCAGAGGGTCATCTATCTTTGCTTTTTCCATCACGCATCATCCTTTCTCATATGTAAACTCAACAAAAGTCGCTTCTACACCCACTTCATCAAGGTCAGTCACAATTTTTGTTCCCAATCTTTGAAATCATGTGAGTCTCCCAATTAAGGGCTCAATGATGCACACCCACCTTCCTACAAAATAAAATAAGTCCTTGTGGACTTTGGACATCAACCACTAGTAAAGTCTCTCTAGTTTTCCAAAGTATGAAAACTCATATATCTTTAAGACTCCATCTTTCTCCAAAGTCTTATGTCCAACGTTGTCATAAATTATTTTATCATCTTCAATTCTCAAATTTTTCTTCTTCACCAGCTCTTTATCAATTTGGTCTTTATTTTCCTAGATGTGGTGATTTTAGTCACTCACCTTACTCTTTTGAATGTGGGACTCCCATACATGCCCCATAATGACTCCCTCAGGGTACTACATATTAGAGAATCATTCCTCTAGCGCGTTTTGGACCTATACTTCTGGTTTATTCTTCTTCTTTCCCCTCTTGGTTGCTCCAGGTGCTCTCTTGCGTGTCATTCCAACCTTCACAATTTTTCCTTACATTCTTATACTTCTGAAACCCTGAACTCACATGCCCTATCCGTGATTCAAACCCTATCTTGTCGAACTCTACTCTTTGCATGCCTTTTCCTCGTTCTCAAACTTCCTACGTAGGAGCTTCACTATGGCCGTGAACAAATTCAGCTAGTTTGATGCTCTTCTCAATTACAAGCACACTTCACACTCATTCACACTCCAATTCACTCTTCCAAGGCTCGAAAACTCAATTATTCAAGGTAAGAATGGAGTCACATTCACCCCTTTTATATATTTTTCCAATTTTCCCGCATTAATTTCTCTTCACCTACCATTTTACTCATCTTTAATTACGTTTTTCTACTTTTTCTGCAATTTTCACTCCTTTCTTCTACGTCTAATCATAACCTTCTGGCATGCCTAATACTTATCAACCACATAACTCCTTACGCATGCCTCTATGCACCGAAGTATATAACCCTATGTGCCTCATATTAAGTAGTTTCCCATGTTATTGCCTACCTTGGTTACATTGTGCAATCATCCTTCTATGCATGGTCTTCAATCTGAGAAAAATTCTTTTAAAACACCTTCATCCCGAGCACCTATAACACCTTTATCTTTTATCTACTCCACCCCATACTAAAATTATGTGCGGTCCTCTACGCATGAACTCAAAAGATATTAATCAAATTCATGCGTGTAATCACACTTATTACAACAAAATAGTGAACTAAATTGACAAAGCATAACAATGATGAAAGGAAACACATAAAAGGGAAATCTAATCTAAGCGGCAATATTACCTTTTTTCAAACACCAAGAAGCCTTATTTACAGTAGGGGTTCAGCCTACTCCCATTGAAGTAACCGGGAAATAAAGTTCCATCCAACACCTGTAACTGATAAGCATATGATTCAAGTATCTTTGTTACCACAAAAGGTACCAACCAATAAAATTTCAATTTCCTTGGGTGGCACACAAACTTGGAATCATATAGATGGACCATATTTCCCACCTCAAATGTTTTGTTCCTTATATGTCTATCATGTCAGGCCGTTTTTCTATCCTTCTTAGTCTTCTGGCTCCATTGGGTAATGGTGTGTTTCTCATCTAACTACATCAATTTGTTAATCTACTCCTCAACAACTTGCTCATTAGCTAGTCCTCCTACACATGCAATACGTAGGGATGGTAACATAAATTCAACAGGGAATACATCCTTTGTGCCAAACACCAACTAAAAGGGTGTGCCCTTATTCAACCTCTTATAGATGGTCCTATATGCCCAAAGTACATCAGATAATTTATCATCCCAGTCTTTCCTTCCAACATCACATATTTTTGTCAATGTGTGCCCCAAAATCTTGTTGAAAGATTTAATAATTTCATTAGCCTGTGGCTGATAGGGTGTAGTTTTATGGTGTGCCACCATAAAATCTTCCAAAAGGATTTTGATTGTCCCATTTAAGAAATGAGTGCCTCTATCACTGGTTAAACTTAATGGACATTCATACCTATTGATTATGTTTTCCCATAAAAATATAGATGTTGTAGATGTTATGCAATCCTTTGTAAGTGTTACTTCCGCCCACCTTTTCAGATAATCTATATAAGTAATAATATAGCATGCACCAGTCCTATGCCCGGGTGGTGAAATAGGTCCTAAAAGATCAATATCCCACTTCTCAAAAGCTTCAGCACTTAAAATAGGCCTCAAAGGCATCTCATCTCTTGTTCCAGGATTCCCAAGGCCCTAACAATGATTACACACCTTGACATATTCTTTAATATCCTTGTACAAATTTTCCTACCTAATTCCATCCATCATAATATTTCACGCGGTAACATCCCCAGCGTAATGACCTTCTACAATTCCACCATAATAGCTTCACGCTCATGCTCCAAAAAACAACAGTGCAAACCTTCACCGCAGTCTAGTTTGTACAAATCTCCACCTATCAACTGGTAAGGTTCCATGAGTATTGTAAGTTTCTTCTTCTCTAATGGTTGCATTCTTTCAGGTGCATGTCCAGTGCGCAAGAAAACTGTAATATCCTCTAAATCTCCAAGTGCATGGTTTAATATGAAAAGATGTGCATCTAGAATTGTATCCTCAATGATTTGTGCATCCTCACCAGGATTGATCCTAGACAAATGATTAGGCAATGAATTACTCTTTCCCGTTTTTACAAAAAATGTAAACTCAAACTCCTGAAATAGTAGTATCCACCTGTAAATCCACCCATGCAAAACATGCTTGTTGACTAAATATTGAGCACCATATGGTCTTTAAAGAAGATAAATGGTGTTGCCAACAAGTATTATTTGAACTTGTGCAACTCATAAATAATGGAAAAAGCCTCGCTCTTAGTAGTGGTATAATTCTTGTTCCACTGGCGTCAACTTCCTGATTGTACAAAGTAAATGAGGTGGTCTACAATTCTGTCTCCTCGTTGCACCAACACTACACCAATTAACATGCCAAAAGAATCAACATGAACATGAAAGGGTTTGTCCCACAAAGGAAAGTGAAAAATAGGTTCAATAGTAAGTCTCTCCTTCAATGTTTCAATTTTTTGTTGTTACACTTCATCCCAATAGAATTTTCCTTTAATTTTCAATAATTCTTCCAAGGGTGCGGCAATATTTGCATAGCCTTTGATGAATTTTCTGTAATACCTTGTATGTCCCAAAAATCCATTTGCACTTCACTATGATTGTCAGGTTCTTCCAAACCCAAGATTACAACTATCTTGGTTGGGTCCACCAACAAGCATTCCTTACAAATTATATGCCTAAGTAAAGTGCCAAAAGGTGTTGCAAAGATGCACTTATTAATGTTAAGAGAGATGCTCAACTACTTGCACCTCTCAAACATGAGCCTTAAATTTTCACAATGGTCCTTGACTAATCCATAGACTATCCAATCATCCAGATACACCTGCAAGAATGTATGAATAAAGTCCTGAAAGGCCTGCACAATAATGCGCAAGAATACCACTGGCACATTTTTCAATCCAAATGGCATCACTATATATGCAAAACTTCCCCACTCGATGGTGAAATTTTTCTTTTCCTCATCTTTTTTCATGATACGCACTTGATGATAACCTAAAAACCCATATGTAAAAGAATATATCTCGCATGCTCAGTCAAATCCCTCAAGAATTTCCTCTGTGAATGGGGTAGGAAAGGGATCAATAACACATGAAGCATTTAAGTTCTTCTTTAGTCCACACAAATCCTTATCCTCCCATCCTTCTTAATGTCTTATGACCATGGGGCTAACCCATTTAGATTCCTCAATAGGCTCAATTATACCAGACTTGAGAATTTTATCAATTTCTTCCTTTACCTTCATGCGCATATTAGGATTCATCTTGTAAGGCCTCTTCCTAACCGGGCACACACCTTTTTTCAGCTTGATTTTCATCTCACCTAAAGAAGGGTGTATGCCCTTTTAACTCATGATAGCCCCACGGGAATAAGTCCTAGAAGTCACGTAAATTTTCAATAATCTTAACCACTTCTTTCTCTAACCAGTAATCACCAATAATGGCCTCCTTAGGCTCTGCATCTATTCCAATGTTAACCTTATTTGTTTTCATAGGGCCATGATATGCACATTCTTGTTCATCTATTGTGTCCATCACCTCACATGTACCTTCAGTGTGATTAAAATCTAAGTTATTACCCTCATCATCATCATCATCATCATCATCTATTATGTACACCAGTTTACCTTTTTATCTTGTCCTTCCCAGTATGCAAATCATCTATTTCTTCCTCTATTTCTTCTAGATTCCAAGCATAATTCTAGGTTTTAAAATTTACCTAAAAACCACAGTCAAGGGACAACATGAAGTTCCTCATCTTTCACACGTGATATCTCCCAAAGTAAGGCACTTCATAATCTGCAGTGCTTCAAAGTTGACTGGAGGCTTACTAGAAAAATAATCAAAAGTTATGAATCATACTTGAAGTCATCTCATGCCAATTCAGAATGTTTCCCTCATGTTAACTCTAGCATTGGACATAACATCCACATGATACAATCATGAAATATAGATAGCAGTAGTATAACCTTATGCATCGAGAGTGATGGAAGGAGATGCCTTCTTACCTTGTGAATCATTCGAACGTTTCTACTCAGAGTTATGGATTTCATGAGAGCCAAAGATCCCGCCCTTCCATATTAAAAGTCTCACAAAGTTTTTACGTCATGCAAGGTACAGGGGACTTCCCAGGAAATTCAAACATTTAGTAGAAGGTAAGGAGATTCTCACTTAGAGGAACCTAGGTATAAAAGTATTGATAATCTTAATTCTATTCCATCCCAAAGTGTTCCTCATGTGTTCCCACTCACAATGGAGTATAGACCAACATAATTTTTCCTGGATCATTCCTTTCATTTATTCACTGAGGCTTCAATGAAACCGACATGTAAAAATTTGTTCACGATTTCCTCTCACCAGTGTACCTAGGTACCAGATTTCTTCCTAATTCATAATCATGTGCGGTATTCCATGCCAGTAATTGTGTTCTTTATTTTCACTTAACCTCTTGGAAATGTGTCGTGCACAGGTGGAAGAATACTTGTGGTGAACTATCCTGGGAACTGCCTTTTGCATTTTATGATTTTTATAGAGATTACGCATTTTAGACATTTTTGTCCACCCATCCGCTTCTGATATAGGCCCGACACGTGGCTTCACTTGAGTGGTGACGGAGTCACGGATCAATTTAACAATTTTAACTCTTTTCAACAAAGATCTCAAAAACTCAAAGTGCTCTACCGAGCCACCTTCTTGCTTTGACTTTCAATGGGGCCTCAACATTTGACTTTATCCCTTGGCATGAGCATGGCTGCAGGTCACTTTATAACTTTAAGTCCTTTATGGAAACAAAGGTAAAATTCCTAAAGTGTCCCAACAACCTGCCTCTCTGCTTTTGACTTAAAAATGGCCACGTGTCCCTTTGCGGGCCTTAGGCATTATTTTTACATTTTACGCCTTTCGCCATAATGCCTCAAAACATGAAAAGGGCCTGCCTTTCTGCCTTTTACCTTTCAAAGCATCAAAACACAAAAAGGGCCCACCTTTTCACCAAATAGCCAATCAGGATCCTTCGGGACCACGGGGCCAATTTGACACTTTTGCAAATGTAACAAAAGTCACAAGTTCACAAAATGACCCGCCACACTGCATCCAATTAGAGGTGACCATGTATCCGCAGACACTGGAAAATAATTTTACGGGAAGATGACTGTAAGAAAAGGCAGAGAAGGGGAAAAATGCCACCATTCACACCCGAATCAAATATTTTTCCTGCAGAAAGATAAATGCAAGGAATACAAGGCTCGATGTGGTCCACAACCATAGAAAAAGATTGATAAATTCCACGCATCCATGAAAGGAGATAGAAAAATGTTTCAAAACACATAGACTGAGGAATTTTAAATGGAACTTGTGGGATCAAAAACCAAGTAACAACACTTGGGACCTGCAAATTCATCTTTCACAAGAGGGGAATTTTAGGGCGACAACAAAGATCAAGGTGCACCTCTAAATAAATCTCTCCAAACACTTCTATCATAATTTCCTCATCTTTTTCACTATCTCCCAAAGTAAGGTTTTTCATAATCTGTAAGGCTTCATTGACTAGAGGCTTAGTAGAAAAGTAATCAAAAGTATGAATTATACCTGAGGTCATCTCTTTCCAATTAGCTATTTATCTTGTTAACTCATCATGGACATACTGTGCACGCGTAGCCATGTAAGATGGAATAGAAATTATGCACACAAAGTGATGGTGGTAAGGCCTCCTGCCCCTTCGTCCAAATTCTCTCACAATTCTGGATGTGATGTGAGGTAGGGGACTTCCAAGGAAATTCATAAATTTGAGAAGGTACATTTCTCCTTAGGAACCTAGTAGAAAAGGTGATTCTTTCTTCTTGCAATTCTAGTAAGTTTCCTCTATGTGTAGCCCACCAACGCATTGTTTTCTCACGTAGACTATAGATCAACATGTTTCTTCTATCTCCTTCATTCATCCATTGGGCTTCCATGGTACCCAAAAATATATCAGGGTTCCCCTCACTAGTGCACTTAGGTTCCTGGTTGTACCCCAAGCACCTAGCCATGCACGGCCTGATCATGCGAGTCACTCTGCTCTTAATTTTTTTCACAACCACTTCATATGTTCCATGTGCCCAATTATCACAAGAAATACTTGTGGTGTTACTAACTAACTAAGCATCATCCCACTATATCAATCCTTCCTTAGATGGATCAGTTACTCAAGGTCTCTGATTGTGCGCGCATACATCTTGTTCAAGTATTCTTTTCTCAAGGGCTCAACATATAGAGAAACCTTTGCATCATTCAGAGGTATAATTATGTGATCTTCCTTATTCTCAAAGCTAGTGTACCCCTTATTAAAGTGCAAATCTACATTATTGGCATAACACAAGGGTCATCCAAGTAGTGTTGGGAAGTTATCTGCTTCAAAAAGCTCTAATACTTCAAAGTCCTAGTAAACTTGGCTCCTTGAATTGTAATAAATGCATCGTTTAGTACTCCAAAAAGCATATCCCTAGTTCTATTTGACATATACAACACATTCTAAGAAGGTTATAATGGTGGTCTTCCCATCTAATCCCATGCATCCAACATGATTACATTAACCTTTGCACATGTATCTATCATAATGTTACTTAAAGTCCATCCATCAATGACTGCATTAAGTGTAATCTCCTTGTCAAATTCATGATTATGTGGGGGTATATTTGCATGGAGTATTTTCCTCTCGCACTCAGAACCTGTGTGCAGTAAATTTTCTCACAACCATTCTCCTAATAAAGGACATGATGTTCTCCAGGCACAACATTTGACATACCTCCTTCAAGTCATCTATGTCCTTTTATGGGATTTCAACCTTATTTTCTTGATCCATAACACCTGCCTTCTCCTTCAGGATCTAAATCTCTCCCTACAGATCCTTGATGACATCAATAGTATCCTTGTAAACCTCTTTCTTATGTGTAGCATCTGGATACTTGGTATTTATCACTTCTTTCTTTGTTATAGTTGGCTTATACTTTGGATGTTCACGTACACACCCTCAGTGCCTGTAGTAACTAAAATGGGTTGTAACTTAGTACTAGGTGCTACCTTTTACATCCAATGGTCTTCAGCTACTCGTTATACCTTAATCATTCATGCACCCTTGTCTTTCTTTTGATGCTTGCTCATGTGCTCATATAAGTTGGGACATTCTTTGAACTTGTGCTTCTTTCCACACCATGAGCAAACCACATTCTGAGGGCACTCACACTGATAATGATCAGGAGATCCACAAGTATAACAAGTTACTCAAGCAAATCTTCCTCTATCCATTTTGTGCGCCTCGGCCTCTATATCCTCCTCGAAAGCCTATATTCTTGTTATTTGCATGCATGTGCCATTCATTATATTATCCTTTATATTCCTTAGATCCACTTGCTACACTAGTCTAGCGCACACCAGTCATTATATGGCTTCATGAATATGATCAATCAATCTACAGTCAATAGTGTCATGTGTATGGGTTTTTCAAATATTACAATACATAGATACATTCTTCTAGATCACGTGTTGTAAGAGACGACATCTACCAGCATCATGGTCCAAGTGACAGATCTCACAATCCAACAACATGGTGTGCATAAACTTGTGAGGGAAACTATCCTTAGTATGTCCCTCAACTTCATAATTTTTGCACCATTTACCACTGTGTGCCTCATGATTTGAATTAGCAGAGATATTTTCCAACTGCTTCGCCATGTCTGAAATTTCTGCACTTCTAAAACATGGACTTACTCTAGTATCCACACTTCCAACTTCCTCAATGCGTAGAGTTACTTCTAAGGCATCACATGAATTTGTAAAATTCTTATGAGATAGCACCCTTCTGAAAGGAGTCAAAAATCCATCCAAAAACCATTATGCATGCTGACTGGGATGGATATCATAAGAAAAATTTGACAAAAAAGTTTTAAAATGTGCATCATATTCCCTTACACTCTCAAATAGACCTTGCTTAATGTCCTTAAGCGCATTGATACTCTTTTCCTCAAATTCTGGAATATGAATTTTAGCTAGAAATGCAAAGCGTAGAGCATCATAATCCACCGCAGTCTAATGTAGGTCATACTTTATGTACCAACTATACGTGCACCCTTGAAGAGTGGTAAAAAATTTACTTGGCTTTTCTATCTGATGTTATGATTCCTTTAGCATGCCATAAGAAGCTCACACTTGTGCACATGCTCTGTTGCATCCTTCAATGCCCCTATACTCAGGTAAACTTCTGAAGAGACATCTGCAAGTAAAGGTTTATTGATGTGATTGATGAGGGTGTGGACCTATCCTCCAGATATCAGAACCAAAGCCCCCACCATTATTTCCTATACCTCCAAAACCTCCTAATCTGCTTGATCCTAATCTTCTTGATCCACCTAATCCTCTTGGCCCTCCTATAGCGGGCGTCAGACTAGTGGATGTACTTCCTTATGTCCCAAATGTATTGCTAAATTGAACTCCCATAGTCTGATAATTGGTAGTACTTCCAGATGTATTCCCAATATTTTTCTCACCCACACTTTGTCCTAATGACGTGCCAAAAAATATTCCTCCAACCGGACCCCCAAAAAATGATGTCCTTTGCGCTGTCGTGGGTGTATGTGTTATGTGATGTAGTTTTATATTCAAAGGAAAATGATATCTACCTATAGCTATTGGATTTCCTATACTCACATACTTCTCAATGAATTACTTATGGAACTGGAACACCAAGCGCAAGGGCTAGGTTGTCAGGTGGGATCAAATGCGCACCTGCGGTCCTCAATATTTCTCCTCTGATGCACTCTCATCTGAATCCAAAGGGGATTATCTACTACACTTTACTAAGTGTGGGAGAGCCTGATGCTCTGGCTCCACATGTTCCACGTGACCTTAAAATCCTTTGTAAGACATTTGCCTCCACAACTACATAGACTGCTCAACATCAAGCTTCTTCACCAATTCCCTCTCTTGTGCTTCATTATACTTGAGTTGTCTTTCCTCTCTCTTCCTTTCTTCCGCTAGGTCCATAATATTTCACCACACTTTCTCCTACCCCTATGCATGGTGGTGGGTTTAGATAACCATAAGAAGTTTCTCCAAACTCAATATCACCATCAAGATCTTAATTTCCAAAGGAATAACATGTAAATAAGACCCTCTCTGTGATCGCATAAGAATTTGATCTCAACAACTTCTGGACAAGAATACGTAGAGATAACGTAATCCAAAGTATAATTACGCAATACACTATCCCACCAATGATCTACAACATGAGTCCAAGATTCATCTACATTAAACAAAGTTTGGTAATCTTCCTGCATCCAAACCCTTGGCTTGTATCCTTAACTTTTCTTTGATGCATATGCTGACAACCACTCGTACAATTCTAATGGAAAAAGGCTGAAAAATGTCTCATATATCTCATGATATAGATGATCTTCCACCCACTTTTGCATATTGAAATCAGGTCTAGAACCATATATCCATGTAATTTGATCTTGTTCATCTTCTACCTAACTTTTAATTCTCTCAAGATTCAATCGATATGCCATCTGCATGCAACATCTTGGCATACATTTTGAAAAGAGGTCCTGATAGCATAACCAAAATGTAGTCTCTTATTTCCCCTTAATTTCCTAGGTGTTGGCACTTCATCCAGACATATTTGAACACTCACCTGAAGCATGTGAAGCTACCAGGTCCCTCCTTTGTGAAAGCTTGTCAAGATGTTAGCATGCATGTTCATATTCACCATTATCAAATCAAACATTCAAATGTAGATCATTATAAAAATCTTAAGAAAACACATGTAATAAGGAAACATAACAGATCAAACCATTACTAAGATCAATTACACCATGTAGATCACCATACTCAAAGACATCAATTACCAAAATCCATATACAATAATCCATTACATCACCAAAATATTACATAACAAAAGTTGAGTACATAATCTAATACCAGGTGTTCCACATGAGTTATGCATGCTAAACCATAGCAGTCATAACAATAGTCATAACACTAAACATACATAATACATGGTTTCAAAAACTATGTAGATCAACTAATATATATAGGGGTGGGCACTTTCCCTTCACTACCCATGCATCTCACAATAGATGGGCATGCTCAAAATAGACATGCACTAGTAGTTGCATGCTTTTATAAAAGAGATAATAATAAATTAATCTATGAATAAACGCTACTTTCATCCTATTATCAGCATGATTCATGCATGACCTTTGATCTCCACTTCTAGTCCTAAAATAGATCTTTCTTAGCCACTAAGTCTTTTTGCATTTATATTTACTCGGGCCACACTCCAATCGCTTTTCCTATTGTTAGCCCATGTATCATACAAAATCAGGCCAAGTTCTTGATATTTGATCTTTCCTGGGGGCGAGACCCCATTTCACACATGACACTTTTCTGGTCCATACACGTGTCTACGCGGCCCACTTGTGTGCTTCACTGCTCCGCGTGCTCTATTGATACTTAGGAAATTTTTCCAACCCAATAGTAGTAAATGTAGATGCCCCAGAAGCCTCGGTGGGACTGGTAAGAGGTATAGTGCTAAACATCATTGTTGTGTGTAAAGATCTGTATGAAGCCTGCATTCACAACTAAAGGCCGGTGAACGCGCATGTGTATATAGAAAATATATTGACATACTAAGTATTTTTCTAGCATGGGAAACAAAGTGTACATGTAAGTAGAGTATGTGTAACCAAGATATGTAATATGTTGTGTATGAGTGAGATGGAATGGTATGCAATGTGAATCTGATAGGAGCAGCATGCCCCCCAATGGATGTAAATGAGTATGAGATGAGGTTCATTTATAAAATACCCCTCAACATTCAAGAATGAATCATATATCAAGAGTGCATCATTGGGAAATGGTTTGAAAATAGATGTTGGAAAGATATGTCATGAAGCATAGAGTGTAAAGTGTAGAAGAGGTGAGGTTAAATTCATATGTAGACCCTCAACAGTCGAGTATGAACCATGGAACTAGAGTAATTCATAGGGTAATGGTTTGGAAAATATAATGTTAGAAATAAGTATCATGAAAGCATAGAGCGTGAATTTTAGAAAGGTGTGAGGTTCATGGATGTAGTATGCCCTCAACAGGTGAGTGTGAACCTTAGCACAAGAGTACATCATAGGGAAGTGACTATGCAAGGTGTGTATCAAGTTGTGTAAGATGACTTATAAATATTGAGATATGAAGCACGAAGAATAATAGTAGAAATGATAGACACCTAATGATGCTAGGAAGGGGCAAAGTGTAATTCCCCCAAATTTTTCAATGATGGAGAGCTATGTGACAATGTAAGAAAGAAATTGTGATGGTGATGGAGTTTGAAATGTATCACAAGAAATCATATAGTTAGGTAGGAACAAGAGTAGGATCGGGACTAGATTTTGGGTTGAAAGGAGGAAGTCGATAGAGGCCATCTAGAGTTTGTTGGTCTTGCTTAGTGAGTGGTTTCTTGTTTTGGATTGGTAACGCCATAGAATACTTGAGAGGAGGAGGGGTTAGACTGATTTTGAGAGGAAGTTGCTTAGGAGCTGGTGGCACAGTAGAATACTTAGTAGGAGGAGGTGATGGAGGATATACCTTGAGAGGTGATTTCTTAGTTAGAGTTGGATGCATAGGCTGCACTTGAGTGACTGAAGAAGGAACATTAGAAGTGATGAGATGATGCTCATTAGATATATATGACTCATATTTAGGAACCCAGTTGGATGTAGTGATTAGAGATGAATATGTAGCAATTTGTGTAGCAAATGTTAGTTGAATGGTTCTTATTTACAAGACTTGGGTAGACAAGGTCCTAGTCAATGTTGTGGATCGAAATATTTTTAATAAATTGATGATTTGATGAGTCTTGATTTACGAGACTTGGGTAGATGAGTTCCAATTCAACATAGAATGTAGAAATATTTTTGATAAATCTATTATTTGATTAGTCCTTATTTATGAGACTTTGGTGGACGAGGTCCAAGTCAATGATGTAGAGAGAAATATTTGTGATAAATCTATGTTTTGATGGATCGTGTTTTATTATACTTGGGTGGATGAGGTCCAAGTCAACGAAGTGGATAAAAATATTTACATTAAATCAATGATTTGATGAGCCATTATTTACGAGACTTTTGTGGGCGAGGCCCAAGTCAACGAAGTAGATAGAAATATTTGTAATAAATCGATGAACTGATGATTCCTAATTTACAAGACTTGGGTGGATGAGGTCCAATTCAACGGAGTGGGTAGAAAGATTTGGAATTAACACAAATTTATTATTCATGATGGTTGGTTTCAAAATGTCGTGATGATAAAATGATAGGATTGGATTATTTGACTGTATATTTTTGACTAAATCTTGAAATGGATGAGTGTAGATACCCTTAGGATTGTGTATATCATGAAATGCATGAGTACATATATCTTGACATGTAGAGGATATTGTGGTCAAATTCATGAGAGTGATTTGTGAAGATGTCTTCTTTAATTTTTTGATAATTTCATTGGCATGAGACAAAGATCATGCATCAGATGACTGTTGTGAAACAATAATAGACTTAGGAATAGACATTTGAGGTATTGTGGACGTGGAAGACTTCTTAGTTGCAAGTATCCAAGCTGGTGTTTGTAGCGTTGTTATGGAATGGATAAGAATATCAAGTTTGTTGGTGACCACATTATGAGGTGTAGTATCTAGTGATGAAATGATAGGATCAAGTTCAACCTTATTCAACAATTGGCCCAGATATTTAGATTTTGCATTTTTATAATGAGTGGAAAAAGAATCTTAAATCACTTCCAATTCTTTATTTAGCATGGTTAGATTAGAAGTGTCTTCGAATTTAATTTCTCCATTTTCAAGTGGGTCTTGGATGTAATGACATAGTTTTGAATAATGATTCATAGGATGGACGTTGATGTAATGATATTTACAATATTTTGATTCATTATACCATGTATGTTTTGGTTTCCCTTTTGCGAAGGGTATTGTTATTGGCTAAGTAACCATGTTATCTCCTTCTAATTGATGGAGGACACTTGTAAGGCTATTAAAGCGAGATATTAATTAACTATATAACATATTTATTAAATCAACCAAATATTAAACATTTAACAAGACAAAATGAAATAACACATTTACACAATGACACCAGATATAATGTGGAAAAACCCCAATGGGGTAAAAACCCATGGAAGAATTTCCATTAATAAGAAACTAACAACCTAATATAAATTTTATATTAAATAATAACTTATATTCTATATTATTTAACTATAAACTAAATATTATGATCACTTAATATTATAGTTATAACAAAGGCTTTTACCAAGGGGTATAGATTGTTGTCTCTTGATTAAACATGGGCTAACTGGTATGTCATTGTAATGGTTCGTGGAAGGGAATCTATTTCAAATTGGTCAATGAGCATCTCATCTCTAAGGTGGTGGCACATATGCTTTGTGCCAAATTTGGGTCATTTACCACCTAAAATTATGAAGAAAACATGTCATCCGCTTACTGAAATATTTCCTCCATTCTACCAAACCTTTCGTACCAGTTGGCCATACCACTAAGCTCAAGATCTTACTAATAAGGTGAAGGGTTGGCCCATGTTGCAAAATGATGGTATTTAGATTAAACTATGTGGTATGAATATTTAGCCTTCAAAAACTCCATTCAATCTGAAATTGGATAGGAGCATGATTGAAGAGGACCATGTATGAAAATAATTCTACCGAAACTAATAACCACTGGAGAATGAGAAGCAATGCTATGCTAAAATCATGACATGATCTAGATGTTTAAAGTTTATATCACATACTTCGAAAAAAATAGACCAAGTGTTCCATAAGACTGAATCAAAATGATAGGAGGAATTGAATTCATAAAACCAAAAAATATTGGGCATATACATATGGGCTTCCCTTTTCCATCTATCCACCACATGGGTAAGTGGCCAATATCTTTGATTTCCATATTAACCATGTTGATATCACTTCATAACACCTAATGAACATCCAAAACCTTTTTGTCACATTATTTGATACATAAATATTGATCACTCCAAATGAGCTATTATTAATGTTAAATAAAACCTAGAGGACACAGTTTTTCAAGTCACATCCATGAGTAAAATAGTGGGGCCACCATTTAGGGGTAATTAAATTTGCAATTTCACCGTGGCCATGCTCATGATTACTAGTCAGAGCTACACTATTTAGCTAGATAACTTTAGTGATCGTGGATAGTAGAAATCCTTCAACCATAACTTATTACAAAAAAAATAATTTCCATCTCTAGAAATTTCTTCTAAAATTCTAGCACTATGTATTTGTGAGTGGAGTCTATAATACCCCTAACATTCCATGAGAAACAATTTGTTGAAAACTATTATCATGAGCCATATCCTCTTAATTCAATATCGAGAGGGCTTCGTAATTAATTTGTAAAAACCGTTGTTGGTTAGAGATAAAAAAATTCACTAGACTGAGCTTTTTTTGGTTTGAGGTGAAAAACCACCTTCGTTGAGGTGGAAAATAGGGATTCAAGAGTTCCTTGTTCTTTTTTTACGGGGAGAACTTGTAAGAACAAACACAAAAATGAAATCACTATCATCCTATAAAAGAGAATGAAAACTAGTTGATTCATTAGATGCCAAAGACGGATTGATAGGTTGTGATGCAAATTCTTGGCGTGACTCCTTCAAAGTCGAGGGTAAAACCAAAGAGGACTTAGAAGTGGCTACCCTAATGGGATTAACAAGGCTCTGGATGATTTAGAATGGGATATTTTGTAGTTTGATAGCTTTACAAAACTCAAAGAAAGATTAACATCGAGGGATGTGTTACAACCATCTTTGCTAGTAGCTTGAGGGGATCAATAGCTATTTTTGAAAAAGCTTCAATGTTTTGTGCTACCAACAAAGGGTAGTCCCAGATCGAGTGTCCTATAGATTGACATCTAAAACATGTATTGTGAATGTTAATGTAAATAAAATTTTAAATGCAAAAGGATTCATTCACATGGATGTTGATGGTTTCTTTGAGGTTGTGGGATAAGTCAAAATCGACGTAAACACATCTCTATGATCAATCAAAGAAAAAATCACGGGGTTCATTCATTATGACCCAATGTATTGAGGAATCAATGAGGTGTAAAAAGTGATGTCATGGCATGGTAAGGTTGGGGAACTCTACCCAAACCAAGACCTTAAGAGTTGTATGTTTCGAAACTACAAACTCATGAGTCCAAGGGGACACCATGAGCAAGGAACATCAAACATGCCAGGTTGAGGATTTGTACAAAATCATGACAACATTGGTAGGGTTGACAAAACAAAACAAAAAAAACCCTTGGTCATATTCTGGATCGAGTCCAACTCTATGCCAAATTGGGTCCAGGTCATTTAAACCCAAGATTTTAGCATGCTTTGAAAGGGAATCGTCCCAACAAAATAACCTATCATGCATTGTTCAAGCCATTCAAATTCCTCACTTGGTAACAAAATATTAGGGGAAAAATCGTTACCTCCTGGAATATTTTTGGCACAAATGTCCTTGGTTGCTCTCTGGGAGGCACCATCACAATTTTTCACAATTTCAACAACTAGACTATGTGATTGGGATGCCATTATAAAAGCCTTAACTAAAAACATGGTTGCATTAAAAACCCAAAATAAATACAAATGAATGTGGAATATATCTCAGAAAGGGCGATACGAGTAGGGTTGAACACCTAACAATGTCAACAGTACAAAACATAAAACCTCATTGGTGATTCTAAGGAAAATTAACTCTCTCTCTCTCTAATAAATGAGATTTTGTAAAGAGCCTTGATAAAAGAAGTAATAGTGCATCGACACTTATATAAATAGTGCTCTTCTAATGCTACTTCGTTATTGCAAGGTTTATGTAAGTACTCATGCTGAAAAAGACATCCGATTTTCATATAACATTGATGAAAACATACCCACAATCGACCCAAAATTCTTAAATGAAAATAAAGCATGACCAAAATTCTTAGATGAAAGTAGAGCAGAAAACTTTTTATTTGAAGATAGTTGTCCAAATAACATTATTACCTCACATCTTAAAATACATAACAGATACGACAATTAAACACAGTAGGGTCCCTCCCTACTCTTGCCTGATACAGCCAGTAGCCGCAAATGCAGTTATCTTTGTGTAACTTATTACTTGACAGTCTACCGAGCCACCGACATTTTAAATTTAGCGCGAGTACAATGTACAATAAGTAACTGAGAGAAGCTATTCATGAAATTGATACGCCATCGTTGTTTTCTCAAATATATTTTGGACATTACTTGTGTCTGGTCTGGTGTGTTTACGTAAGCAATTAAACTCCGAGCGAGTAGATACTATTGGGTATGGAATTACGATAAATATTCAAGGCATCTAGCCCTGGGGACAAATTTAACAACCTCTTTGCAGTTGTCAGAATAGATTGATGGCATCTGGTGTAGGGCCGAGCAGGGAGCGGCGGGGTGAATTGTGGGACTCTGGCTCTAAAGTTTTTATATCAGGGCCCATTTTATTTATACGACGGATCTTCAAGATCTATTTCTCTATCAATACAGACATCTTCGTATAAGTTTTGACAGTCGTGGAAAGATCTAAATCAATGTTTTCCATCGTCATGAACAGGAGCCTGTTTATCTTATTCATTTTCCCATTCTGTCTCTATCGTCTCTATAAATACAGACGTACCACATTTTTAAAAATAAAATTTGATTATTTAAGTTTAAGATAATCAATGCAGCCTTTTCTTATAGGATGGGTTAGTTATTTCTGCTTAACCATTATTTATTTTTGTCGGAGGAAATTAATGTATAGTAAGCAAAAGTCAATATAGATGGTTATAATAAATTGGTGGCATCCATGTCGGTAACATGGATAGCTTATTAGAAACAAAAGGGCTACCTGGGCTAAACAAAAAATCGGATTTCATTAAGATAGAAGGGAGAGAGCTAAATAAATGTAGGAGCAACGTTGTGGGAGGTGGCGGATCATCTCGACGAGGGAGAGCTCTCATCCCAATTAGCTTATTAGTTGGAGGGTTTGAAACATAGCATTCGTATAAAGTTTGAGGGTATTGTATAGACACTATAATTCCCCATCCAAATAGTGGAGGGCCAACAACAATAATACCACCTTATACGACAAAGTCCCTGTTGGACGAAACAATATCAAATAGACCGGAAAGACGTTTTTCACGAGGTTGTGGCAAGCTCCCACAATTCCACGATAGAGATGGCAGGGTGGAGAGGCAACCACGAATTGGGGATGAGATTCTTCTGCATAAACAGCTTCGCCTCTTCCTAACAACAAGCAACTAAGAGTCCAATTGTGACAGATCCTACAGAGCCTGTCTCATGATGTAAGGGGTGCTCATTTAATGAACAGGAAGCTCCTACAGATATTAAAACTCCAAGGCCACATTCTTAGCTTGTGCTTGAAATTGTAAGCACACATAAGAAATGACAATGCGCATTTTATTAGTCTAGAAATGCTATGAAAGAACATCGTGATTAAAAATATCAACATTTCTAGCTTTCCATAATTGAAATACGATATAGTTAGAATATATTATTATTGTTGTATATAATGTATATTAAAATAACTTATATTTATAATATAATTAGAAAATGACCAAAAAATAATTTAACAAAATCTATTTTAATTGTATTTTTCCTATTCTTCCAATTTATATATTAATGTCTATGAAATATCATTATTGGCCCATGCAATTATAAATTACATAATGTAATGAAGGTGGAGGACATATCCTAGAAAATACAAAAGAGATAACCAAATCTATAATGAGTAAATAAAAATCTACAATCAAATAGAATAAAGGATCAATAAGAGGATGGTCTTGCATAGTGAGATAAATCTTGTCTCTGTAAAGAAACTGTACTTTTGATATTGTTGCCAAAATGAGGCCCATATTTGATTCAGAGCAACTAATCATAATTCTCATGTTTTTCCTCACTTTTAAGAATTATCATGGAAGTTTTCATCTTGCATATTTTTCAAACAATAAAAAGAAACTTGAAAAAACCCAAAAGAATGAAGAAAATGGCTAAGTATGAAAACATTGGATTATGGTAAACATCTAGACTTTCCACACAATTTGCATGTCAACATGAAAATTTTCTCCAAGATCTTGAATCCCCTCATTGGTCTTTTTAGTGTTAATAAAACTTTTTCAGCTTAAAAACATGTTTACATATTTACATGTAAAATGCAAATGGAGCTGGAAAGTCCTATCAACACTATCTAGTGTTAATGGGACTTTTCCAGCTAAAATACATTTATATTTTGTATGTACAATGTTAATGGAGTTGGAAGATCCTATCAACATTGTCTATTGTTAATAATATTTTTCCAACTTAAAAACATTTTTGTATTTTAGAATTAAAATACAAATGGAGTTAGAAAGTTGTATCAACATTGTCTAGTATTAATAGAACTTTTCCAACTTAAACACATTTTTACATGGAAAATGCAAATGGAGCTGGAAATTCTTATAAAGTCCTTAGTGTTAATGAAACTTTTCAAACTTTAAAGAATTTTTTATATTTTACATGTAAAATGCAAATGGAGTTGAAAAGCCATATCAACCTTCTTTAGTGTTAATAAGACTTTTCGAACCAAAATTTAGTTTTACATTTGACATGTAAAATGCAAATGGAGTTGGGAAACCCTCTCAATAATTTATAGTATTAATAGGAATTTTTCAACTAAAAAGTATTTTGCATTTTACATTAAAATGTAATTGGATTTGGAAAGTGTTAGGTTGTGGAGTCTGTTTTCATGTGAGAAAGTGTTGAAGATTGTACACTAAAAGTACTGTACACTTTCCACGTTGTCTTGTCGGGGTTTGGGGCCGGGTCGGGCCCCGAGCGGGGGTCCGGGGGCGGCAACCCCCCATAGTAGGGGTTCGGGGGCTCCCCAAAAAAAAATAGGCCTTAAAACGTGCCCGATATATCGGGAAACGTGATTTTCTCATATGGGCGAGTTTTTTTACCCATAGGTTTATGGGACGGTTTTGGCCCTTGGTTTTGAAACCCACGGTTTTGTAAAGATGCTTAATCAGTTGTCTATTTATATGGTTTTATGCATATGGTAGATAATGTAACATTGCATATGTGTTTTGAATTCGGGTGTGAATTTTGTAGAGTTTGTTGAGCATAGCTCCAAACAGATATGGGTATTGTATTGAGAGAGCGATGGCTTGTAATAAAATCTGAGCAAGTGATTCTTGGTGGACGTAGCCCAAATTGGGTGAACCACGTTAAATATTGTCTCTTTGTGTTGTGTTATTTTATTATATAATATTATTTGAGATTCGTAATATTTTCTGCATATTAGTTTCTACTGTTGCGATTCTGTGAGGGATTATTCCGCATGTTTTATCCCTTATTTCCTAACAGAAAGTCTTATCAACAATATCTTGTGTTAATAGGATTTTTTCAACCGAAAATATTTTTTACTTTTTACATATAAAATGCAAATGGAATTGGAAAGTACTATCTAGTGTTAATGGGAAATTTCCAACTAAAAAGTATTTATTAACCAGACTTTTGAAACCAAAAAGTATATTTACATTTTTAATACAATATGCAAAATTTAAACTAAGTTTGAACTATTAACATTAACTCAAATTTGACTAGCCAACTAGAGAATGACATGTGTTCCTATGGAAAAAGTGGGGAAATGCACGTAAAACTAAAATCAAAATTTCCCCAAGCTTTTGTGGCTTTTTTAGACCTTGGCTTTTTGGCCTATTTTTCAAATAAAGGTGCCAAATAATGGAAAATCAGATTTATTTTAAAACCCTTGAAGGATTTTTGTGGATAGGGTTTGTTCCATGTTATTATCAGCCATGATTCAATCATAGCGGATAATCATTATTCCAAAAAAGATCTTAGAATATTTCTTGAGGTGGTTGATTTCACCTTTTTCAGAAGTGAATCTCACCCTTTTTAAGTATTTAAATGTTTTAAATAATATATATAAAAAAATATGAATGATGTTTTTTTTAGATATTTTAACTCTTTTGACCGGAGCTTTGAATCGGGGTTCTTGGGTCCCCTCCTTTAACAACGTCCATAGACTAGATATTACAAATTTCAACACAAACCCGACAATGCAAGCCAAGCCAAGACTAGTTGCCCAGCCACCATCCTGGTAACCAACTGTGCCAAGCCAAGACAACCACTGCTAGAGAAGAGAAACCAAACTCCACCGCTAACGATACCAATACCACCGCCGTTGGAGCTACCACCAAGCCAAATCCAACAATGTAAGAAAATCTAAGACTAGCCACCGCTAGTCAAGTCTGCCACCGCCAGAGAAGATCACCCAGTCGCAACCACCAGTGGTGTGATAACCTACCACCACTGATAACCACCCCAAAGGGGATCACACCTAGCGAGGTTTGAACCTAGGTGGATCTAGACATAACCATATGTCTTAACCGATCCACCCAAAACCCATTTGTAATAGATGAATGATGTTACATGTGGATATTCTTATTTAATTAACTTCCAAAATTAATTTCACAAATCAAGATAACACTTTTGAAAGTGTCAATTGATCTGGAAACTATCAAAAAAAGGGAAAGAGTGTACTTAGCTAATTCTGTGTGGATCTAGAAGAGTCTGGGTGGTCTAAGTGTAGGAACATGAAAATATGGAACTAGAAATGTTTCGTTGCTAAAACTGTAACTTGAAACTGAGCTTGGTCAAAACCATAAAACTCAGTTCAAAGCATCAATATGATCTTGACCTTTTTGTATGATCTTAAACCTACTTGAAATTTGGGAATGCAGCTTTTTCAGTGGTTCTCCTTCCTAGAAATATGTGTCGTTGAGTGTCGATCTTTTTCGATCACCTTCAGAATGACTCTGAAAACTTTTCATACCCTCAAACCCTTATAGTGCAAGGAGTTCTTGTGAAACAAAGTTAGGTGGCTTGTGGGCACCCCTATGCATCATCAACCTTGTAGCTAATCCAAAGAAGGCTCAAATCACATGTCATTCTCCTAGCATGTGATATTTACCGTAGTACAATCCAACTTGACAAACTTAATTTGATAATGCTTCACTTGAGTTGAACACTTGCTCAAATACTTGGGAAGGGTCACTTTGTTTTCTTGTAGGATGAATATGGAGACTCCTAGACCAGTAAGGATACTTCAAACTTATATAGGGTGATTCCCTAATGGATTTTCGTGAGTTATTTTACATTTTAGGGAGTTTTAAGCACCTTTTGTGTTTTTTTACATGACGAGTCCTTAAAGTGTCAGGTTACCAAATGAGGTATGATTTACTTACTTATATATTCTTTTAAAGGTTGATATGTCATGAAAGGCAAACCTGTTGGATTTATCATCATTGATGTCAAAGGATTTGGTATAAGGTTGGTCATTTGGAGTTAAGATCACATGTGATGTTGTTTTTTTGTAGCTAGCTTACAATTTTTCTCATCTGGAGCTAGGCATAGCTCGTAGTAGTGTTGGTTTTCCAGAGCTTACATGTAATGTTTCTCATTTGGAGCTCACCTATATTGTTGCTCATCTGGAGCTATCGATATGTTTGACTAGAGCTCATAGTATATTTGGACATGAGCTCGTATGTAATATTACTCCTTTGGAGATTTTTGTAATGTTACTTACATCCTAAGTTAGCGATATGTTTGGCCGGAGATCATAGTATATTATGTAATTTTTCTTGTCCAGAGGTCACTTGTAATGTTTCTCATCTAGAGATAAGATTATATATGGTCCGAAGCTTGCAGTGAAATTGGTCCAGTGCTAGCAGTATTGGTCTGGAGCTACACTTGTGAATGGTTTAGAGCCTCTTTGATTAATAATTCTAGAGTGATAAGAAGATAAGACAGTGGGTAATAATCTACAAGTTGAAATAAGACTATTTTTGTACTACCAATCTTGGTCAAAGGCCACTAATCAATGTATAACCAGAATCAAATTTGAATCTCCACTATTCAAGGAAAATCACATCATTTTAAGTCATCAAAGAAAATAGGAGCATGGTGGTTGTTAGGAAAATATCCCTTATTTTGGTGACCCTCTTTTGTTTTGGTATTGATATTTAACTTATATGTTGACCCATGCTTGTCACCAAATAAGATCTATAGGTCGAAGAGAAGGTATAAAAGAAGATATAGTTTATATGAAGTTGGTGTGTGTGAGATAGAGAAAATTTCTGAAATTGATCAAGCGGAGCGGGATAATGATGACACATCATTACGTCTCAAAGAATATTTCTAAAAGATTGGAAGAGGAATGATTTTATGGAAACATATCTCTAAAGTAGAATTAGATAATAATTTAAGGTATACATATGTGTAGTGTCTAAGGCGAGTAAGTGTGCTGAGGTGAGAAAGTGTGTACTATTTGTGGCGAGCAAGTGAAGTGTGAGTAGTGCGGGTGTGTGAATCTAGCAAGAGGAGTGAAGTGTGAACAAGTGCGAGTTAAATGAGTGGAGAAAGTGATCTTGTGGAGCAACATCATTAAAAGATCAAACAAATTTTTGTAGGATATTAATGATCGATTAGAAGGAAGATTCTAGAGCATATTATTGTAAAATATTGTTTGGAGGTTGATACTTCCTAAAATAAAATATTGGTGTCTCTTACTAAGTTGGTGCTTAGTTGTGGGAATCGGTTTATCCAATAGGTTGGTGCCTATGAATTGTGGGATTCGGTGTCTCCAATAGGTTGGTGCCTATAAATAGAGGGGATTTGTGTCTCTTGTAGGTAAGTGCCTACAAACTTATTGTATTTTATTTGTTACTAGATTTATATTGTATATCCAAGCAAACTTTCCTATGTGGTTTTCTCTAGAAATTATTTCCACATATATCTTGTGTTATATGGTTGTGTAAGTTGTTGATTTTGTTGTTATTAAGTTTGAAAATAATTAAATAATTGTTCCATACTAATTTACCCCCCTCGGTATAAGTGTGCACTTTTCAATTAGTATCAGAGTGGGTTCCTTCAAAAATAGTTTAGCAACTAGAAGGTAGATCTCAAAAGCACACATGACATGTCAAGAAGCATTATCCTCAAATAGAGTGTCATTATTTGATGGAACTAGCTATGATTTTTGGAGTATAAAGATGCACACCTATATAATGGATATTGGTTTTAACATTTGGAAATCAGTTGTGAATGGTTATGTAGCTCCAGAAAATCCTCTAATAGATCAAGCTGGAAAGAAGGAAAGTGAGAGAAATCCAAAGGCTATGAATGTAATATTGTGTGGTTTTTCTAAAGTATAATTTTTTAAGGTGATGTATTGTGTTTCAGCTAAGGAAATATGGGATAAACTCAAGAACGTATATGAAGGAGATGATAAAGTGAAGAAAGTACAACTCCAAATACATAGAAGTCAATTTGAGGGTTTTAAAATGAAGGATGATGAAAATATTGCAGCCTACCTTCTTCATGTGGATTAAATTGTCAACACCATTAAAGGGCTTGGAGAAGAAATTAAAGAAGAATTTATTGTGCAAAAAGTGCTAAGATCTCTTCCTTTAAGGTTTGACACTAAAGTGTCTACCATTGAAGAAATGAAGGAATTAAACACCCTAACAATGGATGAGCTACATGGGATTCTCACAGTGCATGAGATGAGAATTGAAAAAGATAAATTATCTAAGCATGAGGTAGCCTTAAAATCATTAAATAAGTTTAACAACAAAACCCCAAAAATGTGACTTCTCCAACAATGAGTAAAATAAGGAAGAAGCTTGTTTTTTCAAGAAGTTGAAGACAGGATATGGAAAATACAAACATGTAAATTACCCTTCAAATGTTTTAATTTTGGTGAAGTATGAATTATGCGGCTAAATTTCATATGTACAGGAAATGAGAATAGTGATAATGAAGAAGATCTTAGCATGAAGGAAGGTAACAATTATTATCAATCTAAGAATAACTATAAGCAAGGAAAATTTGAGAAAAGGAAGAACTTCTACAAACACAAGAAAAACCTCTATACCAAGGAGGAAAATAGCTCATCTGAAGAAAGTAATGAAAGCAATGTTGTCAGTTAAAAAGAAGAATCATTATTCATGGCAATAGAGATCAAATGTGTGAAGGAGATATGGTTTCAAAAGATGAAAAATATGTTGAAGTTAAAGGTGAAGTGGTCTTGAATAAAATATCATTTGTGCCCTAGATGAAATCAAAATACTCAAGAAGAAGAATCTGAAACAAAAAAAAACAATTTCAAAAATTTGAAGAAGATTATGGTTCCTCAAATACAAATTTTTCAAAAGACCTTGAAGAATCCCAAAATATCATCATTATCCTAAAGATTCAACTTGAAGAGATGAAAAATATGATGAGGATGTGAAAACCCAACTCAAAATAAAAGAAGAAGATTTTGACAATCTTGAATAGGAGAATTTTTACTTAAGAGAAGAAATGAAGATAGCATCTGCCTAGATGAAATGTAACTTGAAATTTGATAAGATCCCTGAGATGTTGGATGATATGCTTAGTTTTTAGAGGTCATCATTCAACAAAACCATTCTAGGTTATGAAGAAAATCATAAGTATACTAAACTTGATTCTAAAGAGCCACCAAATGTGTCAAACATAGACAAGTCAAAGACCTATGTGGATGGTCTTAAAATTCAAATCAAAAATGAAAGTGATAATAATAAGGAGACTCATTTTCCTAAAATATCAAAGATACCATCATTCCTCCAAAAGAGATCTCAGCCAAATGCATCATCTTTTTCCTCCAAGGCAACATCACATAACCAGGTTTCAAAATTCCATTTGTGGTTATTGTTTTTCATGCAATTTGTTTAGTCATAAAGAAATTAATTGTAGAACTCATGCAAGAAACTCAGGTAGGATTAATAATTCAAGTACATGTTCTTATGTGTCCTCAAATAGAAACTATAACTCATTTGCTCCTTTAATGGATTTTGACAATGAATGTTTTAAGTGCCACAACTATGGGCTTATAACATGTTTTTGTAGAAGCATTTTTGCAGAATCTCTAAGGTAGAATAAGAATGAGGAAACCATGGAAAATCAAAAATATGAATGAACAATTTTTTTAGAAAAAGAAATTAAAAGAAAAGAATAAATAAAAAATATTCTTGTTCAGACAGTTTTTCATGCACAAAATGAAGGAAATCAGTGGTATATTGATACTGGTTGTTTAAGCCACATGACTGGAGATAAAAGTAAGGTTCTTACCTTGAAATAAGTGAATGGAGGTACTTTGAAGTTTGAATACAATGCTACATCAAGGATATCTGGATGTGATATCAGAAAGGAAAAAATAAGAAATGTTGTTGTTAATGCGTGCAAAACAACAAATAATATTTACATTCTTAGTGAGATAAAAGGAGAAAAATGCTACATGGGGCAAGAAGATGAGAGATGGTTATGGAATAGAAAAATGGGTTATTTAAACTTTGATAATTTATTAAAAATTAGTTCCAAGAAACTTTTTAGAGACATGCCAAAGATAACTAAACCATCAAACAATTTTTCCAAGAAATGTCAGCATGGGAAGCAGACAAGAGTTGCATTCAAGATAACGGATTACTCAACAACAAGGTTATTGGAACTTGTTCATACATATTTGTGTGGGCCTACAAGAACTCAAATCATGCAAAGTGAGACTTATTTCATATTATTTATTGATGATTATTCTAAAATGACTTGGGTGACTTTTCTACAAGAGAAATATGAAGCATTTGACAAGTTTAAGGCATTCAAAGCGTTAGTTGAAAATGGAATTGGTAACAAAGTCATGTTCCTAAGATCTGAATGTGGAGGAGAATTTACTTCAAATGGGTTTGAAGAATTTTGTGATAATCATAGAATAAGGAGACATAATCAGTTGTAAGGAATCCTTAGCAAAATGGCGTTGTAGAGAGATAGAATAGAATGGTCCAGGAGATGGAAAGAACAATGCTAAATGATTCTAAGTCGTCTGATATATTTTGGAGAGAAGCGATTAACAAAGAAACTTACATTTTGAATAGACAAAAAATTAGAGCAATCAACAACAAGACACTTTATGAATTATAGAAGGGAAGACCAGTAACAGTAAAATATTTCAAAGTGAATGGAAGAAAATGTTATATCAAAATAGATGATGAAGAATTGGGTAAGTTTGATTCCATATATGATGAAGGTATTTTTCTTTATTACTCTTTAAAAATAAATGCGTACAGATGCTATAATATGAGAACACACAAGATTATTGAAATTGTAAATGTGAAAGCGGATGATATTAAGTACAAAAAGAACAAGACACAATAAACTGATCATTCAAAGGAACCAATCAAATAATATGAAAAGGAATAAGTTGAAAGAAATGATACAAAAACACCATCCAAATCATTCCAAAGAAAACATTTAGAGAAACAAATTTTAGATGAAAAAAACATTGGAGTGCAAGCTATAAGAAGATTGGTAAATACAGTTGAACATGAAAATATGTCTTTACTGTCGAGGATAGAACCTAAGAATTTTACTAAAGCAAGTGAAGATAAACATTGGGTTGGAGAAAAGGAAGAAGATCTAGATCAAATTGAGAAGAATGAAACGTGGGAACTTTTCCCGAGACTAAAAGATTAAAAAAATGTGATTGGCATTAAGTGGGTTTTCAAGAACAAGATGAATGAAGATTGACAACTTGTAAGAAATAAAGAAATATTAGTCTATAAGGGGTATGCACAAGTTAAAGGTATTGTTTTTGAAGAAATTTTTTCTCCTATTATATGTTTAGAATCTATTAGAATGTTTTTGGCATTTTCTTGTTTTAAATTTTTAAAGCATATCATATGGATGTAAAATAAGCCTTTCTCAATGGGAATTTGGAAGAAGTTTATATTTAATAGCCAGAAGGATTTATTGTATTATATGATAAGGATTATATGTGAAATATGAAGAAAACTCTTTATGGATTGAAACAAGCCCCTAAATCTTAGTATTTAAGACTGGCCAAGTATCTACAACAGTAAGGTTTTAAGAAGGGTATTGTTGATAGCAATATTTACAAAAAAACTAAAGGATAGAATCAGCAGTGTTGTTGTTTATATTGATAATATCATTTTTGAAGGAAGTAGTGACAAGATGTGTCAATATTTTTCAGTTGAAATGAAAATGGATTTTAAAATGCCCATACTTGGTGAGTTATCATTCTTTCTTGGTTTACAAATATCCCAATCAGACAAAGATTTATTTATTTCACAAACTAAGTTTGTTAAAGATATGCTGAAGAATTTTAAAATGGAAGATTGTAAACCAATTATACTCATGTGGTCACATGATGTAAATTGAGCAAGAATTATGAATCTCCTGAAGCAAATCAAAAGATTTATAGGTCAATGATTAGTAGTTTATTATATGTGATTCTATCAAGACTAGATGTGATGCAAGAAGTAGATATGGTAGCACATTTTTAAGTTTCTCAAAAATAAATTCATGTCTAACTTTTCAAAAGAGTATTCAAATAACTGAAAGGTACATTGGATTATGGCTTGTGGTAACTAAGATGTGAATATTTCACTCTAAAAGCACATACATATACAGATTGGGTTGGTTGTGTTGATGATAGAAAGAATACTAGTAGAGGAGCATTATTTTTAGAAAATAACTTAGCATCTTGGTTAAGCATGAAGAAATATTTATTTGTTTATCTACATTTGAGGTAGACTACATTGTAGTAGTTTCATGTTGCAAACATTTTTATGGATGAATCAAACTTTGAAGGACATCGCGGTAGAGTTTGATTTTCTAATTTATGTACTTTGTGATAACAATAGAGCAGTATACATATCAAGTAATATGGTTATGTACTTGATAACAAAGCATATTCTCATCAAGTATTATTTTTTAGAGAGAAATTTGCAGAACAATAGGCTAAGTTGGAATATATTGCCACAAAAGAACAAATTGTTGATATTTTGTTTAAAGCACAATGACTGAGAAGGGGTGAATTATTCCTTTAAAACGTTTCTTCAGTTATCTTAACTTTCAAAAATCATTCAAAGCATCCATCCAACATTCATTAACCAATATGAGTTTATTACGTATAAAACAACCATTCACAAGAACATGAAACAAGAGAGAACACATGAATGCCATATTTATGTGGGAAACCTGTTATCCCAAATGTGCCCCCTACTCATTTTGTGGCTAACTCCTTTACATCTTTCCTTCTCTTGTGCCTCAGTCAGAATATTTTGTTTTCCACGCACTCAAAACCTTCTAGAAATGGCACCATTGGATAGAGATCTTTCTTAGCTTTCCAAAAAGGTAAATTTTTCCTCCTAACTCCATGTATTTTTCAAGTTATGGCTCAGTGGAGTTTTGGTGGGAAAATTTTCCCTAGAAGGCCCGCAGCCAATCAGGAGCTGCCACGTGTCCAAGGGCAAAAAAACACTGAGCGACCCGAAGGAAAAAATGGTCAGGAAGGGCCCGTGCCCAATCAAAATGTGTCATGTGGCACCTGGAGTGGCGGAGTGTGGGGAACATTTGAAAAATAATCCAAAGACCAAAGAGGTAAAATTTGAAATTTTTTCCCGTCGATCTGTTTTGGGCCTATTTTTGCCCTAAATCTTCAAACGGCCATAACTTTCGATCCAGAGCTCAGATTTTCATGTTCTTTATATCAATGGAAAGCTGGTAAAATTCTCTACATGATTATAGGGTCAATTTTACATTTTGGTTAATTTTGGATGGATAAAATCAAAAAATGCTTCTGGTACGTGCCCATGGACAAAACTGACGTTTCAACAACCAATTTTAATACAAAATGGGTTGCATTCTTCTCCAGCATGGTCAAAAATTTCAGGGCATGGGTTTGTAAGGACCTCCATGCTATTCTTTAATACATTTTGGTCAATGAGGAATGGTTCCCACGTTTTTTCATGTTTTCTCTCTCCTGGGCTCGACCGATGCACTGTAAAAGCTAGATTTGGCTCATTTTTCAAAGGTTGAACACCTTTTTGCACAGCAAGCTTCTGTTTTCACCTTCAATAAGTGATTTTGGAAGTATCATACCTTTCAGGGATTGTAACAGGTTTTTTTGCCTCTTTGGTGTTGGAATACAAGGATTTTGATGTTGAAAATCACAATGCAGGCTCTGTGAATGCTTTTAGTCCTTTGTATGTGTTGTTTACTTCATTTCAAACCCTTGATTACAACTTATCAACCTGTGCATGATGTTTTATGCTGCAATTTCTGATTTGTGTCAATTTTCATGAACAAGAAGTGCTCACCACTCCTTTGGTGTATCACCCTTATCATTTTAGTTTCAATTTTTGCATTTCTTATCCTTGTCTCCTTGCAAATTAGGATAAAATTAGGATCTAAACCTCTGCAGTTGTGCAAATATAGATCTAATCAGAGGATTTTGAGGAACCAGCCTCTAATCTGGAGATTCCTCTCTCATCTTGCAAGTCCCACACTTGGAGAGAGGTTTCAATGTTGTGCAATCACACTGGATGCCCCTGAACATCAACTTAGAACCTTGATTTGCATCCAGGGGTGTTGCTGATTTGCAACAACAAAACCCTCAAGGGGAAGAAAACCCATAGAACCTCTAGATATATTACACAACTCAAAGGAATATTGTGTATATTACACAACACAATATATTTATGTAGTGAATCACCCACTTTACAAAGAACACCAACCCCTATAACTAGAGTGAGGCACCAACCCCACAAGGAGCACCAACCCTTATTTAATACAGCACCCACTCTACAAGGAGGATACAACCCTCCAAGATGATAAAGAATACACTCAGCCACTTGAGTATGAAGATCACTTGATGAAATTGGAGCTTAACCAACTAATTTTGATCACTTTTTCATCCCTCTTCACTCAAAATTCTCTCAAACATATCTCTTTCTCTCTCCTTCTTTGTTCATGAATGCACCAAAGTGTGTTGAATAGGTCATATGAACTTAAAGATATTATCCTCTTCTCTTCTGAACCTCTCATTCCTCTACTCTTCTCTTCTCTAGATCCCTCTAACCTCCTCACACACTCCCTCTTTCTTGCTCACATCTACATTCTCTCCACTAGCTCAAATGAGCTTTACACTTTGCTTTATATACATGACTCATGCCACAATACCATATAAGTTAGAAAAATACCATATGACCATGCAAGGTCAGTCATAAAAAAATAATAAGACTCATTACACATTTATATAAGTTACATAAAGGGACCTTATAGGTCGGCATAATCCTTACAATACAAAGCTTCTCAATTAGGCCTAAAAACAAGTCATCACTTTCAACAGTCATAATTTGGACTTCAAATACATAAGGCAGCTCCACCAAGACTTTATCAGCTCTAGACACTTTAGAAATAGCCTTTAGACTCCGTCATCATGCTTTTACAACTCTTCTTTATCCATCTTCAGTGTAGACCACTTCATTTGGTAAACATAACCTATTAGGTCTAAAAACCTAATTTTCCAGTATCCAAAAGTGATAAATTTCACATATCAAATCATGTTGTCAAGAATTATTGGGCACATGTTCTGATGCAAAATGATCCTATTTCACTCTCCAGATCCATGAGACACTATCAAATAGGGTATAAGGCCTCAAATCCTCCATCTCTCTTACCTCACTTAGGTATGTTGATAATGCTCAAGAATAGGTCTTTAATAACAAGAAGGTTCATACAAAAAATCACCTCTTCAAGACACATGTGGCATATGAATGGAATGCTATCAACCTCATGTAACTCATTTAATGCATATCATCTTCCAACTCAGGGAATAACATTCCAAAACACCTCCTTCTCTAACACTTCTCAAAGCTACATATAGGACTCAAGAACAATCCTTGAGCTTATCTAGCTCCAACACCTCCTAGGGAAACTTCCAATCACTTCCATCACTTAGAACACTTCAATGGCATCATAACACTCTTAAATAATTTGTATGCATATGTCACATGAAAAATATTGCACTTGCATACCTATTCCACAGACCTTCTTAACAATCTTAGTTAGACTAATTAGACCATTAGGACTTTAACATGATAACACCTTATCTGACCAAACCATGAGCTCAAACACAAAATTTCAGACATCTACAAGCTATCCATACTCATACTACACTACTACACCATGCAAAACATCACAAACCCTCTTGGACCTTCATGATTGGTTTTACACCATTTAAGCCATTAGCGGTAGGCAAAATTTGGAGAAAGGTTTCACTCATTTCTCACACATAACCTATCCAATTAGTTTCATGAACATTTAGCACACATCCCAAGCTTGTTCCCATAACTAATATTTCTCCATGATACCTGCAACACATGTCTATAGATGTAAATCTTCACGAAACAAAGTTTTTGTTGTATCTTCTCATCACACCTAGAGCATGTCATCACCACCAAGATGAGATCTAATGAATTCTCTACATGCCTGAACCTTCATACTATCCTTACCATTCCATTTGGAGACCATACCCTTCATATTTTTTCCATCACTCTGAAACTAGGGTTTAAACCTACTTGGCTTCTTAACAATGGTGTATAAAATTTTGACGACTAACTGAACCCATTCCACTTGGGAAATATTAATAGATCCATGCCCTAACATCCAAAAAATCTTGGGTCCCCATGCCGAGTACACACATGTGGGTGAGTACTTAAATTTGATCAAGCTGGGAATGACCTGTTTTAAGAGCTTGGTAGAGGTCAAAAAAACTTTTCATGCATTTCCTTTAGATTCATGACCTCAAAATTTGCACACACATTTGTAATAACCCCCTCCATGATTTTTAATGCTCATCTACCTATGAAACTCATCATGCTACTTGATTTTCCCATGCATTCTTTCCTTTCCTTATATGTCTTGCTTCAATAGGACCTTGAACATACACTATACACCTTAACCATGACCTTTTACACCTTCCACACATGTCATGCCATGTCGCAACACTCCTCAAATGCTCAAATTATCCTACTCTACTTCATACCTCATACTACCATACCATATCCTTACACTACATCTAGAACTATGACTAATTAGTCTTGCTTCAACACATGTCTGACATAAATTTTCCCATCCTCTATCTTTCAAGATCACATACACCTTTACCACCTCACTCTATATTTGATAGACCATATAGCATATTTATACATCCTCTATAGCTCACTTGCAATACCTTTCTTTCTTGAACCATGCATTAAGAACATGCACTCACTCCTAGACACCATGTCACTTCACCAAAGCAACACTTCATGACTCTTATGCACACTAAGACTCCATTTAACATCAATGATACTTGACTTTAATGACAACAAAAATGACACATGTCCAACAATCTCCTCAGTTTTCATTGATGGAAAACATATTGAGGGCTCTCTTCTTTTTTTTGAGTTCACTCTCCCCCTTTGACATCTATGAAAAGGGCTCCTACAACAACTTGATGACACAATTACAACAATGCACACATACTTATTCTCTCCCCCTAATTTTTTATTCACCTTATTGACTTAAAATTTTGTAGATGATCCATAGACCTAGTCTTCAAACATCCTCAATGATCCCCCTAACAAAATACATACCTCATTTTGACTTCTCACCAGTTGTAGACATCCTTTTAGTCCTCTTATTTGTACATGAAGCTAGTAAACTAGCTTATCCTTACTTGACACTTTTCACAACTTTTTGGAGCTGATTACTCATTTGAATTCCTCCCCCTTGATGTTTTTACCCTTTCAGTTACTCTCAAGGGTAGGAATCACACCCAATTTTTTCCTTAGGTGCTCAAATGTTGCCTTTGGGATTGGTTTGGTCAATATGTTTGATATGTCCTCCTTGGTGGACACATGTTCCAACTTAATCTTTTTCTCACTTACCCAATCCATTAAGAAATGATATCAGATTGGAATATTCTTGGTTTTATAATACAACACAATATTATTAGATACACTTATAGCACATGTACTATCACAATAAATAGGAGTAGGTCTAACACATTTGACCTTGTCCTCTTCTAGGGTTTTTTTCATCCATAGAACTTATGCACAACATAATGGTGTTGTTATGTACTCAGCTTCACAAGTGGATAGGGATACTAATGATTTCTTCTTTCTTAGCCAAGAGACAAGACACTTACCAACAAAGAAGGCTCCTCCACTAGTGTTTTTCCTATCATCAAAGCTTCCTTCCCAATCAACATCAGTAAAGGATTTCAATTCAAACTTCTCACTTTTTGGATACCACAAATCATAATCTATAGCCCCCTTAAGATACCTGAAGATCCTCTTTACTACTTGCAAATGTGTCTCCTTTGGATCCTCTTGAAATTCCTTACAAGATCTTAAACCTGCATAATGTCAGGCATAGAAGCAGTGGCATCAAGGAAAATTTTAGTAACGAATATTCATTAATTCACGAATATTCCAATTTTTTAAATTTAAAATTGGTGAATTTTTCAGAAAGAGAATAGGCTTGAGTTGCCAAAAAATTTTGGGTACAAATTAATTTTAAGGGTTATTCACCATCTCCGCAAAAGATAAATTCACAATATTTGACATAATATTATCAGTTGATAGCATATTTTATGCTACCGGCCAGTAGCATAAATGTATGTTGTCAATCGGTAGCATATTTTATGCTACCGGCCAACTACATATATTATGTTGTTGGTCGATAGTAGAAAATATGCTACCGGCCAGTAGCAATAGACCATTTTAAAAACAAAAAAAAGTATGGGATTTTTTTTCCTTGCGTCATATTTTGGGAGGACAGATTTCTCGTTGAGATGATCATTTTAACTGCAAACATAAAAAATTTCAAAAAAAAATTCCCATATAAAATTAGTGAAACTTGTATTTATTTCACAAAAAATTACTTTTTTGATTTTTTTGGTTTTCGTCATATTTTATGAGGAAAAATGTATTGTCGAGCCAGTAATTTTAACTGTTATTGTCAAAAAATGATTTTTCAAAAATTTACATATATTTTTGGCCGACATCATATACTATTAGCTGAGAGCATAATATATGTTTTCGGTCGGTAGCATAAAAAATGCTACTGGATGACAGCATGTTAGCGCAAAATTCAATTTTCCCATATTCTTCATTAGCGTGAAAGTCAATTTTCCCATATTCGCCAACTAATTTCTACGATTTTTTTTGGGTGCTCTTAAAATTTTCCCTAAGTAGCATGAAACAAGTTGTCAATCATGGACTTGTATGCAGTTTGGTTTACTTTAGGTGACATGTCTGATTTTTTCAATTTACATATTATGCTCATTGGTGTCCCAACAAGCTTGCAGTCCTCCATTTGAAACTTCTTTAGCATCTCCTTTATATATTTTTCCTATGATATGAATTTTCCTTCCTTTGATTGAATGATTTGTAGTCCTACAAAGAATGACAGTTCTCTAAGCATGAAAATTTCAAATTCCTTATTCATATGTTCATTGTTCCCGCCAAAAATGATATCATCTACATAAACCACCACAATCAATAGGTTTCCTCCTTCATTTTTTAAGTACAAATTGTTGTTAGCTACACCTTTCTTAAAGCCTTGTTCAGTTAAATACTTGTCTAATCTCTCATACCAAGCCCTAGGGGATTGGTTAAGGCCATAAAGTGCCTTTTTTTAGCTTGCACACATAATATTTCTCATATGTTAACAAGAATACATCAAGTTTCTCAAATTATACCTCTTCTTCTATGTTGTCTTTCAAGAATATAGATTTAACATCATTTGGTATACATTAAAACCTTTGTATCCTGCATGCTAGAAAAATTCTAATGGCCTCAATCCTTTTTGAGATGGGAAAGTGATTAAGTATCCAAAAAATTATAGATTCTTATGCATAGAAACACGTGCACACAAAGGAGTAGAGGTAGCACGCGAGAGGGTGCGCACAGATGTTCAGGAAGGTGGCACGCAGGACTACGCACCTACAGGAAATAATTTGGGACTTAGTCAATTTTCAGAATACGAGCTAAAACTAAACTTGGAGTGCTCATCACACAAGGGATGCCAGGATAATTTTGGAGAATGAACATGCATATCAAGATCATGCATGATGGTTATTAATAGGAATAAATCAAGTTGGATTTATAGGATGATCTGTTATTAGGTGATGTGTAAAAGCATGCATGTTATCTATTTTGGGCACGCCTATTATTACATGTTGCATGGGAGGTGAAGGAAAGTCCCCACCTCTATATATATGTAATTTATACCATTGTTTTAGTACCACGCTTGAGTTATGAGAGTCTATGTTATGTAATGGAGTTATGGTCTAGATTTGTATACTTGCGCGCATGATTCAACGCCCTGATGTAATGATTGTTATGTATTCAACTTCAGTTATGTAATACTCTTGTTATAATGGATTATGGTCATTGATGTCTGATTATGGAGAAATCATGGTGTAATTGATCTTAGTAATTATTTGATTTATTATGTTTTCTTATTACATATGTTTCCAAGTTAATGTATGTAATGGTTAAGGGTTCTTGATTGGTTACTTGGATACTATTGGTGGTCAAACTTGCACCTATGTCTCAGAACTAGAAGAATCGATTCATTTGAGAAAACAATGGAACTTTCTCCAAGTTGTGGGACCTTGCACGCACTTGAGACAGATCTCTAGAGAAGGTCGGTTCCTCTATCTATTTCTACTACTACTACTACTCCTAATGCTAAAAGGGAAAACTAAGCTAACAATGCCAAGGGACCAAGGATAGAAGGATAATAGAAAGGAAAACTAATCTAAAGAAGGTGATAGCACTAGAAAAAGAGGGATGAACACTATCTAGTTTGAGTGAAAATGAAGGGAAATGTGTGAAAGAAGGCTAGGCACTTGTAGCACAACTAAGATGCTTTTACCATATCAGTTTCATGGAACATAACTAAAAATGGAACTGTAAGGGATGTAGAATGACACAACAAGCACGTAATGTAAAATAAAGGCAAGAAGAAAGGATACAAACACGCTTAGTAGAGAGAATAGTCACAAAACGATGCTTTCATTACTTCCAAAAATGCACAAAACTATTACAATGGAAAAAGAGGTCAATATCCACATACACGAGCCAGTTATAGAGGTCTGCGACTCAAAATACAAAAATATGAAGTCTTTAGCAAAGTGCGTAAGGATCCAAAGTGACCAACCTTAACAATTATCCCAGCTCTTACATTTATAGATGAATCCATGGAATAAAAAAAAGAGAAGAAGGAGGGAAACCCTGATTTTGAAATACAACCACCAACAAGAAGAATTCAATTCCTGCAAATCTAACAAATAAATTTCCCCAAGTCTATTTGGCGTGTTGGAGAAGGATGGTGGATCATATCAAATCATGTGGTTCGAATAATCAGATCTTCTCATTAATTCCCAGAAAGACGTTTTCCCATTTCTCACCTACCAGATCCACTAAGAATTTGAATTTGAATATCTACCACTATAGCCTATGTCAGCAGCTATTGATTGAGACTAGGTGCACGTCGATCAAATATCTATAGAAAAATATATGATTGTTACAATATTGTCAGAATCTTCTACACACGCAAGACACGTGGCACGCGTGGATTGGCCAAAAGTACGGCCAATTGTGAAAATGTTCTTATTGTTTTTGCCACGTGTCACTTATTGATTTGTTATGAAGATTCAGCGTCCAGCTGGCGCGCTTTGATAGGTTGTGTGTGGCATACTCAAGTGTGTTAGATAATGATGTGGCATGGAATAGCACAGAGGAGGGCACAAAGTTATGCATACAGAAGAATGAGGCACGGGGGGGTGACAAAAGGAAGGCACGCACAATTGCGTGTAGAGGAAATGGGGAAAATTGATGAGCAAAGAACGCGTGGTCAAGGCACAACTATTACAAGGTAATGTGTGGGGCATGTGAGAGGGCCATGGACTTAGTTTATTGAAGAAAGTGCAAGACATGCGCGTAGGATGAATAGCTGTTAGGAAGAAGGAAAATGCGCAGAAGATGTGCAAAGGGGAAAAGTGGAATAGAGAGGAAAAGAAAAATGGAAATGGAAGAAATGGAAGCATGCAAGGGTGCATGAGAAAATAGTGACCAAGTGAATGTGCCAAGGAGACAACTGAGGTATGCACCACTTGTAATGAAGATATCTAAGCTAGAATATGTATGTAAGTTGTCCAAATAACTGGGAGAGTTATTTGGATAACAGTTTTGGTGACTTTCAAGGCCATATGTCTGCTAGATGAAGGAGATCAGTAGCCTAGAGCATCCATTGGGCATGGCGTCTACTATGTAATCATGAAATCATTATCTTTATCTTTTAAGAATTACTCTTGAAGTCACTTGAAGCATCATTTCTTGACTCTATTCTGAATCCTGCAAACTACTAAAAGAAGACCGGTACCCTGGAAGAAAAACAAGAGCGTGTGTAGGAAGCACGCGAGAAGAAAGAGCTTTGTACAAACAAACAATGTGTGCATAGTGCACTTGGAGGAATTTAAACTACTCTAATATATACAAAATGATGCAGAAAACTCAATGGAAGGGTTTGAGATATATCTCATTTATTGTGATTTTCAGAGTGCCTCCATCAAGATGAGTTAACTTGAAAGATTTAGCCTCATTACATGAACTGATGATGTATGGACCACTCCAAAGTGCATCAAGCTTTGAATGGTTCCCTAGCTTATCTTTGTCAATATCCCATTTCAAAACCAAGTCCCAAACTTTGAAAGTTTGGGGCCTATCCTATTTGTCGAACCATTTCTTTGTTGTTTGTTGATGTTGTTCCAACTTGATCATGGAACAGTTCTTTGATTCTTCAAGATTAACCAGCTCTACCATTTTGATTTCTCTCTGGTATGTGCCTTTGAGCTCCATCTGTTGGGTAAGCACTAATGAGTTGAAATCCAACATCAAAGGAAGGGTAGCCTATTTTCCATAGACGAGCTTGTAAGGAGAAGTGCCTATTGTTTTTTTAATTGTGATTATATCTGCCCAAAACATGTGCATGACCTCCATATGCCACTGTCTTTTGCTTATTTTCATTGTGTACTTCATGATCCTAGTCAGGTTCTTATTAGTTGACTCTGCCAGACCATTTCCTAGAGGGTAATAGTTGGAAGAAGTCTTCATATAGATGCCCATATTTAGATCCCAATCGGTGATTTTAGTGCCAAGGAATGCTTTTTCATTATCAGAGATAATGGTTTGAGGAATGCCAAATATTTTGACTATACCCTCAAGAAATTCAAGGATGACTAACTCGGTTGATTTATTGAGCACAACAACTTCTGTTCATCTGGTAAAGTAGTCCGTAGCTATCAACACCCATCTATGTTCAGTGCTTGAAGGTGGATTGATCATGCATATGAAGTTGATACCCCATTTTGCAAAAGGTTGATTTTCTTGGATTGGTCAAAGGGGAAGTGTTGGCAATCTCTTCTTTCCTACAAAGAAAGTGCATTCCTTGCATTTTATGACCCACTTGTATACATATGCAAACAGAGTAGGCTAAAAGATACCTGTCATTATGATCTTCATTGTTATATTCTTTGCATAAAAGTTTCCACCAGAGAATCCATCGTGAAATTTTGCTAACACATTTTCAATGTGTGTGCCATTGATACACCTTAATAGCATGCCATCAAGATTCTTCTTGAATATAATTCCATCAATTAAAATATAAGGGATAGATTATAACCTCAGATTTCTTCTCTTTTCCTTATTTAATCCAAGAGGGTATATGCCCTCGGAAAGGAATGTGATCATGTCCTTCATCCAATTGTGTGCACCAATATATGTATTCTACTCAAGTTCTACACATGTGAGAGCTTCATTAAGAAACAACTAAGTCTCAGATTCATCATGCCCATCCTCAGCAAGTTGTTTGTAGAGTGTGCTACCTCTTTACCAGCTTTGTGGCTTTGATAGTCACACCGTACTCCATGATTTTGGTCATCCATCGTGCTCTCTTTTCACTGATTTCTGCTCCCATGATGAAATCACTTATAGAATATTAGGATGCTAAAACTTTGATATAATTTGTGGAAAGCATAATCTTGAACTTCTTGAGCATGTGCATGATGGCGAAGACCTACTTCTCCATGTGACTATATTTTAATTTATAATCCTTCAGCGTCTAGCTGAAGAAAGACACTGGTTGTTCTAGCCCTTGTTTATTTTCTTGTGTTAGGACAATAGCAACACTTGCATCAGCACCATAAGAATAAAGCATGAATTCCTTGGAATAATATGGGTTGATGAGTTTTGGCACACAAGAAATCTCTTGATTGATTTTATTGAAGATTTCATTTCCTTTTGTTGTCCATCTGAAAGCTATGTATTTCTTTAGCATGAGGGTGATTGGTTGAACCAATCCTACAAAGTTAGGAATAAAATTCCTAACACAATTGATCTTACTAAGGAAGGACTGTAAGGCCATTTTGTGCATCGGCAGGGAAAGATCCAGGATGGCTGAAACACACTTAGGATCAATTGTGATGCCATGTTTTGAAACCACATGGCCCAGGAGCTTTCCTTGTGCCACTATTAAATTACGCTTCTTGGGGTTAAGAGATACCCCATACTTTCTGCATCTCTCAAAGACTTTCTCTAGGTGCACCATGTGATCCACACTCTGCTTTGAAAAGACTTTAAAGTCATCAAGGTAAACCAAGATGAAATTATTGATATAACCTTTGAAGGAAATGTCCATTGTGCACTAAAATGTTGCACCTGTGTTTGATATACCAAAGGGCATCTTCTGATACACATATGTTCCCCACTTGGTTGTAAACATCATTTTGAATTGATATTCTTCCTTAACCAGGATATGATTGAAACTTGAGTACCCATCCAACATTGAGAATCTTTACGCTTCAACCATAGTCTGCAGAATCTACTCCATTAAGGGCAAAGGATAATGATCCTTTAGATATGCCTTGTTCAAATCTTTGAAATCAACACAGATTCTTATTTCACTATTCTTCTTGTGCACTGGAACTAGATTCCCAACCTAGGTAGAGTACGTGATGGGAAAAATAATCTTCACCTCAATGAATTTAGATAACTCCTTTTTCATGAGGGGCTCTATCTTTGGATTTATTAGTCGATTCTTTTATCTGATGGGCTTGATACTAGGATCAAGATCAATGGAGTGTTGAGGAACCCTTGGATCAAAACCATTGAGTTATTCATACTCCCATGAGAAGATATCACTGTATTTTTTACAGAGAGAGATGAAGGCATGTTTTTCATCATGTGTGCAAGATTTACTGAGCAGCAACTCCTTTCCACGTGTAATATTGACTGGGGAGCATTCTTCTTGTGCCACATGCATAAAACTTTCTTCACCCTTGAAATCATCATCAGGGATAAACATTTTCTCTAATATGACCAACCCTTTAGGCAACCTTTTTGTCTTCAGCTATATTACTTGGTCACCATAGTTGTCATAAAAATCAGCTTGCATGCTTGATGAGAACTCGGCTTCATTCTGGACGAACTAGATGATCTGGGTGTCATTGTCAAACACTTTCCAATTGGTGTTGTTATTTGGAATGGATATTCTAATCACCATCTTAATGTGCTAAGTGTTTCCTTTCACAAATTCCTCAACAGGAGAGAGTTATGAACCAAGTACAGCCATCTGGTAGCTTCCTTATTCATTTTGTGCGGCACCACCTATATATTTAGAGTATCAAAGCTCTCAAGAAGGTCCCAAACTCTATGTTTATAATCTTTGAGAATATTATTCTTTTCTTAGAATTTTTTGGTGACCTGGTGATAACCAATTATGTGTCCCCAAAAATATGCAACACCTTAACCTTCTTCTTTTTAGCAATAAGTAGACCATGCACTAGCACCTAATACTCTACCACATTGTTAGAGCATGTAAACTGTAACCTATCCGTGAAGAAGAATTTCTCATCCTTAGGGGAAATGAGAACAACTCCTGCTCCCACGTTGTTTCTACTTCTAGATCCATCAAATTATAACTTCTATAGACCGGGGTTCTCATCACTTCACTTGAGTGCACACGGCAGCACAACTTCTTCTTCAATAATGCAGTAAGTACCAAGCCCAATTTCATAAGCTTCCAACTCTTTAGCATATGGGTAAAATTTATGGTGCCTCTCCACCCACTCATCAAGTACTAGATCAGGAATAGAAGGTGGAAGAGGTTGCTCTTTAGAAATTGAATCTTGTTCTTCTTGCATTAAATAGGTAGTTTAGAGATGGGATGGGACATATGACTCTACATGATAGGAAAGTATTGGCTCAGCTTGTATGATAAACCAGGTACCATACCTTGTCTTGAGTAACATATGAGACCAATCAGAAAGACAAGTAACCACCCACTTTAGCAGTAAAATCTCTTGACAAACATAAGGCAAACAAAGGGGGTAGATCAATGATTGACACATCTTGAGTTATTATTAGACTTGGACATACATGGAGGGTTAACTCAATATCCTTGATGATTCCTAGGGTAGTGACAGTTGAAACATCGATTTGCAGGACTCCTTTTATCAGGGGATATACTTAAGACCTAAGACATTAGAAATCTTCTTAGGCATGACAAAAGTACTAGCACCTGAGTCAATCATACAGTTATGTACAAGATGTTTTCTTATTATCAAAGACATATAGAAGGGTGGGGTTTTAACAACTTTACTTACTTGTTTCTCCTCTTCTTGGAAGATATTGACAGAAGCACACAGTTTGTGAATAGTTGGATCAGTACGCGGAATTTGGGCCAGAGATTCATGCAACAAGGCACGTTGGGATGGAATGGTTAGGGCATCCCACATTGTAACATTTATGTTTTTCTTCTTCATCTAGTCAACAATGTTGAATGGAAAACCCATTGACTTGCGCATTTGAGGAATATCAACATCCTTTCTTGGTTGCTCGAGTATAGAGATAAGAACCTTAGCTGGTGTAGAGGCTTGTCCTACCAAAGGAGGGGTGCATGCCACTTCCAGAGGAGATTTTTGTGGAGCCTCGGGTGTAGGCACTTGATAACTTTTACTACTGGATGTTTTAGTTGCTTCCTTTGACTTTTGAGGGTCTGCTTGTGTTGCTACAATTGTGACCTACGTGCCCAACTTGAGCATTCTCTTCTTGTATCTTATGTTGTCCACAACTTGGGTGGGCGGTCTACTTGTATCCTTTGTAGCTTGGTTGATTGCACAAAATTCCTAAGTGCCAAATAACATAAAATTTTCCTCTATAGGAGCTTTTAGCCTTTCTTGGTTATCTACTTCAAGTGTGCTTGTTGAAGGCTCACAGCTGGAAGCATTCTGAATCATATAGGCTTACACGCACGTAGCTTTAGCACAATAATATTGGCTATGAAGCATATTTCAAGGAAATAAACATTGAGATTCCTACACCATGGTGTTCTAGACTGGGACAAGTGCTTGACTTATACTAGGAACTATAAGAGAAGGTACATGACGAACAACCTGCAAGGGAAGATGTGCATTAGCATGTCATCTATCATTCTATTGGTTTCATCCATATCTTTAATTCCCATACTGATTCCACCAAGTTTGATTCCTCTGGCCTTGCACTTGATTGGAACTGCCTCTGTAGGCTTACGCATGTTGCTTCTCCAATGATATGAGCTTGTTGGACAAGTTTCTAACCAAGGCCTTCAATTCATCTTCTTTTTGTTGTCTAGGAGAGTAGGATGTAGATGAAATTGGTTGTGTTGTGCACTACAACTGGAGCCATATAAATCTAGGGCATTGGAGACGTCTCTAGGAACAAAGGTGCAGGAGGCATAGGCACCAACTTACGAGCCTAAATGAGACTATTTTCTACCCTTATTGCAATGTTGTATGCAGCAGGTAAGGTTCTACCTCCCATAGATTTAA